>OY787605.1:5551278-6260278 GCA_963678935.1 Umbilicus rupestris
CTCAATCATACCTGGAAATCTTCGTCGTTCTGCCCTTCTTAATAGTCGAGTTAGATCTCCCGCATTCGGAGATCGTAAATAGCGATCCTTATAGTGCTCAACTACTTGAGCTCACCACTTCTTCAAGCATTTAAAGGTTGTTGATTCACCCATCCGTATGATTTCGGCATACTGATCTGCACAACAACCGTATGCCAACATTCGTATAGTGCCGGTCATCTTCTGTTCAGGAAGAAGGCTAAGCACGCCAGCAGCATCTTGTCGTTGGTGCCAATACACATCATTGTTACAAAGTTTGATCTTTATACGATTAAAAAGATTACTACTCATACGGTACAACAAAGTAGTCCTCTAACAAATTCTGCCCTCTTGGTCCTCTATTTCTGGGTCGATTAGGTTGACGGCGAGGAGGCAGATCGTCTTCACTGCATCCACAACAGCTGAATTGGCCATATCATTCATCTTATTCATAGTTTGCTGGAATATTTGAACCTCTCATCAAAATTGAAAGGATCCATATAAGAAGAAAATGATTGAGGAAAATAAGAAAATAGAGGAAAGTAAGAAGATTGATGGTGTGAGTATAGAAAACGTATGAACCTTCTTTTACAAAGGTTTCATGTCTATCCTCATATACACGTGTCATGTTATGACTTATGATTGAATGAAAATCTATGTGAAATCTAAATAAAATCTCTAGCGATAATCCATAAATATCTACGAAAATATATTTTATGTACAAAAATATTATTTTTTGCTTCTCCTGGAGGTTGTATTGGTGTAGAAAATATTCAAAATGCTATTACTGTTTGGTGAATACTAATAGAAATTGCTGATTGAGGAACTCCTCAAGGAGATTGGGCAGTTCCAACGGGTGCGGATGCTCTTATAAAATAACTATCACCCAAGGTTGTTTAATGAACAGGTTGCTCATATATGTGTTATGTTATTTCAAAATATTCAGATTTTAAGTGGTAGTTTGTATTTTTTATTGCTCTCTACATTGCGTATTGATTTTTTTTTTTAAAAAAAAAAAATTTGTATCCCATGAAGTATCACCTATTTCAACATGTTTTGGGAACTTTGAAAATCCCCTTTTATTCCTATTAACAAAACTAATATAATATTATGCGAATGAATTGGAATTGATGCAGGTTTAACACAAAATAGTTGATTGTGCATACATGTTGGAGTACTTGGACCGATGGTCCTCAAGATACTTGCTATTCTGTTTTCCTTTTGTTCAGTCACGAATGTGATAACCTAATGAACTCATTTTTTTTTTGATGAGTTAGCTAATGTTATTCATCATTTTAATTTAATAAATTGCAGTTGCCTTAAGTGACTAGTCATGAGCATATAGCTAAATGGGAAGCAATTCATGAACACGCATGCACAATGACAAAAAATGAGAGATCATTAGAATTCATATCTTCGCATTTTGAATACTACCATTCATACATTGTGAAATGTTTTTTTAAAAATGAAATAAATCTGAATTATGGAAAACCGTTTCTTTTCTCTTCAAATAATTTGGGAAGAGAATAAATAAAAATTAAATAAACGGTTTATATATGATAATTTGCGAGGATATGATATGTTATTTTAATTAAAATAATTGATTAAACTGCTGATTTGACTTCAAATTAATAATATTCAACCAGATGGGTTAAACTAAAACAGTAAGTGAACAAAATAACACGGCCCGTTAGTAGCCGAACACGTGTCGAGGAATCAACGGTCGGCTTTTTTTGTCAAATTTTTGGATTTTTGCGTCTGAATTATTGAAAAGAATAAAATACAATTGTCATATATTGATTAAATGGCGACATGAAACGTGAAGATGGAAGAAAATAAAGATATATTTAGAGAGCGAGAGAGAGAGAGGTGAGAGACAAAGAAAAAAACAGAGGAAAAGGGAGCAGCGAGAGGCCAGGATTCCTCACAAAATCCACCCGATTGAATTTCAGCTCTCAAACCCCATCAACTAAACCCTTATCCCATTCTCTATCTGCAAAACCAATCTCAGCTCTACCCCTCCATTTTCATCCCCTGTTATGGGTCCGAAATCAGCAAGAGGGAAAGCTCACAAGGGAAACAAGAAGAAGAGGAAGGAAGAGAAAGGTACTTCTCCTTTCCTTTTTCTCGCATTATCCAATCTGATGATGTCCATTTTGCAGTGGTTCCGAGTGTTTTGGACATCGCTGTCATCACTCCATACGACACCCAAGTTATACTCAAGGTAAGATTAATCCCAGATTTCCTTGTGCCGGGATGAAGGACTGACTCATCTTAACTTGACTGAAGGGCATCTCCACTGACAAGATTTTAGATGTGAGGAAGCTGTTGGCTGCCAATGTGCAAACTTGCCATTTCACCAACTACTCACTCTCTCACGAGGCAATTCTTATTTATTTAATTAATGCCCCACGCTTCACTCTCCTTTAAATAACTCCTCTTGTTTCTACAAGTGGAAAGTAAGCGTCTCTAATTTAAAATTTTTGCAGGTCAAGGGACACAGGCTGGGCGACAAGGTCGAGGTTGTTGCACTCAGGCCATGTTCATTGCGAATGGTGGAAGGTGGGGTTGTTGGATCTTGCTTCGTCAATGAATTCTAATCTTCAATTATTTTTCTACCAATCACTATTAATCCTTCATCTCTGTTATGCATCATTTCCCACCTGCATTAATCTCTGCTTTTCTGCCGTATTAATATTCTGCATTCATCTCCCTCAACTCTCTTTGGGAAATTCGCTTTGATTCTATCCGCAACAAGTTTGGCAATCAATGATTCAGAGGTTGTTTAAAACGTGTTCTGTTACTTGCACATAAAAATGACGTGCTCTGTTTTTTTTATTCAACAAGGAACGAAAACCAGAATGCTTTTCTAAATACTGTTAGCAGCATTTGGCTTACGGTGTCGTTTTGCAATTAAAAGTATTTTGAATTTTGTGCTGATTATTTACGAAAATGCCATCATCTTCTCAGAGGACTACCCGGAGGAGCGGCATGCGGTGGACCACGTGAGGAGGCTGCTGGACATCGTCGCGTGCACCACCAGGTTTGGAAAGCCGAGAAACCATAAGATTCTGTCTCCGGCCACGCCAGGAAAGAAGAATGGCGCCCTGCAAACTCAGAAGCCACGTGGCAAGCCGCCGAACGGCGGTGAAGAGGTTGGGAGACTAAATCCGTCGGTGGCGGCGGATGAAGCTTCTGTTATCTCGGATAGTTATGACATGGCTTTGATTCATCCTACGCCGAAGCTCTCTGATTTTTATGAGTTCTTCAGCTTCAGCCATCTATCTCCCCCGATCATTGGTAGGGTTTTTTTTTTGTCTGTTGCTTTTCTTCTTTTGAGCGAGGAAAATGATTTTTTTACGTATGTTTGGATTATTTACTTGTACGTGGATCGCAGGTTTGAAAAGGATTGATTTAGGGGATATGGAAGTGAGGAAGGATGGTGATTATTTTGAAATGCAGGTGAAAACCCCAAGTAATTATGTGTTTGAAATGCCACAAAAGTCGCGCAAATTGAATTTGCAAAACTTGGATGTTATTAGATTTCCAAGCTGATAATTTTACCTCTATAGTTAGCGGCATTTTGTATTTGTTGTTTCTCATACTATGGATCACTGTGATTGATAACAGATCAAGATCTGCAACGGAAAGGTTCTTCAAGTTGTTGCATCAGTTGGAGGATTTTACTCGTCTGGGAAGCAATTCTTGCAGAGTTATTCGCTTCTGGAACTTCTTCAACAGCTCAGCCGTGCTTTCGCCAATGTGAGTGTTTAGTTTTGGTCAAATGAATGTTTTTGTCTAGGTTATTGTAGTTTCATCATTGATGGTACTGTTCTTGAAAATGATAACTTATACTCGGTTTGAATCATTATATTTCAGATGTTATGTGGATAGCAAATATTTTTTGTCAGCTGAACTGTTTGGTCTCGTTTTCTTACTAATGGATTAATGTTGCCAAAATGACAGGCGTATGAAGCTTTGATGAAAGCATTTGTAGATCACAACAAGGTAATGCATAGATCATAGTTATTTAAAGTCACTTCATGTTTAAAGTCACTTCATGTTTCCCCTTCAGTTTGGAAATCTTCCATATGGCTTTCGAGCGAATACATGGGTTATACCTCCCAGTGTTGCTGAGTCTCCGTTCGATTTTCATCCTCTGCCAACTGAAGATGAGAACTGGGGTGGTACTGGCGGAGGGCAAGGAAGGGATGTTAAACATGCTCGTCGACCTTGGGCAAGTGATTTTGCAATATTAGCAAACCTTCCTTGCAAAACGGAGGAAGAAAGGGTTGTTAGAGACCGAAAGGCCTTTTTACTTCATAGTCTATTCGTTGATGTATCTGTTACCAAAGCTGTTTCAGCCATACGGCAAGTCATGGATTCCAAATTACCTGGAGCAAATGTTTCTGCTGGCCGATCAGTTTTGTTTGAGGAGCGTGTTGGGGACTTGTCCATCGTAGTGAAACACAACACACCTCATGTCAGCTTTAAAAGTCAGAAACTAATTGAGGGCGACCTGCGTTTCACTTCTTTAGAAGATTCAGCTAAAAGGAATTTGCTCAAAGGGTTAACTGCTGATGAGAGTGTAGTAGTTCATGTAAGTAATTTATTCTTCTCTTTAAGTTACTAAATCTTCATCTCACAAGGATGAAATATGATTAATGTTCATGATCCTATTAAATACAGGATACTTCCTCTATGGGTGTTGTTGTGGTAAGACATTGTGGGTATACTGCTGTTGTAAAAGTCTTTGAAGATGCAAGGAAAAAGAGAAACATAGGCGGCAATGTGTGTGTTGATGATCAGCTAGAGGGAGGGGCTAATGCGCTCAATATTAACAGGTGTGGTTGGAGCTATATTTATATCGGTAGAGGGCTTGATTGTAGCTTTAGTTTTCATGTTCTTATCCAATCTCAAGGAAGTATAAATTTGCCAGCATAACTAGTTCTAGTAATCATATTATCCCACAAAGACACTGTCCATGTTGTCAAACAATTTTCTTTGGCTACTTTTTGTAATTTTACTTGCATTGATATCTGTCAATTAATTCCCCAACCTCCTTCTTCAGCTTTAGGTATCTTCTCTATGGTAATGATTCGTCTGGTTCTCGCCACCCACTGGAATCCAGCCCTGATGTTCTTGATCCTTCTAAATCTGTTATCCAGAAAGTTATTGGAGACAGCTTATCTGAATTGGATAATCAGGTCGTCATTTCTACTAGGCCTATAAGATGGGAGCTTGGTTCTTCATGGGTGCAGCACCTTCAGAAACAGGAAAGTTCCATAGAAAACTCTAGTAAAAGCAGTGTGGATGATGGTGCTGACCAGGTTGTCAAAGGTCTTGGAAAGCAATTTAAGACATTGAAAAAGAGAGAGAAATTGCCAAGCAGTGGTAATGTCAAAGGCAGTACTTTAGAACCTATCAGTACTGATATGGATTCCGATCTGGTTGGAAGTAGTGAAACTGCTTCCATCAATGAGACTGAACTGAGGAAACATATTTCTGAAGATGCCTTTGTTCGCTTAAAAGAAACTGGAACACACCTGCATACAAAGGTTTGATGATTATTAGAACTCTCCTTATTACATTACTAGAAGTGTTAAAAAACCATCGATAATATATTGAAACACATCTCACTTTTTTCTGATTCTTCAGTCGGCGGATGAGCTTTTGAGGATGGCATACAGTTATTATGATGATGTTGCTTTACCGAAATTGGTAATTTTGTTGAAACATTAAAAAAGCTGAATTTAGCATCTCAAACATATAGTTGCCCCAAATTTGTGAGTACATCTAAAAACTTAATTGATATTTTTGTAGGTGACAGACTTTGGTTCTCTTGAGCTTTCACCAGTTGATGGGCGCACCCTTACTGACTTCATGCATTTAAGAGGACTGCAAATGCGTTCTTTAGGCCGTGTGGTGAGTAATTTTGTTGTTCTTCAATAATCTGAGACGGAAATCATTTTTAGTTACTCACACCTTCTTGACTTTGACTCCATTTTGTGAACCAGGTTGAACTTTCTGATAAGCTTCCTCATATACAGTCTCTCTGCATCCATGAGATGGTGACTCGTGCTATTAAGCACATAATCATCTCTGTCATCGCTGCTGTTGAAAACCCAGCTGATTTATCAGTAGCAGTAGCATCATCTTTAAACTTCTTTCTGGGTTCCGATGCAACTGATGATGGCGAGAGTATTAAAACAAGATGGCTGAGGGCGTTCCTGTTTAAAAAATATTCTTGGATACTAAATGATGAATTCCGCCACTTAAGAAAGCTTTCAATCCTCAGGGGATTATGTCATAAGGTAGCAAGCACTTTATTTGTTCAAAATTGTTCTCTTTTCCAACGGGAATTGCCTATGTATTAAATTGTAATCAGATTGATTCATTTTGAATTTCAGACTGATTGTTTTTTCTCGGCTAGAAGATAAATCTTGATTGTCTTATCTTAGGTTGGACTGGAAATCATTTCAAGAGATTATGACATGGATTCTGCAAGTCCCTTTAGAGAGAGTGACATCATTAGTATAATTCCAATTTGTAAAGTAAACAACTCGCCCAATTTTTCTAGTTCATTTGCATACCATTCCTGTTACATTCACCTGATGTTTCCTCTGTTTGGCTGCTTGCCTCAGCATGTAGGATGTTCATCTGCGGATGGGCGTTCTTTGTTAGAGTCGTCTAAAATTGCCCTTGACAAAGGGAAGTTGGAAGATGCGGTTAATTACGGAACAAAGGTACTGTGACCATTTGGTTTATAGCTTTGGGTATGTCATACATGATTTCAATAATTTAAAAACACAAAATTTCAAAATCCTTGTAGGCATTGGCTAAGATCATAGCTGTATGTGGTCTTTATCATAGGAGTACAGCAAGTGCTTACAGTCTTTTAGCAGTTGTGCTGTACCACACAGGAGACTTTAATCAGGTAACTGAACCTCTGATTGTGTTTCCCTTTTTTGTTATTCAGCAACATTGTCATTTCAATAGCTTTAATTCTAACTGCATATTCCATATAATTAATTATCTCAACTCCAGGCCGCTATATATCAACAGAAAGCTTTGGACATTAATGAGAGGGAACTTGGACTCGATCATCCAGACACAATGAAAAGCTATGGTGACCTTTCTGTATTTTACTACAGACTCCAACACATCGAATTGGCTCTGAAGTAAGTCGTAGCTGTAGTTTTTACTTCTTTTGGCCTTTAGCTTCAGCTTAGAGTCGGCCAATCTCAGCTGTCTATGATTCCATCATAATAATACTGAATGACTGTCAGGTATGTAAATCGTGCTCTCTTTCTTCTTCACTTTACCTGTGGGATGTCTCATCCCAACACTGCTGCAACATATATAAATATCGCTATGATGGAAGAAGGAATGGGAAATAATCATGTTGCTCTCAGATATCTGCATGAAGCACTGAAATGCAATCAAAGGCTGTTGGGAGAAGATCACATCCAGGTTTCATTCTCCTTTTTCTTTTTAATTCTAGGACTGACTAAGAATAATCAATTTTGTCAAAATTTAGGATCTCTTCTCTTAGAAATAAAGTAATGTAATTTATATTTCTCTTGCAGACTGCTGCGAGTTATCATGCAATTGCAATCGCTCTTTCCTTGATGGAGGCATATTCTCTCAGCGTGCAACATGAACAAACCACACTTAAGATACTCCAAAACAAACTTGGTCCTGATGATCTTCGTACACAGGTGAGCAGAAACAAATTATTATATAATGACTGATCAAGTAACTTTTTATTTCAAAAAATAAGAGATATTTTTTCTCAATATCTACTGACCACACACATTATTTTTGTTTGCAGGATGCAGCTGCATGGCTTGAATATTTTGAATCAAAAGCTTTAGAGCAGCAAGAAGCTGCATTAAATGGTGCTCAGAAACTGGATGCAAATATTGCCAGCAAAGGTCACCTTAGGTAGTCATATGGTATTACCAATTACCTATTATTATTCTGTTACATCTTTGTGTTAGGATTGGTTTTGACATTTTGTTATCAATACAGTGTTTCCGACTTACTGGATTATATCGGTTCTGATCGAGATTCAACTGGCGGGATTACCTCAAGAAAGTTAAGACATGCAAAGGTAATATATTAGGCACTTGTTTCAGAAGTTGTGGGCATAGAGCTAATAGCTCATACCTGGTTATTGAATAGGCTGATCAACCCCCTGAAAGTCTGTAATATATCCAATGTTTGATTTACCCATCAGGTATCTCAGGTCAGTGAGAAGCAGTTAATGCAACTAGAAGCTGAAGAAGATGCGCCCATTGTAAGTGAAACTCAGATGCGTGCTGATGAGGATAAAGTGGTTCCAGAAGTAGTACTACAGTTTGTTACCCCTCCAGCATCAGAAACTAGTATTCGCCAAGTACCTGTACCTGCAGATGATATCAACATTGACATATCTTCTGATGAAGGATGGCAAGAAGCAAGTTCCAAAGGAAGGTCAAACAGTATTTCAAGAAGGAAAAGTGGTTGGCGACAGTCTAACCTAGCAAAGCTGAAAATCAGCAGTTCGGAACGCTCTGAGTACAGACATCATAATTTCAGGCGTGAATTCATTCCATCACCAGCCAGAGATTCCATTAATGCAAATATTGTGCCTGCTTCTTCTCCCTCAAAGCAATTAAAAGTTTCATCTAGTGGTGGAGATTATGCAACTATGCAACAGGCGAAAACCCCTTTGCCAACAACAGTTTCTGGGCATTTGCCTAGTCTTTCTGCTCTAGCTTCAAAATCTATTTCTTACAAAGAAGTGGCTTTGGCTCCACCAGGTTCAGTCATTAAGCTGACTGTGGTGAAAGATGAAGAAATTATTGGCATTATACCTGAAAGCAACTCCTCAGTCTTAGTTAAGCAGGAAGCGGCAGAAGAGAGTGTAGAGGAAGAAATCAAACAGCCTTTGCACGAGAAGCTTGCGGAAGAAACTCATTATCAAGTGGATATAAAAATTGTGGCTAAGGAATCAGTAAAAGTTGACGAAATAAAAGACATTCCTGAAGTTTCAGTTGCTGCTGTTGAGGTTACGGACTCTGAGGATGCAGATGGTGCGAACATTCTTGATAAGAGCAGCAGCAAGCTATCAGCTGCGGCGCCTCCATTCAGTCCAGGGGCTAACTCACTGTCTAGTCCAATTAATGCAGTTGTCACGTCGAGTGCCTATGACATCGGATCCAGCCAAGGAATGCTGTTAGAGCCAGTTGGGGTCCCCCCTGTTGCTGTAAGGATCCCGTGCGGGCCTCGATCAGCTATGTATTTTAGGAATAGCCACTCTCTTCGCATGAGACATGGAATCATGAAATATCAAAGCCCTGTCATGGGGAGAATAGGACTTGGGTCGAACAGGGTCATGAATCCAAATGCACCCGAATTTGTTCCTGGTAGTAGTTGGGGTACGAGCATGGGCAGTGGTGAGCATAAAGGTTCCAACTCGGGCGATGGCAGTGTTAAAGCAAAAGCAGGAAACACCTCTACTTCTGAGGGGAAGGATAACAAGTTGACAGAATCTGAGAAATCCGAGTTAGCAAGACAGATATTGCTTAGCTTCATTGTGAAGTCTGTTCAGAACAAGACAGAGACAGGCGATGGTGGTCCTTCTTCCCAGAGTAGGAAGGAGAAAGATTCTTCAGAAGCAATTGCGTACGACAGTGCAATTATTAAAATTCTTTACGGGGGGAAAGAAGCAGAGACCGGAAGCACAAGTGTAACTGAGGATGATGCAGAGAATTGTAAAGGGGATGGAGAAGGATTTGTGGTTGTCAAAAACAGGAGGAAGAGCCGTGGCAAGACGAGCAATGGTGTTAGCAATATGTACAACCAGGCATCGGCCTGTGCTTCAGTCCGCTAATACTGCAAGCATTTTAAGTCCTCGTCTCTTATTTTCAAGACTGTAATAAGATGAACATCACCGTAACACTAATTTTGTTTGTTTATGATGTTTACACAACACAAACTACAGGACTTCACCAACCAAATCAACAGGATGGAAGAATTGGAATCTAATTTGATATTGTTATTATTTCAATGTCACACACAACAACATTCTATTTAATACAATTTGAGTAATGTGGTAAAATTTGATAGAACGCTCCATATTTAAAATTTGTGAGCCCAAAAAAAATTAAGTTCATGTCAGTAAAACAAATGGCAGCATATATATACACATTTAAGGTCCACGAAGGTTCATATTAATTTTCCACTTAAATATCATGCAATTATTTATAATTATTCTTACATACAATAAAAGTAAATTGTTAAACTAATGGTAACTCAGTTTCTTAGTAATCATGAATGCAATTAGTATATGCATCAAGCCTTTTGTGGATGCATAACGGCATACTTGCATAAAACTGTACAAGATGTTATACAGGGCGACCGATGCTGTACAACATCGTAAGCAGATAAGCTTACTATCAGCTCACTACACGAGCGCAAAATCCGTGTGAGAATCCGAAGATATGGACCTAAAGATATGGTAAACTCTTAAAGATAACACTAAGAAAATATCAAGTAACAACGGATCGCAACAACCTATCAAAGCAACAATGGCAAAGAGATCATCTTCAACAAACTGTACAAACTGGGAATATGATCAACATCGCAGGATAAAAATATGAGGAACGCGCAGCTGATGGAGTATCGATTATTGTGAGAATAGAAGAAACACTGCGAGCTGTTCCTGTGAGATTAAGTGCACAAAACGTTTCCTAGACGAGAACGGTGGGTAGAGACGGGGGGTCTCACATTTAGGGAGAGCCTGAGTGCCAATCACTTTGTGTGAGTAAAGGTTAGAATAGAGAGAGAGTTGGCTATTCTGTAATGTCCTTGTACTTGATCTAGATATAGTGAATTGGTTCCTACGGGCTTGGGATAAGCCCCCCAGACGTAGGCTAGTTTACAGCCGAACTGGGTAATCACTCTTGTGCACTTAGCAAGTATGATTGATTATTTTCTGTCGTTTCATCATAGACCGTAAGAGAAATTTTTGCAAAGTTGGGAGACTTGTCCAATCAAGCTTTCAACCTAAAAGAACCCATGCCTGAAGAGAAGCTGGTTCGAAAGGCATTGCGATCACTACCTGCCAGATTTGAAATGAAAGTGACCGAGATCGAGGAAGCTCAGGACTTAAAAAGGATGCGACTTGATGACTTGATGGACGCTCACCACTTATGAAATGAGGATAGCAGGCAACCAGTCTGCTGTCAAAGAAAGAGCCATCGGTCTCAAAGCAGAAACTCAAGGATATGACAGTGGAGATATATGTCAGAAGAGATGGCCCTCCTAAGCAAGCAGTTCGGAAGATTCATGAGCAAGTTGAACAAGAAAGTGGTGGGACAATCCGCTCAGCACAACGGGCAGTACAGACCCAGAGGAAATTCCCAGACCGTAGGCAGACAGATCGACTCAAGGGAACAAGGCAAGCCAAGCCAAGCCATCCCAACGGAATTCAATGCAGAGAATGTGAGGGATACGGCCACGTACAGGCGGAGTGTGCAAACACACTCAAATGAAACAATAAATCTCTAAATGTAACCTGGAGTGATGGAGAGTCCGAGGAAGAAGGATCTGAGGAAAGCCAAGATAAGATAGTTGCACTAACCTTAATTGCTTCAGTGATAGGTTCAGACAGCGAAGATGAAGAACCGACTGACGAATGCATCATCGAAAAATTCTCGCTCCTGCACATAAAGTGGACTGAAGTAGTCAGCATCAACACAAAGCTCAGCAATTTAAAAGAGAAGAATACCCATCTGCAAAATCATAACAACATCTTGGACAAAGAAAAGGCTGAGCACGACAGAATCATCAATCGATTACAATAAGAACTTGCTGAAGTTACAGAAGAGCTAAGCTCTTTTAAGAAGTTTCAGAGAATGCTCTTAGACTCTATTTTATCCATGCAGAGACCGAGTAATGACACACGAGGCATTGGATTCACTGGATCCAAGACAACTAACAAGATGGTGTTTGTTAGGGAAGAGGAGAAGATCACCCCAATCACATCCAGAGTGCAGAAAAACCAACATCATGGAAGAAGAAAAGAAGGTGTTACTATTGCCACAGATCTGGGCATATCAAAAGAAACTGCCATATCAGAAGGATGGACTCAAGCACGAGGTGAGACAACAAGTGGATCTGGAGAACAAATGAGAAAAGAGACACCTGCCTTGTTGCCTATAACATGACCACACATACCGAGAAGAGCACATGGTATTTCGACAATGGCTGTTCCGGGCACATGATAGGTAATGATAAGTATCTAACAGACATCAGACCAACCCACAATTAACATGTGGTCTTCGGCAATGGGAAGAGAGGTAGAGTCCTTGGGAGTGGCACCTTAAACACTCAAGGGTTACCAATGCTCCGAATGTTCTTTTGGTGGAAGGACTAACAGCCAACTTACTCAGCATAAGCCAGCTCTGTGATGGGGAAAACCAGGTGGAATTCAACCAGAACTCATGCAAAGTCATAAACAAGCAAGAAGAATGCTTACTCAGAGGCCATCGCTCGACAAACAAGTGCTACCTGCTGAAGCATAACACAACCGATGGGTCAATCTGCCTCAAAACCAATAATGAAGAACTTCAACTTTGGCACAGAGGAATGGGACATATTCATGGAAGGATGCTCAAAAGACTGGCAGCAGAAGGACTAGATCGTGGGTTACCTGCATTCACTGGTGAAGTAGACCTATTATGTGGAGAATGTCAACTGGGGAAGCAAACAAGAACAAAAATCGGAGAACAAATCAGATCAACACCTCAAAACCACTGGAAGTTCTGCACATGGACCTCATGGGCCCTAGGCAAATGGAGAGCATCGGGCGAAAAAGATATGTTTTTGTTTGTGTAGATGATTATACCAGGTACACTTGGATCTCCTTCATCAGGGAAAAGTCAGAGACTGTCCAAGTAGTTGTTCAACTTACCACTCAGCTTGAACAATCAAGAAAGAGCCACGGAGAATATGTGATAGCCATCAGAAGCGATCATGGACGAGAGTTCGACAACGAACAGATGATGGAGTATTGCATCAACCATGGCATCCAACATCAGGTCTCCTCACCAATCAGACCTCAACAAAACGGAGTGGTGGAAAGAAAGAATAGAACTCTTCAAGAAATGACCAGAGTAATGCTCCATTCCAAGAACATGCCACTGAAGTTCTGGGCTGAAGCCATGAGCACGACGTGCTACACTTTAAATCGAGGACTTATCAGAGAAGGGCTGGAGAAGACGAGCTACGAACTATGGACTGGGAACAAACCCTCAATCGGATATTTTCATGTATTCGGGAGCACATGTTACATACTGGCGGACCGAGAAACTGGACTCTAAGAGCGACGAAGGAATATTTTTTGGATACTCCACAAGCAACAGGGCATATTGGGTGTTCAACAGAAGAACTGGAACCGTGATGGAATCTGCAAATGTTGTGGTGAATGATGATGACCAAGTGAGCCTGCCACGAAATCCAGACAAGGATGAGGAGGTGGTGCAAAAGTGAGCAGAAGAAACTACTCAAAGCGTTCCAGAAATTGTTCGAACAGATGACCCAGAAGTGTCCGAGGAGGAAGAGCAACCGGAAGAAGGTAACCCAAAGTCAAGCTCCCAATCAACAAGCAGAGTTCGGACTAATTATCCCATCACCAACGTAATCGGAGATCCAGCAGAAGTCCGACGAACACTAAGAAATCCCAGAGTCAATTATCGCGACATACTCATGCTTCCTATCAACAATTGAGCCGAAGAACATCAAGGAAGCAAGGAAGGATGAACACTGGATTTTGGCCATGCAAGAGGAACTCGGAGAATTTAAAAGAAATAATGTATGGGATCTCGTTCCATTGCCGAAGGGAGTCAATGTCATTGGCACCAAATGGATGTACAAGAACAAAACAGATGAGCAAGGGAATATCACTCGGAACAAGGCAAGATTGGTGGCTCAAGGGTACACCCAAATCGAAAGCATAGATTTCGACCAGACATTTGCTCCTGTGGCAAGACTAGAGGCAATCAGATTATTGGTAGCTCTATCATGTCACATGAATTTCAAGCTACACCAAATGGACGTAAAAAGTACCTTCTTGAATGGAGTCATATCAGAAGAGGTGTATGTCGCTCAGCCCAGGGGATTCGAAGACCCAGCATATCAAGACCATGTATATCGGCTCAAGAAGGCTTTCTATGGACGTGGTAAGAGAGGCTAACAGAATTCTTGATCATGCATGGTTATTACAGAGGAGGAGTAGACAAACGACTATTCATTAGACGCACCAAGAAGGCATTCATCATCGCTCAAATCTATGTGGACGACGTAGTCTTTGGATCGACTTCACAGGAGTTGGTGGAACAATTTGTGGGGCAAATGAAGAGTGAATTCCAGATGAGCATGGTTGAGGAAATGTCCTTCTTCCTAGGATTTCAGGTGGTGCAAAAGCCAGACGGGACCTTCGTATCACAGAGCAAGTACGCCAAAAATATGATCAAGAAATTTGGTCTCGAAAAGTCCAGTCACAAGAGAACTCCAGCGGCCACTCACATAAAAGTCACCAAAGACAAAACAGGTAAGCCAGTGGAACAATCTCTATACCACAGCATGATCGGCAGTCTGTTATACCTCACCGCGAGCAGACCAGATATCGCATACTCTGTCGGGGTATGTGCCAGGTATCAGGCTAACCCCAAGGAGACGCATATGACCCATGTAAAGAGGATTATCCGTTACATAAGTGGAACTACAAAGTTTGAACTGTGGTATACAAGTGATACCAGTGCATGCCTAATTGGGTATAGCGATGCAGACTGGGCAGGAAGTTATACCAGTGCATGCCTAATTGGGTACATCGATGCAGACTGGGCAGGAAGTGCTGAAGACCGAAAGAGTACCTCAGCAGGATGCTTCTACCTAGGAAACAATCTGGTGTCTTGCTTCAACAAGAAGCAAAATAGCATCTCGTTTATCCACGGTTGAAGCAGAGTACATCGCTGCTGGGAGTTGTTGTGCTCAACTACTATGGATGAAGCAAATGTTGTTCGAGCTAGGTGTTCAACAAGAAGTTATGACTATCTTCTGCGATAACATGAGCGCCATCAGCATCTCAAAGAATCCAGTACAACACTCACGGACGAAGCACATCAACATTCGCCATCATTTCATCCGTGAATTGGTGGAACAGAAGGTGATCAGCCTAGCTCACATTTCAATAGAACAAGAGGTTGCTGATATCTTCACCAAAGCATTGGCCTGCTCTCGCTTTGAAGCGCTCAGGGCCTCTTTGAATCTATGTGCACCTCAACATTGAAGAAAAGAAGGCGTCAAAGATTCTGTTCCCACTATTCAAAAATTATGTATTCTGGGTGGGAGAATCAGATACAGAAGAGAAGAACCAAATCGAATAAGGTGGTGACACATCAGCAAAGTTCAGAGAATAGTGTGGACTATTCAGGTTTGGGCTCCGTACAAAGTTCATGCCTTATTCATGCTCCTACACTCAAGACGAGAAGACTACTTATATCACTCACCCTCCCATTCATACACATGATGCAATACCGAGCCCTAGAAATTAAGAAATCCCCCAAAATCAAACTCTGCAATCTTCAAGATGGTACGCACAAGAGGAGAAAGTCGGCATCGGCCTTACGAGACTTTGCTCCATCGAGACAAGCGATTATGGCGACCTCACCGCAAGACCAGATGCCACCTTCATTGGATGACGACGTCCCTCTCTCGCAGCTGGCTGCCCGACGACCGTGGACGAGACTCTCTCAAAAGGCTTAGGATCTTCAAGCAAAATCGAGTCCTCGTCCAGGTAATCCGTCCGATTCATCATCCTCAAATAGTGATGTCTTTATTATCAAACGGATCAGTCCAATCCGCCACACGGGAGACAAGAATGAAGTCGGATTAAAGATCCCTGACTTAGTTGACACCACAGGCGTCTCCAACAAAGAAGTCCCTCCAATTCCTGTTTTTGACCTCGTAACGCTTTCTGCTAACTTGGACACTCATGTCCCAGACGAGGGTATAGCCATTGCTGAAGATGGTGTTTCACCTCAAGATCCTGCTCCCACTACACAAGAACCCACTCCCATCCTTTAAGAACTCTTTAGCGCTGTGGCTCTTGCACCTAAGTCACCTAGAAGGAAGACGGAGGGAAAAAAAAGGAGGAGTGGTTCTTCCAGAAGACAGGCTCCCTAGCTCCGTCTCCCACTCTGGGTTAGCCCCTACCAATTAATTCCCAAGAGTTCCAGCAGCTGCTCAGGCTGTGAAGCGGAAAGCCCCCATGACCTAGCATAGCTCTGCACCAATCCAAGCAAAGAAGAAATCCAAAGCCGCAGACACTGGCTTCCTGGTCGATGGCATCTGGTTTGCTAACACGAAATGCGCCCAACGGTGGAAGGCTGTCTCCAAGAGAAAGCTGATTCCCGAATAATTCCTCAATCATGCCAAGTATGCTGCTCCTGTCGTTGTTGCTCTTCTCCACAAGACCCAGACGTATGGGACAGTTACTCTCGCCAGAAGATATGATGAAGCTTTGGTTCGAGAGCTCATAGCAAATTTGCCCCACCGATTTGGAGCTCAAGGCCCGTGAGACACCCGCCTATGCTGGATTTATTTCACCATATCATCCGCGGAGCTCCCTACCAAATACTCCTTATTGTACCATATCGATCATCACAACTGATTCCCTACTCATCATCGTGGTATAGTCAGCAAAGACCTTGGGAAATTTCTCTTTGCCCTAGGTATGGGACACTCTGTTAATTTTGGGCAGCTAGTGTTCAACAATTTGGTGGGAATGCCACTTCGGTTCGTGAGCAACATTATATAGGGTTTCCGTCTCTGCTCTACACTTTGTTCACCACAACACAGCCTGATCTGCGTGCTCCGGAGCATTAACTCTCAAACCCGGCCCTGTACCATAATGCAACTACAAGATGTTCATAAGACGCCACATCAATGACCTCCGTGGGGATGCTGAAGATGTCCCGGATGACGTTGCAGCAGCTGCTGCACAAGTACAAGAAACCTAGGGCGATTTATCTATCAGTAGAGGGTGTGCAGACACAAGTCAGAGCCTGTTCAGATTGTGTGCGAGGATCCACCTAAGGTTGAGTAGCATAGGTTGCGTGGGTTGTAACGGTGGGTACTTGGAAACCTTGAGAATAGTGGATTGAGGACTGAGAAGAGTCCTCCCCAGACGTAGGCAATTTGGCTGAACTGGGTGAACAAACTTGTGTCCTTGATCTTTCTTGCTGAAACAGTTTCCGAGTGAACAAGAGTGTGCTGTAGCAACTGCTTGTTCACCAATCTGTGTATCAGAGGCGCTGTGAATTTCAATTGGTATCAGAGCGGGAGCTCAACACATAGAGTAAAAGATCCTACATCGTCTCTGAAGAAGTCAAGGAACAATGAAGGAAGAACAGAGCACGAGCAGGCCTCCATTGTTGAAAGAAAGCAACTATGGATATTGGAAGGCTAGGATGAAGGCCTTTCTCAAAGCCATTGATGAGAAGACCTGGAGAGCTATTGTGGTTCAGTGGTCTCCTCCGATCACCATGGATGAACAGGGAGTTACACGGATAAAACCTGAAGAACAATGGACTGCCGAAAAGGGAGCTGCAGCAACTGGTAATTCAAAGGCTCTGAATGCTATCTTTGCTGCGGTTGATGCTAACAATTTCAGGTTGATATCAAACTGTGATATGGCCAAGCAAGCTTGGGAGATCCTGCAAACTGCCCATGAAGGAACTGATAAAGTAAAGCTGTCAAGATTACAGATTATTGCTACGCAGTTTGAAAGTTTGAGAATGTTAGAAGAGGAGACGATCACTGAGTTCAATGCAAAACTTTGTGACCTGGCAAATGAAGCCCATGCTCTTGGAGAACCTATCCCTGAAGAGAAGCTGATTAGGAAGGTACTCAGATCATTGCCCACAAGATTTGATATGAAAGTGACTGCCATTGAAGAAGCTCAAAATGTCAAACACTTGAGGCTGGAAGAATTGGTTGGATCACTCAAACAATTTGAGATGAAGCTGGTTTTGGGAAACTCGTGAAGCACATGGATTCAAGAACTGGGCAAAGCTCTTCCACACGAAAACAATTTAGAAGAGGTGGAGAGCATAAAAGGAGAGGGAAGGAATCTGCTCAAAATGATGATGAAAAGAGAAACAGAAGAAAGAGCATGAAGTGTTGGAACTGTGAAGGATATGGTCATCGACAAGTCGACTGTACTAGTAAACCAATGAAGAAGGCCGATCAGAAAAATGCTCTTTCTGCCAGCGGGAGTGAAGACGAGATAGATCTGAGTGAAGATGAATGCAACATGGTCAGATCCAAATCAGTCAGAAAAGGCAGAAAAACACAAGGTAGGGTGAATCAGCTTCTGCTACAGCAATCCCTATATCACCATGTCAAGACACTATTAAAGTATAAAAGATGCTATAGGTGCGGGCTCAAAGGTCACATTAGGAGGAACTGTCCATCAGCATACCACAGAAAGGGGTCAGCCAGAAAAACACCTAAGCACAACTATGAGAGAACTCAGCATCTTGCTCTTATCAGCACAACAAGTTCCTCGAACAAGGTTAGCTGGTATTTTGACAGTGGCTGCTCGGGGCATATGACGGGAGAAAGATCCTTCTTGAAGAGTATAACCCCTTGCTTAGAACAAAAGGTGAAGTTTGGAAATGGCCTGTGGGGAAGAGTTCTGGGAAAGGGAACACTGGCAGTTGAAGGGATGCCCGAACTAAGCAATGTCATGCTGGTGGAAGGACTGAAGGCGAACCTCATAAGCATTAGCCAGTTGTGTGATGGGACTCAACAGGTGAAGTTTACAAAAGATTCGTGCAAAGTCTTCAACAAGAATGGAGAATGTATAATGGAGGGGACCAGATCGAGAAGCAACTGCTATCTTCTCAAGGTAGACACAAACTCTCCTTTACCAAGATGCATGCTAACTAATGCAGAGGAAATGAATCTCTGGCACAGAAGGATGGGTCATGTCAATCTGAGGACTCTGAAGAAGATTGCAATAGAAGGGTTAGTCAGAGGAGTACCGCTGATTAAAGGCGAGACAAGTTCCATCTGCGGAGATTGTCAGATTGGGAAACAAAAAGGGGCTTCACATCTAAAAGTTAAAGATACAAACACAACCAGACCTCTCCAGTTGATACACATGGACCTGATGGGTCCTATGGAAGTCGAGAGTGTGGGTAAGAAAAAATATGCCATTGTCTGCGTTGATGACTATACCCGGTTCACTTGGATTGATTTTATCAGAGAGAAATCAGACACTGTAAAAGTAATAGTCTCATTGGTGTCCCGTCTGGAGCAACAGAAAAATCTCAGAATCACCAACATCCGCAATGATCATAGCAGAGAGTTTGAAAACGAAACAGTGGATGAGTTCTGTCGCCAAAAGGGTATCTCACATCAGTTTTCTTCTCCAATCACTCCTTAGCAGAATGGTGTAGTGGAACGAAAGAATCAGACAATTCAAGAAATGGCCAGAGTCATGATTCATGCCAAGAGGATCCCCCTGAGATTCTGGGCTGAGGCAATGAACACCGCATGCTACATCATCAACAGAGTCACCATACAAAAAGAAACCAACCAGACTTGCTATGAGCTCTGGAATCAGAAGAAGCCCACAGTAAAATACTTTCACATCTTTGGAAGTGACTGCTACATTCTGAGAGATCGGGAGTACAGGAAGAAGCTTGAACCAAAGAGCGATGCTGGTTTCTTCCTGGGATATTCAATGAACAGTAGGGCATATCGAGTGTACAACCAGAGAACAAGAACAGTGATGGAATCCATAAATGTAGTAGTCAAAGATGTTGAAGAAGAATCTTCCACTGTTCCTGACAACGAAGACTCTGACATTGAAGATGCCTCTGCCAATCAGAGGAGAAGTGAACAAACTTCAGCTCCGGATGATGAGACTCATGATCCACTACAGACGAACTCCAAGAGAGCCTGCATGAAGAACAGAATGATGAGACTCATGATCTATTACCAAGGCAGCCTCCAAAGAAGATTCAGAAGAACCATCCACTGACCAATGTGATTGGAGATCCGACAGAAAGAAGGAGAACCAGAAGCAATGCTTACCTCAATACTTGCTTCCTATCCAGTATAGAACCGAAGACTTTCAAGGAAGCCTTGAATGATGAATTCTGGATGATAGCTATGCAGGAAGAACTAGCAGAATTCGAAAGACACGATGTTTGGGACTTGGTGGACAGACCTAAAGGAGTAAACATTATAGGTACCAAATGGATCTTCAAAAACAAAACTGATGAAAAGGGGAACATCACAAGAAACAAAGCCAGACTTGTTGCTCAAGGATACACTCAAATTGAGGGGATAGACTTCGAAGAAACTTTTGCTCCAGTCGCTCGTCTGGAGGCCATCAGACTGCTTCTAGCTATGTCATGTTTTCTGGGTTTTAAACTATATCAAATGGATGTCAAAAGTGCATTTCTAAACGGAGACCTCACTGAAGAAGTATAGGTTGCGTGGGTACTTGGAAACCGTGAGAATAGTGGATTGAGGACTGAGAAGAGTCCTCCCCAAACGTAGGCAATTTGGCTGAACTGGGTGAACAAACTTGTGTCCTTGATCTTTCCTGTTGAAATAGTTTCCGAGTGAACAAGAATGTGCTGTAGCAACTGCTTGTTCACCAATCTGTGTATCAGAGGCGCTGTGAATTTCATAGCGTATACTTTGTCGTGAAACTAATCCAATTATCAATTCTGATTATTTATGCTTGTCGAAACTTTGTGGAAAAAAGTAGTAAAATCCAGGTTTAATAACACCTTTGTCGGGGTACTCTAGCTTATTACCTTTGTCGGAATGACCACATGCTTGATTAGAATCGCAATCTTTAGAAGTCAATGATAACAGTCACTATTGAATTCCCTAGGCTGAACACTTCTCTTAATTGTTATTCACGTTTACTTACTTTCGTTCTTACGACAACTTACTCAAACCCCCTTTAGTTTAATATCTACAGGAAATTGTTTCACAGTCAGTTCTCTTGGGTTCGACCCTTGCTTGCCGCTACACTAGCTAAAGCTTGCAATTATAAATACAAATATGGCGCACACAACGAGGCCCGTCAAATTTTGGTTCCGTTGCCGGGGAACTGCTACAGTGAAGAGTTTTTTTTTTCTTTTTATATTTAGTTTTAGATTTTTTTTTTGTGTTATTCTTTTTTGTTGCGGTAAATTTATCTTTCTAGCATGTCGCACACAGGTAGTGTTAACGGTGATGACTGCCAAAATAACGAATAAAATCAGGTCAACAATAACAACCGTCTTTTACCTCCACCAGGAAATCAGGATGTGCAAATTCCACCATTCTATGAAGAGCCTGAACGAGTGTTTAGAGCACGCCAGAGGGAACTTCGTGAAAGAGAATTTATGGCTAGGGATCCAGGGGCACGAGCAGAGGGTTTCAATGAGCCTAACCCACCGCCTCCACCTCAGCAATATGAGCAGCAGCAGCCTTACGGGCATCAGCCAGACAGGCGTGCCCACAGACCAGAACCAACAATGAGAGAGCTGTATGCACCAAACTGCAATGACCAACCGTTGTGCATCAATACTGACCCAGAAGAGGACGATTTTGAGATAAAGACTGCTGTGATGCATCACTTACCTAAATTTGGAGGATTATCGGGAGGGGTCAAGACGAGGCATTTACAAGAGTTCACCGGAATCTGCTAAACATTGAGACCATACGCAGCTTCGGAGGACAGATTTAAGCTAAGAGTATTTCCCTTTAGTTTAACTGACCTAGCAAAATCGTGGTTTTTGTCTCTTCCCTCATGTAGTATCCGAACATGGGATCAAATGCAGAGAAAGTTTCTGGACAAACACTACCTGCGAGTAAAGGCAATACAAGTGCGCAGAGAGCTCTCTGTGATCAAACAAGGACCTAGTGAGTCAATGTACGACTATTTGGAGTGCTTTAATTCATTGGAACAGAGTTGCTGCAATCTTGGGGTGCCTAGAGGGATGATAATGGAGTATTTGCTGGATGGACTTAGACCCTTAGTCAATTATGAATTTGACTCCCGGAGAGGTTCGAGAACTGATTAAAGAAACTGCTGAGAATGCAAGGTTCAGAGAGGAAACCAGTAAGCGAGAGGATACGAGCAGAACAAGAAATGTATCACAGACCGACTCGTCCGACAATCAGAAGGCTGCAGAAATTAAAGAGCTGAAGGACATGATACAGAAATGTTAGGATCGAAACAACAATATGGATAAGCACCCAAATCGAATAAGCGAAACGAAAGACAACGACACAATGATTTGTTTACCCAGTTCGTCACAGAATGTGACTACGTTTGGGGGCACTACCAAGCTAGTAGAGATTCACTATGATGAGTTTAGGGTTTTCTTCTGTGTTGTTTATGGGTTACAAGCTATGTTTCTATTTATAAGAAAATATGAGAAACCCTAGCTAACCACTGGGCCTGGGCCTCTATTAGTCTTCATAGTCCAACAATTCTCCCACCTGAAGACTAATGCAAACGCTCCTCAGCTCATCCATCCTCCAATGTTAGTAGTGCCAATCCTCCTCTTCTACACAGAGAGGCCAGCTGAAGCCATGCACAGCTTCAACTTCACTAAGGTGACGACCTTAGTCAACATGTCAGTCTCATCAGGAACTATCATGCTCCAACCCGAGTTAGAAATGTCTAACTCCACTACCTTAGCTTCTGAGCTTTCCGGTTCTGACGCACTTGCAAAATCCTTGTGTAACACCTGTTCATTGAACACAACATCCCGGTTGCGAAACACCTTTCTATTCTTATCATCCCAAAGACGATATCCAAAGTCATCACCGGCATGGCCAACAAACGTGCACTTAACAGACTTTGCATCAAGCTTACTTCTTTCAACATCAGCAATATGAGCATAGGCTACGCCACCAAAAATACGCAGAAATGACAGATTTACCTTTTTACCACTCCAAGCTTCCTGTGGAATTCCATTATCCAGTGCGCTTGATGGCCCTCGGTTAATCAGAAAAGCTGCAGTGTTAACTGCTTCTGCCCAAAACATCTTTGGTAAACTACACTTCAACCTCATGCTTCTTGCCCGCTCATTCAGCGTCCTATTCATACGCTCAGCCACACCATTTTTGTTGAGGAGACCCTCTCACACTTTTCTCTATCTGAATTCCATTCTCAGCACAATATTCTTTGAACTCTCTCAGTTCATACTCTCCACCATTATCAGACCTCAGACATTTCACCTTTAAACCTCTCTCAGTCTCTACCAGGGCTTTCCACTTCCTGAAAACATCAAACGCATCAGATTTACGTTTCAGAAAATAAACCCATACATTCCTTGTGGAGTCATCCATGAAGGTCATGTAGTAAAATGCTCCACCAAGTGATGATACCGGTGCTGGACCCCACAGATCAGAGTGTACTAGCTCAAGCTTCTGCTTCTTCAAGGCTCTACCAGTCTTTGAGAAACTGACTCTTTTATGCTTCCCAAATATACAGTCCTCACAAACGCTGACTTCAACGGATTTGAGACCAGGTAAAAGACCCCTTGAGTAAAGCACTTTCATGCCTTTCTCACTCATATGACCAAGGCGACAATGCCACAGGTCTGCAGTACACTCATCTCTAACAAAAGCAATGCTCTCCTGAACGCTGCTCGTCATGTACAAGGTACCCTCTTTGCTTCCTCGAGCTATGACCATAGCTCCCTTGGCTATCTTCCAGCTGTTGCAACCAAATGTCACAACGTAACCCTCATCATCGAGTTGACCAACTGATAGAAGATTTCTCTTCAATCTTGGAATGTGTCTGACTCTATGCAACTTCAGTAGCGAACCATTAGGTGCCTGTATCACAACATCACCCATGCCCACTACATGGCTCATCATCTGCAAGGTAGACCTTCCCGAAATTTCCGGACTCATAATGCTGCATAAGTTCAGCACTACTGCATAAATGGAACGATGCTCCTGAATCCAAAACCCATGACTCCAGTGGACTGCTCACACTTAAAATCAGTGCTTCCTCAGCATCTTCAGAAGCCATATTTGCGGTCGGCGCCTTGCACTCACTCTTAAAATGTCTGAACTCGTTGCACTGCCAACACTTAATCTTACTTTTATCCTTCTTATCCCTGTTTGATCCTCCTCTGGATTTTGACCTGCTACGCTGCCCTTTGGACTTGGACTTTGATTCTGATCTGCCTCTGCTTCCAGCATTCAAAGCCACACCAAATCTAGACGTAGGACTTGATTCCTTCCTGCGAATCTCTTCATTGTCCATCAAATCCCTGACCTCATCTAGTCTCAGCTTTGTCTTCCCAGCTGAAGCACTCACTGCAGTGACTATTCCATTTCAACTTTCGGGCAACGATGATAATAGATTCAACGCCTGTATCTCATCATCAAAGTCAATGTTAACAGAACTTAATTGAGCAATAATCATACTGAAATCACTGAGATGCTTCGCCACCACTATGCTCTCTCTCATCCTCAGATTGAACAATCGTCGAATCAGATGAACCTTGTTCACTGCAGACGGCTTCTCATACAGGATGCTTTCCTTCCATAATCAACCTCGCTCTGATACCGATTGTTAGGATCGAACAACAATATGGATAAGCACCCAAATCGAATAAGAAAAACGAAAGATAGCGACACAATGATTTGTTTATCCAGTTCGTCACAGAATGTGACTACGTCTGGGGGCACTACCAAGCCAGGAGAGATTCACTATGATGAGTTTAGGGTTTTCTTCTGTGTTGTTTATGGGTTACAAGCTATGTTTTTATCTATAAGAAAAAATGAGAAATCCTAGCTAATCACTGGGCCTGGGCCTCTATTAGTCTTCACAGTCCAACAAGAAAATGATGGTGGGACAAGCTAATGTAGTGAAGCCTTGTGAAGTATGTGGTACTGTTAGCCACAAGACTAATTCGTGTCCACCATTATACGAAGAAAATTCAGGAGAGGTAAACGCTCTAGGAGGGTACCAGAATTTCAACAACAAACCACCTCAGAGGAAATTTGAATTAGCTACAGATGGGTATAGTTGGAAGAATGACAGTGGATTTCCTAGAGAGCAAGCCGTCCCTCAACAGCAGACCCAGTATTATCGACCATCATTTCGTCAGCAACAAGAGGGTTACAACAGTGCTGATCAGTATCAACAAAGGAAGAACTATAATCAGCCAGGTCAGAGCAACCGGCTCACCGTTAATGATTTGGCAGTGAATCTTCAACAATTCCAAGCGAAGACGGATGGTGCTATTGCTGAATTATCAAAGCTGTCACAGTTGATCACGTCATTAATGAGTTCAAGAATGACCAGGGCAAATTACCATCTCAAACGGTCACCAACCCGAAGGGAAATGTTAGTGCTATAACTTTGAGGCGAGGAAAGGTGCTCAAGGATGTAAACGAGGCAAGTAAACAAACGGAGTCAGGGGATACGGCACCAGATTTGGACATTACTCTGGCGCTTGAGGAATTAAAGTCTTCTCCGAGCGCGCCATCAACTTCTGGAGAGGATGCTGTCAATACCACGACCGCGTCACAAGAGGATAATAGAAGCGCGTCAGAAGAGAACATTAACTCTCCGCGTGCCGACATAACGTCTTCTTCCGGCGTGGTAAAGCCTGTTGAAAATTTTGAACTTCGCCGTACTGACCCCCGTTTGTCCTTTCCATTGCAGATTAAGGCTCCTAGAAAGCAATTGATCGACAAAAAAGGGTTGAAATCAATATCCCATTACTCGAGGCAATTAAGCAGATTCCATGTTATGGTAAATTTCTCAAGGAGCTGTGTACCAACCGCCGACGTTTAACTCAACCTGAGCAGGTAATATCTAATGCTAACGTCTCTGCAATTATTCAGCGAAAAATGCCTCCTAAATGCGGAGACCCAGGTATGTTTACCATCCCTTGTGTTATTGGCAACATTAGAATCGAAAACTGTATGCTTGATCTCGGTGCATCTATAAATGTTTTGTCTTATTCTTTGTACTCGAGATTATGTATTGGACCTTTGAAGCCGTCTGGACTAACGATTCAATTGGCAGATAGATCTTGTAAGCGACCTGAAGGTATCATAGAAGATGTTTTAGTACAGGTTGGTGACCCTTGATCTTTCCAGCTGACTTCTACGCGCTCATAATGGATGGTAGTGATCCAGCTGATCATCCACCGATTTTACTTGGTCGCCCCTTCTTGAAAACGTCAAAGATGAAGGTTGCTTGCGACTCTGGGGTGCTGACCATGGAGGTGGAAGACGAGAAAATAAAATTTGATCTATTCAAGGCTATGCAACACCCACATGAGCATGCAACGGTGAATGCGTTAGATGCATTAGACGATGTCGTGCAAGAGGCACAGAGAACCGGCTGCGAAGACCTATTGAGGACATCACTGGAGAGCGCCATTTTCACATAGGAGGATTCTTATGCTCTCTACGAGGATATACGTGCCATTCTTGCACAACTTGACATTTCTCATCCTCTAACGCCCAAGTATGAGGTTAATCAAATTCAATTGTTTAAAACTAATTCTTCGTTGCCTTCTTCTGTGCAGGCACCGATTTTAGAACTGAAACCTCCTCCTGAACATTTGAAATACGTATTTTTGGGCAAAAATGACACTCTCCCAGTGATCATTAAGAGTGGACTTGAGAATGAGGAAGTACAGAAGCTCATAGAGGTACTTAAGACTAACAAATTGGCTATAGGTTGGATGCTTGGGGACATACAACGGATAAACCCAATGGTGTGCATGCATTGAATTCTGCTAGAAGATGGGGCTAAGCCTTCGAGAGAGCCGCAGCGTCGCTTGAACCCCGTAATGATGGAGGTAGTGCGCAAAGAGGTACAAAAACTTTTAGATGCTGATGTAATCTACCCTATTTCAGATAGCCAATGGGTGAGCCCCGTACATGTGGTGCCAAAGAAGACGGGCATCACAGTTGAGAAAAATGAAGCCGGCGAGATGGTGACTACCGTGTCAAGAATGGATGGCGTATGTGCATAGACTATAGGAAAATGAATGCAATGACGCGTAAGGATCATTTTCCTCTTCCATTTATTGATCAGATGTTGGACAAACTGGTAGGTAAGCCCTATTTTTGTTTTCTTAATGGTTTTTCGAGCTATAACCAACTCCCTATCGCACCTGAGGACCAAGAAAAAACTACCTTCACATGTCCATTTGGCACATTTGCATTTAGACGTATGTCTTTTGGTTTGTGCAATGCGCCTGGAACCTTCCAAAGGTTGGTTACTAGTATATTTTCTGACATGATTGGTAGTTTCATTGAGGTCTTTATGGATGATGTTACTGTCCATGATGACACTTTTTATGCATGCTTAGACAACTTGAGTAGAGTACTTAAACGGTGTGTGTCTATGAATTTATTGTTGAATTATGAAAAGTATCATTTCCTGGTTACACATGGTGTGGTCTATAGTCTCGTGTGAAAGGATTCAGGTTGATAAAAGAAAAATAGATTTGATTTCCAGTCTGCATTACCTTTCTACGGTGCGTGACATTAAATCGTTTCTTGGGCATGCTGGTTATTACCGTCATTTTATTAAGGATTTTTCCAAGAAAGCCCTGCCTTTATCTAACCTGTTGCAGAAAGATGTGCCGTTTGAGTTTACAGATAAATGCAGGGAGGCATCCGATGAGCTAAAAATTGCACTAACCAGTGCGCCTAATATTCGAGCACCTGATTGGGGCCAACCATTTGAGATTATGTGCGATGCCAACGACTATGCTGTGGGAGCAGTGCTCGGACAGAGAGTAGATAGGAAGCCAGTTGTCATTTACTACACTTCGCGTACCTTGGACACCGCTTAGAGAAATTATTCTACCACTGAGAAAGAATTATTAGTTGTTATCTTTGCTGTAGAAAAATTTAGATCTTATTTATTGGGTACTAAAGTCATTGTGTTCTCTGATCATGCTGCTATCAGGTACTTAATGACCAAGAAGGAGGCTAAACCGCGGTTGATTCGGTGGATTTTACTGCTACAAGAATTTGACCTAGAAATCAAGGATAAGAAGGGAGTTGAGAACACAGTTGTAGACCACCAGAGTCGATTAGTGAGGGAGGAAGAAGCTGGGCAAATTACTGAGACATTTCTAGTTGAGCACCTCTATGCCATCACATGTAAAATACCATGGTACGCTCACATAGTGAACTACCTGGTCGGAGGTAAATGTCCACCTCTTTTCTCTAAAGCTCACTGTTTGAAACTTAAGCATGATGCTAGATACTATATATGGGATAATCCATTTTTGTGGAAAATAGGCATAGACCAAAACTTAGGAGATGCATCCCTGATGATGAGATTTCTTCTGTGTTTAGTTTTTGTCATGCACATGCATGTGGTGGTCATTTTGGCCCTAAAAGGACAGCCAAAAAAAATATTAGACAGTGGATTTTACTGGCCACATATCTTTAAAGATTCATATGAGCATTTCAAACGGTGTGATAGATGTCAAAGAGTAGGAAACATATCCGCTAAAAATGAGATGCCTCAGATGCCTACTATCATTGATGAAGTGTTTGATTTATGGGGCATTGATTTTATGGGTCCATTTCCTGCATCACATGGTTATTTATACATTTTAGTGGCTGTAGATTATGTGTCTAAGTGAGTAGAAGCTAAGGCTACTCGGTGTGATGATGCTAAAACTGTAGTGGACTTTCTCCGCACTAACATATTTTGCAGACACGGAGTGCCGAAGGCTATAATCAGTGATCGGGGGACGCATTTCTGCAATAGGATGATGGCTGTCACACTCAAACAATATCATATCCATCATCGTATATCTACAGCTTATCATCCGTAGACAAATGGCCAAGCTAAAATTTCTAACTGGGAGATCAAGGGAATCCTAGAGAAGATGGTCAAGCCTACAATGAAGGACTGAAGTTTACGCTTAAATGATGCATTGTGGGCATATAGGACTGCCTACAAGACGCCTATCGGAACCTCTCCTTATCGTTTAGTGTATGGCAAGGCCTGCCATTTACTGGTAGAATTGGAGCACCGGGCTTACTGGGCACTTAAGCAGTGAAACATGGATTTGGAAAAGGCTAGAATGGAACGTAAGCTACAATTGAGTGAGCTAGAGGAGTTGCGTCTAGAGGCTTATGAGAGCCAATCAGACTACAAGGCGCGGACTAAGCTCTATCATGACAAGTTCATCCTACGACGAACATTTGAGATTGGCCAGCAGGTACTTTTATTTTCATCACCATTACGACTAATGTCTGGCAAGTTGCGTTCTAGATGGACAGGTCCATACACGGTGGTGCAAATTTTCAATCACGGGGCAGTGGAGCTGGAGAACCCAAGGGATGGCGACTGGTTCAAGGTAAATGGACAGCGCGTGAAGCATTACTACGATGGACCGCAGCCAGATGCTCAAGAATGCGAGCTAGGCGAGCCCCACGGCGATAACTGAGTTGAGGTACCGTCGAGCCAACGACGTAAAACAAAGGCGCTTTGCAGGAGACAACCCGATATTTTTATTTTAATTCTTAGCGTGTGTCTACTTAGTGTCTCATAGAGTCTCCCCTGTTAGAATATCGTTAGGGTCTAATTGTTTGGAGAGCAAAATTTTGAGCGTCACCCAGTTTATATGGCGCCAGAAGAGAACATTACGGACCGCGTCAACAGTATACATTATTGCTCGTAATGTTGGCGTGGGGCGCACGATTAATGTTGGCGTGGGGCGTGCTTCACGCTCAGGACGCCGCGTTTCAACCCTATAAAGCTTGGAGCGCGCCTCATATTTCTCCAACTTTTATTCTGGCGCTTCTCAACATCCCAGGTTCAAAATTTTGTTTTTCACTCCATTCTTACGACGTTTCCACCTGCTTACAAATCTCAGGTACTTCTTCACTCTACCCCTTACTCAATTCGTACAATATTCAACCGGATCTCAAGTTTGGGAGTTTTAGGGTTTATGCTTGATCCGCAAAGTTGGGCGAAATTGGATGTATTTATTGTTTGCAGGTTAATTATACATGTTCTGGTGTCTAGTTTTCTGATTTGGGGTGTTAATTTTGAGTGTTGGGGTTGATATAGATTAGGGTTCATGGCTGTTCTCGCGGATCAATTTGCAGAAATCCCGCTCCCGCTGTATACATTATTTATGTGCCATATGTGAACATTATATCCGCGCCGGATTCATACAATAAGACCTGTTAATGTCTTCTTTCGGCACGGTTACTCCTGATTTTCGTTGGCTAACATCTTATACGCACTTGTTTTGATTTTTTTCATGATGGCACCAAAGAGAGAACCTACATTTGAGGAACGTTACACGCGGTTCACTCGGAAGCCGTGTGGTGCGAGTACATTTGGTGATGAGGAATTCTTGAGAGCCAGTGGTTTATATGATCGGGTATTGCAATTGGTTACTGGAACTGGGTGGCCTGGACTGCTGACTATCCAGTCCGAGACAGATGTAGAAGATGTGTGGGAGTTTCTGGCATCATTCAATTATGTGGGCCGCGCTGACCATCTCGGTATTCTGTACAGGCACCACGACCAGTATTATATCACTCACCCACCGCAATTGCGTGAATTATTTGGATGGCCGGTGGATGACCATGATAGCTGGGCATCGCATCCGACCCGATTTTATCATACATGGTGCGACCTCTCTTCTGATGCGGCGGCTTACTCCCCAGCACCAGCAAGGCGCGCACTCTACGTGAGCCGGCCTATTTCTACCTCCAGAAGCTCCTCTCCGGGTCAGTCTTCTAGCGAGACAATGGGGGCGACAAATTGCCCTCGTACGAGATACTTGTATTCCACTACTGCCATCATCAGCTAGCTTTCGATTTCGTAGATGTGCTGGGCAAGTTCTGGAGGGGGAGTTCTTCTAGAGGAGGAATTTTTTGTGGGTGTCTGATCATCTACATGTTACAACGCTTGCACCATCAGTCGATTTTGGAGTCTCACCAGCGTGTCCCGCCGTAGTTTCTCACCCGAGAGGCTTTCATAGGGATACGTGCACTCACTGTTCGTCCACGAAGGCCAGACAAGTTTGCATGGACATATCATTTGGATCAGAGACTTCATGAGCAGCTTCCTACGGACAGGCGCCGCAGGCAGCCAGCAGCGACAGAGCAGGCTGAATCTTCAGCTGCCGGGTCTAGGAGAGCCGCGTATAGGACAGCTCCCAGAGATAGTGAGCATCCACCACCGACCTTCGCCCAGGCACAGTTGGACGCTATGTTCAACGCCTATAGGGTGTTGGATTTTTTCATGCCACTTGGGACGCAGCCAGTATCAGCACCACCAGGGTGGTTTTCAGGGCAGCTGATTCCTCCAGAGTATGTCATCGTGTAGGAGTTCTCATCATCCCCCAGCGGATCCACAGATGACTCTATTGAGTTCTAAGGGAGTTTCTGTTTTCTTACTTATTTATTTCTTTTTTTATCATTTCTGTTATTTGGTAGTGTGTTGCATGACCCCCCCCCCCCCCCCCCCCCCCCCTTGAGCATAAGGCGATCTGTGAGGACATGGCTATGTTCAACAGTGTGGGGTGGGGTAGTAGAGTCTGTTGTGTCAGCACGTTCACCTTTATTAGCATGCATTAGTGGTAGCTAGGGAACGTTTTTTTTTTTCAAATTTGTGTATGTTACGATGAAGATACTGTGATTTTATGACATGATGTTCGATGCTATGAGGTTTTGATGTGTATGCTTTGCATGATTTCTGCAGTATTGTGATGTTAGTTACTTGATGTTATATGTACTTTTGAGTTGAGATATTACAGGATGTGGAGTTGACATAAAATATTCAAGAGGGAATTGACAAACATTCAAAGATTTAAGGGATTAGTCACGTAGCGCACTGAGTTTGTGGAGGTTGGCGCTTCAAGTTATGAGGGGTGAGACTTTCACTCCATCATTGTAGCATTTATGCAATGGTGGGACGGGAAAACAAACCATCCTATCTCTAGTCCTAGTAACCAGAAATGGGTGGGTAACCCCTATCCTCTCGCGCTGAAAGGATGATGATGAGAAAGAGCGGGACGCGCTCCATAGCTGTTAATCGAAGGCGATGACTGGAAAGGTTCAAAGAGCAAATAGAAAAGGACAAGCAACTCACATTGGAGAGCAAAGCTCAAAAAGAAAATTTAGTCAAATGTTAAAGAGAAAATCAGAAAAGCAATCGAGTTGAGTGAAGTCTTCGGACCAAATAAAACAAAAAAGTTTCAAGAGCTGTCCTACCAAATAGAAAAAGAAAAGTTGAGTTCCTCATAGCTTGGATTTCTCACGTGTCAGAGAAAGCGAACTCAGCGTATGCGCGTGACTATGACCTCGAGTTGAAGAATGAAGTCAGGAGTCTAAAGAGGACTATCTCCCAGTCATCCATTGATTTCCATCTTGAGCTCTCAGGTAACATGTATCATTACTGTTTCTTGTTGATTATTATTAAAGAATGAATGTGAGTATATGTTGATGAACTGATTGGTGAGGACATCTCAAGTAAATTCAGTGTTTAGTCATAGGCATATTAGAATTGCTTGAGTGTTGCGAGTTTTATTTATGTTCTTGTTCGGGACGAACAAGTTTAAGTGTGGGGTGGTTTGATGAGGCGTATTTATACGACTCGTTAAACCGTTTAAACCCAACTATTTCGGCATGTTTTTATGTGAACAGTTACTTTTAAGTGTTTTTTGCATTTCAAGTGTTTGGAATATATGAAAAGAGATTCGTGACTTAAAATGGTGTTTTGGAGAGCCGAATGCGAAAATCAACGATAAAGGAAGTGCAACTCAGCTTGTCCCGCGCCGGAAGACAACTTTAGCGTCGCGCGCCGGAGCCTAATGTCTCTTGCTGACGCAGTAGTTAACGTCTTTTTGGGGCACATATTATGTTTGATGACGTCAGCATCGGGTCCGCAGCCCGAAAATAAATTTTAGAGCCAGATCTCAATTAGGGTTTCGCAACGAGTGAGACAGCGGCTTGGACGACGGAAGTTTTTGGAACGGACGGAGATTTTGGAGAAAAAAACAAAGTCTTGCGTGAATAGTGTTTTCCGGCAGTGAAGAGTGATTCCGGCAGTGAACAGTACTCATAAATAGTGTTTTTTCATTCCTTGCAATCTAATGTGTTTTTCAGTCATGACTATGAGTAGCTAAATTTCTATTCCAGTTTAGGGTTTTCAGTTAGTGACATACATGTTTGAGACTCGAATTTAATGCCCTTTTCTATTTAATTATAGTTCTAGATCTTAAATTGCATGAATTATATTTTTCGGTTAGCGTATACTTTGTCGTGAAACTAATCCAATTATCAATTCTGATTATTTATGCTTGTCGAAACTTTGTCGTGGAAACAAGTAGTAAAATCCAGGTTTAGTGTCACCGTTGTCGGGGTACTCTAGGTTATTACCTTTGTCGGAATGACCACATGCTTGATTAGAATCGCAATCTTTAAAAGTCAATGATAGCAGTCACTATTGAATTCCCTAGGCTGAACACTTCTCTTAATTGTTATTCACGTCTACTTTCTTTCGTTCTTACGACAACTTACTCAAACCCCCTTTAGTTTAATATCCACAGGAAATCGCTTCACAGTCAGTTCTCTTGGGTTTGACCCTTGCTTGCCGCTACACTAGCTAAAGCTTGCAATTATAAATACAAATTTGGAGCACACAACGACGCGCGTCACTTGCGCTCACTATAAGTGTAAAAGTAAGATTGCTTGAGCTTGGGTGTGTCTCGATAAGCACTATACTTTGCACACTGAACTCACATAGGGAATTGCTCTCCTTGGACTTTGGACAAGTCCCCCAGACGTAGGTTGTTGTGCAGAACTGGGTCACATATCGTGTGTTCTGTTTTTACATTCCTCACTAATTTTGTTCCAGTCGAAACTTGTTCTACAAAGTAACTTGCAGATTATATGGAATAAGATTAATCACACATACACGATTTCACTGCTCATCTTCTAACCTGAGCTTCCCATCCAAGCATCCTTGCTCTTAACTCGAGGTCATTGCTGCTTGATAACTCTATTTAACCACGATTTGCCTTGCAAAGCGATTCCCGCAAAGTCTTTTTTTTCTCAATTGTGGCATATGATAAGAAATCAATCCATCCACAAAGAGATGTCAATCATTGCTTCAAGATGGGGTATATTGATGTGTTAAAGATCGTTGCTCATCTCATGAGCTTACCCTACTCGCGTACATGGCTTATTGATTGTACGAATACATTCTCGTAGTTCAAGATAGACATGTGATTAGTGAAGGATAAAATTATACAAAATACACCAAAGAAAATAAAAATATATTTACAAGATTAGTCTAGACTCTAGCCTAATCTAAATTATAACACACTAATCCAATCCTTCCCGACAACGACGCCATATTGACAAAGCATATTTTAACCTTTTATAGTTGTCAAAGTTGTATTTCGGAGGTCAAGATAATATTTTTAAGTCCAAGGGTCGATCCAAGGAGCAAACGTGTGTATATCCTATGAAAGATAATGTCTGTGTTTAGCTATTCCAATCAAGAAAAAGATTGTAATTAGCTAACTATTCTAGAACCAATCTTTATATGTGTGCACCACTCAATGCATATAACAAATTGTATAATCACTCATAGCATACTATGAATGAAAATAAACATGTGTGCTCTAGTAAGCTAGAGACTCTAGAATCATTACTTTTCGCAACACATCTTAAACTTTGAGTCTCTCCAGTGAGAATACTCTCGATTATTACAAATCATTGGTACGCAACCCGCATTGGTACTACTAATTATGTTAGGAAACCATTAAGAACGTACATTTTCAAACAAATAATGTTAACTTTTCCACTCAATTATATACAATGATAAGCGGACAAATAACTTTATATTTGTCCGTACTTTTCCCCTTACTTCTTGTTTGTTCCCTTAATTTATGAAGTCGTTTGATGTTTTCTTTGACCATTTTAGGTTAAAAATGCGTATTACACGATATGAAGTGGCCCGAAGAAAATCTGGATGATTTCCGGGATCGAGATCAAAAACAGCAAGATTGGGGAAGCTGCAAAATTAATTCGGCCGAATCAAAAAGTGATTCGCCCACCAGCTTGGCCGAATCACCTTCAGCTACATGAATCAACTTGACTAGGGGAGAACTTGACTGGTTTGACCGAATCACATATGAGGTTGACCAAATCAAAAAGTGATTTGGCCACGGAAGAAGCGAGCTGCCCGAATCAGTTTAGCTCTACAAGGATATTTGACCGAATCAAATAAGGGTTGACCGAATCAGAAAGTGATTCGGCCAAGGAAAAGTGATTCGCCAGCCCGAAACAGCTCTGAGTGTTTGATTCGGACACTATGTTCGAATCAGTTCAATAAGCCTTGACTGAATAAAGTGATTCGGGCACTGCGGGTAAATTTTGGAAATCTTCAAAGGGTATAAATAGAATGAGATGTAAAATTAGAGAAAAATCTTCCAACTTCGAAAACCCTAGACGAATTCTCTGGGAGAACTTGAAGAATTGTCAAGGATTGGGAGAAGACACATACAATTGAAAAATCTACATCAACCCTCTACTCGACCACTACTTCTTTGCATCCAATTGGTGAACAATTTCAATTAAATATCATGTTTTGTTTCAAACTCACCATGAGTGAGTAGTCCCATTGTTGTTGGGATCCTCATGGATCCCTTAAGTTTGATTGTAATGCAAGACTTGTCTTTTTATCTATATGAATGAAGTTTGGTTGAAAATTCTCATGTTTTCTCTTCATATCAATTTTGTGCACACCAAGTGTTTGACGAAACGCATGAATGAGTACGAATTGGCACCTAGGTATGGAATGAAAGTTGAACCTGAGTTGTTTAGAAGATTGAGCATGTTAATTTTAGGTTGTGTTTGTGTGCGAGAGTGACATACGCATTCCACTAGGCTTAAGTATTGAGCGACTTTAGTTAACTATCAATAGACCGAGATTTTAAGATTAGGAGACCTTTGTTCTACGCGGTTCAATAGAGCGAGGGTTTGAAAATCGTACTATTTAGGTATCATTCCCATTCTAGAGAAGGAGCGAGAGTTGAATTTAGAATGTGTGATACCTTAGCCTAGAACCATCACTATCATTTACTCATGATTTAGACAAGTTTTATATTGCTAATCGTATGACCTTGGGGTGAAATAGGATTCCGACTACGCTTTCTCTCTTACTTTACTTCTTCATAAATTTGAACTTGTCTTTAGCATTCACTAGAGATACCTCACTTAGAGGAAAAACTGCTCTTTTATTTAGTAGACTTGCATTAGGCATTACTAGCTAGCTTTCGACTAATCTAGGCTTTTCTTTTGGGTTCGACTCGAGGTCACTCGGATTATAAATATTGTTTGAACACCGTGATTGGACTAGTATTTTTACTACCACAATTACCACCACGTTTCATACAATCAGCGTAGCTACTATAATTAACATCAATTTTACACAATTCCGGTTAATTACCTCAACTATGGTGATATTGGTTCTTGACCTAAGCATTCTTACCACAAATTCGCATAAACACATAACATTAAGCATGAAGGATTGAACACATCACATAATCCAAAGCAAAAACTATATTTAATTGCATGAAAAGAGTTGATACAACTCGGGATCCATATGATCTAAAACTAAGATGACTTCTCACTATTCATGGTAGTAAAAACAGAACACATGCATAAAAAGAGAATCAAAGATAAAAGAAAACAAAGGTATAAAATCAAAAAAATTGTTCTGTCATTAATAGAAAAGTTCATCTCTGACTCCAGTATTTCTAGGTCTCTGTTGTGGGAAGAACTACTATTTAATCATTTAAAAATGTTATTTTTTAACAATAATTAGTCTTTCAATTTTTTCATAATCCGATTCTCTTATATGAAATGTTGATGGTCTAGACGGATTATATGTTTGTTCATCAAGAGTTGATTGGAAAGAATACATTAAGGTGGACCTATTATGGCTCACAAATGAAGCTTTTTTTATCATCTGTAAATTGAATTGTTATTTACCATTCACGTGTATGTATAATATTCATTAAATGTCTTTGGTTTGTCTGTTGAGATTGCACAACCTGCTCTAAAGCCTAGTTTTCTGAAAAAGTTATTTCTTCCCACTTAATTTTCCGTCTAATAGCGATATTAGATTTATTGAAATTATTTTTTATTAGAATAGTTTCATTTAATGGTTTATCCATTATTTTACACTGAGGATGAAGTGTAAATAAATGTTTATAATAAATTTTATAGCAGATAGCTATTACTTATTGCCTAATTTATAATTGTAACTACGAGTTTTAACACTTGGTGTTAAAGTGTCCAGAATATCTGTTAAGAATTATTTAAGTTTAGGATATCAAAATAGACCGGTCCATGAGCAAGGCTGGATTGTATTATTCTCATTGGTGATTGTTTCCAATCTAAATTTCTACCATCTCAGAGTGTTGGTATAAAGTTTTCGAGTAAACCTTCTAAAGTTAATGATTTGAAGGCAATTTGCACTAATTCTAAATGAATAAATTTATAAGCTTGTTGATATTCTACTAAATCACTTTTATCAAGCAGTTTAATTGTCATTTCCTTCGAATAGAGAGCAATAGTTTCTTCGGTAATTTTAACCATTTGTTTTAAACCAAGTTTCTCGAACATTCCCATTTTATATATAATGTTAGGTTCCATTCTAGGAATAGTCCATTTGTTAAGTAATTCCAGACTTCTAGGTAATTCATAGTCTTCTATTTTCAACAGTTGGACGATTTCTTTTTATTCAGTGCATGACAATCAAAACAACCAAACGACAGTTTTGTGCGATAAATAGTTTTTTTTTTTTATAATTTACATATCCCCACGATGACTCTGATACACCCACGATAAATAGTATCATAATACGACCTGAGATGTAAATATGCATAAATAATAATAGCGGAATCAAATTGGACGCCGAGTACTAAATTAACATAATTTAATACCCCAATTGTAATTTTATAGAAACAATATCATTGCCGATAAACACGACCATTTCATCATTGAAGATTTGTATGAATTGGATAAGTCTCTCATGATTTCCTTCTTCAATATCGTGCATCTATTTAAGAAAAAAATCCCCTATTTAATGGCTACATATCCAACCTCTACCTCTCTCTTCGAAATTCAGTTTGTTTAACGAAGATCAAACAACATCGGTATAATCGGATCAAACCCCATCTTCCAGTTTCTCAATTCCCGATCGAAGCTTTGAGGATGTCGTCATCGAAAGATGAGATCCTTATTGGATCTGTCGATCAGGGCACCACCAGCACTAGGTTCATCATCTACAACAAGGCGGCCAAGCAGGTCGGTTCTCACCAGGTGGAGTTCACTCAGATCTGTCCCCAAGCCGGGTGCGTTGTGAAAATCAAGCATCCTTGTTATAATTGCGACTGTGTTGTGTGATATTAATGACGGGGTTGAATGCAGATGGGTGGAGCACGATCCGATGGAGATCCTGGAAAGCGTGAGGCTGTGTATAGCCAAGGCCACTGACAAAGCCACGGCTGATGGCTACAATGTTGATGCAGGGTTGAAGGGTATTGGGATCACCAATCAGAGAGAGACCACTCTTGTCTGGAGCAAGAAGACTGGCCTTCCTCTCTACAATGCCATTGTTTGGATGGATGCCAGAACCACTTCTGTCTGCAGGTACACCTTTTCTTATTACTCTCTTAGACCAGATTAGACAAACCTATTTCTTGATTGGTCGATGAGTAGATTGTTACTTTTGTCTTTTGTATCCGTGAAATAAAAGTAGGCAGTGGTTTATATGACTTGTTTTGTGTTTTCTTTGGCTTTTGGTAGGAGGCTGGAGAAGGAGTTGCCTGGGGGAAGAACCCACTTTGCTGAGACATGTGGGTTGCCAATAAGCACATATTTCAGCGCCATGAAGCTGCTTTGGTTGATGGAAAATGTTCCTCAAGTCAAGAAAGCTATTGACTCTGGGGATGCCTTGTTTGGAACCATCGACACCTGGTTGATCTGGAACATGACTGGTGGAGTGGAAGGAGGCTTGCATGTCACTGATGTTTCCAATGCGTCTAGAACTATGCTGATGAATCTCAAGACTCTTGAATGGGATAAGCCCACTTTGGATGCTCTGAAGATCCCAGGTGAAATCTTGCCTAAGATCATAAGCAACTGTGAGATTATTGGGGAAGTTGGGAAGGGATGGCCAGTTGCTGGAATCCCAATTGCTGGATGCTTGGGTGATCAACATGCGGCCATGGTCGGACAAGCTTGTCGTAAAGGGGAGGCCAAAAGCACTTATGGAACTGGTGCCTTCATACTTCTCAATGTAGGTGACGAGGTGGTCCAGTCTAAGCATGGTCTCTTAAGCACGTTGGCTTTCAAACTCGGACCTAATGCTCCTGCAAATTATGCCCTGGAGGGATCTATTGCAATAGCTGGTGCAGCAGTTCAGTGGCTGAGAGACAGCCTCGGAATCATAAATTCTGCAGCTGAGATTGAGGAACTGGCTGGGAAAGTTAGTTCGAGTGGCGGGGTTTATTTCGTTCCAGCCTTCAATGGGCTTTTTGCTCCTTGGTGGCGTGATGATGCGAGGGGTGTGTGCATTGGCATCACGAGGTTTACGAATAAATCCCACATTGCTCGAGCCACGCTGGAAAGCATGTGTTTCCAGGTGAAAGATGTGTTGGACTCGATGCATAAGGATGCAGGAGCAGGAGGGGAGGCTAAGAACGACAAGGGAGAGTTTCTGCTACGAGTGGATGGTGGTGCTACTGTCAATAATCTCTTGATGCAGATTCAGGTTCCCTTTCCCTTTCCCATTCCCATTCCCATTCCCATTCCCATCATCAATCATGACTGTTCACTTCAACATGTATATATTATTTGCAGGCCGATCTGCTGGGAACCCCGGTGGTGAGACCGGCTGACATAGAGACAACTGCGCTGGGAGCAGCATATGCTGCAGGGTTAGCATTAGGGGTTTGGACAGAAAAGGATGTATTCGAGACCAATGCCAAAGAGGCATCAACCATCTTCCATCCCACCATGGATGCCCAGCTGAGTAAGAAGAAGCACCAGTCGTGGTGCAAAGCCATTTCAAGGACATATGATCTCGCCGATCTCTCTCTCTGACTCAACACCCCACACCTCGGGTATCACACTTTGAGATTTATTGTTAAGTTTAATTTTCCATTTCTACTTAAATTTTCAATTAATAAATTAAGTTAAATACATTCAATATTATTTTTTAATATTCCATATTAATTTGTAGATAATAGTATATTAGGGGTGGAAGATGTTGGTGGTAGTGTGACGGGAGGTGAGTGGTGAGACAGTGGTGGTGGGTGTGTGAAGTGAGTGGTGTTGCGTTGATGGTGGGATTGTGTTGGTTGTGGTAGGATTTGATTGTGGTGTTAGAGTCTGTTTTTTTTTCAACTAATTTATTTATTTAAGTACTGAAATTAACTTAATTTAGTTTTACTTAAGAGTACTATTCATTATCTCTTTCCTACCTAACACAACACCATAACAATACCACCACCACAACCATCGCTACCATAACGACACCACCACCATAATATAACCAACACCACACCACCACTATCACAATACTATACCACCAGTCCACCACATGACCACCATCACAACACCACAATATCATCACCATTACCACAACAACCCACACCCCAACACGACACCACCACTACAACATCACTACCACAACATCACTGCCACCACCACAACACATCATAATAAAAAATAATAATTTAGGGTCTATTCTTTTGACCTTTAAATTTACTTAAGTACCTAAATTATTATTCAACATCACAGAAACACCATCACCACACCACCACCACAACACATTCACACAACCACCAACAACACCACTCTACTACCACCACCACCACATTACCTTAACATCACAATCACAATATCATCACAATCACAATCACATCACAACCACGTAATGTGGTTGTGTGGTGATGTTATGGTTGTGGTGGTGTGCTGTTGTGGGGATGGTGGGTTGTTGTTGGATTGTGGTGGTGGTGGTGGTGGTGGTGTTTTTGTGATGGTGGGTTGTTGTGGTGGTGGATGTGTTATTACGAGTGTGGTAGTAGTGTTGTTGTGGTGGTGATAATGTGGTTGTGATGTTAAGGTAGTGGGGTGGTCATGATAGTGGAGTGGTGGTGTTGTGGTGGTAGTGGGTTGTTGTTCTGTTGCGGTGATGTGATGTTTTTCTGGTGGTGGATTGTTGTCGTGTTGTGATGGTGGTAATATTTTTGTGGTGGTGGGTTGTTGTGGGGGTGATGGTGATATTGTGATTGTGATGTTAAGATAATTTTGTGGTGGTGTGAATGTGTTGTCGTGGTGGTGGTGGTGTGGTGATGAATAGTAATTTAAGTACTTAACTTAACTTAAATACTTAAAATTTAAGTGCAAAAGAACAAGGTATTAATGTACTTGAACTGAACTTAAACTTATTTACTGTAAATTTAAGTGCAAAAGAACAGGGCCTAGTGCTCGGACTAGTGTGGGCGGTGGTGGTGGTGGTGGTGGTGGTGGTGGTAGGATTTGGTGGGTTGGTGATGTTATTGGGATGTGTGGTTGTGGTGGTGGCGGGGGATTGGAGTGGGTTGTTATAATGGTGAGAGATGAATGGTTGGAAAGAGATTATGAATAATCAGGGGCGGCTCTGTTGGAGACAGCAACCAGAAGTAAATGTCAAGAATTAAAGACGTGACACAAATAGAAAAGCTCCAGAATTAGCAAAACACAGTATGCATGAATGAGAGTGATTGTAGCATTAAATTAGGAATTCTGTACCTTTATAAAAAGATGGTAAAACCTGTTGGATCATTATCAAGAAATACAGTTTCTTTCTTGGTATCAGGCCACTCATTCTCACGATCCTTTCTTCATCCATCTTTGATATGAGTTCTTCCGTAGCGGACAAATCCGACACTGTCGATGTCATTGTGTCCCCTCCCACAGCCACGATGTATGCCTCACCCATCCCTCAACACTCCGTCCGTCTCGACGAAACGAATTTCCTCCTGTGGAAAACTCTAACTTTACCAAATCTTTCCGGGCTAAACCTCCACGGCTACCTCGACGACTCAATCCCTACACCCGAGAAGACATCGACCGTAGGAGAAGGCACTGCCACCCGTGTTATTTCCAATCCGACGTATCACACATGGTGGCAACAGGACCAGCGGGTTCTTGGCACTTTATTAACCTCCATGTCGCCCGAAATAGCCACACCAGTGGTCGGCCTCACTACGGCTTCCCAAGTCTGGACCGCCGTTCATGATATGTTTGCCGCTCAGAATCGTGCAACGATCCGCCACACAAGACTCCAATTACAGACGCTTCACAAGAGAGATTTATCGGAGGCTGAATACTACAGGAAGATGAAATCCCTGGCCGACACGATGTCTCTGATTGGCAGTCCTTTGACTGATGATGAATTAATCGACTATATCCTTGCCGGACTTGGCCCTCAGTTTGGTCTTTCAGCAGCATCACTAACGATTGCGAACAAATCTATCACACTTACTGACTTTTATGCCTATGTTTAGTCATATGAATCCATGCAGGACCAGCATTAGACCGGAGATTGGTCTGTCTCCGCCAATTCCGTCTCACGAGTAAAGACCCTGACGGCCGCCCCTCTCGTCGTCCACAGTCTGGTCGCGACGGGCGTCCCTCCCAAAACAGATCTGCTGAACAGCCCAATCCTGATGGCTCTCGATCTCGGAATAGCAACGGCCGATATCGTCAAAAATGTCAAATTTGCCGTATTTTTGGCCACGAACCGTTTACTTGCCATAACAGGTTCAACGAAACCTACAACTCTGATGAAATTAGATCAGCCAATGCCATCGACTGTCGCCCTTCTTCCGATCCGAGCTGGTACATGGACTTCGGGGCCACCGATCATTTAACCAGTGATCTCGAGCGCCTGACAAATCATGAACGTTACAACAGCAAAGATCATGTTCAAGTAGCGAACGGAGCAGGTATGATTATTTCGCATGTTGGTAATTCCTGTTTATCTGGTTCACAAAAGTCCTTACTACTTAAAAATGTTTTACACATCCCAACTATTAACAAACATCTTGTTTCCGTTAACCGCCTTGTTTCTGATAATAATGTATTCATCGAATTTCATCCTAACTACTTTGTGATAAAGGACAAGGATACGAAGATAATCAGGCTTCGAGGTAATGCACACAATTGTCTTTACCCCATTCCACAGGCTTCGGCGCCCCACATCAAGTTTGCAGCCTCAAGTGTCAATGTCTCTCACTTAACATTTGGCACCAAAGACTTGGCGACCCTTCACACATAATTGTTCGTCATATTGTTGCAAAACATTCTCTTACTTCCTACCCTGACAGTGAACCAGTTATTCAGGACTCATCCATGCGTAATAATATTACTTTGTTACCTGCTGCTACTAACCAAATTTGTGAGGTTGTTGTTCCGATGCAGGATGGCGTTACAATCCCTGATGCTGAGCCTAATATTGCTGCTTCCCTGGCCCAACTATTCCACTGGCGGCGACCCAAATCTTGGAGAATCCTGCTCCGGTCCAGCCTGCACCTGATATCCCTAATCCTGCTAAGCATCACCACGATGCGGAGCCACCCCGGCCCAATAACACAGCCGCTCCAACTCATTCACCGCGGGCCGCTTCATCCTCAGATGCAATTCAGACCAGATCTCGAGCAGGAGTCCACCGCTCAAAATAATTTACGATGGACCGGTTCGTTACGATCCGATGAGACGTGCCTTCTCCGCCACTCCGCTCTCTTTCCACGACGCTTTATCAGACCCGGCCTGGCGTACTGCTATGGAACAAGAGTACTCTGCTCTATGTCAAACGAAAACCTGGGTTTTGGTCCTGAAACCGCCAAACACAAACGTTGTTGGAAGTAAATGGATATTCAAAATCAAGCATTGTCCTGATGGCTCAATTGAGAAGCACAAAGCCCGATTAGTCGCTCGTGGCTTCACTCAGCAGGATGGTATTAACTACGAAGAAACTTTCAGTCCCGTTGTCAAGCCAGCAACAATCCGAATAGTTCTTTCTATTGTTGTTAGCCGTGGCTGGTATCTTCATCAGCTTGATGTCAGCAACGCCTTCTTACATGGGCACCTTACAGAAGAGGTCTACATGGCACAACCCCCAGGTTTCGAGCATCCACGCTTCCTTCCCATGTCTGCAAACTCCACAGATCGATATACGGACTTAAACAGTCCCCCAGAGCTTGGTACGCTCGTCTTAGCTCACGCCTTCATCAACTCGGTTTTCAATCATCTTTGGCGGATACCTCCCTGTTCATTTTCCAGCAGCGCGGCATTACAGTCCACATGCTTGTTTACGTCGACGACATTATCATTGCGGGATCGGACGATAATATAATACGTCAATTGGTCGCATCCCTAGCTGCCTCCTTTCCAATTAAAGCCCTTGGGCGCTTGTCATACTTTCTTGGATTGGAGGTGTTCTACAATTCAGGGGGAGTCACTCTCTCTCAGAAAAGGTATGCTTTAGAGCTTTTACACAGATCATCTATGGAGAACTGTAAATCCTCTTCCACTCCAATGTCCACTACTGACAAACTTGCTAAGGATAGTGGTCAGCCGCTCACAAGCCAGGATGCTTCTCGATATCATAGTGTAGTCGGAGGACTTCAATATCTCACCCTCACGCGTCCAGACCTCTCTTTCGCGGTTAATAAAGTCTGCCAATACCTTTCTAAACCCTCAGATGCTCACTGGGAAGCAGTTAAACGAATACTGCGTTACATTAAAGGTGCGATAGATTTTGGATTAAGTTTTCGAGGTTCATCTCTAACTCGCGTCAGCATCTTCACCGATGCCGATTGGGCTGGATGCCCTGACGACCGTCGTTCTACCAGTGGTTTTGCTATCTATCTAGGGCCTAACTTAATATCATGGAGTGCTAAGAAGCAACCCACAGTGTCTAGATCAAGCACTGAAGCTGAGTACAAAGCTTTAGCCAATGGAACCGCCGAGGCTATTTGGGTACAAAACATTCTAAAAGAGCTTGGCGTTCGATCAAATCAACCCCCAATATTGTGGTGCGACAACTTAGGTGCTCTGGATGTCAGATTTATAGCTTTCGGTGATCAGCTAGCTGACGTATTCACAAAGCCAGTAACAAGACTATTACTCAATCGCTTTCAAAACAATCTAAACCTCATAGCATGTGGTTCCGATCGAGGGGGAGTGTTGGAGACAGCAACCAGAAATAAATGTCAAGAATTAAAGACGTGACACAAATAGAAAAGCTCCAGAATTAGCAAAACACAGTATGCATGAATGAGAGTAATTGTAGCATTAAATTAGGAATTATGTACCTTTATAAAAGGATGTAAAACCTGTTGGATCATTATCAAGAAATACAGTTTCTTTCTGGCTCAACAGATTTAGTGGCCTGAGGCGGAAATCCAAAAAGAGGCCTTTTGATGACGACTTCAATCATTTCGAGAGATGATAATATTTAACGCAAAAAATACATTATAATTTGGTAATTCAAAATCAAAAACCAAACATATTCTATAAGATATCCAAAAATAAAGTTTGGTGACATGTAAGATTTTTAAATTTTCTATCTTTTGGTAGAAGAGGCAAAATTTTCCATCATGATTATAAAAATAAGTTTCCAATAGCTTGTGATCTCATAGTATAACTCAATAATCATGTAAATGTTAAGTAAATATTTGCATTGTCATTATTTTGAACCTGGAATAAATCAGCAGCGTTTACCAAAAGCCTACTAACTAACTACACTTCATCCATTCCACAAGCTACAAAGAATGTTCTAACTCAAAGATTGATTCCTCCTCTCTCTATCATTGAAAATGATGTTTAGCAACTTATGAGTATTGACCTGAAAAACCTCACAACTTAAAAAAATAATATAACCAAAAGGAGGAGGGTAACCCATTAATATTATAAGTTCAACAGAGATTTGTAGCACTCACCATCCTTCCGCATTTCAGGAAGCCATCCAGAGGCATGGTTACTAACAATATTCAGATATTCATCAACCTTGTGGTTATGGGCATTAAACAGCACTATGGAGCCATATTGGTAAACTACCATGTAGGTGCAATCACTTTCACCAAATTTAGCAGCGAGCCTCTGAAAATAAAGGAGATTATAATAAAGACTAGAGACGGAGCATTAATGTTTTGAGTACCCCTGCACCAGCATTACAGAGCATATGTGGCATCATAATTTGATTGAAGTCACAGGGTCTGATTATGATGAAATGCAAGCATTTCAAGTATATTTTGATGTCTGTTTCATCATATTCAACGAAGCCAAAACTAAGATGCTTCTTGAACATGTCTGTGTATGCATAGTACTTGTAGTTCTCCGATTTGTTATTCTATAAGATAAACTCATACCTAAACTTAAAACACTCCCACTAATAAAGCTGAAATATATGCAACATAAGAAAGCATCAAATGTTAACTCACATTGGAGCCAGAGTTCACTTCTCCGAACTTGAAAACAACATAATTAGTCATGCGCGAAGTAGGAGGAATAAAATTAGACTTGTTCTGATCCACCAAGCTCTTCCAATCCACACTACATCAATGAGCAAAGGCATCGGATACTTGTCAGAAAGCTCAACATAATTGATTCACTTATCTATGATTAACATCAGAAACTAAACTAGGGTAACCATAACCATATATGGTATTTGTGTTACAGTAGACACAAAAATCATAATAGAATGGTATGCATACCTAGTAGAGAAGAAAAATGCTTTAACTGGAATGGAGGGCTTTGCATCACCATCAAGCTCAGCGCGACTACCATCTCCAATCTCCGAGCCGCGCTCCTTGTCCTCCAACTCCATCACTCTCGGAGATGAAGCATACGACACGCACTGAGCAACAAACGGACGGCGGTCGTACAACGAGTGGACATAGTTCCTCAGGGCTCAGAGCTCCAAACGGAGTAAGGGTTTTACTTTTAGTGAGTGCAAAATGAAAGCATAGGTGGTTCAGACTGGAGTTGGAGGCTTGAAGCGTTGGGCGACGGAGCTCGGGATTTGGGAATCGGGAGAACTGAGAACGCAAGAGAGAGAGAGAGTCCGATAAAAAAAATTCTTTTTTGTGTGGCCTCCTCAACCTGAGGCGGCTGCGTGATGGGCGGGCGGTAAGGGTGTGTTCTTTTGCACTCATATTTTGTACTTAAACTTATTGCTTTATTTATATTTACTTATATTTATTTATATGTACTTATATTTACTTATATTTACTTATATGTACTTATATTTACTTATATGTACTTATGTTTACTTATACGTACTTATATGTACTATTAATCACCATCATCACAAAAACACACACCACCAATAAAAAAAAATCTAACTTAACTTATATAAGCTTAGCTTAACTTAACTTGACTTAATTTAAATAAACTAAACTTAACTTGATTTAACTTAACTTAACTCCACCAACAACACCATCACTCCACTACCACCACCATTATCACCACACCACCACCACCATCACAACAACAACCCACCACCACCACAACATCATTACTACCACCACCACCACAATATCAGTTCCACCACACCACTACCCCCGCCCCCCCCCCCCCAATATTTTATAAAAAATTATTATTTAATTATTTTTTTAATTAGTTTTAAATAAATATTAATAAATCCATACAATCTTATTTTGTGACTCCCCTCTCTCGATCCGCCACTGACTACTACCACCATTACCATGACACTTTCAAAATCACAACAATTCACCAACACAAAAATAACACATCACTAATAAAAAATAAAAATTTAACTTAATTTAATTTAAATTACTTAACTTAAAATAATGAAAGAGATGATAAATAGTAGTTGTGGTGGTGTGTTGATGAAAAAGATGATGAATAGTGGTGATGTGTTGATGAAAGAGATGATGAATAGTGGTGGTGGTGTTGTTAGGGTGGTGGCGGCGGTGATGAATAAGGGTGGTGGTGTGTTGATGAAAGAGATGATGAATAGTAGTGGTTGTGGTGGTGGTGTTGTTGTTATGGTGGTGGTGATGAATAGTGGTGGTGGACTTTTGATGAAAGAGATGATGAATAGTAGTGGTTGTGGTGGTGGTGTTGTTGTTATGGTGGTGGTGATGAATAGTGGTGGTGGGTTGTTGATGAAAGAGATGATGAATAGTAGTGATTATGGTGGTGGTGTTGTTGTTATGGTGGTGGGTTGTTGATGAAAGAGATGATGAATACTAGTGGTTGTGGTGGTGGTGATGAATAGTGGTGGTGGGTTGATGAAAGAGATGATGAATAGTAGTGGTTGTGGTGGTGGTGTTGTTGTTATGGTGGTGGGTTGTTGATGAAAGAGATGATGAATAGTAGTAGTTGTGGTGGTGGTGTTGTTGTTATGGTGGTGGGTTGTTGATGAAAGAGATGATGAATAGTAGTGGTTGTGGTGGTGGTATTGTTGTTATGGTGGTGGTGATGAATAGTAGTGGTGGATTGTTGATGAAAGAAATGATGAATAATTATATTTACTTATATGTACTTATATGTACTTATATATACTTATATTTACTTATATGTACTTATATTTACTGATATTTACTGATATGTACTTATATTTACTTATATTTACTTATATGTACTTAAATAAGCACTTTATAAGTCCAAAAGAACATAGCCTTGTTAATGATAAGTTTTATTACTGAAAAAAAAGTACCGATGATTATTACTATATTTATATTTATTGATTTTTATTAATTATTATTGATGGTTAACGATATTTATTTATATATTTAACTTAAATATTGAAAAGAATTTAAAATTTAATTAAAGGAAATTAAAAACAAATGAACTTAGAGTGAATTTTTTTTATCATTTGAATTTTAAAAAAATTGATGTTGAATAGGATATATAAGACTTAAAGAAAAAAAATGAATCGCAGAGGATTGAGCCATAAGAAACATTTGACTGAATCGGATGAATCATTTGATCATCAAAACCGTACGAAGTGTCGCTGCCTCTCTCAATCGACTGAGTCTCTCTATTAACTTTCGTTTTCCAAACCTTAGCTGTCGCTCGACCCCCTGTCGTTGCCCTTTTGTCAATAGGTAATGAATCTGTCTTCTCAATCTCTGCTTTGTGTTATGGCTCTCAGGGTTGCTGACAGTTGGTGTGGTTTGAATATTAAGAGGTGTATGTTGGGAGCAGTGGCGAAGCCAGGATTTCTTTTGATCGAGGGTAAATTTTTTTCTCAAAATAATAATAATGTCAATACGTTACAATTGTATAATATTTTTATATACATATTTGAACTAATTATACTAAGTCATTTTTTATTTATATTTAAAATAAGAAAAAAATGAATAATCTTTACTCTATTAATTTGAGTTTGTACTCATCTTGAAATAGTGGGGGCATAGATACCTAAAAAATTCAAGCTAATCATACGTAATATATAGTAAAATTTGAAAAATGACCGGGATCTCAATATTTCCATAAATATGTTCTCAATATTTTCTGGATCTCCTCAATGATTTTGATCCTGCTGGAGTAAGAAGAACTTTTTGAGTACTAATGTAGCCTCCTGCGCATTAAGTATACTCATTAGCTAAGTGTTTGTAATCATCAAAACTTCGGAATCCAACAAATTCCTCCTTTTTGATGATGACAAACACTTATTTGAGAGACAAAAAAACATCATACGAATATGTCATGCAAGTATATTTCCTATCTGGTGCAGTACTGGTTCGTTCCCTCTCAGACAATTATGTGTAACAAAATTTCGAGGTATAGCATGTTTGTCTTTTCCCTGTCAAATATAGCACTGGTTGGTCCCCCTTTGAAATACAAGTGTATAGAGAAAGGTATTGTACTTCTCCCTCAGCGTATGAACCCCATGTATCACTTCCCCCTTTTGGCATCATCAAAAAGAGGTTAGTAACAGAGCAAAGACATCAAAAATCCAGAGATGACAGTCATTAAGAAAATTAAGGTGGCCATTAGCAGGGCACCATCGGGGGCAAAATAATCGTCATAACAAAGCACTAAGTATAGAGTACTGAGGACATGATGAGGAACAAAAAAAAATAACAATAAAAAGTGGTTAATAAGGCTGGGAGATGGGGGGCTACTGAACCAGAAGGGCCTCAAACCAGTTATCGACCGCGATGAATAATCGGCTATAGCAGCTCAAGCAGCCTCGTGTCCACATAGCGGAGTTGAGCGTGGATATCGTCAAGGCGTTCCGAGTGCTGGAGGAGCTTTCCCAAAATAAGATTACTGGATTCTTCAATGTTCGTCATCAGTTCCCCCTGGGATGTAACCATTCCCTCCAGCCGGTCCAATCGTTCCAGGACTGGGCTGAGATCGACAGGGAAAGGGTGAAGAGGGGGCTCACCAACTGGGAGGGGGAGATGGGCAGCTGTGGATTTGGCGGTGTTGTGAGTCGAGCTGACCTCGGGGGTAAAGATGTACCCCATCCTTTCACAGTTGTCAGCACCAAAGGGTTTCAAGGCTTTGACCTCCGACTCAGCTTGGTAGATATCACATTGGGTGAGAATAAGCTTGACAAAGTCGGGATACGGTAGGCCATGGTGAACCATAGATCTTATTCCGGCCATATGGTGCATAATGATCGAGGCCAGGTTGATCTACTCCCCCCTGGGTAGCTTGTCCAAAAGCAGATAGTCCTGAATGAAGATGACGCCGTGCTTCTGGAGGCGTGGAGCCACAAAGAATCCTGTGGAGAATGTGGTTAATGATTCCCATGCGGTGTGTCGACCCATTCCTAAGAGGAGCATTGGGGTCCTCACTGACTCGCAGAATGAGGTCACCGGGAGTGACATCCTGAGTGAACCGTCCCTTGGAGTATTGGTTGTATCCCTGATGGGGAACGCCCAACCATTTTGCCAGCTGCTTGCTGTTGAAGGTATGGAGTTCCTGACCTACAGAGAAAGACCCCAACAGAAGACCGGGGCGTTCTTCCAAGCAGAAGGAGGCGTAAAATTCCTTAAGCAGAGGTTCAGTGACTTGATAGGTTTGTCCTGGAAGAGGCAGCCCCACCCCTGGCGGCCAAGTAGGCGCAGAATGTCAGTCAGCATGTGATCCTTAAAGAATGCCTCATCTAAAGACAGGTCCGGAATGATAGATCGGGGGGTCATGTCCAGATCTGTGGGCTGTTCCGGTTGAATCTCAGCTTCAGGTTCCTGCATCGGTTCCTTCCGGCTGGGAATGCGTGAACTTTTTCGAGTGCCGGATGAGGCGATCTCCGGTTTTGGCTTCTTTGCGGAGGGGTTAGGTTTTTTGGTCTGAGAGGAAGAGGCGCGGGTCCGTCGCCGGGTAGCGAGGGGGTTGTGGCGGATTGTCCCCAAGGACGCGACAGTCACTGTCACTGGAGGAGCCTGGAGTGCTCGAATCGATCGATTCCAGCTGTCGACCGTCCCCGACGTAGGTGGACAGAGGCTTGGAAGCCTGCTTGGGCGAGGACTGGGAGGCCATGCGAGTAAGCAGAAGGAGCTTTTAGGTTTTTGGGAGTTCGTCTGGAGAAGAGCGTTGATGAGGTGATACGCCAATTCGTACTAAGCACCGTTTATAATATATTTGACTAAATTCCCAACTTTAGAAAGCCCTGATTCATGGAGTATATTCCCGCCTTCCATTTTGTAGGCAAATATTTTGCAAATATTCGTTGAATAATTTCCCGTCTGAAGATTCGAGGATCACCTTAGATTTCCCACTTTCTAAACAACGTAAGAATAAAATCTGAGGATCACCGAGAGCTGCCACGTTCCAAATATTGTGTGAGCCGAGATATGAATCAGATCCTGTATATCCCACTTTCCAAGGGCGACATATAGTTTGATTTGTCCTTCCAATGTGGTAACTTTTGCTAGATTTATGGTAGAGATTGATACCGGGAGCATGAGAGCTAGCGATCCTGAATATTAGCACGGTCCATATACTTGGTTCAGGGTCCCATGGTTCAGGCAAGGTGTGTGTGATGCGGTGTAGATTACCCGAATGGTACAAGGTAGGCACTACACAATGAAGAAAAAGTTGACAATAATTCAAGGAAACTACGTTTGTGTACCTCAAGATGGGACATTCCTGTCAATGGATGTCAAGGGGCTCGTAGGACTGTCACATCTTGAGCTGTGAGCTGTAGAGGTGTAGAGGAAGTCAAGGGGCTCGTAGGGTGGGCTGTAGAGTACTTCCTTGGCTTGTATCGTGGGATCAACATTTTGGAAGACTCTTTAGGCTTAGAAGAATGCTCAGCATGTCATCATGTGCCAATGTTAGAGATGTTATAACAAAAATTTTGTTGAAGGTGAGGCAATGTAACCGTTACGTATAAATGAAAAAATGATGTTTCTGTATTAATAAAGTCAAGGCCCAGTACTGACTCATCCTTTCGTAACCAGTCATTAAGGGAATAGCACAGGGAACGCATACCTCAGATGAGGGAAGACATTCCTAGCTCCAACCGAAGTTTTTCAAAGGGCTCCCGGTTAAGTGCTTTCGTGAGAATATCTGCTACTTGTTCACTTGTGCTACAAAAATCCATTTTGACCAAACCTTTCTCAACACAGTCACGTAAAAAGTGATAGCAGATCTCAATTTGCCTAGTGCGTGAGAATTGCACAAGTTTTTTTGAAATGTTACTGGCGTTAGTGTTATCGCAAAATATGAGTGAGTGACTAATATTAACACCATAGTCACTTAGCTGTTGTCGAAGCCATAGGAGTTGAGAGCAGCAGGCGGCGGCAGCTACATATTCGGCCTCTGCGGTGGACATGGGAATGAAGTTCTGCTTCTTCGATCTCCATGAGATGAGGCATGGGCCCAGGAACTGGGCCATCCCTGAGGTGGACTTACGGTCAGTGCGACTTCCAGCAAAGTTAGCATCAGTAAAACCAGCAAGGCTTAGATCTCCCCCTCTGGGATACCATAGGGACAGGGCATCTGTTCCTTTCAGGTAGCGTAGTATCCGCTTGACAGCTTTCACATGTTTCTCTAGGATCAGCCTGAAAACGAGCACATAAACAGACACTAAACATAATGTCAGGCCTACTGGCTGTTATATAAAGTAAAGAACCTATCATGCCCCGATACATCGTTGAGTCAACAGGGGGAGAGTTCTCATCTTTCCCCAGAGAATCGTTTACTGACATGGGGGTGTTGTAGGATTTAGCGTTGTTCATGCCGTACTTGACGAGGATCTCCTTGAGATACTTCTGATTATTTATCAGTGTGCCATCCGGGCCCTGTGATACTTGCAGCCCAAGGAAAAATTTAAGTTCCCCGACCATGCTCATTTCAAATTCGCTGGACATTTGGTCGGTGAATTTCCTGACAAGTTTGTCATTAGTGGATCCAAAGATAATATCATCTACGTATACCTGTACCACCAGAGTATGAGTTCCTTCCCTCAGGAGGAACAAGGTTTTATCGACCTCTCCCTGTACGAATCCGTGTGATAGCAGAAACTTGGACAATCTTTCGTACCACGCTCGAGGAGCCTGTTTCAGTCCGTAGAGGGCTTTGTCAAGGATGTAGACGTGGTCTGGGTGAGAGGAGTCTTCAAAGCCGGGTGTTTGACTCACGTGTACCTCTTCTTGCAAGTCTTCATTCAGAAAGACAGTTTTCACATCCATTTGCTGCAAGATAAAACCATGATAAGTAGAGAAGGCAATTAATAATCCGATGGCTTCTAACCTGGCTACAGGAGCGAAGGTTTCGTCGTTGTCAATTCCTTCCTGTTGATTGTATCCTTTGACGACCAATCGAGCTTTGTTCCTTACTATTGTGCCTTTTTCGTCCATCTTGTTCCGGAAGACCCATTTTGTACCTATCACGTTTTGATTCTCCGGTTTGGGAACTAGCCGCCATACCTTGTTTCTCTCAAATTGGTGTAGCTCCTCTTGCATGGCATTTACCCAGACTAGATCATTGAGAGCTTCAGCTTTTGTTTTAGGTTCTGCAAGAGAAACAAACGCAGCAGCTACACAGTGCAAGGATAATTGAGTTGGTAATAAGTGAGAACTCTTCCATTGTCCCTGACAGGTGTAGCACTCATAGTCTCTCAGGTTTGAAGGTGGCCGGACTATTCTCCCACTGTGAGTAGTTCTTTGTTCAGGCTGTTGTATTCCTTGCGAGTCATCATCATGGAACTGTTCCTCGATGGATGCAGCTGGTTCAGCTTCCTCCTGAGGTGTTGCTCTCTCAGGTAGGATAGGCGATGTTTCTTCCCTCTGAGGTAATTAAGCCTTTGTCTCCTCATTGTGTACCTATCATGGACTAAGCTGGACTTGATTGACTTCAGAGTTTGTTTCTGTTTGAGTCACTGGAGAGGGTTCCTCCGCATTCTCTGTTTGACTTGTGATCTGCAATTCCTCCTCCCTTAGTAGGGGAGAGGATCCTGCCTCCTCTACCTGTGAACCAGCCATTAAGTTTTCATCAAAGTTCACATGGATGCTTTCTTTTACCTTTCGTAATCTTTTATTGTAGACTTTATATGCCTTGTTGTGGTTGGAATATCCGACTAATGTGCCTTCATCACTTCTGGGATCGAATTTTCTAAGATTATCCTTTTCGTTGTTGTGAATGTAACATTTGCACCCAAACATCTTTAAGTAGGATATGTTTGGTCTTCTGCCCAGAATGAGCTCGTAGGGTGTTTTCCTAAGGAGAGACCGAAGCGAGGAAAGATTTAGAATGTGGCACGCTCCATTGACTACTTCAGCCCAGTAGTTCTTGGGTACCTCACTGGCTATCAGCATGGTTCGGGACATGTCTTCAGGGTCTTGTTCTTTCTCTCAACCACCCCGTTTTGCTGAGGAGTTCTGGGGGCAGAGAACTTGTGACTAATCCCTCTGGTTCTGCATAAAGAGAGAAACTGTGAGTTTATGAACTCCGTTCCATTGTCATTTCTGATGGAGATTAAATGTCGAGCAAGTTTATTTTCGGTAAGCTTCAGCCACACTTCAAATTCTGCAAAAGCCTCAACCTTGGATGTTAGAAATATTGTCCAAGTAAACCTGGAGTAATCAACGGCAATTACCAGGATGTACTTGTTACCTCCTCTGCTCCGTATATTCACCGGACCACATAGATCCATGTGGATCATGTACAGGGGAGCAGAAGTACTTACTACCTTTTTGCTTTTGAAGGATGATCTTACTTGCCTGTGATCTAGCAATCTCTCAATTTTGGGTAGGCCATCCACAAGGTTTCTTTGGTGTAGTTTGGACCATTGCTTCAAGCAGGCATGTCCGAACCTCCTATGCCACAGCAGTGAGTCCTCGACAATGGTGGAAAGGCAGAGTTCTCCCTCGGGAATGAACTCTGAGTCGACTATGTAAATCTCATTTTTCCAAATGCCTCGGAGAATAATTTTCCCTGTACTGCAACACTTTACTAAGCAATTATTAGTGTTAAATATGACCTGATTTTTTCCTCTTCGGCATATGTGTGACACGCTCAGCAGATTGTATTGAAGATCATCAACCAAACTTACGTCGTCAATGTGAATTCTATCAGAAATGCTTACCTTTCTCATACCTGTGACTTTTCCTTTGCTTTTATTTCCAAAGAGGATGTACCCTCCGAAGTATTGTTAGAGTGCCTCGAACCATCCTTGATTTTCGGTCATGTGTTTTGAGCACGCTCTATCAATGTACTACGGACGGGACTTCACTCCTACCTGCAAGGAAACAGTCAGTTTTTACCTACCCAGACAAGCTTGGGCTTACTGCGCTTAAAAGAGAATTTGAATTCAGCAGAGGTATCGGTAAGATCAATCTTGGTACTTGGAGATGTTCTGGGTTTGTTGTACTTGAGACTTCCATAGTTGCTTCGATTCTTTTCTGCGATCTTCCTTAGCTGAAAGCAATCTTTCCTGTGGTGGCCTTCCTTACCGCAGTGCCAGCACGTGCGATGGCATTTCAATCCTACGTATTTTCTCCTTCATGCGGGGATGGACCTGGTGTTCTTCCTGGCTTGAAGATCTATGCTGAGAGGCTTCTGATTCATAGCTTGTTTCCAGACTATATATGCCTTATTTGCATTGAAGGGAACAGAGTCTTCGGACGGGTATTTGTGGAGTGTTCCATTGCCTGGTAAGGATTTCTGGCAAGGGCAGCTGCCTGTGTTCTTTGATTTTGTCTTACTTGTTAAGACTGATTCTTCCTCTGTAAATCCAATTCCCGGTCTGGCAAAATGCTTTGAGAATTCAGTGCGATGTTCTTTGATTCTTTTGTTCTCCTGTTTCTTTAGCCATTGTTCTTTTCTTTTGGATTCACTTTCTCTGGTGGTTTCTAGGGATTGTAAACAGCTCTGCATTGTTTGTCTTCAGTTTTGTCAGACAGTCCTCTAGGTTTTTGATTTTGAGCAGGTGTTCCCTATATGTGTGGCAGTGATCGCTTTTGGGATTTATTGTGCCTTTGTGTTCCTTTATCCATTGTTCCTTCCTCTCAGATTCATCTCTGCCTTCCTTCAAGGAGTGTAACAGCTCGGCTGTTTCTGCCTTTAGCCCTGCCATATTAGTTTCGAGATTTTCGATCTTATGTAGTTGTTCCTCTCACGTGAGGCACTTATCCTTCCCTGTCTCCCTTTCATTTTCTAGTCTCATTGCTTTATCGGTCCAGAGTGTGTTATTCTCAATCATTCCATCAATCAATTCGTCCTTCTCTTATATGATTTGGTTGAGTTTGTCATTCTCCTTTACTAAGCCTTTTATTACATCAATAAATTCAAAGTCAATATAAACGGGTTTATTTGGCGAGGAGGGAACTGTTACCTCAGAGGTACTTGAGTGAGCCATTAAGCACGCTTCCTTGTTGGATTGCTCGCAATCGCTGTCATCTTCAGATTCTCCCCACGTCGCAATCATGGCTTGTATACTCTTCTGAGCTGGCGGTTCACCATTCTTTTTCCTTATGCAATTATTTGCCATATGCCCTTTGCATTGACAGTTATAGCATAGAATGTCCTTGTTGTCTCGGACAATGCGCTTTGGTTCTGGGTTTCTCTTGAGGTTTTGTTGACCATTGATTCTAGCCATTTTGAAAGCTCTTGTCATGAGAGCTGTTGTCTCATCCTCTTCCTCATCGAACCCGTCAGTTTGTGCAAGATCAAAAGCCTTCTCTATTTTGAGCGCGATGGAGTTGGTTTTGTCTGGTTCCCTTTGAAATTTCACAGTGTCTCAATCCGGCAGATTTGTGAACAAGCAGTTGCTGCAGCACACTCTTGTTCACTAGAATTAATCTCAGCAAGCAACAAACAATGCACAAGTTTGTTCACCCAGTTCGGCCAATCTGCCTACGTCTGGGGAGGACTATTCTCCAGTCCTCAATCCACTCAACCAAAGGTTCCAAGTACACTAGGTTACAACGCACGCAACCTATGCTACTCAACCTCTTGTTGACTACTCAGCACAATCAGAACAAGCTCTGATTTGTGCCAGCACACCCTCTACAATATGTCAGTCTAGAATAGCTACAATCCTCTCAAAGAACTCAGCCTATTCTATCCTACACTACTCAGCAGGGTTGCTGCAGCAACAGCTGTAACACACAGCTGAAGCACACTGTCCGCGTCGCTCCAAGGCCTTCTGCCGAGCCGATCGAACCACTCCAAGAGCGCTGCACACTCTGAGTAACTCCCCCTCACTCAGTGACCACCTGTCACTAGTGAGTTCTTCCGCACGAACCTCGACCGAGCCTTCCACCCGTCAGTTCTCCCGCGGCTGCCTCTTGATCAACCAACAAGCTCACCAGCTCTGAATTGGCTTCCAGATCAATGCACGAATCAGTCTTTGCAAGACCTGATTCTCTTCTGCAATGCACACCACAGCTCTGCGCTCAACGCTCTGCCCGTGTGTGTTTGATCGAAGAACAACGTCCGTAGCACCCAGAAAATCCTCTCTCTGAAATCTGTGTCTACTCTCGTGTATCACTCAGCTTCGATCAACCTCTTCAGCCCTCAAACCTTCTGCTTAAATACCCACACCACTTTAAGCAATTTCCAGGTTTAGGCAATTGACCCACAAGATCAATTATCTCCTAAAATCTAGGAGATTAGATTTGATTAATATCTTCAATGCAAATCTCCTTCTCTGACTAGCAAACCTTGCTGGAAAATGCTCAGCAGCATTTTAGAAAACCTTCTAAGAGCAAGAACACAACTGCCATACCTCCAAAACGAACTCAGCACAAAGCTGCTACTCGGACAGTTGAACCAGCACGTGAACCAGCACCTGCTGCAGCATCCTCTGCTGCATCTGCTGCTAGTTCACTTCTGCTGCCAGCTTGATTGTTTGAGCTGCAACAACTCCTTGTTCACTTGTGCTGTAGCTGTTTGCTGTTGCTGGAATTTCCTAAATGCATTAGGAAACAATCCCATCAATTCTAAGGAAGATCCTCCAATTTATAGAGGTTTTGATTTTCCAATCAAATCTTCATTCAACAAATCTGCCCTTGTTCTTGAGAGACACTCCAGAAATATTCTCCTGAATATTCAGCTCTTTCCGAAAGCCCTTCGATCCACTGATTTGTTGATTGAATGCAATCTTCGAGAAAGCTTTGAATTTGTGCTACCGCATTTTAGCTCCAGCATCTACTACTGAACTTCTGCTCCAGAGATTGCTGTAGCACTTGCTTACTCCACTTTAGCTCTAGAGATAGTCACTCTGCCCAGATTGCACAAGCTGATGTCTTCATGCTCTCTTTCAGAATTTCGAGCTCCCCAAGGCAACATTAGGTCGCGCGCCTCGTGAAGACATTAGCCACTTAATGTCTTCATCTGGAGCGCCACTTAATGTCTTCAGCTGGAGCGCCACTTACTGAGTTTGCTCACTCTGGAATGCTCTTCATCAGCTGTTTTCTTTCCATACTTGCTGTACCAGGCTCTAGTTCACTTTGTAGGAGTTTGTCAATGATGCCACATACCTTCACAATCTCCCCCTTGGCATTTTGACAAAATCCAAGAACCCTTCTAATCTTAGGCAATCCTCCTCTCATCTTTGAACTCCTTCTTTTGCAGCTTCCTCAGCTTCAATCTTCAGGGAAGGTTGTAGCAACTTCTTGTGCTTGTTTTGTCAAGGATGCCATTACCTTAACACCCTTCTTGCCAATTTCTCTCTATGATTCCTGCATTGCTCTGAAGGCTTGCTACTAGTTCTTCCAGCGTTATCTTTTTGATGTTGCTATGTGCCTGTAGAGCCAAAGTTACTGCATCCCACTTGTCATTCAGGGCCTGCAAGAACTAGTGAGTCACTTTCCATTCTGGAAGGGTTTCTTCTAGAAACTCCATTTGACCAACATATGTTTGAAAGCGGGTATGGAAGTCCTCCAGTGATTCGTTCTTGCCCTGTACTGCACTCTCATAATCTTTTGCAGCTGCGAGAATTCTGTTTTTCTTGATGTTCTCGTTTCCTTCGTAAAGTCTCAGGAGCCCATTCCAGATGTCTTGAGCTGTCTTGTACCTCATGACCTTCTTCAAATCTCCGGGGGAGAGTGCAGCGTAGAGAACTTTCTTAGTTCGGTAGTTCTTCTCTAAGGCTTTGTAGTCTTCATCGTTATAATCCTCTTTCTTTTTTCCTTTTGTGGGGTCTGTGGTGTCTCTGATAGGTATCGGTCCCAGTTAAATCATCCTCCAGAGCTGTCCATCTAGTGAGCAAATGTGGGTTTCGATTTGTTGGGTCCACCAATCATATTCACCGGGTTTGAGAACAGGTGATTTCCAAAATGAGTCGTTGATAGAGCTGCTCGCGGCCATTTATCCTGCAAAGCTAACACAAATCTAAAGCCTTCGCTCTGATACTAATTGTTGGATCGTTAGGTTAGCTTTCCCCCTCAGGTAAGGAAGTGGTGTCTTCCCCGTGAGGTAAGGCAGCAGCGGAATGAAATAAACAGATAAAGATCAAATGGCTTACACGTTCATATATAGTGAAAACCTTAGCACCAATTGGTAGCTAAGTAAAACCACTACCTTCTAGTTTTTACCGGAAGGATTTGTGAAAGGAGATGCTTTGTATTGAGAATATGCTTGTTGGTTACAAAGCTTTAAGCACCTAACTAGTACTCTCCGTACTCAGCCTTGCTTAGCCTTTGAATCTGCCAACTCAACCCAACCCTCAAGCACACTTCTTTTCACTTCCGAGTTCTTCCAACTTCAGTGCTCTGCGTTCTTGAATCACTTCACTTGCTCGCTCGATCTCGCTCTAACCAATTCACTCTATCGCTTCTCTTTTCTTTAATTTTTAAAACCTTGCTGCTCCAGCAATCTCGCAAGCTCCGGTGTTGAGATCTTTTTGAGATCTCTAATTGATATTGTCATTAATTATGCTTTCTCTTAAGATTTGGAAGCAAATTAATCAAGGGTAGATTTGCTTCCTAATTTAGAGAGAGACGCATCAATTATTATCCTGAAAATATCCATGCTATCTTCTGGATTGATAACATATTCCCATAAATATGTTTTCAATATTTTCTGGATCTCCTCAATGATTTTGATCCTGCTGGAGTAAGAAGATCTTTTATTGTATTAATGTAGCCTCCTGCGCATTAAGTACACTCATTAGCTAAGTGTTTGTAATCGTCAAAACTTCGGAATCCAACAATATGAGTGATTATATGTTTTGTTTCGTGAATTAAGTGGTGCACACGGATAAAGTTTGATTCTGGAATAGTTAGCTAATAACAATCTTTCCCTTGATGGAATAGCTAAACAAAGACACTATCTTGCATATTATATACATGCGTTTGCTCCTTGGATCGACCTTTGGACTTAAAAAGGTTATAAATTTTTTTGACTATAACTTGACCTCCAAAATACAACCTTGACAACTATAAAAGGTTAAACTATGCGTTGTCAAAATGGCGCCGTTGTCGAGAAGGAATGGATTAGTGTGTTATTAGTTTAGATTTGGCTAGAGTCTATACTATTCTTGTAAATACATTTTATTTTCTTTTGTGTATTTTGAATAATTTTACCCTTCACGAATCACTTATTTAGCTTGAATTGCGAGGATGTATTCCTATAATCAACAAGCCATGCATGCGAGCGGAGGAAACTCATTAGACGAGCAACGATCTTTAACACCTCAACATACCCCATCTTGGAGCAATAATCAACAGCTCTTTTTGGATAGATTGAATTCTTATCATATGCCACAACCGAGAAAAGAGACTTTGTGGGAATCGCTTTGCAAGGCAAATCATGGTTAAATAGAGTTATCGGGCGGCAATGACATTGAATTAAGAGCAAGGATGCTTGGATGAGAAGCTTAGGTTTTATTAAACTCGTTATAACCCTAAACATAATTTTTATTGTGAAGAGCATAATTATGGGGCATAATCATATGTGCTGGGAAAGCAACTATCATCTACTATTGGGGCATTATTGTGAAGATGAGCAGTATTACAAAATTCCATCACAAGTTTCATTAAACCTTGAGATGGAAGAATTCTTGCCAGTCAAGAAGAGATGTTGAAAAGGATCGATGAAATTCCAAGCAAGTACCCGGAGATCTTCTCAACAAGAACTCCCAACACATCTATGAAGTTCATAAATGAGGACGTCAAGATGGAAGTGTCCAGCCATAAAGAATCTCAACGTCAAGATAGAAGTGTCCAGCCATAAAAAATCTCAAGTCTTTGAAGCGCCTGTCCCTTCATCCTTATTTCATGACAATGTGGAGGATAATTTTGTTGATGCACTAAAGGGTTTCAAGGGAAGGGTTGTCCAAGTCTATTATGAGTACAAATATTATTACTTGTGTACTAAAGAAGTGAGGGTCTTGGAATAAAAATATGCCCCCCTCCAATATGAGTGATTTTGAAGATCTTTTACTCGTATTATTAAACTCGTTATAACCCTAAACATAATTTTTATTGTGAAGAGCATAATTATGGGGCATAATCATATGTGCTGGGAAAGCAACTATCATCTACTATTGGGGCATTATTATGAAGATGAGCAGTATTACAAAATTCCATCACAAGTTTCATTAAACCTTGAGATGGAAGAATTCTTGCCAGTCAAGAAGAGATGTTGAAAAGGATCGATGAAATTCCAAGCAAGTACCCGGAGATCTTCTCAACAAGAACTCCCAACACATCTATGAAGTTCATAAATGAGGACGTCAAGATGGAAGTGTCCAGCCATAAAGAATCTCAACGTCAAGATAGACGTGTCCAGCCATAAAAAATCTCAAGTCTTTGAAGCGCCTGTCCCTTCATCCTTATTTCATGACAATGTGGAGGATAATTTTGTTGATGCACTAAAGGGTTTCAAGGGAAGGGTTGTCCAAGTCTATTATGAGTACAAATATTATTACTTGTGTACTAAAGAATTGAGGGTCTTGGAATAAAAATATGCCCCCCTCCAATATGAGTGATTTTGAAGATCTTTTAAATGCACCACAACACAGACTTCTTTAACACGTATCGGATAATAAGCAGAAGGCCATAAGTTACTCTATCTTAAGTTTGACATTGTATATTTTACCATGTATTTGTTGTGTGTGAATGCATTATGTATTGAAAGTCAACTAAGATGAGTTAAGGGACAACACTTGTGCTTGCACGGTGTTGAGGAATGGCATCCTTGATAAAATAGGTCCAAGAAGATGCTACAGCATCCCGTGGAGTCAGAGGCTGAAATAGTTCTGCAGACTGACAAAACAGGTGCAAGAAGATGTTATAGCTTCTCATGGAAAAAGAAGTTGAAGCAGGCTGTCTGAATATAACTACCAGAAGATGCTAGATGTTATAGCATACCATGAAGACTCAAAGTTATAGCAGAGTAGCCGATCGACATGGAGCCGCACAGAGAGCATCCAGAGGATTTTTATTGGCGCCGCAACAAGTCAGGGAGTTTTCCAGTTGATCAGAAGTCTTCATCAATCGCTCGAAAGAGACTGTATGAAGAAATTAACAAAGCTGCCATAGAAGGAGTATGAAGATAAGCTTGGATAGCTTGAGATCAGAAGAGTCATTGGGAGCCTGAGGACAAGCTTGGGATATCTTGAGATCAGAAGAGTCATTGGGAGCCTAAAGACAAGCTTGGGATATCTTGAGATCAGAAGAGTCCTTGGATTTTGTCAAAATTGTCAGGGGGAGATTGTTGAGGTATGGCACCCCTTGACAAAATAACATAAAATTCTGCTACAGCAATCCCTGAAGACTTGGAGCTGGAGCACAATCTAAAGACTGACAAAATAAGAACGAAGTACAACAACACAAGAATCTGCTATAACACTCTGTGGACTACAAGAGTTGAAGCAAACTGAGGAAAAGACAAATTCTGCTATAGCAACCCGTGGTGATTTGAAGCTAGAGCATAATGACCGATCATCTTGAAGCTGCACGCAGAGAGTCCGGCGAGATGCCGCCGGTATCATAAGAGCTCAAGCAGATGTGCAAATGTCATCAAGTGACCTGTAGTTGTCATCACGCGGTCGGAGGAACTCAAAAAGATAAGGTTTCTAAATTTCTTTTTAGGAAACAAAATCTTCAACAACTTCGCAAGAATCCAAGAGAAGATTTCTGCCGTCCAAGAATGAGATTTCTAAAAAGCTGTGAATGATAAATCTATAAGAAGAGCGTAGAGGCAGATCAAACACACACACACACACACAGGGAAAGAAAGAGCAATAAGCAAAGCGCGAAGCGCTAGAGTGTGTTGTCACGGCTGAGTTGAGAGAGATCATGACTGGGAGAGTCTGATCGAAGCTTGATCGGCAAGTTCAACTGGAGTAGAGCCTCGTTGAAGATCAAGTACATAAGGTGTTGAGGAATCATCGCGGTGAGGAAAGCACTGACAGAGAGATCAAAGTTGAGTTCCCGAATATTGACAGGAGGTCATTGATCGAGGGGGAGCATTGCTGGAGTAGTGTGAACTCGCAAAAGTCAGATTGAAGCAACTGGGAGAGCTCGGAGAATCTGAGGTACAATCTGAAGTTACAGCAGTTTTGCTATAGAGATTGCTATAACATTTCGTCTACTGTACATTATAATAGAATATGCTGAGTCTGTGAGTCATATCTGTAGCTATTTATTACTAGAAGTGTGTAGGTAGTACGAAGCGAGTCTGTGGGATCAGACTGCGAGCTAATCTGTGTGATAAGATTGAGCTGAGTTGGAGCTAGGTTATAAGTAGTGGTTAAACAAGATCGTGACTTAGTTTTGGAATCCATTGTACTCTTACAGATAAGTGAAGCCTTGAGGATCGGAGTATCCTCCCCAGACGTAGGCAAGTTGCCGAACTGGGTAAATAATTGTTGAGTGTCTTTCAGGTTTAGCCAGAGAGAGCTTATTCCACAGAAAGATACAGCGAGTGCTATAGCAGAAGCTATAACTCCAGAAGCTGTAACTCGCAATCAGCAGCGTAATCGAATTTCACACGGAAACATTGACTTGTTTATGCAAATTTTGTTAAATGACAGGCCAAGCTCCTCTTCTCTTATGGATTAAAGCTTAGACTTTAAAAGTTGGAAATGAACTTTGCTCCAAGATCCCTTGGACTATTGCTAGATAGCATTGGTGAATGGCAGTTTGAAAAATCAGTTGAAGATAGTTTGATTTAGATATTAGTTTGGCACATGAGTGTGTGATTGTTGCGACAATTCTTTTATTGTTTAGCACTCATTTCACGCATTCATATATGATAATTGCATTTGAGATTTGTAGTTATTATCTATTCTAAAAACCTTCACAAGACTAAAACTCGTCCACTAAGGTAGCATAAGGGTTTAAAGGCTTGATCCTACGCTAAATGCATTCGTGATTCCTGAGAAACTGAGTTATGATTAGTTTAATAAGTTACTTTTGTTGTATGTAAGAATAATTAGAAATAATCGCATGATATTTGAGTGGAAAATTAATGTTAATGTTTGTGAACCTTAAATGTGTATATATGTTGTCATTTGTTTTATTGACATGAAAGTAATATTTTTGGGGACGAACAAATTTTTAAGTGTGGAGTTTTTATCAGTTGATTTATTAACTAATTACACGCTCAATCACAATAGAATTTTATTCATTTTTTGGATTTTTTTGTTGCAATTTTACCACCTTACTATTATTTAAGGTCAAATTCTACTAAATAGAATCTTGAGAGTTCGTTTAGAACAATACAAAACAATAAATGAAGATTTGGGCGAAAAATGGCCAAAATATGGGAAAAGTGACCTATTTGTCTTCGGAGGCTTACCGAGTACACAAGAATTGTCCAATTGAAATGAACAATATATTATTATAAAGATGACTCAAAGGCCTACACCTTTTTAGTTTACATCAAGACCAAATTCAAAAATTGAAAGAGTCAAAACAACAAGCTTGGTAAAATCAGAATGAGAGAAACAATCTAAGACAACCCACCCCTGGTTAAAATGGCGCATTGCTTATCAAAACAGCGCCTCGCTTATCGAAACGGTGACTCGCTTAAGCCAAAATGCTACCCCGCTTAAGAAAGTGACCCAACCCAAAATTGATGATCTTCAAGGATGTCCCGTTTTCTTAACGGAACGACGCCTTACCTATCTGACACATTGCCTCCATTATATAAAGCATCACTTTCGTGTCGAAATGACCCATAAAACATATTCCTAATTTGATTACTATTCAAGCCCAATTTTTTTATAAATAGAAATCCAAAAACCTAAATCACATTATGAACTTAGACAAGTTTGTTGAGGATATGCCATCCTCGACAAAACTGCTCAAGAGACCGCTGAAGCACTTCCTGAAGATTGGTGGCTGGAGCACAATCTGAAGAATGACAAAACAACAACAACAAAGAGCCAGAGTCTGCTTCAGCAATCCCTGAAGATCTGAAGCTGAGACACTATTTGAAGATTGGGCGAGAGACAGCTTTAAAGAGACAGAGTCTACTTCAGCACTCTGTGATGATCAGAGAGAGAGCAGAATCCTGGTGTTGCATGGTAAGGCTCCGGTGTGATACCGCTAGCATCGGGGAAGCTCAGAGAGTTATGCAGACGTCATCAAGAGCTCAGCAAACGACAACACGTGGTCTAAGAAGATAAGATCCAAGAATTCAAATTTGTCAACGGAATCTTCAAAAAATTTGCTAGAATCTAGGAGAAGATTCTGATAATGATCCTTGGCGTTTTTGGTGTGCTGGAGAGCTTGAAAAGGAAGGCGGGGACTGATCGGTTGACTTCTTACCGATTATTTGCTTCATTCGATGATGAATTTAGCTCCTCTCTCAAAATTTTCATTGTGTTTTTACCACTCTACTCTCATTTCAGGTCAATTATATTAAATCGAGGCTTTGTAGTCTGTATGGAGCAAAATTAGACAAAACACAAAGAATCAAATCGTTAAGGTATGTGGCATCATTGACAAAATCCTACAAGGTGCACAAGAGTCTGCTACAACAAGCATGTGAAGACAGCAGCTGATGCAGAGCGTTCCAGAGTGATCATGCAGAGTGTATAAGGCGTTGCTACACCAACCTGTGTAGCAGAGAGCTGTAGCATCCTAAATAGCAGATTTCCGTGTGAAGAACAAGCTGCCCAGAATTGAAGAGAAGAGCAACGGAAGCTTTCTAAATGCAATTTAGAAGATTCCCAGAGTCAATAGCATGCTGATGGAGCAGTCCAAAGAACGTACAGAGGGTTGCTGCCAGCATCGCAACAGGTCGGTAGAGTATCGTGAAGATTGAAAGAAAGATGATACTGCTAGCCGTGTGAAGACATCAGCTAGTGCAAAACCTACCAGAGTGAACAAGCTTAGTATACAAGCAGTTGCTACAGCAGGAGCTGTAGCAGCAGAGCAGCAGTTTTGCCATGAAGAATAATTTGCCCAGATATGGAGTAGGAGTGCAACGGGAGGCTTTCAAATATTCTCAGAATATCATCAATGAAGATTTCATGCCACATCTTGAAGATTTGATTGGGAATCAAATCTCCTACAAAGAGGAGAAGATCTGGGATTGTTTCCTAATGGGTTTAGGAAATTCCAGCAGCAACAAACAACTCAGCAAACTCAAGGTAAAGATAAGATTTCTAATATTGGTTTTAGGAAATCAAATCTCAACAAACTTACAAGAATCTAGGAGAGCTTTTTGGAAGGCTTCCTAAATTTGATATTGATGGAGCATGGAGTTCCTACATAAAGGAGGCTGGGCAGAGCAGCAAACCATCCATCCAAGACAGAATCCAAGCACAAAGATAGAGCAATATACCGAGAGATATATTCAGAGTGCTAGAGTGGAGAGATTGGATCACCACCAAGAGCAGAGCCTGTGCGCAGAGCTAAGTGGTTAGAGCAAAGGCTGATCGAAGACTTGTAGAGTTTGATCAGAGCTTGATCGGAGAAGTCAACTTAGAGCAGGACTTGCTTGTTGGTTGATCAACACATGTCGCGGGGGAATTGTCGAGTGGAGGAACTCGGACAATCTGCAGAAGGCCAGGTCTCGCTAGTGACAGACGATCACTAAGTGAGGGGGAGCATTCCAGAGTGTGCAGCGCTCGTGGAAGAGTTCGATCGGCTCGGCGGAAAGCTTTGGAGCGAAGCGGGCAGAACCTGCACCAGCTAGTTGCTACAGCGGGTGCTATAGCAAACCTACTGTCACGTTGTACTAATTAGAATAGGCTGGGTCTGTTGGATCAGAGGTAGAGCTATTCTGAATTGGTTCAAGTGAATAGGTGTGTGTGAAATACAAGTCAGAGCGTGTTCTGATTGTGTGTGATCGACTAGCTAAGGTTGAGTAGCATAGGTTGCGTGGAGTCGAACATGTGTTGTACAGAGGACCTTGGAGATTAGAGGATTGAGGATTGGACCATAGTCCTCCCCAGATGTAGGCAGTTGGCCGAACTGGGTGAACAAATAATTGTTCATTGTTTTGTTTCTTGTTGCACCAGATCCGGCTGAACAAGGAGTTGCTATAGCAACTGCTTGTACACTATCAGTAACTCAGAGTCGCTACAAATTTCACAAACGAATACAAACCAAATTTGGGCAGATTGACCTATTTGTGATCCAACGCTTCCTCAGCACATGATTTTATCTGATTGGGGCAAGCCATATATTGTTGGAAAGCTGAATTGAAGGGCTACAACTTTATAGTTTACACCAAGACCAAAATTGAAGGCTTAGAAGGTCAAAAACGCAACCAAAGTTAGAACCAAAGTGCTGAGTGAACATTAGCCCGGTTCATATTTGAACCGCCGGTTCAAAGAAGAATTGTCGTTAATCACATTAAACCGGCCACAAAGGCAAAAATTCATGATCCACTGAGCCAGACCGATTCCATAAAGAACTGTCGGTTCACCAAATGAACCGGCGGTTTGGTTACAGAACCGGCGGTTTGACATTGAACCGGTCCGAAATTGATTTCTTAAATCAGCCAATAGATTTTGGTATAAATAAGCACCTAAGACCTAATTCGTGAAGAGAGGAAAGACGGCTCAAGACTCCAAGAAGATTAAAGATCGAAGACTCGGCTTCGTAGTGAAGGATTCTTATTTAATTTTCTTTTATACATGTATTTTGATTTTGTCGCCATGATTAGTGAGTAGTCGTCTTGTTCCGGAATCCTACGGATCCCATGCTTGTACTCAAACAATTCATGTGATGTTAATAAAACCTTTCGATTATGTTAATTGAGTTCTATAATTCTATTGTTCTTAATTTATCGTTCATGTATGTTTGTCATCGATTGGATGCTTTCATGTTAGAACGAAATTAGGTTAAGATCCAAAAAGGTGACTGGGTCTGAGGTGCTTAATCGGATTGAGTAGAGTTGATACCCAAGCATGGTAGCTATATTATTAGTACATGAATCGATGGGAAAGTTGACATCTTTTGTCTAAAAACCTTGGGTTTAATAAATCTAAATTGTTGATAATCCGTGATTTGCGTGATTTGGCGGCATTCACCAATGTAGATTAACTCAGGCAATGATCCATGATTGGGCGGCTTGCCTGATGTTATTAGATTATTTCCATAACTCCATAGTATAATTGAATTGTTTGGATTATTACATGATTTGTAAGTTAGACATGGGTGAAGTTTGATACTGGAATATTGATTTTATTTGCATAATCTTGTTCTTGCATAAGAATCACTTAGTTAGTTAATTATAACTTCTTCATTATTTGAATAATTAAAGGCACTATCTTGCATAGTATACATACGTATTTGCTCCTTGGATCGACCCTTGGCTTACCAAGGATTATTTTTGACTGCAACTTGAACCCTAAAACATAAATTGACAACTATAAAGGTTCAAAATACGAATGTTAGGGACGCATCACAGAACACATATACGATCAGAGAGAGCAACCCGAGCACACACAAAGATCAACTTACGGTAGCAGAGTTCTATATACTGAGTTGAAGAGGCGTGTGGTGTTAGGGAATCAGAACTCGTGGAGTTAGATTTTGGACTGGTTCGGAGTTTAACTGGAGCGCTGCTCGTTGAAGGAACAGTCAGGAGTTCGGTGATCAGCCGCGGACAGGCAATGTCGCGGGCTACGGAGCAGTGATCGAGGCTACCCAATAGTTACTGAGTGAGTCATTGATTGAGGGGGAGTTGAGGCTGAGTTTGAAGAACTCAGAGTGTTTAACTACTTTGCAGAGTGTGCTTAAGCATTCCGTGAGTTACACATTGTAATAGAATAGGCTACGTCTGAGAGGCAGTACTATAGCTATTTATTACTGAGAGTGTGTAGGGTGCACGAAGAGAATCTGTGAGTTCAGATTGCTAGCTAGTTCAGGAGTTTAGACTGAGCGTTAGATTTCGGTTAGGTAAGAAGTAGAGGTGTGAGTCCTTTTACTTCGAACTGAGATAGTGAAATATTGAGGATCGCAGCATCCTCCCCAGACGTAGGCAAGTTGCCGAACTGGGTGAACAAAAACAATGTGTCTTTCTTCTTCTTCAGTAGAGTAATTCCGCAGAAAGATACAAAGAGTACTTAAGCAGAAGCTACAACTCCGCATCAGCAACGCCGCATATTTTAAAAGTTTAACCTATTTCTTGAAGAGAAGAAAGAAGAATCAAGACACCAAGAAGATTCAAGATCGAAGACTTGGCTTCATAGAGAATACTTCTTCTCTACCTTTGGTTTCTTTATCTTTGATTCTCTTTTTATGTATGTATTTTGGTTTTACTACGATGAGTAGTGATTAGTTATTTTATTCATGGATCCCAAGTTGTATCAACTCTTTTCATGCTATTAAATATAGTTTTCCTTTAAATTATGCGATGAGTTCAATCCTACATGCTTAATGCTATGTTCTATGCGACTTTTTTGTAAGGATGCTTAGGTTAAGAACCAATATCATCATAGTTGAAGTAATTAATAGGAATTGTGTAGGTTAATGTTAATTATAGTAGATACCCTGGAAGTATATAATGTTAGTGTTATTCTGACACTACTTGCGTGTGAGTATCAAAATATTTCTGTAATTAAATAAATAAATAAATAAAAATATTGAAATAGAAATACAAAAGTAAGGTAAGGAAATAGTTAGGCGAGTTGAGGCTCGTTCGACGATTTATTTAAAGCTTGGTCTAAATTTAGTGTTGGGGTTCTTTGGTTAATTACTTTTCAGGATATAACAACTTTAGATCTACCCTTCGTGTACCAAGAACTAGCTCCACAAACCTACATTCCAATATCACCAGAAAACTCACACGAAAAGTTAAACTCAATACACACTTGAAGCCGGCTAGGAACCTTCAATAGAGGACTATTGGACAGCTCTTTCAAGAGTGTATGGGTATGCACGGTTTTGTCATATTTTCAAATAAAGAGAAATGCATCTCTTATACAGGCAATCGAGCTATAATGCTCCAAGTGTCGCCTCACTATGAGCCCAGGCGACGCCACACTTGGGGTGTCGCCTCACCTTTGATCAGGTGTCACATGAATGCTCTTTAAAGCTCTTAAAAATCTTTTAGCAGACTCAATCGTCACCTCAACTTTTGAGCTGAGCGAAGCCTCAATCTTAAGCGTCACCTCAACTTAGTTCTTGGCGCACCGAGATTTTTAATTGCTTAGGGGAGTTAACATTATTTGTTTGAAAAATATGTTTGTAATGGTTTCCTAACGTAATTATTGGTATCAACCAGGGTTGGATACCAATGGTTAGGAATAATTGAGTTTATACCTCGGTGAATGGATTCAAAGTACAAGATCTATCGAAAAGTAATGATTCAGCAGTGTCTGGCTTACTTAGACCACACATGTTTATTCTCATTCATCGTATGATATGAGTGATTATATGTTTTATTACATGAATTGAGTGCTGCGCGCGGATAAATACTGATTCTGGAATACTGCTTTTATTTGAATAATTTTTTTCTTGCATCATAAATACTTAGTTAGATATTACAACTTTTTTATAAGAATAACTAAACAAAGACACTATCTTTCATAGTATATACACGTGTTTGCTTCTTGGATCGACTTTTGGACTTAATGAGATTATAAATTATTTTGACTGCAACCTGACCCCACGACACAACTTTAACAAGTGTAAGGGGTTAAAGTACACGTTGTCAGTATGTCGATTTCTTAATAAGAGATACTTTGCCTTAAGTACTATGAATTGGGACTACTTTTATATTTTAATGTGTTTTCATTAGTCTAAACATTTTTAATGATTTAATTTTTTTATAAAAAAATAGTATGAGCAGATGGATGAATGATATGGATAAATCAATGAATATACGTAAAATGTAGTTCATATTCAAGTCTGATAAAAAAAATGAAAGTTACAAATCCGACATGTTTTGGTTCATCCAACTCATAGATCTAATAGACTTTATCATCATAAATCTATGCAGATGTGTGAACAATACGGTTTTTTCTCAGATCAACCAAACTCAAATCGAAAATTGAATTACACATCTTGTGGATGATTATGCTCTCATAATCGTTACATTAGTTTTTTATTTTTGCACATGTAGCTGGAAAAAGTTTGTATATGAATAGCTAAAAAATAGTGAAGGTGGTGCATGTGATTAAATGACCAATTCACTCTTGTCTTAATTCATATGGAATGAATTAATAGAAATATTTGAATCGTTAGATTGTTTCATCTCATGGCTAGAGTTGGTTGTAGGGCGATACAAAAATTAAGTTTTGCAGTTGATTTATCATTAAAATTAAAGTCCAATTTATTTTTTAATCAAAATGAAGCGTGAAAAGTAGAAGCGGACTTATAATTTGGAAAGGAAGGAGTGGTTACCATATACATTTTGGAAAGGGCGAGTGTAAATAACACTTGGGATGGAAAGCAATAAATTTATTGAGAATGAATAAATTGAGATGAGATGAGCATGTGTCTGTCACCTTACCACCAGATTTACCTTGGGAATACCAAATGTGATGAATATTTGATAAACAAACAGATTGCACACCATTCGATGCCCTACCCATACCTTACAGCCCCACAAAACAAACCCCCATCTTTTCTTTTATAAACCCTAAACTTTCACTCTCATTACTAACACTTATTTTCCTATCATTTTTCATGTTTTGCTGAAAACATTACAAATGATATACACTATGTTTAAAATTAACATTTATATTATTTCTTATAATTCAAAGCAAGGCCAGTCACAAATGGGGAGCATAATTCAATAAGAAAAACTTATGAATATCAAGTGTGCAATAGCAAAACTTTCTTTTAAAAAAAATGAATATTCATTATTTTAAAAATAAGTAATAGTTTACTAGCTCATGAGCTGGCAAGACACACTTCTAGACGAGAACAAGCACATCCGATACATAATAATTTCACATCAATTCCGGGTATAGATGCCTCCATAGGAATCAAACTCTTTCTTCTTGGTTGAAAGTCAAAAGTTCGATCAGGATGTAACGATTCAACGAGCTTTTTTATTGTACAAAATAACTTGCTCATCAAACTTTATTGTGCCTTGTACTATCACCACGACACCATATTCAAAATAAATTTTAAAAATCAGAAAATAACTTACTTTTGACCTTCAAGGGAGGAGAGTTGGAGTAGTGTATGTGTTGTTGTGATTTCGTTGATATCCAAATGAAGAGAACGTTTTTTTTTATAGGCTTTCAGTAGTAGTAACGTCTCAAGCGTCATCTCACTTCTAAGTCATGTGACGCCTCACTTAGGCATCACCTTATTTGGTATCAGGCAACGCTTGAGTGCTCGTTAATGTACTAAAAAGTCATTTAATTAGTCAGCCGTCGACTCAATTTCAAATGTCATTAATCAAATTAATGGTCATTTAGGCATCACCTCATTTGATCCAAAACTCAGACGTCGCCTCAACTAATATTGTCAAAATTAAAATTTTGATTAGATAAAAGTGCAAAAGGGGTCTGTCCACATACGATTGAACGGTGCACCATTCGCGTCTAGTATGTCGCCGCGGGTGCAATTTCGAACCGAATCAGCTTGTGATTCGCATCCACTGCGCACCTGTACATTGAGAGAGCCTCTTTGGTTACTTATCTTACTAAATAAATAGAATGTGTTTATATAAAAATTCATATTCTCTTCACTTTGTAAGCAATGCGAGATACTTGCACATTGCTTGTATTTCTACTTCACAATATCTAATGTTATATTCTTAATAGACTCACATTTCTATTATTTTAGATTATTGTTTGAACATAATTTAATTTGAATTTTGGCTTATACATAATTAATTTTATAGTTCTAATCTCAAAGTTTTAATTTAAGATGTACTCCACCATTTTCTTAACACATATCACAAATTTCTCCAACGATTCATTCCATAAGAGACAACAGATAGTAACAGCTCCACATAAATAAGGAAAATAGCTGAACAACTGCTCATATAAATAAGTAACAGCTCAAAATAGCATACATTAAAATAATAATAATCTTAAAATTAAAGCCATTAGAGAAAAGCCCATGATATTTTAAAAAAAGTCACAAAATAGTTCATTTAGCTTTCCATTTCACCTTTTAAAATCATTTATTACTAGATACAAATATAAAAAATTGAGTCATTCTATGTGTAAATAAATAGAATATGACGAAAAATATTCTTTTTTTTCTTTCTTATGCCCATCGCCTCCTCCATAACCCAAACACTAATATCTCCTATAAATAAATCAAGCAGAACCCCATCCTAATCATCCACCGTCCGATGAAATCGACATCTCATCACTCCAACGTAAATCAACGGCACAGATCGCAGATCTAATCAATTGAATACGACATCAGAACTAATAACCTCAATCCAACGGCGATAATTGCATCTCATATTTTATATTATTTATTTTTTTCTATTTAAATTCATTCAAGCACACTCTCACTCTCACTCGCAAATCCTCTCCCTCACCATCTTCTCCATTTCCGTTTCACTTCTCCGATTTTGGCGACCATGGGAGCCGCGCTGCTGTCAGATCTCGGCACCCAGATCGCGATTCCGGCTTGCGCCGTCCTCGGCATCGTCTTCTCCCTCGTCCAGTGGTTCCTCGTGTCGCGTGTCAAGGTCACACCCGAACACCGCTCATCCCCCAACAACGGCACCAACAACAACGATAAGAATGGCTACAACGACTATCTTATTGAGGAGGAGGAAGGTCTCAACGACCACAACGTCGTCACTAAGTGCGCTGAGATTCAGAATGCTATCTCTGAAGGTACGGCCCTTTTTTCATCTCTGTTTTCCTCATCTCTCAGATCTAATGTTTACTTTTAGTTTAGTCATTCAAAGTTTGCTTCATTTCTTGATTCTGTAACGTGTAAAGTTTAGGTTTTGTCTCGCTTGGGAGCCACAGTCATTGGATGTTAAATTGATGATGTTTTTTTTTTCTGACGCGTGTTCTGTAATCGGCATTGTAGCTCATTTGTTAGTTTGTTTTAGATCCAGGTTTTACTGGCTGTGTCAATCTCACCGCTTCAGTTTCGGGTTGCTTCACGTCCTAGAAAACTGCAGTCGGTTGCGGTAGCTTTATTACTTTATATATTTTTCAGTGATAATCCTAATTTAGGGATTAATATTCGAACTTGAATATTTGTAAACCTAACTTTTAACTTTAATGGTGACTAACTCAAGTGCTTATAAACATAATCCAGATTAAGTTAAATTCTTTACTTAATTTAAGTGATTAAGTTAAATATTAAGTATGAGTTCACTAAAATACTTAACTTCACTTATAATAGAGATTATTTAAATTTTTAACTTGGTGGCTGACCCACCCTTGGTTTTCATTATCCAGTTGTGTATTATTGAATAATAATCCACTATCAGACTGAGTGCATTGAATTTCATGGCTTAACGTTGATGTTTCATCAATGGCTATTGTTATCAGTCTTATTACATGGCATTGCTAATGTTAATGGTGTTTGGTTATGAATGTAATAGGTGCCAATTCCTTCTTGTTTACTGAGTATCAGTACGTTGGAGTGTTCATGGTTGCTTTTGCCATCTTGATCTTCCTCTTTCTCGGGTCAGTCGAGGGCTTCAGCACAAAGAGCCAACCCTGCAATTTTGATAAGACGAGGATGTGCAAGCCAGCACTTGCTACTGCTCTCTTCAGTACCATCTCATTTGTGCTTGGTGCAATCACCTCAGTTCTATCCGGTTTCTTTGGAATGAGGATTGCTACTTATGCTAATGCTAGAACTACTTTGGAAGCAAGGAAAGGTGTTGGGAAGGCGTTCATCGTTGCATTCAGATCAGGTGCAGTTATGGGATTTCTTCTAGCTGCTAATGGCTTGTTGGTTCTGTGGATTGTCATCAACGCGTTCAAAGCATATTATGGTGATGACTGGGAGGGCCTTTTCGAGTCCATTACTGGGTATGGTCTTGGTGGATCCTCAATGGCATTGTTTGGAAGAGTTGGTGGTGGTATCTATACCAAAGCGGCTGATGTAGGTGCTGATCTTGTGGGAAAGGTTGAGAGGAACATCCCTGAAGATGACCCCAGAAACCCTGCTGTAAGTTTTGGCCTATATGTTCTCGAATATTGTTGATAATCATATCTTGCTAGTTGCTGATCACGTTGTTGTTTATCAGGTTATTGCTGACAATGTTGGTGACAATGTTGGAGATATTGCTGGAATGGGGTCTGACCTTTTTGGTTCATACGCTGAATCATCGTGTGCTGCGCTGGTTGTTGCTTCTATTTCATCTTTTGGTATAAACCATGATTTCACTGCCATGCTGTATCCATTGTTGATCAGTTCGATGGGTATTGTGGTGTGTTTGATCACAACACTATTTGCCACTGATTTCTTTGAGATCAAGGGTGTCGATGAAATCGAACCAGCATTGAAGAAACAACTCATCATCTCCACCATTATCATGACCGTGGGAATCGCCTTTGTGAGTTGGGTTGCTCTTCCATCATCCTTCACGATCTTCAACTTTGGAGCACAGAAAGTTGTGAAGAACTGGTAAGTTCGTGTTGTATATTTCTTTTGGGTAGTCAGATCAGATTTGACGAGGTTCACTTTTTTATATCATAATATTTGCTTTTATTTATCTTTGCAGGCAGTTGTTTTTGTGTGTGTGCGTGGGTCTTTGGGCTGGTCTCATCATTGGGTTTGTCACTGAGTATTACACCAGCAATGCATACAGGTATGTGCCAGTTGTATGAATGAATTGTGAATTCAGTTGAAGTTGGAGTGAGCATGAGCGTGTACTATGTCCTTTTTGCAGCCCCGTTCAAGACGTTGCGGATTCATGCAGAACTGGAGCAGCTACTAATGTCATCTTTGGCCTTGCCTTGGGTTACAAATCCGTGATCATTCCTATTTTTGCCATTGCCATTAGCATCTTTGTGAGTTTCAGCTTTGCTGCCATGTACGGGATTGCTGTTGCTGCACTAGGAATGCTCAGCACCATAGCCACTGGCTTGGCAATTGATGCTTATGGTCCTATCAGTGACAATGCTGGAGGCATCGCTGAGATGGCTGGAATGAGTCACAGAATCCGTGAGAGGACTGATGCTCTTGATTCTGCTGGAAATACCACTGCGGCCATTGGGAAGGTGCAATTTCGTTATCCTTTATCATAAAATTGTGGTGCATTTAATTTATGAACATGTCTTGAGAAGGCAAGTGAGTAGCTCTAAGCTTGTCTGGCATTATCAGGGCTTTGCTATTGGATCTGCCGCACTTGTGTCTTTGGCCCTATTTGGCGCTTTTGTGAGTCGTGCATCAATCTCTACAGTTGATGTCTTGACCCCAAAGGTTTTCATTGGTTTAATTGTCGGCGCAATGCTGCCATACTGGTTCTCAGCAATGACCATGAAGAGTGTTGGAAGTGCAGCTTTGAAGATGGTTGAGGAGGTTCGCCGCCAGTTCAACACCATTCCAGGTCTCATGGAGGGCCTTGCCAAGCCAGATTATAGCACTTGCGTCAAGATTTCTACTGATGCATCCCTCAAGGAGATGATTCCACCGGGCGCCCTTGTGATGCTTACACCCCTCATCGTTGGAATCCTGTTTGGAGTTGAGACACTGTCAGGTGTCCTTGCTGGTTCCCTCGTCTCTGGCGTCCAGGTTTGTACAAGGGTATCAATTCATGTTGAATACATTTATGCTGCATCTTGATTATACTTGATTCTTGCAGATCGCAATCTCGGCATCCAACACTGGTGGTGCCTGGGACAACGCCAAGAAGTATATTGAGGTAAAAAAACAAGTATCCTTGGGGTTCTGAAGCTTGAATGTTTTGTGTTGACTTGGCGTATTTTCAGGCTGGTGCATCAGAGCATGCGAGGTCTCTTGGGCCAAAGGGGTCTGACCCGCACAAGGCAGCTGTGATTGGTGACACCATCGGAGACCCCCTTAAGGACACCTCTGGCCCATCGCTTAACATTCTCATCAAGCTCATGGCAGTTGAGTCTCTTGTGTTTGCCCCCTTCTTTGCTACTCACGGCGGCCTTCTTTTCAAGATCTTTTAATTCTTCTCACTCCCTCCCTCCCGCTTCTAATTTCTAGAGCATTTTAGTGTTTTTTTTTTTGACGCTGTGGCCTCTTGGGATTGGTTCTCTTCTGTCATACTTTGTTGTTTTCTTTTCACAACTCTGAACAGTGATATCAAACCAGGTTCACAGACTTTCTTTCTACTTCGACCTGTTTCCATTGAATCTCATAAACTTCTTCTTTTCAATTGTCCTTCTTCTCTATTCTCAGACTGCTACTGAAGCTCCATCTTTTTCTGAAATTATGAATGAGCATATGCTGATTTCAAAAATCGGTACAGATGTAGTTCCCCAGCAGCATTACAGTGCCACCAGGTAAAACATATGAGGAGCCAGAAATGTGAACAAGCAGCTTCTTGTATTGAAGTTCAAGTGACATAAGAATTTCAATCCTGACATTCTACTCATTGACAACATTATGTGGTGGATAGTTCCATTTTTGCAATGCCATTTGACACTTGGGGTTCTCATGATGGTGCAGATCCATATTGGAGCCAGTCCTTGGCACACACCAAGGCCTCAAGGGCTACTGGTCGCAGAGAACTCCTGTAGCTATCCATCTTCCTGTTGGTTGTACAGAAAACAGAATCTGGGGCAACAGAAGACATGGGAATGGACAGAACATCGGCAGCCATTCTAGACAGATTTGGATATTTCTGCTTGTTTAGTTTCCACCAATTCAACACATCAAACTCTTGCACCCTGGGAAGAAGAGACTCGTCTAGATACTGATCCAATTCTGATTTTCTATTTTGGTTGGTGTTTAGTTCAGTGACATATAGATCAAAGTCAGAAAGGCCGTCCTGAGCACCCCCTTGAGAGTTCTCCAGTCTTGTTTCTCCATCATTTTCAAGTTTGGCGTTTGTGTATTCAAGAAAGAGTTCATGGATCCCATCATCCACTGTCTGGATCCATTTGTCATCCTCATCACCAAAGACCTTGGAGAAACTAAATTCCACAAGCTTAAGTTTAAATCTCGGGTCCATAGCCACAGCAATTGCTAATACCAGGCAGGTCTCCTTCCAGTATCTATCAAAGCTTTCATGCAGAGGTTTGGTGAGATTACTAATAAAGGGGTCTTGACTCATTGCCGCATGGGACAGCTCTAGTTGTATTTTCCAAATTTCATGGAAAAAATTGCAAGCAGGTGGTGGAGCAAGACCAGTTACAAGATTGGCAGCATCGAACAACAGCTTCAGGTAGGTCAACATGACCTCAATCTGTTTCCACTCATCCATCGACAATGTTTGCTTGTAGTGAGGATCAAAAGAATCAAAACAACTGAATACTTCTTTAACTTCACATGCAGCTACCAACATGTGATATGTAGTGTCCCACTCTGTTTGGTCATCTACGTGAAGGTTCCTTGAGCTAGGGACTTGAAATTGTTTTTTCAGCTCGAGAAACTTCTCCTCATTATCTTCAGAGGTTGTAATATACTTGACGCTCTCACGAACTTTTTTAACGCTTTCACCCATCACAGTAAATGCATCTTGTGCAACACGGCTCAGAGTCCTGGCATAACAATTATTAAGCAGGAACTGGCCACGAATCATATGGGGATTCTTCATGAAAAGCAAACCTCTGAGGTTTTCAACAATGGCTTCATTAGTAAAGGACTGATCAACAGTGAGGGTACACACTCTCGACTTCAATGCCCAGTCAGACAAGCAAGTAACAACTGCTTCGCTTAAAGCATCATCCTTATCAGGTGAAGGAACCATAACAACATTAAGAATGCGGCGTTGGAGCTTCCAATCCAAATCAACAAAGTGTCCAGTCAAAAAAGCATAGCCAATGCTCTGACTGTTAGTCCACAAATCCAATGTAATGCAGACATGGCCAGGAGCTCCCATAACAAGACTGAGAATATTTTGTTTTTCCATAAGATACATGGCCACACAATCCCCTTGGATGGAGTTGAAGCTCACCATATTGAACTGGGGCTGAAGGGTCTGGACAAAGTTGACGAAACCACTATGCTCCACAATATGAAGTGGATACTCATGCTGGACAATCATCTTTGCTATATCATGGTTGCATCGATCCTGATCAAACGAGGAACCGAGAAGACTAGGCGTTGTCCTTTTTCGCTTTGGCACAGCAGTAGTACTCCTCGCACCTCTAGACTGCGAGCCTGCTATGTCTGAACTCAGTGCGCCCTCTTGGCCAGGTGTACTCTCTTGTCCGCCAATTGGACAGATTCCCAACACAATGTGGCGTTTGAGGTGGCTAGTGCCAGCTTGCTTTGCACCCGAGATATATGCAAACGATTTCTTGCAGTGGTTACAGGTGGCTCTTGTACATCCGGGACCAACAGTCTCAAGACTGAAGTGATCCCAGACTACCGACTTCTTTCTACTTTTCCTGCCTGTTCCAGTTCCAGGGCTGTGAGGGTCAATGTTCTCGGGCGGGAGTTCCACAATTTCCATCTGCATCTACAAGGAGCATGCGGCTAGGAAGGGTTAATTACAGACAGCCGATAAAAACCACATATAACTCCTTAAAGGATGGACCTCTCTTTACAGTTCATATACACAGCTTATAAGAAATTAAAATGATCTCTACACCTACAATCAAAGATTCTTGTTTCAAATGATAAACAAAATATAAAACCCTGAGCATTTTTGACATCATGCATAATGTCTCTAGTCACAACCATTGAAGACCCAGGGCTCTAGAGTCACATTGCACTTGTCTGGTTAACTTTAGAACCCTACACCATCTACAGAATCATCTTTGCAAACTTCCCTGAAAAACAGGGTTTCAGGGCTCTATCAACAATCCTCCAAAAATCCCAACGACACACAAGCACAATCGAATACCAAAACATAAAGCCATCGTCCAAACCCGAATAACGGATTCAAATTGACTACAAAACTCATATTTGCTGACAAACAGGGTGATCAACAATCCTCCAACCAACATCATTATCCTAACTCAAAATCACATTCTAACTCCACCGCCCAAAACCAAACCGGGCTGAGGAGAGAATAACAGTAGTCGTGGAACACATAGAGGAATCGAATGACACAAGAAAATGGAGGGATTGAAACAGAAGTACAATTAAACCTATTTACCGCAGAATAGAAGACCGTGACTGACCTTAGACTTTATAAAAATCAGATCTTTGAGAAAGTTGGGGCTTTTTTCGTGAATTGGGTTTCTCAGCAAGCTCTTGAAACCGGACGAGGAAGATGATGGGCCTTTGGCTTCCCAAAGCTCTGAGCTTTCTCAGGTTTTGGATTCGCGATGGACCGACCACTCGCAAAAATTAGGGCTAAGGGCTTCATTCACCAGACGAGATGAGAGAAGACTCCAAATAAAATACACTTAAATAAATAATATATTTGACAGATAAACATAAGCTCATAATCGGAACTTGTTCGGCGGATGAGCCCATATGATCTATGCCGTACGATTAAGACAATCTCAACCGTCCATTTTTTTGCTAACTGGAACTGTTTCTATGTCCGTCTCGAAGCAGCGTGACAAAACTCAACCCATCGACGAACTCACACAGCACTTTCTCTAATGATTTAACGGATGATCACCCAATTCTGTTGGGATTCGGATTTGAGTTTCTGCTGGTGATTGAATTTCAAGATCAGATTTTCTTTCGATCGCGAATCGTAGTTGCTCTGCTTGCTGCTGTCCGGAGAAGACTTGAGTTTGTGTGGCTGATTTTTGCTGAAGATGGACATGTACAGCCATGATCTTTCGTTATTCGATTTCAGTTACACCGATCCGAATGTCTTCGAATCCTTCGCTCGCAGTTCCCAGCTGTTTTCATCGACCGAGTCGATCGATACTGCACTAGCTATAGATGAGGATTCGGCACAGAAACTGGAGCAAAAGAATAAGCAGCAGCAGTTTGTGCCTGCATCTAGAAACCCTAGCCCGCCCAGGTATCGCCACGATGGCACTTCGCCTTTGCCTCTCGGCATGGATTGGAGTCTTCCCCCTCGCAAATGGGTACGCCCCCTTTCTCAAGAGATTTCATTTTTAAATTTTCAATTCGGAATTTAAGTTGATTCTTATCAATAACCTTTAAAGTCTCGGCAGCTGTGTAGCGTCTGTAAGGTGATAACTTACAGTAGATTATATTGGTACGAATGTATTAGAACCCAGTTCATCTGTTTTGCGTTAAAGATTGCTCTTGTTTGTGATCCAGGAGGATAAGGACACAGTTTGGCCGGGCGATTCCCGTACAGGGTGGAGTTACTGTGTCACTATTCCTTCTTGGACTGTCCTCCCTAAATCAAGAAGCTCAGAAACTATTACGGTATACTTTATTTACTTTTGTTAACTTCAGTGGGCTGGGTATTGCACATTATAAATGACTTATATTATGAAAATGTGTACGTTGTTGGTGCAATTGCAAAGGTCTTGTCAGATTTGAAATAAGTGCGCATCTTTTTGTAACTTTGTAGTATGCATCTGACTGTTGTAGCTACTTGGGATTCTGCTGGTGTTGCGTGGTCATATTGTCAGGTTGTTGTTAGCTTTTATGGCTGTTGGTTAGGGTGTTGAGTTGTACATGGTTTTTTTACTTGATCAATGATATCTCACATTTAAAAAAAAAAAAAAAATTCCGACCAATAAAGCTTTGTAAAGCATATGAATTGTTATTCATTCATTTTCTGTACAAACATGGCAGTTTTTTAGGATCGTAATTGGGCTGCAATCACCAGGACGAATCACCACTACTCGAGGAGTTTTGCGAAGGTTCAATGATTTCTTGAAGCTTTTTTCTGATGTAAGTTTATGGTCTTTAGAAGTGCTTTTGTTGAGATACTTAATTATTGTATGGAATATGTCTGTGCTCTTTTAATCATCGACAAAAATATATTGGTAAGTAATCAATTTTATTTATTTAATGCTTTTTTTTCTTTGTGTAGCTGAAAAAAGCATTTCCCAAGAAAAATATCCCCCAAGCTCCACCAAAAAAGCTGTTGAGAAGGAAAAGTAAGATGTTACTTGAGGAGGTATGTTCTTCAACGTCTTTTTCTTCACTTTTCTGCATGTTTGGACTGTGTTCATGTTGCTTCTTTTCTTCTTCTGATCATTAATAGGAACATGTAAATCCTACACCAGTTAAATGAAATTGGTATATCTGTTGCTATTTCTATGCTTCATATCTCGGGTGTTCATAATATACATTTAGTTTGTTGCAGAGAAGATGTTCTTTAGAGGATTGGATGGAAAAATTACTGTCTGATGTTGATATATCTAGAAGTGCTCCAGCAGCAGAATTTCTTGAGCTAGAAGCTGCTGCCAGGTCTTGTAGGTGCCTTTTTTATGTGTTTATTCATCATCAACTACAAGTAATTTGAATAACTTTCTTCTGATTTCTAAATATACCTGTCTGTGGAATTTTTTTTTTTTTTTAATGTAATGCAGCATTTTATGACGCGGATCAGCCATTTATGAATGCTCCTTCAACTAGTGAGGTAGATTATATTATGCGATTCCGCTCCAATTCAGATGGTTCTACTTTTGGCAGCATACCAGAGTTCTATGACGAGTCTGCCTTTGGGACATCAGAGCCGGGCACACCAAGGCAGCAACGGAATGAAAATTCTCCAAATACACTGGATCAGCCCCTATCTGAGCAAGCAATAGCTGTTACTTCTGATATATCAAAAATCAGTGAAGACAGGTCTCTGAAGCTATCTATTGGTGGCAGGAAAAAGGAAATCCTTTATGAAACAGGTCCTAGAAACTTCCCTGACCTTGATCGAGGGCTCTCAACAGATAGTGTTGGGAGTTTTCTAAGCTCTCTGGCAGGTGTTGATTCGAATTTCGCAGCAGTTAACCTTGTAGGTGAGCGCTTTGATATTGCCACTAGCACTGAAGCTCTGCCATCACACTTGGAGGGTGTATCGACATCCGATTTAGATCTCTCTGGGGACGTATTTCTAGTTCTTCCATCATATGAACGCCAGAAATTAAGCAGAGCTCTTGTTACATTGCAAAAAAGACTGTTTTCAGCAAAGACAGACATGGAAGATCTTATTGCAAGACTGAATCAGGAGTTTTCTGTGAGGCAATACCTTACAACAAAGGTAAACTTACTTTGAAGTATTGCAAATCCTAAAATACACGGTTCACCACATAATGCCACTTGTCCATGTGTGTGGAGATTGGTGTCCTGGAATATATTATCATTGCAATTCAATCACAGAGACAACAATATTAATATTGCACAAGGAATAGCATTGGAAGCAATGAAGACGACCATATTGATCGACAAATAAGGACAGTGAGCATGAGAAGCTGGGAATAGTAAATTTGCTTGTACGCTAGGCAGTAAATTTGCCTCTAGATTTAGTTTAAAATCCATATCGCTGATCAAATGAGAACTGTGTTTTTTAGGTCAAAGATTTGGAAGTGGAAGTCGAAACTACAAAGCAAATTTGTCAGGAAAACATGCAGCAGGCTGTCCTTGTTGAAAGGGAAAAATACACCCAAACACAATGGGATGTTGAGGAATTGAGGAGACTATGTATGGAGACAGAGTTGAAGTTGAATGCTGCAGATGTCATCTTTCTCTCTTCTTTGATAGTATCTTTATTCAGCCATATTATCGATGAAGCTCTCATTTCTTTAGATTTGAAGCTTAAGTTGCTTGTGTTCCAGGATGCAAAGGTTCAGGCAGAGTCAGCAAAAGCATCTGCCATTCGGGAGCGTGAAATGTTGGTGGAACAACTCCATTCTATCAGATATCAGCTAGCGAAGTCAAATAAACAAAATGAAGAGTTGGAGTTGAAGTCAAAATCCGACGTAAAGTTACTCGTCAAAGAGGTCAAGTCTCTTCGAGGAGCTCAGTCCGATCTGAAGCGGGACCTTGCCCAGCTGATGAAAGAAAAATTAGAAGCTGAGGTGCTTAGTTTTCTTCTCTCCACGCATTTGCAAATCAGTCTTGCTAGCCCATCTTCACTCTTATCGTTACTTTTTTTTTTTCTGTCAGTTTTATTTTTACCTATTCTACCCCTTGACCCCCACCAGCGCCCTTAGCCTCATCAGGAATCGAACTCTAGTGGTGTTGGATGTTTGACGTCTTTTTGTCTTCAGACCACGCCCTGATGGGCTTCACTCTTATCTTTATCAGTCATTGTACTCTTTCTGTTTGGTAACTGAGTTTTTTCTGTCAGAGATTACTTCAAAGGGAAAGACAAAAATCCGAACAAGCAACTGCTGCCAACACAAAACTTTTGCGTGAATGTGAAACTCTCCGGGGTCGGCTTCAAGAATGCAGTGTGAATTTTCTTGTTGAGGAAGAGGATAAGTTAATATTTGACACTTCATCTTCTTCTGACGCCTTGGATATATTGACAACAGCTGATAATCGGATTGGCCTCCTACTAGCTGAGGTATGTCTTTTATGTATGCGATATGTTTTTGAGAACATGTCTCGGGATCCTTGTAAAAGTTGTCTAATGTCATTGTTAATGGGGGGCTACTTTCTGACCAACTATGATAAGCATTATACTGTTTGGATAATTGTTTTTTATTATTCGTAAGGAAAAAACTGTCGCAGCAGTACTACTGCATTTTGAATTCGGTTCAACATAGTTAAATGAAAAATGTTGTAGATTTCCAGATTGGCCCAATGTATGGGCAATGGCTTACGATCATATATAAAGAAGTTGACTGATGATATGCGTGCTGGTTTTCTTTTCATTTTTCTTAAATAGAGTCTCATTGTAGGCAATAACCATTGTGATATTGAGCAGGCACAACTCCTGGCACAAGACGTGGAAACTGCAGAAGTAATTCACGTTGATCGTAGTGACACGAGGACTGGTGATCAACTAAGAAAAATGCTCACAGATGTACTAGTAGACAATGCCACTTTACGGAAACAAGTAAACTGGATGCTACGCTGTGCTCTAAATACAACTGACAAGTCAGAAAAAGATGAAGAGGAAGAAGTTCCCATCAGAAAAACAGTCTTAAGCAAGTTCCTAGAGAGATGACCGGGTACAGTGGTCAAGAAGAGAGGCCTTGTTCAATCAGCTTGCTTCTGCGCCACTCTGTTGTGTATAAAAATCTGCCAAGTTCACTTTTGAAAGACTGGCTTCCTGGCCATTGTAACATTTACAGTGCTGTACCTATCTAGATCATAACTTGAGGCCCTGGATATGATAGATTCTGCTGTAAGTTATAACATGAATGTGACATTATCTACATGAATCTTTCTCATTTTTTGATTATATCAACTCTCTAATCAAACACAACCTTAACATGGAGTAAACTTGAAATTGTTTCACTCATATGATGCTGTCTCAAATGATTTTTAATAGCATTGAACTTCCTTACATCTCAAAGAAGCCAATTAAGTTCATCTCTTCCTTTTCCTATTCTGGCCGCCATCACCTTTGTTGAAACCTTTGAAGTCATTCGTAGTCTCAGCTGTATTTTGCTTTTTCATACCTTTTTTCCCTCCATATCCAAACTTTGAATCTCTGCCTTCTCTCTTTCCTTTCTTTGCAACCTTCCCACCTTGCTTTGCCTTGCCTCCAGATCGATCCCATGGAGACACTCCTGGCCTCTTCTTATTGGTTCGTTCAAACGTTTTTCCATCTTCAAAGCTTATGCTGAAATCACCATCCTTTTCAAATCCATTTTTCTGCCTGTCTTTCCTCCACTTCTTTACAGATTCTATCTCATGTTTCTTCTGCTGGGCTCTTTCTTTTTGCTTCTGGGCCTGCACTTCTTTGGAAATCTTCTTCGCCTCTCGAGCTTTTCTTCGCTCTTCAGCCTCCTCAATCTGTTTCTTCTCTGCCAAAAGACGGCCTTTAACTTTCACCATGTGAGAATCTGACTTCACCATTTCAGCATAATAGTCTGGAGGTCTCAAGAAAGCAAGGCCCATGGACTGCAGTTTCTCAAAGGCAGTCCTTGTTCCATTCAATGCCTGAGTATAAAAAGCCAGTTCACGGGTCAGGTCATCATTAACATCAACCTCCTTGTCCTGATTGACGTCCACAGTGAGCTTATGTATCCATTCTACATTCTCAGGCCAACTGATATCAGCTAGCTTGTCAAGCAGGCCTTCTCTGTTGAACACTGCAGTTTTTGATGGTTCAGCCAACTTCACATCATCATCCTCTGATTCAGAATCCAACTCCGATTCAGATAGCCGGTCGTCTTCAGTTCCCAATGAATCTATGTCAGAATCAGAGAGTATAGGGTCTTCATTGGGTGGCACCATCTGCATCAATCACAGCAAAGTTGGTTGTCACACCTCACAAAAATTACCAATAAATGAAAACCTCCCAACAGAAACAATAAAAAGTACAATAGCAATGGCAATGGCAACTAAGTTGACACAGCTAAACCAAAAATGCACATGTAACACCTCAACAAACAACATTTACAAAATAAAAATCAAGCTCTTTCGTTTTAGCTAACACAGAAAAGTGAAACATTGGTCAGGACACGACCATGGCAATGGTCTCTTAAACACCAAGTAACAAGTAAGGTTGAACACAGTTTCGAGACCCATGAGCCCAGGAAAGATCACCTCCAAAATCTACATAAAACAGCATGAAAATTTGAACATCAATTATTTGCATTAAGTTCCATCACACCAATGGGGCCCAACAACCACTCATACTCTTGAATCGAACATGACAACCATCCGCCAAATGAAATCGGAAAACTTCACCACTCCACCTGCGTCAATAATAATAACAACAAATATAACCGCCCAACCGCTTAGCTTAGTAAATTAATTACTGAGAAAGCAACAACAAGCTGAAGAAAAAAAAAACACTTTAACAGAAACTACCACATCAGTCTCCACAACCACTCAAAAATTTCCATCTCCAAGTATACCACAGCAAAACATGTCTCCAAAATCATAAATCAGTATACCATGCTGGAAAAAAGAATCCATGTTCAAGTGCATAAAGCACTACCAATCATACAAGCAACTGGGCAGACTACAAACATAATCAAACAGCTCACTCTAACCGTATCGTACGACGCAGATACAATTCATACAGCCCAATCGGCTGCAATACATAATCAGTTCACACATTTCACTGACTTCAATATAAATCGGCGCCGGCACCGTCTTATACAAAATGAATTAAAGCCCACCAACCTATCTTGCAGTAGAAAACCGTAAGTTGGGAGTCTCAGTGAATTTTGAAACCCTAGTTTTCTCACTTCAAGCAGTACCAGCTTATGGTGTTGTATTTATTAGTTCATACAAAATCAAATCTCTGGTTAATTGAACCGATAAAATTATAATCCGGCATAAAGCGATATTAATTGAACCGAACAACCGATAAACCGACATAATCGAACCGGAGTAAATATCTTTGAGCCCGTCATTTCCTTGTGATTCGTTTCCACTTCCTCTCTCCTTTACTCACCCTTCCTCGCACCGTAGGAAGCGACCACCACCAAAACCCTAAAACATCCACTCTTCTGGATCTCGCCGGGAAAACCGTCGTACGAGGTCCTCCTTTCTTCTCTGTAACTTCCAGTATCAGAGAGCGTCGCTATCTTGTTCGTCAGAAACAGGACTTCAGTGTTGCGTAGCTTTGTGTTTTTGAGGATTTGAGCTCACATGTGGAACAACGGGCAGGTGGCCCCGCCGCCTCCGGGGACGGGCGGGTCTTCTATCCCGCCGCCTCCTGCTGCACAGCCTTCTTACACGGTGCTGCCGTCTCCGGCCGAGGCGGAAGCAAGATTGGAAGAGAAGGCGCGTAAATGGATGCAGTTGAACTCGAAGCGGTATGGGGATAAAAGAAAGTTTGGGTTTGTTGAGACTCAGAAAGAAGACATGCCTCCGGAGCATGTCCGGAAGATTATAAGGTAAATCTCTTACTTTGTCGTTGGCTTTAAATTCTTTGTTGATATTTATTTTCTGTAGTTAGCTTAGTTTAAATGGAATAAACGGTTTTTAGGGTTGTGACTTATCATACAGAGTTATTCACGTTAATTCTAGTTAACTGTGTAGGATTTTGTAGAGGTCATACTCAGGTCGAAAGTTGCACTTAAGGATTGTGCTTTATATTTTGAACTTGGCTGGTCATTTTGTGAGTAGTGGATGCTTATGTTAGCGGATAATCCTGTAACAGAGACCATGGGGATATGTCCTCGAAGAAGTATCGACATGATAAGCGTGTGTACCTTGGAGCCCTCAAGTTTATTCCACATGCAGTGTACAAGCTTCTGGAGAACATGCCAATGCCCTGGGAGCAGGTAGTATTGCTCAAATTATTTCTGCTGCCTTTCAAATCGGTAATATTCATCTTAATGATATCATTAAATTTAGTGATTTTTTTGTTGTATGGCAGGTGCGAGATGTGAAGGTTCTGTATCATATTACTGGAGCAATTACGTTTGTGAATGAAATTCCATGGGTGGTCGAACCTATATATTTAGCTCAGGTATATTTTGATTTTTTGTGTAACCTGTAACATGTGAGTGAGTTATTGCAAGTATATTACAATAAGCATTTCTAAGTTTTTTGAATATGTTTAATAGGGTTGCAATTGCTCCTTGATACTTCTGTATACTATTCCGATAGGCAAAGCTCTCTCCTATCGTAATGGTTTACTTAGTAATGCACCTATCTGATTAAAAAAATTTCCTTGATATTGCAGTGGGGAACAATGTGGATCATGATGAGAAGAGAAAAACGTGACCGTAGGCATTTCAAGAGAATGCGTTTTCCACCTTTTGATGATGAGGAACCTCCTCTGGATTACGCTGATAATCTGTTAGATGTGGATCCTTTGGAGCCTATTCAATTAGAAATGGACGAAGAGGAAGATTCTGCTGTACATACTTGGTTTTATGATCACAAGCCTCTTGTTAGAACAAAACTTATCAACGGCCCAAGTTACAGGAAATGGCATCTTTCTCTACCAATCATGGCAACCCTCCATCGTCTTGCCGGTCAACTGCTCTCTGATCTAATAGATCGTAACTACTTTTATTTGTTTGACATGGAATCGTTTTTCACAGCAAAAGCATTGAACATGTGCATACCAGGTACACACCCACTATAACTTCTGTTATATGACGCGTATGATTGAACTATATGACTATTAAGTGTTGTATCAATTATTAGTATGTTATTTATGACACATTTAAGTTTTCTTAGTACCTAAAATTGACTTTGATCACAATGTCAACTCTGTAGGTGGGCCTAAATTTGAGCCTCTGTACCGTGATATGGAGAAGGGTGATGAAGACTGGAATGAATTCAACGACATCAACAAACTCATCATTCGCTCGCCTCTCAGAACCGAATATAGGATTGCATTTCCTCATCTCTATAATAACAGGCCTCGGAAGGTCAAGCTGTGTGTTTATCATACACCTATGGTTATGTTCGTCAAGGCTGAGGATCCTGACCTGCCAGCATTTTATTATGATCCTCTTATACATCCCATTACCTCAGGAGGCAAGGATCGCCGTGACAAGAGAATCATAGAGGATGATGATGATGATGATTTTTCCTTGCCGGAAGGAATTGAACCTCTGCTGAAGGACACTCAACTGTACACTGACACTACTGCTGCTGGTATATCTTTGTTGTTTGCACCACGGCCTTTCAACATGAGATCAGGCAGGATGCGAAGAGCTGAAGATATACCTTTGGTGTCTGAATGGTACAAGGAGCATTGGTAAGTCTTTATGTAGTGTCTATGTCCTTAACACGAATATTTATGTGTTGTGTGGCAGATAAAGTAGATTAATCTCATTGACTTAATTGCTCTTGCAGTCCTCCATCATATCCAGTGAAAGTCAGAGTTAGCTATCAAAAGCTCCTCAAATGCTTTGTACTGAATGAGCTCCATCATAGGCCACCTAAGGCTCAGAAGAAGAAACACTTGTTTCGTTCGCTTCAAGCTACAAAGTTCTTTCAAACCACAGAACTGGATTGGGCTGAAGCTGGACTACAAGTCTGTAAGCAAGGATATAACATGCTCAATCTTCTAATTCATAGAAAGAATCTGAACTACCTCCATCTTGATTACAACTTCAATCTTAAACCTGTGAAGACTCTAACTACCAAGGAAAGAAAGAAGTCCCGATTTGGAAATGCTTTCCATCTGTGTCGTGAGATTCTTCGTTTGACAAAACTTGTAGTTGATGCCAATATTCAGTTCCGCCTGGGAAATGTGGATGCATTCCAGTTGGCTGACGGCCTACAATACACCTTCTCTCATGTTGGGCAGTTAACTGGTATGTACCGTTACAAGTACAGGCTCATGCGCCAAATCAGAATGTGTAAGGACTTGAAGCATTTGATTTATTATCGTTTCAACACGGGGCCTGTTGGGAAAGGACCTGGATGTGGTTTTTGGGCTCCTATGTGGAGAGTGTGGCTGTTTTTCCTTCGTGGTATAGTACCGTTGTTGGAAAGGTGGTTAGGGAATTTGCTTGCAAGGCAATTTGAGGGGCGACATTCCAAGGGAGTTGCAAAGACGGTGACAAAGCAACGTGTTGAAAGTCATTTTGACCTGGAACTTCGTGCAGCTGTTATGCATGATGTGCTTGATGCTATGCCAGGTGAGTCATTATGCTTTACATAATGAGGCAACCTGTTTTACTGTGATATACTTCCATATTTCTTACTGTTAATAATCGTTTTGCAGAGGGTATCAAACAGAATAAAGCTAGAACTATATTGCAGCATCTAAGTGAAGCATGGCGATGCTGGAAGGCTAACATTCCCTGGAAGGTACCATTCTGGTTTGGCGTTTAATAAATGGTTGGGAAGAACTGCTGTTAGCTGGGTATTTTTGTCACACCACTAATTGGGTTTCTTATCTTTTTTCCTTTTGCGCGTATTTGTGTAGGTACCTGGGTTACCTGTTCCTATTGAGAATATGATTCTCCGATACGTCAAGTCCAAGGCTGACTGGTGGACTAATGTTGCACACTACAATCGAGAACGTATAAGGAGAGGTGCCACCGTGGATAAGACAGTTTGTCGAAAGAACCTTGGAAGACTAACCCGACTTTGGCTGAAAGCTGAGCAGGTATTTGTCAGGACCAGATTTTTTGGTTTGCAAATTCCCTTTCATGCATATAGCCTTAGATTCAGGATTGAGAACTTGAAATTGCTGTCTGACAGTCATCAACAAAGCTTACGATCTCGTTGTTATCCATAGGAACGACAACACAATTATTTGAAGGATGGCCCATACGTTACGCCAGAAGAAGCAGTAGCTATTTATACAACCACTGTGCACTGGCTGGAATCGCGGAAGTTCTCTCCCATTCCATTTCCTCCTTTGTCATACAAGCATGACACCAAACTCCTCATACTCGCACTTGAAAGACTGAAGGAATCTTATAGTGTTGCTGTTAGGCTGAACCAACTGCAAAGAGAAGAGTTGGGTTTAATTGAACAAGCTTATGATAATCCTCATGAAGCGTTATCACGTATCAAGCGTCATCTTCTCACACAGCGTGCATTCAAAGAAGTATGTTTCTGAGCCTTGTAGTTTCTGGTTTGTTATTTCTTTAAAATACATGTTCCGTTAGTATTTTTACTTTATTGAATTGTTTCTCTATCTGGTGTAACCAGGTTGGCATCGAGTTCATGGATCTGTATAGTTATTTGATCCCAGTATATGAAATTGAGCCTCTTGAGAAGATAACAGATGCGTACCTTGACCAATATCTGTGGTACGAAGGCGATAAGCGGCATCTCTTTCCAAACTGGATTAAACCTGCTGACTCGGAACCACCCCCGTTATTGGTTTACAAATGGTGTCAAGGGATAAACAATTTGCAGGGTATATGGGACACTGGTGATGGGCAGTGTGTTGTCATGCTTCAGACTAAATTTGAGAAGTTCTTTGAAAAGATTGACTTAACAATGTTGAACAGGTTTGTCTATATTTACTCTTTGTTTTGGTTTAATCACTGTCTATTTATTGAAAGCTCATTAAACTTTAAATTTACTATTGAACTTGATTTTTGCAGACTCCTTCGTCTTGTTCTTGACCATAACATTGCTGATTATGTAACTGCGAAGAACAATGTGGTACTCTCTTACAAGGACATGAGTCACACAAATTCTTATGGTCTTATACGTGGTCTGCAATTTGCTTCATTTGTCGTCCAGTACTATGGACTAATGCTTGATCTCTTGCTTCTTGGTTTGACTCGAGCCACTGAAATTGCTGGTCCAGCTAATATGCCTAATGAATTTATTACTTACAATGACACAAAGATTGAAACAAGACATCCGATTCGGTTGTATTCTCGGTACATAGAAAAGGTGCACATACTGTTCCGTTTCACACACGAAGAAGCCAGAGACCTTATCCAGCGATATCTCACAGAGCATCCTGATCCGAACAATGAAAACATGGTCGGGTACAACAATAAGAAGTGCTGGCCCAGGGATGCGAGAATGAGACTCATGAAGCACGATGGTAATATCTGTAACTTGTTAGTTTCATTCACATAATTAAATCACGTGAAATTACTCGGAGTCTTAATGCTTGGTTACTCTCTTTTACAGTTAATCTTGGTAGGAGTGTTTTCTGGGATATGAAGAATCGTTTACCCCGAAGCATAACGACATTGGAATGGGAGAACAGCTTTGTATCTGTTTACAGCAAGGACAATCCAAACCTGCTCTTTAGCATGTATGTTATGTTCTCTGCAGTATGTATTTTGATATTCTTGTCACTTTTGAGTTTGAACAAGTATTAGCTTATATTTTCTTGCATATCAGGTGTGGATTTGAAGTCAGAATATTGCCCAAGATAAGGATGACTCAGGAAGCATTCAGTAACACCAAGGACGGAGTCTGGAATCTTCAAAATGAGCAAACAAAAGAACGTACAGCAATAGCATTCTTAAGGGTTGATGATGAGCACATGAAGGTGTTTGAGAACCGTGTTAGACAAATTCTCATGTCATCTGGTTCAACAACCTTCACCAAGATAGTCAATAAATGGAATACAGCGTTAATTGGTATGTTCCTATCCTCTTTCGCTACTGCAGTATTGTTCAATAGCTTTCTTTTCATAAACCACACCTTTTTGAAGGGCTCATGACATACTTCCGTGAGGCAACCGTTCATACTCAGGAATTACTGGACTTGCTAGTCAAATGTGAGAACAAAATTCAGACTCGTATTAAGATCGGCCTAAACTCTAAGATGCCTAGCAGGTAACTTTCCTCAATTCTCTATTTATCGTGTTGATGGTAACTGTGTCATGTCTAACTCAATGCCACTCTTTATTGTTTTTCTTTTCAGATTCCCTCCTGTTATTTTCTACACACCAAAGGAAATTGGAGGCCTTGGTATGTTGTCGATGGGGCACATATTGATTCCTCAGAGTGACCTACGATACAGTCAGCAGACTGATGTGGGTGTAACCCATTTTAGAAGTGGAATGAGTCATGAGGAGGACCAGCTGATTCCAAATCTTTATCGTTACATACAGGTAGCTTCATTTCCCTCGAGTGGAGCTGGTTTTAAACTTTGTCTAATTTTTTGTTCGTGTCTTATGTAATTCTAATTACATTTTGATCTCTCAACAGCCTTGGGAGAGTGAATTCATAGATTCCCAGCGTGTGTGGGCAGAGTATGCACTGAAAAGGCAGGAAGCGCAGGCACAGAATAGACGTTTGACTCTTGAAGATTTGGAAGTAAGATCATAGATCTTACTTCACTGTGGGTGATTTCACAGCACGAGTTTTAGCTTATCACTTGTGGCTTTTGCTAATGTTTCATGTATTGTTTGTAGGATTCATGGGATAGGGGAATACCTCGTATCAATACTCTGTTCCAGAAGGACAGGCATACCTTGGCGTATGACAAAGGATGGAGAGTGCGTACTGACTTTAAGCAGTACCAAGTTCTTAAGCAAAACCCATTCTGGTGGACACACCAAAGGCACGATGGTAAACTTTGGAATTTGAACAATTACAGAACCGATGTCATTCAGGCTCTTGGAGGAGTTGAAGGGATTTTAGAGCATACACTATTCAAAGGAACTTAGTATGTTTCTGTCTCTTCTCTTGTGCCCTTTGTATTAGTGAGTTAAATTTTTTACAGATTAAGAGCTGCAGACTTACTGAATTTTTACTCTCCAGCTTCCCTACCTGGGAAGGTCTCTTTTGGGAAAAGGCTTCTGGTTTTGAAGAATCCATGAAGTACAAGAAACTGACAAATGCCCAAAGATCTGGTCTCAACCAAATTCCTAACCGTAGGTTTACTTTATGGTGGTCTCCAACCATCAATCGAGCTAATGTATACGTTGGTTTCCAAGTACAACTGGATCTTACCGGTATATTCATGCATGGAAAGATACCTACTCTGAAGATTTCACTCATTCAGATTTTCCGAGCTCATTTGTGGCAGAAGATTCACGAGAGCATTGTAATGGATCTCTGTCAAGTATTGGATCAAGAGCTAGACGCCTTGGAAATTGAGACTGTGCAGAAAGAAACCATTCATCCAAGAAAGAGTTACAAGATGAACAGTTCTTGTGCCGACATTCTTCTGTTTGCTGCCCATAGATGGCCCATGTCAAAGCCTAGTTTAGTGGCGGAATCCAAGGATGTATTTGATCAGAAGGCTAGCAACAAATACTGGATTGATGTCCAGCTTCGATGGGGAGATTATGATTCCCATGATATAGAACGATATACGCGGGCTAAATTCATGGATTATACAACTGACAACATGTCCATTTATCCCTCTCCTACAGGTATCTTAGATGATCTGTAGTATTTGGTTTTACTTCTCACAAATGTGTGGCTTTACTGATCACTTGTGTGCAGGTGTGATGATTGGTATGGACTTAGCATACAACCTGCACTCTGCTTTTGGTAACTGGTTCCCAGGTTCTAAACCTTTAATTGCTCAAGCAATGAACAAGATCATGAAGGTGAAAAATCTATTTTTTTATTTGATAAAAATGAAAAGCTATATTTGAACTTTATTATTCTCTCCGGGTGCTGTATTTGAATGTCTTCTTTGTGTGTGTGATAATGATGCAAGCTAAATTGAAACTTTCTGTTGCAGTCCAATCCAGCCTTGTATGTTCTGAGAGAAAGAATAAGGAAGGGTTTGCAGCTTTACTCCTCTGAGCCCACAGAACCTTATCTGTCATCTCAAAATTATGGAGAAATCTTCAGCAATCAGATTATATGGTTTGTGGATGACACAAATGTTTATCGTGTAACCATCCATAAGACGTTTGAAGGGAATTTGACTACGAAACCTATCAATGGTGCTATCTTTATCTTCAATCCTCGGACAGGACAACTGTTTCTCAAGGTTACTTCCTCATCTTTCTCAGTATTATTTATTGTTGGGCATACTGTTAGTAGAGTTCTAAAATTCTCTTTTGGAAAACATTGAAGGTCATTCACACCAGTGTGTGGGCGGGGCAGAAGCGTCTTGGTCAGCTAGCTAAGTGGAAAACAGCTGAAGAAGTGGCTGCCCTTGTCCGTTCTTTACCTGTTGAAGAACAACCGAAGCAGATTATCGTCACCCGTAAAGGAATGCTTGATCCCTTAGAAGTCCATTTACTGGATTTCCCTAATATTGTTATCAAAGGAAGTGAGCTACAACTCCCATTCCAGGCTTGTTTGAAGATAGAGAAATTTGGTGACTTGATTCTGAAAGCAACCGAACCACAGATGGTTTTATTCAACATTTATGATGATTGGCTAAAAAGTATTTCCTCCTACACTGCTTTCTCCAGGCTCATCCTGATTTTGAGAGCGCTTCATGTGAACAATGAGAAGGCAAAAATGTTGCTCAAGCCAGATAAGACAATTGTTACAGAGGCACATCACATTTGGCCTTCCCTGACTGATGATCAGTGGATGAAGGTATGCTCCTGCGCTTCCAAGTTTTGCATATTCTATGGGCATGCCAAGTTTGAACCAAGTGAAGATCTAATGGATTAGTTTCGTTTTTAGTTTAATTTTTGGTTCTGCTCGTTTAGTATTCCTGCTATGCATCTTTTTGTTGATATACAGTTATAAATCATCTTTTTGTAGGTGGAAGTTGCTTTGAGAGATCTGATACTCTCAGATTATGCAAAGAAAAATAATGTCAACACATCAGCACTCACTCAATCTGAGATCCGTGATATCATTCTGGGAGCTGAAATTACTCCTCCTTCTCAACAAAGACAGCAAATAGCTGAAATTGAGAAACAGGTACTAATAATAATAGCTGCTGTTTTGTCATTTGGTCACATGACTTTGCCAGTTTCTTTTCCAGTAATTAGATCCAAGTCTTTTCAACTTTTGCTGACCCTGATTTTCCTGTATCCAGGCCAAAGAAGCTAGTCAGTTGACTGCAGTAACAACAAAAACTACAAATGTGCATGGCGATGAGCTTATTGTCACCACCACTAGTCCCTATGAGCAGGCAGCATTTGGCTCCAAGACTGATTGGCGTGTGCGTGCAATCTCAGCATGTAATCTACATCTCCGAGTCAACCACATCTACGTGAACTCAGAGGACATAAAGGTAAAATCATCAACTATATGTTTCACTACCATGAAATTTAAACTGTTCCAACCGTGGGATGCTAAATTGTGGCTAACTGGTTTGCAGGAGACAGGCTACACATATATCATGCCGAAGAATGTGTTGAAGAAATTTATCTGCATTGCTGATTTGAGGACACAAATTGCAGGGTACTTGTATGGGATAAGTCCTCCTGATAACCCACAAGTGAAGGAAATTCGATGCATTGCCATGCCTCCGCAGTGGGGAACCCATCAGCAAGTTCACCTTCCTTCGGCGTTGCCCGATCATGAGTTTTTAAATGATTTGGAACCCCTGGGGTGGATGCATACCCAACCCAATGAGCTTCCGCAGCTGTCTCCTCAGGTGTGGCTTTTATATTGGTTTGTTTATTATGTTTGCATGTTACAAGTTGAGTATAAAGCTTTAGAGGGGAGGTATGATGGGTTTCATTTAATAGTTGTGATGATTTGTTGCAGGATCTAACGTTCCATGCACGGATACTGGAGAGTAGTAAGCAGTGGGATGGAGAAAAATGCATTGTACTGACATGCAGTTTTACCCCTGGATCATGCTCACTGACTGCATACAAGCTTACACCATCTGGGTATGAATGGGGACGGCTAAACAAAGATACAGGCAGCAATCCGCATGGTTATCTGCCAACTCATTATGAGAAGGTCCAGATGCTGTTGAGTGACCGCTTCCTTGGATTCTACATGGTATGAGTATTCTTTCATCTGTATCTTCACATATTTCTGACTGTTATGTAATCTGATCTGATAATATGTATGGCACAGATTCCTGACACTGGCCCATGGAACTACAACTTTATGGGAGTGAAGCACACGGTGGGCATGAAGTATAATGTGAAGCTTGGACCCCCAAGAGAATACTACCACGAGGACCACAGGCCAACTCACTATCTGGAGTTCAGCAACTTGGAAGAGGGTGACACCACTGTAGGGGATCGAGAAGATACATTTACATAATTTCGCTACTCAAAAATACTTGAATTTTGCTTCTTGAATCAGAACGAGTAAAGTTGACATCAGCATTTACAATTCAATAACTTAACAAAGAAGATGTCCGCAATCCAGTTTCACACAAAAAACTAGTGTAATTTGATTGATCCCAAAGCTTCAATTCAACTGTTTCATTACTTGTTCCTCTGATAAAATCATGTCTGAGCTATGCGCCTGAGCTGTCTTGAACATTCCTAATTCAGCCAGCTTTTCACCCGAATTGCCTTTTAACAACTCCACCACCTCTAACATTGTCGGTCTCTTTGTGGGTTCATTATCCGCGCATATGAGGCCAACAAGTACCAGTCTTTTCAGCTCTTCTTCCACATATTCACCTTTAAGCCTGGGGTCAGCTAACTCTTGGTATTTCTTTTCGCACGCCAATGGCAGTGCCCAATCACTGATTGTTCGTTTCATCGTAGCACTCACTTTTTGTATGGGTTTCTTACCGCTCACCAACTCCAAAAGGAGAATCCCATAGCTGTACACATCACAGCTCTCAGAAGCCTTGCCCAACATAGCGTACTCCGGGGCAAGGTAGCCAAGAGTGCCTTTCACTCTAGTTGTTACGTGTGTTGCACCATCCGGTATAAGCTTTGCGAACCCAAAATCAGCCACTTGAGCCTCAAAATTGGCGTTCAGCAGTACATTACTTGCCTTGATGTCTCTGTGTATAATATGTGGGGTTGCATGGTGATGAAGATACCTGAACCAGCAAGCAAAAATATTTGTTAAATGTAAATACATGTTACATCTCAGTTATGTCAGGCACTAGTTTGTACATGAAAACTTCAAACTCACACAATTCCCTCCGCCGAACCAATTGCAATTTTCATCCTCCTGCTCCAATCAAGGAGAGATTCAGCTGAGTGCTGCCCATGAAGATGAGACAACAAGCTCAGATTTGGCATGTAGTCGTAAACAATTAGACGCTCCTGTCCTTCTGCGCAGTATCCACGCAGACTAAGCAGGTTCTGGTGTCGAACTCGCCCTAATATCTCAACCTCAACAGCAAACTCCATCTCCGCTTTGTTGCTCCATACCTTCAATCTCTTAACTGCAATCTGCATACCATAGATTTGTTTACCATAGCAATGACGAAAACAGACATATCAAGAGCAAGTTCTGTTACAAATCATCTTATTGAATTCTGCACTGACAAGTCAAAATTCGGAATAGAAGCACAGCCCACAACAAAGCTAGACATGCCTCGTTTCTTGCCACAAAAGTAATGCTCTTTTGAAGTTTTATTGAACTACCCTACGGATAATGGCATACAATACTTTTAAGTAATGGAAAACCGTATCTATGGGGCTGAATGGCTACTTATGAGATTTTTTATTTTGCCTTGGGCAGGTAAGAGTATATAGACACAACAACAGCTGTGAAGTCCATAAGCTTATTAAATCATGTACATGAAATGAAGATTTTATTTAAAGCAGACATGAATTGATGATGACCTGTGATCCATCCCATAGTTGTCCCCAGTAAACACTGCCGAAAGCTCCTTCTCCCAGCTTGTTGTCATAATTAAAGTTGTTAGTGGCAGCATGTAGTTCCTTCAAAGAGAAAATCCTCCAAGCAGCCTGCTTCTTTTTCTCTTTCCTGCAAAAAACACAACAGCTGGTGAAGGTCAAACCCCATCGCTCAAAAACCAAATAAATTCAGATTTGGATGACTTGCTTGTTCTTACCGATCCCACCCCTTAAACCAAAGACACATCTGGCCACACCCCATTAAAAAGTTCTCGCAGTCCCCAAATTTTCTCAATCTGCCTCCTCGATCCGATCTGATCGACACTCGGCTTCCAAGTAACAAAACAGCAAAGATTCCCTCTCTCTCGGTTGTAAAAAATAATCGACAAAATCGAGGACCAATTCAAGAGAGAGAGAGAGAGAGATGTTTGAAAAAGATGAAGCCCGCAGCTGAGAGACAGAGTGGGTTGGTTTAATTTGACACAAGAAGTGGGTCGGCCCAAAGAAAGATGAGGTGGTTCAATTCATTCATTTTGACACGCACACAACACAACTCAAGTCAATGATTGCAGGAGCCTCCAACAAGCATATGCTAACATGAGACTGGCTGTTGTTGTTGGTTTGTGGGATGAGGAATTCGAAAACCAACCCTTGAAGCTGCTGGACGCATGTTGCACTGTCCTGCCCTCAGTGCAATACCCGATGCCTGAATCGAGCAGAGCGTCTTGGAAGCCGCTGTTGGGATCATAGCAGAGTCCGTTGTTATTATGCAGCTTCAGCTTTCTCCTCATCCTCCGAACCATCTCCCTCCCGAAAGGAACCATTCCGGTTAACAAGTTGTCATTCAGTCGCAGCTCCCCCAAATGCTTCAGCTCGTTCAGCTTCCCGGGAATTGAACCATTTAACCGGTTCCCATCCAGATGAACCACTCGGAGATTGGGTAGCTTGGTGAGCGAATCGGGGATGGGACCCATCAAATCCATGTCGGAGAGGACCAGGATCATCAGATCCTTCATACATTCCAACCCCTTACAACTCCAGGCCATAGGATTACCCTTCAGAATCAATGCCTGAAGCGAAACCAAACCCTGGAGCCCGACCGGCATTGGACCCGACAAATGATTATAGCTCAAATCCATAAGGATCAAGTTACCCAGCCCGTTGATCGAAACAGGTATCGATCCTGATATCCGGTTTCCACTCACATCCAACTTTATCAAACAACTTAAGCTCCCGATACTCTCAGGAATACATCCCGTCAGATGATTTTGGTTCAAATCCAACACATTCAGAACCGGTAAATTCAACTTCGGGATCCAACCGGTCAATCTGTTCCCGCTCAAATCAAGAGATCTCAAACCGCTAATCCGATTTAATTGAACCGGAATCGAACCGTTGAGATTATTCCTATGCAGATCCAACACCCTCAGCTTTGTCAGATTGCCCATCTCAATCGGTATTGGGCCGACATGCCCATTCTCTCTCAAAACTAGACTCTGCAGGCTCTGGCCCAACAGGCCCAAAAAAGCCGGAACGGGCTGCGGGTTGTGCCCCAAACAGCGGTAGAAAAACAGCGTCTTCAAATGGGGCAGCTTCGTGACCGAATACGAGATGAAGGACCGGGTCGGGTCGCATGTCGGGAAAGCAGTGTCATCCGACAGAGCTCCGAAGGACAAGGAGACTACATGGAAGACGTTTCCCTCGTCGGGCATGCACTCTATGCCGTGCCACCTGCCACGGCACACGTCGGGGATGTCCGTGGCCCAGTCGTTGCCGGTGGCTCGCATGATGTCGTAGACGGCTGCTTGCTCGGCCGGGTCGGTGCGGGAGCCATTTTTGTTGATGGAGAAGCCGGTTTGGGGTGCGTCGACCAGGGCGGAGGGGACACCGGAGTCAGACATAATGACGGTGAATGACGCTGAAAGTTGAAAAAGACCGGCAGCAACAATGATGAGTGATACAAAGTTGACGAGACCCATGTGGTTTTTCAGGGATGGAGAATCAGGTAGTTTGAGTTTGAGTTTGAGTTAGGTGAGTCTGAGTGCATGTTGATATAAGTGTGCACTGAGATTTATGAAGTCACGCGATGGGTCGATGGAAGTGTGGGATTCAAAATTGAAGGAGAGTTTTATGAGCTAGAGCTAGGGATTAGGTCATTTATGAGAATCACGGGGTTTTAGGGTTCCTAGGGCCCAAAGAAGGGAGGGCCGCACACTGTGATTTTACCAGTGATGAAGGTGTTTCATCAAAAAGGTTTATTTCTGATGATAGTTAAGCTTAGATTTTATCTATATTAACGTTCGAGTCTGTGAATAAAGTGAGAGAGCCTAGGCTTGGCTAGGCTGGCTCCAGAGGTATATATAGTATGTCTTAGAGGGGCGGTAAATGCGTTTTCACCTACTCAATGAAAAAGCCATCTTTGAGTGGGAATGATTCGATGAATAAATAAAATATTATATCTAAACATATTTAATTGCTCATTTATTTGAAAATATTCGATAATAATGAGGTGAGTCACAATGACTCAGTGAATAAATAACATACTCTATTAATGTTAATATCTTTATTAACTTTCAATAATATAACTCAAACTATCATATACTCAATCGATACGTGTATGAATTCACGATAATGTCCATGTCAATCGATCATAATAACGATGAGCAGTTATGACTGCCGGTTCTGATAAGCGGACAAACAACCTTATATTTGTCCTTATTTTTCCCCTTACTTCTTGTTTGTTCCCTTAATTTATGAAGTCGTTTGATGTTTTCTTTGCCCATTTCAGATTAAAAATGTGTATTACACGGTCTGAAGTGGCCCAAAAAAAATCTGGATGATTTCCGGTCAATCGAGATTAAAAAAGTCAAGATTCGGGCGAATCACTTTTGCACCTTCCCCAATCTTGCTGTTTTCGATCTCGTTCGATCGGAAATCATCCAGATTTTCTTCGGACCACTTCATATCGTGTAATACGCATTTTTAACCTGAAATGGGCAAAGAAAACATCAAACAACTTCATAAATTAAGGGAACAAACAAGAAGTAAGGGGAAAAATACGGACAAATATAAGGTTATTTGTCCACTTATCAAAACACCCCACACTTAAGTCTTGTTCGTCCCGAACAAGTATATGCATAAGTCAAGCGGAGAGCAAGATGCTAGATCATATATGACAGTATCAAAGCACGTAGCAAATCTTACGCGCACAAAACACATTCAACCCCTACTCACGTAACATAACATAAAAATAACTAAACAAAGAAAACTAATCTACTCATAACTCACTGGCGTAGGAATCACGGATGCATTTAGCGTATGCATCAAGCCTTTAAACCCTTAGGCTACCCTAGTGGACGAGTTATAGTTTCGTGAGAGTTTTCAGAATAGGAATACTCACAAATCCTACTCGCAATCATCCACAAGAGTTCAAAATCCAAATATAGTTTGCTAAGCAAGTAGTTCTTTATCAGTCCACATAATAATAGAGTTGTGCAAATCATTCACTTCACTCAAACTCTAAGGATCGCTTACTTCATTGTGACAACCACTATTCATAGAATCGATATCAAAACTAGCATTCGTCAAATTCAAATTACCGCTCAATTTCCTATGCAAGTAGTATGAAGAAAAGCGTCGCTTACACAAAAATTTTGTCGAGTCAATCACATATGCTTGCTAAGGGCAGGTCCATAAGCTCAAGACAACAAACTCATTCTCAAGTTTTAGACTATACGTCATAATCCGTAAGAGAAGAGGAGTTTCGACATTGAAAAATTTAAAGATTCATTGTACTAATCTTGATGCTTAAGTAATAAATCACGAGAGTCATACCTTAGACACTTCCTAAATACGAAATGCAAATGTCTTACTCACACAAATGCGAAAGAATTTACGGAATAGGCACAAAGTCGAGAATTAAGTGAGTTTATTTATTTTTGCGTTTATACAAATACTTTCAAGGGGGAACTTATCTTCCTAACCCTTGGCATTTGTAAAACTTTTCCTTGACCCAAAAAAATAAACAAATAATATTTTTGTGTTTATACAAATGCTTTTGAGGGGGAACTTACCTTCATAACCCTCGACACTTGTAAAACCTTAAAAAATATAATTTTTTTCTTGCGCGTCTCTTTTTTTCTCTTTTTTCGCAAACATTTCAAAGCACCCCACACTTAATACTTGACAATGTGCATAAGTGATATATAATGGAGCATGGAGTGTGAGCTAAACAAATGCAAAGGCTAAATAGAAATGCTAAAGTCACCTAAAAGCAAACAAGAGCAAGTACACGGTTTTATATGAAAATTGTTTTTATTTATTTCTGTGCTCGCTAGACTTAACTTCATTTTTCATGCACGAAAAAAGCTTAAAAATAAATCAAACTAAGCTAGTCAAACGCCGAATCATGTGAAAAAAATCATCATAAAGAATGTCAATCGACTTAAAGATACGATTCATGAATTCAAAGCACCACTCATTCCAAATTTTTTTTAAAATGATACTACTTAACACTTTTAAATGATACTCTTAATTGCTTAGAAAACATTACTTCGTGTGATCAATACCTAGAGTTAGGATGACGGCAATCATGCTAGTATAATGTGCTCAAAGTAAATGTGTAGCATAGAATCATGTTGTTAAGAAAATAAAAGCCAAAGCGCAAAACACTCCACACTTAAAAACTTGCTCTTAAAAATTTGCTTAGTCCCTACGCAATATAAAGAATAAAGAATAGTAAAGAGAAGGTTGCGAAGGAACTTCTCTCGTGTGGAGGTTTCCAAATGCACATCCGCCCGTGTCCGTGAATGATGCTCTAGGCAGTAGCAATAAATCTGAAACTCAAGGAAAAGATTAGCGCAACACCTGAATTTCCAGGTTTAAACAGCTAGCTATGAAAGATATATATCAATGTGAAACATATAGCTAGGCATGAGATTGGAAACAAATGCGCGACAATTCATAGATGAGTTCACTTAGATATGCCCGTGTGCATCAAAAGTCATGAATTAGTGTATTATAGTGCTTGAAAAACGTTTCGAACAAATGCAAATAAGTTTCAGAAATTTCCAAAATGAACTGAGAAAAGTGCTGCTCAAAACTGACTGAATCACAATTGATTCGGGGAAGACAAAATATTTGATTCGGCCACACCCTAGTCGAATCAGTTCAGTTCGGATAATATGTGCTGGCCCGAATCAGGTTCAGACCATCATATCAAAGAGCGGGCCATGCCTCGCTATATGACAACCCATGCGAGTGGTCATGCATGTCGTGTATGCGATGATGCATATAATGTATCATATTATATTTCATAATAATTATAATACGTATTGATATTATTCTTATGTCGATATACGGTCCAAATCTTAACATCTTTGTTAAGACGAGAGGGATCCAATTATTATACAAATTCCGTTATCATCCAATTATAATTTAATAGCATAAACAAACCATACGATAATACGTTACGATATAATTTAGAACAAGTATATTATTTACTTACCGGGAACAAGGTAGCTCGCTGAAATAGTACCATTAGTTTCCCCCCTCCTTCGAATTAAACTTGAGTCCTAATTTACTCAAAATGGAACATTAATTAATAATAATACTATTATTTCCTTGAACACCATATGCTATGGATTAACATAACTATCTTCTTCATCCACTAATTTGTTTTATAAACACAGTGTCCCAAAATAAAAATTCTTAACTCTAATAACTGTTAACCGTCTAGAAGTTTTTAAAATATTGTATTGTCTAACAATTACAAACCATCTAAGCGACATGCATAAAATAACTCATTATAATCCAAAACTAAAATCAGCTTACATATAGCCCCACATCAGCCGAGCAAGAACCCACACTAACCAAATCAAACTAAACATCTACAATTACATAATCAACAATTAAGGAAGGATTCTCACCAATATCCAATTTAAGCCAATACAAAACCTACCCACATAAACTAAATTCGATCATCAAACTATTAAGAAACGCTGCTAGTCATGTATTTGATTTCAACCAACTAAACTCACCAGCAATATCCAAAGTCAAATAGGTGTGCAGTCGAGCTCTTGCGACAGTAGAGTTCTTCTCTCTCTTTTTTGTTTTTGTTTTTGTTTGGGTTTTGTTTTAACACTAATAGAACAAGTATTTATATATTTATAATTTGTATTTATCCTCCTCCTTTATTTTTATGCTATTTATTCTTTTCATTCATTACACTTGACCGTCCACATGTTCTCCTTACTTATATGACCCAAATAAATTCTCCTATCAAAGTTTATGACAATACATTTGATAAAAAAATGGTTTTAAATAAATTAATAGTTATTACATTATTTGTAATGACCCGACCGGAAAGGCCAATCCGAGCCATTATGAGTATAGTTGTATCAATTGTCTCTTGTCACCACAACATATGATTCATCTTTAAAACCATGGTATGTTGGTGAAAAGATAGTTGGTAAGCTTACTTATTAAGTAATCATAAACACCTCTCCCAATCGATATGAGACAAATTGGGGTGTACATACACCCATACTTAAATCCTCCTAACGTCCTCGTTAGGGCACACGGAACAGATCACACAATCTTCTCTCCATTCGGTGACATCTGTCACCTACTGTAGAGGAACGACTTTGATACCATTTGTAACGACCCGACCGGAAAGATCGATCCGAGCCGTTATAAGTATAGCTGTACCAACTGTCTCTTGTCACCACCATCCCCTAGGTCACCACAACATAGGGTCCATCCCAAAAAACATGGTATGTTGGTGACAAGATAGTTGGTAAGCTTATTTATTAAGTAATCACAAACACCTCTCTCAATCGATATGAGACAAATTGGGGTGTTAGTTACAAATGCTTTCTTCAGCTGATCGCGAAGCTCCTGTGGAAATCCCCATATTCGATTTCCCTATCCCTAGGTTTTTCCATCTGATACGGAGAAGCCCGCCTTCGCCCTTTAATTTAAACACTCGTCGAAAATGCAGCGCACACCGGCGTGACAACGCCATTTTATCCTTTTTTTCAAAAGGATGTTGAACATTAAAGCCTTGGCGCCAAAACCTGCAGAGTAAAACTTATACAAAAAACAGACTAGGCACCAAGTCGATAAAATTATAACTCTCACTTGAGCTATCTTAAAATTATGAAACTTTGCACACTCATCATATAAGGCCTAAAGTATTAGTTCACAAAGTTTCAGATGAAACAGATATCATTTACTAATTTATCAGAGCTCAAGTAACAAACATGTCAAATAGTGACTGTAATTTCTACACACTCCTTTGAAGATTTGAGTTTGTCTCATTCGATCCGTCCACTGGACGAACTATTTAAGACGACCAATATTTTTGAGATCGTGAGGCAGCGTGTGTTATCAGATTTGACGGTACAGATATGATTAATTAAAATTAAAAATATTTTTTAAGGAAATAAAATTAAACAAAAAAATTAGGAAAGGGTAGTAATGTAAACTCCACATTCCTTATTCTATCTTAAATCGTAACCTAAAATTTTTCAATCTTGTTTTAATTACAACCGCCTAATCAAATTCTTCCCTCCTCATTCCTCTAAAAACTTTGGAACCCTAACTAACCATCTAATTTTTACCGTGTTCTCCATCTTTCTCTTCAGCGATTATTTTAGGGCTTTCCGTTTGCTATTAAAAATCGTGACCAACACGTAAGCGGATGGCATGAGGTAGACGACGACACACTTTGTGTTTGGTTGAAGAAGATTGAAGCACCTGCCGATTGGATGGATGAAGCACTTTGTTAATCCAGCCAGGTAAACAACACATGTGGGCATATGCACATGTCAGATTTTTTCAGGAGCATTCAGCAAGCAATTGCTTCAATTTGTGCGCAACAGCGATTGTTCCGTGAGAAAGAATGCTCCGAGAGAAAGAATTTTCTTGCAGAAATGCTCCAGGAGAAAACGACGGAGAAATTATCGTTTTTATTCCTCTTATCCTCACATAAAATTACTTCCGAGAATTGCTGATCGAGAAAGTAATTGGTGGAGGAGGAAAAAATGGTGGTGGAAAACTTTCTCATTGAAATCTCGATACACATTTGAAAGCATCTTAAGCACTTTGGTCTGTTTCTTATTATTTTTATTTTGTTTCAATTGGTAGTTTTTTTACATTCTTGCCTTGAACCGTGTGTGAAGGCCATTGGATTTAATCGACATGTGCACGGCCAAAGTGCATGGCGGCATGACCGACTCCATTTCTAGCTAAAGTGCACTTTCAAAATATCCATTCTTGGTTGTTAGACATTTGTAACCATTGTTTTATTATGTAATATTTACTTGGAGAATTTTGTTTGTCTTTATGTTTTTTTTATTTTATAGAAACTGGTCGAACAAAAAATAATGAATTTTCTACATGGGTTAAATGTGTTTGTCATATCATATTGTATAAATATGTAGCTCAAAATTATTCGAACATGTGTGAAGCATTTTGTTTCTGTATTACTTCGTACTGATATACATTATTCCATATTTTGTTATTATAATTAATGCACTTTACTAAATTGCAAAAGTTAATAATAATTTAAACATAATCAAAAAATATTTTGAGTACATTAATCACTAAAATTTTGACTGATATTGATTCCGATTTAAAATTATATTTAATGGGAAAGAAAAGAATAATTATATCAAATTTAAATTAAGCAACAAAATAATTTGCAGATAAGCATAATCTACAAATTCGAATACAAAACATTTTTATTTGATATTAAAATTAATATTTAATCCGAAAATCGAGCATATACTCACGTGTAATTATTGACTTGATTGAAATTAAATGTGTGGAAGAATTTAAATTGATATGAAATATTGCATTAAATTAAATTCAAAATAGAAAATAATTGATTTTAATTTGACGATCAATTTTGATTGTTTCTTAATTTATCTGAATAATTATCAAATGAAATGTATATAGTCATTTAATAAATTTATTTTGTGGATCAAAATTACTTTTTTTAATTCATTACGGAAAGTGCATCAAGACTCTATCTACTGAATTTATACAAATTCCATTGAACGTCCATGTGGCGCGAAACTCGGATTGTGTTGAACTTGAAAATAAATAGAGTGAAATTTGTGTTTGATCAGGTTTTTCATCAGTTTCATTGCTTGCATGAGAAGGTCGTTGAGGGGTGAGAGATCTTAGTTCTTCAAACATTCATGGATTTCATTTGATGTAAATAAATTTACGAAACTGAAGATTACTTTTCATTATATTTTTTATTTTCAAATAATTTATAAAAGAAATTAATTAGAATAGTCAGATCAAATGAAATAAACCCATTAGATATTGTCTCACTATCTCAAATATTTGGGTCAGTCTCATTTGATACGCCATATATATTTATATGAGGGCGCCCCTTAATAAGATAAATCCTAAGATACTTTTGTGGCAATTAGATTAAAATATCTAACAACCCACGTATTGTCACGTTTCCATTACTATTCTCACTGTTAATTGAACTTCCAATTTACAAATGAATTAGAAAAGGCATTTGAGTTTTTACCCATTCAACTTCTCTTAATCACATGTCACTATTAAGATGTCATTTTTTCTAATCTTTCTTCTATCCTGTGTCTCACTATTCATAATATTATTTCAATTCATTTAACACAATCCAATTATTTATAGCAATGCATTAAATGCATCTTAGGGTTCTAGAAGATTTGGACATACGATTTAAGCAATGCACTTTAGACAACACACTTAATATGTAGATTTTAGAGGATTTGGGCAATGTACTACTACATTATGTAAATTGCTAATTTATTTGAGCATATATGTAACAAATACACTTTAGATTTTTGGAGGGTTTGCTACTATTAATACTTTGCTAGTTTATTTGAACATATATGTAAGCAATGCAGTTTAGCAATGGGCATTAACAATGTACTTTCCAAAAAAATCAGATAAACAAGTGCATTACATTTATAACTAAACTCAATGCACTATGTGTGCTTAGAACATCAAAATGCAATCTAGAAAAAAAATAATTTCGTTATAGTGAAATGAGTTTTGCTATAGTAAAATAGGTGTCGTCATAGTGAAATGGATTTCGCTATAGTATAGTTTGATGAGATGTATGATTCTTGCATTGCATAATTTACATGTATGATTCTATTTCTATAAAGCTTAGTTGAAAGCTAAGAATCCTAAGATATTTATATCCATGTATTTAAAACCTTATTTTCTTGCACTTGTTTTCGATTTGTAAAAGTTCAAATATTGGCAGAAGCTACAACCAGCTCCATACAAAGTTATGACATGTTAAGGATAAAGGGTGTCACACAAAAAAAAAAAGGCATCTTGTGTTTTGATAGGATAGTTAAGGATTTAGGGTGGTTTTTGGTGTTTCTGCAATCAATACTTTTTTCCATGAGAAAAGAAAACTATTGTTACCACATTGTACTATTTTTCTCTCAGATGAGTGGACATTCATAAAGCATGGGAGTCATTTAAGGAATTTGCACGGCACCATCCACTCTTTGAGTTTATGTTTTACAGAGGAATTTGGATGGATGATGCCGACAAAGTTATTAAAAATATAGTGCAACAGAATTACCACCAAAAGTGCTAACTAAAGAGCGAGCACCCTTTAATCTAATGATGATTCACACGCATATTTTTAATCCTTTTATGCTTGTGGGTCGAGTTGTAAAGACAACTTATAACCTTGAAAAATCAAGTGTCGATCAAAAGAGAGACATGTAACGTCCTAAAATTTAAATCGAGATGGACGGTTAACCAGTTTTCAAGCGAGCCTCAAAGTTACGTAATTGATAATTAATTTTGATGATGCGGTATGGCAGTGTTTGATAAAATCAGCACAAATGGACAAGCAAGTGAACAAGTTGCTGCTATAGCTCGTGTCTAGTGTTTGTGAACAAGACCAGTGAACAAGGAGCAGCTGTAGCAGGAGATAGCTATAGCAGGAGCTTGTTCAGAAGGGCTGTGGAGTCTGTCCGAGTAGCAGCCTTCTGGATCTTTGGAAAGAGGGCGTAGCAGTCCTTCTAAGAGCATCAGAGGAGTTTCTAAATTGCTGCAGAGAATATTCCAGTGGAGTTTCCTAGCTGAAGTAGGAGATTTGATTGTGGGAGATTTGAATCTCAAATCAAATCTAATCTCCTAAAATTTAGGAGATATTGATATTGCTAAGAGAATTGCTAAATCCTGATAACGATGGCAGTGGACGCGCCTATATAATGGAGTCTCTTCAGAGCAATGAATGTTGATCGAATGGGAGAGTGAATACACAGAGCATACACAGAAGATCAAGTGAAAGATTCGAGTGCGTGCGAAGATTCGATCACCACCGAGAGCAGAGCGTGAGCGCAGAGCTGAGTGGTTATTGCAGTGTGTGATCAGGACTTGCAGAGTCTGATTACAGCTTGATCTGGAGACCAATTCAGAGCAGCAGTGCTTGTTGGTGGATCAAGGAAGGCCACGAAGGGATTGTCGAGTAGAGGGACTCGGGCATTGCTTGAAGGCTAGCTCTTGCTAGTGACAGGAGGTCACTGAGTGAGGGGGAGTATTCCAGAGTGTGCAGCGCTCGTGGAATCGTTCGAACGGCTCAGCGGAAGGCTTGGAGCGACACGGACAGTTTGTGCATCAGCTGTGTGCTACAGCAGATGCTATAGCAACCCTGCAGAATTTGAGTATTGTTTAGAATAGGCTGAGTTTCGAGGAGACAGTAGCTATTCTAGATAGATATCAGTAGAGGGTGTGCAGACACAAGTCAGAGCCTGTTCTGATTGTGTACGTGGATCCACTTGTGGTTGAGTAGCATCGGTTGCGTGGGTTGTAACCGTGTGTACTTGGAAACCTTGAGAATAGTGGATTGAGGACTGAGAAGAGTCCTCCCCAGACGTAGGCAGTTTGGCTGAACTGGGTGAACAAACCCTTGTCCTTGTTCTTTCCTGCTGAAACAGTTTTCTGGTGAACAAGAGTATGCTGTAGCAACAGCTTATTCACAAATCTGTTTATCAGAGGCGCTGTGAATTCCAATTGGTATCAGAGCCGGAGCTCAACACACAGAGTAAAAGATCCTACATCGCCTCTGAAGAAGTCAAGGAACAATGAGGGAAGGACAGAGCACGAGCAGACCTCCATTGTTGGAAGAAAGCAACTATGGATATTGGAAGGCTACGATGAAGGCCTTTCTCAAAGCCATTGATGAAAAGACCTAGAGAGCTATCGTGGTCCAGTGGTCTCCTCCGATCAATGGATGAACAGGGAGTTACACGGATAAAACCTGAAGAACAATGGACTGCTGAAGAGGGAGCTGAAGCAACTGGTAATTCAAAGGCTCTGAATGCTATCTTTGCTGCGGTTGATGCTAACAATTTCAGGTTGATTTCAAACTGTGATATGGCCAAGCAAGCTTGGGAAATTCTGCAAACTGCCCATGAAGGAACTGATAAAGTAAAGCTGTCAAGATTACAGATTATTGCTACGCAGTTTGAAAATTTGAAAATGCTAGAAGAGGAGACGATCACTGAGTTCAATGCGAAACTGTGTGATCTGACAAATGAAGCCCATGCTCTTGGTGAACCTATTCCTGAAGAAAAGCTGATTAGGAAAGTTCTCAGATCGTTACCCACAAGATTTGACATGAAAGTGACGGCCATTGAAGAAGCTTAAAATGTCAGACACATGAGGCTGGAAGAATTGGTTGGATCCCTCAAAAAATTCGAAATGAAGCTGGTTAAAGAAGAACCTACTCTTAAGGAGAACATAGGACTGAAGGCAGAAACAGAAGCGAAGAAGCCAGCTCCAGATGATCAGCTGAGTATGCTAGTAAAGAACCTTGGGAAACTCCTAAAGAACATGAACTCAAGAACTAGGCAAAGCTCATCCACACGAAAACAATTCAGAAGGAGAGGGAAGGAATCTGCTCAAAATGATGATGAAAAGAGAGACAGAAGAAAGGGCATGAAGTGTTAGAACTGTGAAGGATATGGTCATCGACAAGCCGACTGTACTAGCAAACCAATGAAGAAGGCCGAGCAGAAAAATGCACTTTCTGCCAGCGGAAGTGAAGCCGAGACAGATCTGAGTGAAGATGAATGCCACATGGTCAGATACAGATCAGTCAGGAAAGGCAGAAAAACACAAGGTAGGGTGGATCAGCTCCTGCTACAGCAATCCCTGTATCACCATGTCAAGACACTATTAAAGTATAAAAGATGCTATAGCTGCGGGCTCAAAGGTCACATTAAGAGGAACTGTCCATCAGAGTATCTCAGAAAGGGGTCAGCCAGAAAAACAACCAAGCACAAATATGGGAGAACTCAGCATCTTGCTCTTGTCAGCACAGCAAGCTCCACGAACAAGGTTAGCTGGTATTTTGACAGTGGCTGCTCGGGGCATATGACAGGAGAAATATCCTTCTTGAAGAATATAACTCCCTGCTTAGAACAACAGGTGAAGTTTGGAAATGGCCTGAGGGGAAGAGTTCTAGGAAAGGGAACACTGTCAGTTGTAGGGATGCCCGAACTAAGCAATGTCATGCTGGTGGAAGGACCGAAGGCAAACCTCATAAGCATTAGCCAGTTGTGTGATGTGAGTCAACAGGTGAAGTTTACGAAAGATTCGTGCAAAGTGTTCAACAAGAATGGAGAATGTATAATGGAGGGAGCCAGATCAAGAAGCAACTGCTATCTTCTCAAGGTAGACACGAACTCTCCTTTACCCAGATCCATGCTAACTAATGCAGAGGAAATGAATCTCTGGCACAGAAGGATGGGTCATGTCAATTTGAGGACTCTGAAGAAAATTACAACAGAAGGGTTAGTCAGAGGAATACCGCTGATCAAAGGCGAGACAAGTTCCATCTGCGGAGATTGTCAGATTGGGAAACAAAAAAAGGCTTCACATTCAAAAGTTAAAGATACAAACACAGTTAGACCTCTCCAGTTGATACACATGGACCTGATGGATCCTATGGAAGTAGAGAGTGTGGGCAAGAAAAGATATGCCTTCGTCTGCGTTGATGACTGTACCCGGTTCACTTGGATTGATTTTATCAGAGAGAAATCAGACACTGTAAAAGTCGTAGTCTCGTTGGTATCCCGACTGGAGCAACAGAAAAATCTCAGAATCTCCAACATCCGCAGTGATCATGGCAGAGAGTTTGAAAACGAAGCAGTGGATGAGTTCTGTCGCCAAAAGGGTATCTCACATCAGTTTTCCTCTCCCATCACTCCTCAACAGAATGGTGTAGTGGAACGAAAGAATCGAACAATTCAAGAAATGGCCAGAGTCATGATTCATGCCAAGAGGATCCCCCTGAAATTCTGGGCTAAGGCTATGAACACCGCTTGCTACATCATCAACAGAGTCACCATACGGAAAGGAACCAACCAGACTTGCTATGAGCTCTAGAATCAGAAGAAGCCCACTGTTAAATACTTTCACTTCTTTGGAAGTGACTACTACATTCTGAGAGATCGGGAGTACAGGAAGAAGTTTGACCCAAAGAGCGATGCTGGTTTCTTCCTGGGATATTCAACGAACAGTAGAGCATATCGAGTGTACAACCAGAGGACAAGAACAGTGATGTAATCCATAAATGTAGTAGTCAAAGCTATTGAAGAAGGTTCTTCCACTGTCCTTGATGACGAAGACACTGACATTGAAGATGCCCCTGCCAATCAGAGCAGAAGTGAACAGACTTCGGCTCCACATGATGCTCTAGCAAGTGCTGAAGTAGAAAATACAGACGAACTCCAAGAGAGCCTGCATGAAGAACATAATGATGAGACTCATGATCCACCGTCAAGGCAGCCTCCAAAGAGGATTCAGAAGAACCATCCACTGACCAATGTGATTGGAGATCCGACAGAAAGAAGGAGAACCAGAAGCAATGCTTACCTTAATACCTGCTTCCTATCCACTATAGAACCGAAGACGTTCAAGGAAGCGTTGAATGACGAATTCTGGATGATAGCTATGCAGGAAGAACTGGCAGAATTCGAAAGACACGATGTTAGGGACTTGGTGGACAGACCTAAAGGAGTAAACATTATAGGTACCAAATGGATCTTCAAAAACAAAACTGATGAAAAGGGGAACATCACAAGAAATAAAGCCAGACTTGTTGCTCAAGGATACACTCAAATTGAGGGGATAGACTTCGAAGAAACTTTTGCTCCAGTCGCTCGTCTAGAGGCCATCAGACTGCTTCTAGCTATGTCCTGTTTTCTGGGTTTTAAACTATATCAAATGGATGTCAAAAGTGCGTTTCTAAAGGGAGACCTCTCTGAAGAAGTGCATGTTGCCCAGCCAAAAGGTTTTGAAGATCCTCATCATCCGGAGCACGTGTACAAACTGAAGAAAGCTCTGTACGGGCTTAAACAGGCTCCTCGAGCATGGTACGAGCGGCTGACAGCTTTTCTTGAAAACCATGGCTACAAAAGAGGGGCAGCTGACAAAACTTTATTTGTGAAACACACCAAATCAGATGTGATCATTGCGCAGATATATGTGGATGACATTGTTTTTGGATCGAAGTCACAGCATCTGGTGAAGCAGTTTGTGGATCACATGCAGAAGGAATTCAAAATGAGCATGGTAGGAGAATTATCATATTTCCTTGGTCTAAAGATCACCCAAAAAGCAGATGACATCTTTATTGTACAAAGCAAATACAGCAAGAATCTTGTGCAGAAATTTCAGCTAGATAAAGCCAGTCATAAACGAACGCCCGCTGCCACTCATGTCAAAGCCATCAAAGATGAACATGGAATGGAAGTGAGTCAGACTACCTACAGAAGTATGATTGGGAGCTTATTGTACCTGACTGCCAGTCGTCCTGACATCTCCTTTGCAGTAGGAGTTTGTGCTAGATTTCAAGCCTGCCCCAAAGACAGTCCCTTGCAGCTGGTCAAGCGAATCCTTCGGTATGTTGGTGGTACGGTGCACTATGGCTTATGGTATACTAAGGATACAAATACAAACCTAGTGGGATATAGTGATGCAGACTGGGCAGGTTGTGTTGAGGATAGGAAGAGCACTTCTGGAGGCTGTTTCTTCCTGGGTAACAACCTGGTGTCATGGTTCAGTAGAAAACAAAATAGCATTTCGCTATCTACAGCTGAGGCAAAATACATAGCTACTGGAAGCTGCTGTGCACAGATGTTGTGGATGAAGCAATTGCTGGGCGAGTATGGACTCGATCAAGGAGAAATGACTCTCTACTGTGACAACATGAGTGCTATCAGCATCTCCAAGAACCCTGTTCAGCACAGCAGAACCAAACACATTGACATTCGACATCACTTCATCCGTGATCTGGTGGAAAAGAAAATCATTGCACTTCAGCATGTTGTGTCGGCCAAACAGCTTGCTGACATCTTCACAAAACCTTTGGACGCAGTACGGTTCGAAGACCTGAGATCCTCTCTGGGGCTCTGTGTCTCGCCCTCTTGAGACAGCAAGGAACTTCCCCTTGTCAATTGTGCCAAAAAGGGGGAGAAAAAGGGGAGGGAGTTGGTTACCGGAGGAGTTGAATTGAAGCTTTCAAAGGGGTTTTGTCAAAATACCAAGGGGGAGATTGATGATGCGGTATGACAGTGTTTGACAAAACCAGCACAAGTGGACAAGAAGGTGAACAAGTTGCTGCTATAGCTCGTGTCCAGTGTTTGTGAATAAGACCAGTGAACAAGGAGCAGCTGTAGCAGGAGATAGCTATAGCAGGAGCTTGTTCAGAAGGGCTGTAACGTCTGTCCGAGTAGCAGCCTTCTGGATCTTTGGAAAGAGGGCTTGACAGTCCTTCTAAGAGCATCAGAGGAGTTTCTAAGTTGCTGCAGAGAATATTCCAGTGGAGTTTCTTAGCTGAAGTAAGAGATTTGATTGTGGGAGATTTGAATCTCAAATCAAATCTAATCTCCTAAAATTTAGGAGATATTGATATTGCTAAGGGACTTGCTAAATCCTGATAATGATGGCAGTGGACGCGCCTATATAATGGAGTCTCTTCAGAGCAATGAAGGTTGATCGAATGAGAGAGTGAATACACAGAGCATACGCAGAAGATCAAGTGAAAGATTCGAGTGCGTGCGAAGATTCGATCACCACCGAGAGCAGAGCGTGAGCGCAGAGTTGAGTGGTTATTGCGGTGTGTGATCAGGACTTGCAAAGTCTGATTACAGCTTGATCTAGAGACCAATTCAGAGCAATAGTGCTTGTTGGTGGATCAAGGAAGGCCGCAAAGGGATTGTCGAGTGGAGGGACTCAGGCAATTGATTGAAGGCCAGCTCTTGCTAGTGACAGGAGGTCACTGAGTGAGGGGGAGTATTCCAGAGTGTGCAGCGCTCGTGGAATCGTTCGAACGGCTCAACGGAAGGCTTGGAGCGACGCGGACAGTTTGTGCATCAGTTGTGTGCTACAGCAGATGCTATAGCAACCCTGCAGAATCTGAGAATCTTTTAGAATAGGCTGAGTTTCGAGGAGACAGTAGCTATTATAGATAGATATCAGTAGAGGGTGGGCAGACACAAGTTAGAGCCTGTTTTGATTGTGTTGTGGATCCACTTGTGGTTGAGTAGCATAGGTTGCGTGGGTTGTAACCGTGTGTACTTGGAAACCTTGAGAATAGTGGATTGAGGACTGAGAAGAATCCTCCCCAGACGTAGGCAGTTTGGCTGAACTGGGTGAACAAACCCTTGTCCTTGTTCTTTCCTGCTGAAACAGTTTTCTGGTGAACTGGAGTGTGCTGTAGCAACAGCTTGTTCACAAATCTGTTTATCAGAGGCGCTGTGAATTCCAAATTTCATATATACTCGATTATGTAATTGAATATTAAATATTGTAGAAAATTAAACTATCAAAATTTTGTTCGAGCATTTTATGTACCAAGATCTTACTCAAGTACAACTGACCAAATACTGTACTTAACATAAATAAGATTCAATAAAATGATTAGCTATATAACACCATACATGAAGTGTGGAATCTTTTGTAAAGGTGGATGTCGCTCACTTATCTGAAAAGAAATGGGCTGAACGATATCTATTATTATCCAAATATGAATATTATACATGACATGGTATTCAATTAGTAACTAATTAAGCTGGAATGATCAGTGGCTAAATGAAAGCACCAAGTAGAAACAAAAGACCACCAATGATCCATCCTTTAAATGCGGTCTCTATCCTTTAAATTTACAACCTCTTTAGTCTTTAGTTCTAGCAATCACCACACCCTCATTTAAATGCTAAGCCATGTTTTTCTGCTCTCAAACTTAATTTTGGAACAGTAGAATTGTGGGAGTCCCTTCCCTTTATATTATTCTTCTATTTCATTCATCATACTTACTTAAAACTCGCATTCAAACTGGGAAAAAATTAAAACAAACACTAGACAGAAACCGAGAGAAAGATCAATGGCGGACCTGCTATATAGTTTTGGGTTTGGTTGGTGTGTTTTGAGCTCTCCTCTCCCCCTCCAATTATTCCGTTCGAGGATCAAGCTCATCTAAAAGCCCAAAGCTTCAAGTTGGCTGTTACAAAAATAAATAGATGATAGATTGTTGAGATATGACACCTCTTGACAAAATTGTACAAAATTTTACATCAGCAATCCCTGAAGATTTAAAGCTGGAGCACAATATGAAGAATGAGCGAGATACAACAACCAAACACAAGGATTTGCTACATAACTATGTGAATCACAAAAGCTGAGACAAACTGGACAAAAGGCAAAAGACAGATTCTGCTATAGCAATCCGAGAGCAGAATAGGCAAGTGTCCTGAAGATGCACGGAGAGACTTAGGCGAGGTGCTAGGTGAGTTGCGGAAGATCAGGGGGTGCTTCAAACGTCATCAGGTGGCCTGACGATGTCATCAGACGGTCGAAGGAAAAACTCAAAAAGATAAATGAACGTCGTCGAAATTGTGGTAGTATAAATTCTAGTCCAATCAGGGTGTTCAAACAATATTTATTATCCGAGTCACCTCAAGTCGAACCCAAGAGAAAAGCCTAGATTAGTCTAAAGCTAGCTAGTGATGCCTAATGGAAGTCTACTAAATAAAAAGGGAGGTTTTTCCCTAAGTGAGGTATCTCTAGTGAATACTAAAGACAAGTTCAAATTTATGAAGAAGTAAAGTAAGAGAGAAAACGTAGTCGGAATCTTACTTCACCCCTAGGTCATGCGATTAGCAACACCAAACTTGTTAAAATCATGAGTAAATTCGAGTGATGGTTCTAGGCTAAGGTATCACACATTCTAAATTCAACTCTCGCTCCTTCTCTAGAATGAGAATAATACCTAAATAGTACGGTTCTCAAACTCTCGCTCTATTGAACCGCGTAGAACTAAAGTCTCATAATCTCAACCTCTCGGTCTATTGATAGTTGACTAAAGTCGTTCAATACTTAGCCTAGTGGAATGCGTATGTCACTCTCGCACACAAACGCAACCTAAAATTAACATGCTCAATCTTCTAAATAACCTAGGTCAACTCTCCTTCCATCCCTAGGTATTCTACCTATTCGTACTCATTCATGCGTTTCGTCAAACACTTGGTATGCACAAAATTGATATGAAGAGAGAAAGCAAGAGAATTTTTAACCAAACTTCATTCATATAGATAAAAAGACAAGTCTTGCATTACAATCAAATCTAAGGGATCCATAAGGATCCCAACTACAATGGGACTACTCACTCATGGTGAGTTTGAAACAAAACATGATATTCAAATTAAAATTGTTCACCAATTGGATGCAAAAGAGTAGTGGATGAGTAGAGGGTTGATGTAGGATCTCTAATTGTGTGTCTCTTCCTTCAATCCTTGACAATTCTCCAACTTTTCCAAGAGCCAATCGCCTAGGGTTTTGACTTCTGGAAGAGAGAGATTCTAATTTTGCATCTCATTCTATTTATACCCTTTGAAAATTTCCAAATTTTGTCCGTAGTGCCCGAATCACTTGATTCGGCAAGGCTTAAAGAAACTTATTCGGACAGGGTGTCCGAATCATTTACTTAGTGCTGTTTCGGGGTGGGCGAATCACTTTATTCTGTCCGAATCACTTTTTGATTCGGTCACCCTTATTTGATTCGGTCAAGATCCTTGTAGCACTGAGGTGATTCGGGCACCTGGGCAAATCACTTTCTGATTCGGTCGTATCATATACTCAGTGCTGTTTTCTGCTTGGGCGAATCACTTTTCTTGGCCGAATCACTTTTTGATTCGGTCAACCTCACATGTGATTCGGTCAAACTCTCAAGTTCTTCCCGAGTCAATTTGATTCGTGCAGCTGAGGTGATTCGGCCTTGCTGGTGGGCGAATCACTTTGTGATTCGGGCGAATCACTTTTTGATCTCGATCGATAGGAATTCATCCAGATTTTCTTCGAGCCACTTCGTATCATGTAGTACACATTTTCAATCTGAAATAGACAAAGAAAACATCAAATGACTTTATAAAATAACAGAATAAACCAGAAGTAAGGGGGAAATTATGGACAAATATAAGGTCATTTGTCCGCTCATCAAAATACCCCACACTTAAGTCTTGCTCGTCCCGAACAAGTATATGCATAAGTCAAGCGGAGAGTAAGATGCTAAATCATATATGACAATATCAAAGCATGTAGCACAACTTACGCACATATAACACATCCACCCCCTACTCATGTAACCACTAACCTAAAAGTAACTAAACGAAAGAAAATTAAAATCTACTCCTAACTCACTGTCGTAGGAATCACGGATGCATATGCATTAAGCCTTTAAACCCCTAGGCTACCCTAGTGGACGGGTTATAGTCTCGTGAGAGTTTTCAGAATAGGAATACTCACAAATCCTACTTGCAATCATCCATAAGAGTTCAAAATGGAAATATAGTTTGCTAAGCAAGTAGTTTTTATATCAGCCCAACTAATAATAGAGTTGTGCAAATCATTCATTTCACGCAAACTCTAAGGATCATTCACTTCATTGTGACAACAAATATTCTTAGAATCGATATCAAGACTAGCATTTGTCGAATTCAAATTAACGCTCAATTTCCTATGCAAGTAGTATGAAGAAAAGCGTCGCTTACACAAGAATTTTGTCGAGTCAATCACACATGCTTGCTTAGGGCAAGTCCATAAGCTCATGACAAAAAACCCATTCTCAAGTTTTAGACTATATGTCATAATTCGTAAGAGAAGATGAGTTTCGACATTGAAAAATTTAAATTCACTCGTACAAATCTTGATGCTTAAGTAATAAATTACGAGGGTCATACTTTAGACGTTTCCTAAGAACCAAATGCAAATGCTCTACTCACACACATGCGAAAGAAATTGCGGAATAGGCACAAAGTCAAGAATTAAGTGTGCTTATTATTATTATTATTATTTTGCGTTTATACAAATGCTTTCAAGAGGGAACTTACCTTCCTAACCCTCGGCATTTGTAAAACCTTAAAAATAAGATTTTTTTTCTTTTCTTGTGCCTCTTTTTTTTTTCTTTTCGCAAACACTTCAAAACACCCCACACTTAATACTTGACAATGTGTCTAAGTGAGATATAATGGAGCATGAAATGTGAGCTAAACAAAAGAAAAGGCTAAATAGGAAAGCTAAAGTCACCTAAAAGCAAACAAGAACAAGTGCAAGGTTCGTGTATGAAAACTGTTTCTAATTTATTCTTGTGCTCGCTAAACTTCACTTCATTTTTCATGCACGAAAGGGCTTAAAAATGAATCAAGTTAAGCTAGTCAAGATACCGAACCATGCAAATAAAATCATCACAAAGAATGTAAATCGACTTAAAGATATGATTCATGAATTCAAAACACAACTCATCCCAAAATTTTTTTGATAGTACTTAGCTTAGCAAACATTATTCCGTGTGATCAATATTTAAAGCTAGGATGAAAGCAATCATGTGAGTATAATGTGCTCCAAGTAAATGTGTAGCTTAGAATCATGTCGTTAAGAAAATAAAAGCGAAAGCGCAAAACACCCCACACTTAAAAAAATTTGCTTAGTCCCTAAGAAATATAAAGAATAAAGAATAGTAAAGAGAAAGTTGCAAAGGAACTTCTCTCGTGTGGAGGTAGCCAAATGCATATCCGCCCGGGTCCGAATCAACTTTGCAGTGCTAAATGCTTGCCTTTTTGACCCTTTAAACGTTCGAATTACGTCTTAATGTAAACTACAAAGTTGTAGCCCTTTGAATTATCTTTCCAACAAGCTATAGAACGCCCCAATTGGATAAGAATAATGCACTCGGAAAGCCTTCGAAGGTGAACAGGTCACTCTGCAAGTGATTTGGGCGAATCACTATCTCAGTGTTGTTTTGAGTTGAGCGAATCACTTTCTCTTGGCCGAATCACTTTTTGATTCCGTCAACCCTTATTTGATTCGGTCAAACCTTGGTTCATGAGATGAAATCCTTCTCCTTGGCCGAATCACTTTTGATTCGCCCACTGCTTGGGCGAATCACTTCTGCAGCATTAGAAACTCGCTTTTTTGACCCTTTAAACCTTCGAATCACGTCTTGACATAAACTAAAAAGTTGTAGATATTTTAATTAGCTTTCTAAAAAGTTATAAAATGCCTCAAACGGATAAGAATCGCGCGCTCGGCAAGCCTTCAATAATGAACAGGTCAATCTGCCCAAATTTGATCTTCAGGCGAACTCTCCCCGAATCAAGTGATTCGGGCAGGCCTTGAGTTGATTCGGCCGAATCAATACCTCAGTGCTGTTTCATGGCTGGCTAAATCACTTTGTTCTGGCCGAATCACTTTTAATTCGGTCAAACCTTCAATTGATTCGGTCAAACCCTTGTAGAGCCAAACTGATGAGGGCGAATCGCTTTTGCAGTGCTAGAATCTTGCCTTTTTGATCCTTTAAAAATTATAATTACGTCTTGATGTAAACTACAAAGTTGTCTCCCTTTGAATTATCTTTCCAACAAGCTATAGCACGTCTCGATCAGATAAGCGTAACGTGCTAGGAAAGCATTTGAAGAGAAACAGGTCATTCTGCCAAGGGTGGCCGACTCACTTTTGCCTTTTGCTCAATTTTGCTCGTTCTTGCTCTCGATCGATCGGAATTCAACTAGATTTTCTTCGAACCGCTTCATATCATGTAGTACGCATTTTTACCCTGAAATGGACAAAGAAAACATCAAATGATTTTATAAAATAACTGAACAAACAAGAAGTAAAGTGAAAATACGGACAAATGTAAGGTCATTTATTCGCTTATCAAAACACCCCAACTACTAAAAGACTACTCCCTCATGTGTCACTCATGGTGAGTTGGAAATAAGACATAAAGAAATAGTTCAACAAGGAAAAATAAAGAAGCAGAGCAGTAGAGAAGTAGGGTATAAGTAAAGGTTGATGTAGAATTTTCAATTGATGATGTCTTCTTTCAATTCTCCAGGTTCTCCAATTAGGGTTTCGTCCATGAGAGGAACCCTAGGCGCCGGAGGCACCCCAAGGCTCTCTTTAATGTTTCCCATCTGTTTTCTATTTATACTTACCCGCCGTCCTCGAATCAAAAGTGATTCGGGCAAGGCTTAATGAGTTGATTCGGACAGAGTGTCCCCGACAATGGCGCCATTTTGAACGTTGTCGAAATTGTCGCAGTATAAATACTAGTCCAATCACGGTGTTCAAAACAATATTTATTATCCAAGTGACCTAGAATCGAATCCAAGAGAAAAACCTAGATTAGTCTAAAGCTAGCTAGTGATGCCTAATGGAAGTCTACTAAATAAAAAGGGAGGTTTTTCCCTAAGTGAGGTATCTCTAGTGAATACTAAAGACAAGTTCAAATTTATGAAGAAGTAAAGTAAGAGAGAAAACGTAGTCGGAATCTTACTTCACCCCTAGGTCATGCGATTAGCAACACCAAACTTGTTAAAATCATGAGTAAATTCGAGTGATGGTTCTAGGCTAAGGTATCACACATTCTAAATTCAACTCTCGCTCCTTCTCTAGAATGGGAATAATACCTAAATAGTACGGTTCTCAAACTCTCGCTCTATTGAACCGCGTAGAACTAAAGTCTCATAATCTCAACCTCTCGGTCTATTGATAGTTGACTAAAGTCGTTCAATACTTAGCCTAGTGGAATGCGTATGTCACTCTCGCACACAAACGCAACCTAAAATTAACATGCTCAATCTTCTAAATAACCTAGGTCAACTCTCCTTCCATCCCTAGGTATTCTACCAATTCGTACTCATTCATGCGTTTCGTCAAACACTTGGTATGCACAAAATTGATATGAAGAGAGAAAGCAAGAGAATTTTTAACCAAACTTCATTCATATAGATAAAAAGACAAGTCTTGCATTACAATCAAACCTCAGGGATCCATAAGGATCCCAACTACAATGGAACTACTCACTCATGGTGAGTTTGAAACAAAATATGATATTCAAATTGAAATTGTTCATCAATTGGATGCAAAAGAGTAGTGGATGAGTAGAGGGTTGATGTAGGATCTCCAATTGCGTGTCCCTTCCTTCAATCCTTGACAATTCTCCAACTTCTCCAAGAGCCAATCGCCTAGGGTTTCAACTTCTGGAAGAGATAGATTCTAATTTTGCATCTCATTCTATTTATACCCTTTGAAAATTTTCAAATTTTACCCGCAGTGCCCGAATCACTTGATTCGGGCAAGGCTTAAAGAAACTGATTCGGACAGGGTGTCCGAATCATTTACTTAGTGCTGTTTCGGGGTGGGCGAATCACTTTGTCTTGGCCGAATCACTTTTTGATTCGGTCAACTCTTATTTGATTCGTTCAAGATCCTTGTAGAGCTGAGGTGATTCGGGTACCTGGGCGAATCACTTTCTGATTCGGCCGTATCATATCCTCAGTGCTGTCTTCTGCATGGGCGAATCACTTTTCTTGGCCGAATCACTTTCTGATTCGGACAACCTCACATGTGATTCGGTCAAACTCTCAAGTTCTCCCCGAGTCAATTTGATTCGTGCAGCTGAGGTGATTTGGCCTTGCTGGTGGGCGAATCACTTCTGCAGTCTTGCCCAATTTTACTGTTTTTGATCTCGATCGATCGGAATTCATCCAGATTTTCTTCGAGCCACTTCGTATCATGTAGTACACATTTTCAACTTGAAATGGACAAAGAAAACATCAAATGACTTTATAAAATAACGGAACAAACCAGAAGTAAGGGAAAAATTATGGACAAATATAAGGTCATTTGTCCGCTCATCAAAAAGGATCCTAAATTCTGATTTAGGAAATAGAACTTTTAATGACATTGCAAGAATCTATGAGAAGATTCAGAATATGCTCGGCTGCACTACGAATTCACAGAGCTATAAGAGGAAGGAAGAGGCTGTTCCTTGGAGAGCAGAGATGAGAGAGATATTCACAGAGACACACATACGCATTAGAGTCAATCGCGGAAGGCGGAGTTGCAGTGGCCATGTGCGCAGAAGAGATCAAAACTCGCTGAGTTTGATCACGGTTTGATCCACATAATTCAACTGGAGCATGACTCATTGGAGGATCAAACAAAGCTTCAGAGAATAGCTGCGGACAAACCTGTCGCAGGCTGTTGGAGCGCCGAACGTCTCTCCTTGAAATTGTCAGGTGGGCATTGATCAAGGGGGAGTAACATCTGAGTTGGAAGAAGTCAGAGAGAGAGTCTGACGGTGTGGGTGTGTGTGCTAGATAAGCCGTCGACAGAATTTACAACAACTCTGATATAGGGTGTGCTAAAGCATTCCGTGTACTGCACATTGTAATAGGGTAGGCTAAGTCTGAGTGTCAGGTCTGTAGCTATTGTTTATTGGAATTGTGTTGGTAGCACGAAGAGAGTCTGGGTGATTAGTCTATTAGCTAGTCAAGGGGTTAGACTGAGCAAAAGATTTCAGCTAGGTGAGAAGTAGTGGTTAAAGTCTTTTGTACTTTAAACCTTGCTAGTGAAATCTTGAGGATTGGAGTGTGATCCTGACGGCACACGTCTTGTGTGCGCCAAATTTGAATTTATAATGACCTACTATACTAGCAAGCGGTAAGTAGGGTCGAAACCAAAGAGAGCAATTAATTCCAGAATTCTACTAATAAATAACGGGGGATTTTTCTCAGAAAGAATGTTGTTTCTCAATTTCAGAAATAATTAGTTCAGGGATATGCATTGCAACTAGTAATCATTGATCGAGTAAGCATCAACTAGTAAAACTACTGTTCTTGTCTAACAATCCTGCTAAGGTAGTGTCGACTCCAATGTTCTACCTACTCTTAACCGCTAAGTTCTCGAATGGATTAACAATTACTTGACTAATAATACCAATTTAGTTCTACCGCTAGGCTTCGCCAATAGGGCAGTTCAATCCAGTATCACGCAATAGATATCAATCCAGTTTCACCGCTAGGCTATGCTAACTTGATGATCAAAGCATGCAATTCATATGAAGAACAGTAATTCACTAAATCGAATTATGAAACTTAAATCTCAAACCAAACGTTGCAACCCAAATCCCTAAACTGAGTTAGGGTTTAGCTACTAATACAATCTATATAATAATAATGAAAAACTGAGTTTAGAGAATACGAAAGCTGTCGCGCACTGTTCACCGATCGATCTTCGTGTAAATTCGAATTGTGTCTCAAATTCTCCTCCTCTAATGATTTGTATCTCTAATTGATTTTTTAAAATAGAAGTTACGTCATTTTCAAAATCAGTCATCAGAACTGGTTTTTCTTTCAAAAACATCATGACATATAGTTGATTACATACCTCTATGAAGTTAGCCACTCAACCAGTCCTGAAAAGATCATTTCTTATGACCTTGCTCTCTGAAAATGACCATTTCAAACTCTCATTCCTTCTTCTTATTACAATAAGAGTGATATACGTCAAGAGGGTATGTACTTACCTTGTTTAACCCCCAAAGCTTACTTTCTAATGGTGGAGTAGAGCTGGCTAGGATCTTGTTGGTAGGGAGGGATGAATTTCTTTTAACGGATGAGAAAGAAAAAGAAATGAAGAGGGGATAAGAATAAAGAGAACCTATGTTGCCTTTCTCTTCTCATTCCCAACCCTTCAACTTCCCCACCTTAATTGTAATACAATGATTAAAATCATTGTATTACAGGCAGTTTTGCTCTGTTGATGCTCTCGCGATCAAGTCTTTGCTCCGTTGCATTCCCAAGCAATTGAGTGAGGCTTAGAATGCTCCAAATATGCAATAAAACTCCAAAGCGGCCTTGATACACCTGCGATGGAAAACTCTACAAATAAGTAATCTATCACACACAAAATGTAACTAAACAGTGAAACAACTCGATGGATCGTAGAAATAAGCTCCATCAGATCCTCCCCAGACGTAGGCAAGTTGCCGAATTGGGTGAACAAATTATTCGTGTCTTTCTTATTCGGCTAGAAAAACAAATTCCGCAGAAAGATATAACGAGTGCTACAGCAAAAGCTGTAACCTCAGAAGCTGTAACTCGAGATCAGCAGCGCATTCGAACTTCATAGATTATCATTAAAAATTGAACTAACATCAACATTTTACTAACTGCATTAAAATAATTCTAACAAACCTTTAATTCTATTAAAAATTCTATTTTATTATAAAAATTAAAAACTCAAAAGCTAAAAAGCTAAAAAATATTAATTTTATCTACATGTTAGTGTTCAAGAGATCACCCGCATAGGCGGTCTGGACGGTGCTTAGGCGGCCGATTTCTTGAACTAAATGGTTTAAAATTGGGTGATCGATTTAAAACCCAATTTGGACAAAAATTAGATAGGATTGTAGAAATAGGCCGCTTACGCGTCGCCTAAGCGGGCTGGGCAACACTTAGGCGGTCTGGGCGTGCATAGGCAGCCGATTTCTTGAACTAAATGGTCTATAATTGGGTGACCGATTTATCAACCAATTTGGACAAAATCAGATCGATTATAGAAATAGGCCGCCTACGAGGCGCCTAAGCGGCTGGGCGGCCGATTTCTTAAACATTAGGGATTATACACCTCTCAGTACGAGGAACATGAATCCCATTAAATTTCATTTATCTTGATATGCATAAAGTATTCAAATTATTGCAAGAAAATGGAGTCTCAACTTCATTTTCCTCATATGTTTTTCGGCAATCACTTATATTATAAAGTAATGAATATAAAATCATGGTTATACTCAAAATGATGATAGTTTCCTTGGTTAAGATCTGTATAGGATAGATAAACACAACCTTTGAACCTCCCTCATGAAGATATATCATCTTTATTTACCATTCAGTGAAAGAGATGTCCTTGAATTATTAGTTGCTTTACGTAAATGAAATATCTCACACATATATCTCCCTGACAAAAAAGTTTAGTTCTCATGAATATGTTCATTTTTACCCTAAACATTCGTCACGAGATATTTTAGAGGATTAAGTACCACTAATTCTCATTTTAAGTGGGCCACTTCGCTCTCACATAGAAGCAGCCATACCTTGCTTATTTTGAGTTTCGAACAACCAATCGCCATAGTGACATCACTTAGTATCGTTAAATAGGTTGTCCACTTGAACGAAGATTTTCATATCAACATGATTGAGTTTCCTTTGTCTTGACTTCATTATCCGTATGCTTTAGTTCTTTTCTTTTAGTCTTCTCTACTTAGTCCAATTTAATTTTTCGGGTAATGAAACCATAATATTCATTTTGGACCTTACATGGTCAATACAAATAACTCAAGAATTACAATATCTTGTTGACATACATGTTTAGACTAATCATTTTACTTGCAAATTTGTTACATTCTAATTGTAGTTTGATTATCATAATATTAACATATTGATGGCTCAGATTTTGTCTAATGTGAAAAATATTTCATGAAGTCTCGTAGTTGTTTGACTTCTTCGTCATATTTATCCAATGGAACAAACTTAGCCATCATTATGGATCTTGTTTTCATAGTTTTGGAGATTTTTCACAACACATCACACCTCTTAAAATGAATACATACCCACTCATGACTTTTGAATATGATATATAAGACATCCAACTTACATTATTGAATCCTTTAATAACCGTAGGATATTTGATATAATCATGAGTAAATCGTAGGCACGTGAGCACTCTCATTATTTCTTATATTATTTATAACCTATATTACTTGTATATCTATCAATTTAGTTACAATGTAGTACAACTGATCAAATGCATTTGAGTGTCAACTACTCTCATATATCTGACTTGAGAGGTGCTTTCTTCTTTGTTCTTAAACATGTATAGACTTGTGTCAGTAAAATTTCTAGATAATATAGAATTACTTTTTCCAAACTTGTCAAAATAATGTGATTGACTTAAAACAATTTGATTGGAAGTGCAAATAATTTTGATATCAAAACAACATTAAAATCCTTCATATTAAACCTAGAGTTTAATATAACATTTGTGGGCTTAATTATTCGATCATTACTTTTTATAATACCCATGTCATCAACTTATAAACACGGAAATAACAAAGTTGTGTTTGGCATTCTTAATGTTAAACAATAGTTGATTTTTAAAGTCATTTGTAAGCATAACAAGTGGAGAATCATGAGACCAAATTTATAATATGGTGATGTTTATTGGAATTCGAACTAAAAACTCCCAGTTGACTTTCTGTTATATGCTTATTATTAATGTCGTCAAATCAGCCTTCAAACTGGTAACTTATGAATGAGTTTCTTCTAAAATGAAATAGACATGATAAAAAGTAAGTTGACCGCAATTTAAACATGGTAAAATATGGTACGTAGAACAGGCCAAAATCAAGTACCATAACATAGATTGCGAATTTCTCATGACATATTCTAAATTTGTGAAACTAATTTTTTGCATCATTATTCTTAAATTATGAAATTGTTATTAGATCAATTTATATAATAATCAAAATACAAAGAACAAGTCATCAAGGATTTCTAAAAGTCATTCCCAATCCATCATAGTTTAAATAAATAAAATAAAGAGAAATTGATAAACCACCTTTTGGTCCAGTACCGAAAATAAGACGTGGACTTGAAGGACACGATATTCATTGAACTCCAGCTGATAACTATGTCCACTTTTCATGAAATCTGATAGCCTATCAGTACCGAGAATCCACTTATCACCTCCACTTTCTCAATTACGTCTCCCACAGTATCACTCGTTTAAGGAAACACAATTTCACACGCGCGACTCCGAAACCGAACACCACTTTGCCAATCAGCACCCCACACGTACGACAGGCCTACATCATCGTCCGACACGTGGGACAGCTGTACGCCTTGGCGCGTCCACTTGCCTCTTCCCGATAACACTGACGATAAATTGACGATAAATTGAATTACGATAAATCAACGACAATATAAATAAACCGTCTTCTTCGGTGTTCACGTCTTCGCCTCTCTTTCCAAACCCCTCTCCCCTCGCTCTCGCTCCGCTTTCTCCATCTGCGCGAGTCAATCTGAAAGGTAAGCACGCAGCTCCTCGTATTCGATTTGTTTATGTACTGCAGTCAAAACTTTGATGTTGTGTTAGTTATTTAAACTTGATGTGGTAATTCTGTGCGGATTTTGTCCATTTTCGTTGCTCAAAGCCCTAATTTCGTTCCCGTGCAGTGGGATTTACTCGATCTGAGAGGTATTGTGGGGAGTTGTCTCCTCTGATTGGAGAAAGATGTCATCTTTGAGCAGAGAGCTTGTGTTTCTCATGCTTCAGTTCTTAGATGAGGAAAAGTTTAAAGAGACAGTGCACAAGTGAGCCTGCCCTCTTACTATTGTTTTTTTCATTTGTTAAAGTTGTAATGTTTGGTTGATGCGCCGAGAAAAGAAAATGGGTGCTTTTTCATATGTTGTGTCAAGTTTAGAAAAGGGGCATAAATAGCTGATTAAGTTGGATTGACATGTAATTGAGCTGGAACACTAGTATAGATTGCGGTGGCGTGTGACGACAGTGATGACATCATAAGATTTGATGGGTTATTTTGTTGTTTGAGTTGAATTTATGTTTTCAGGTTGGAGCAGGAGTCAGGTTTTTTCTTTAACATGAGGTACTTTGAGGAATGTGTGACTAACGGTGAGTGGGATGAGGTTGAGAAGTACCTATCTGGATTTACAAAGGTGGATGACAATAGATACTCCATGAAGATTTTCTTTGAAATTCGCAAGCAGAAATACCTAGAAGCGCTAGACCGGTATATTTCTATTTCCATATGTTTCTTTTTCTCTATGTCGGGTTGAGTAAGCCCAAGTTTGATAAATTATGGAACATACGTTGAGCACATTTTCAGGACCATTCTTTCTCTCCTGTTAATTCATCAGCTCATTTATATTCTTCTTGCAGCCATGATAAGGCCAAAGCCGTGGAGATTCTGGTGAAGGATTTGAAAGTTTTTTCCAGTTTCAATGAAGATTTGTTTAAGGAAATCACTCTTCTGCTTACTTTGGGAAACTTCAGGTATTGTATTTGTAGTTGTATTTTGATACAACATATTCCTAGATGTTCGCGTCACGGTGTTTGATATCATCTCCATATGTCTGAATTTTACTAAAAAAGGTTTTTTGTATCTACATAATTCGTCTCATTTATAGGGTAAAAAAGTTATAGGGCTGTATGTGTATAATAGTTGTGATAAATGCTTGGGCATTCTTTTGCTGATTATGATATTAGTGACATTTGAACATTAGAGGCCCGTGGTTCCAATGTAGGTTGACTTCAGTGACTGACAAGGTGTCTTTTCACTTCCACCCAGTGAATGAACTCTGACAAAAATTTGTATCGATAACACCATTCGACTTCATTTACTGTAAATTTTTATGTAGCCTTGATAAATCATAAGCAAACTTGTATCTCTCAGGGAGAATGAACAACTTTCAAAATATGGAGATACTAAGTCTGCCAGGGCTATTATGCTCGTTGAGCTTAAGAAACTGATCGAGGCAAACCCACTTTTTCGAGAAAAGCTTCAGTTTCCCACCTTAAAAAGCTCAAGGTTACGGACCCTAATTAATCAAAGGTATTTTTACTGACATACTAACCTTTTTTGTTTCAATTGTTGCTCAAATAAAAAGCAATTAGTTTTTTGCATGTTTGTTCTTCCTTTGAGCTGCTTGCATTTTTCTCTCTTGTCGTATTGCAGTTTGAATTGGCAGCACCAGCTTTGCAAGAATCCGAAGCCGAATCCTGACATAAAGACTCTCTTTGTTGATCATGCTTGTGATCAACCCAATGGTTCATTGGTGCCATCACAGCAAAGTAATTCTATAATGGGTTCCATTCCAAAAGTTGGTGGCTTTCCGCAGCTAGGCGCTCATGGTGTAAGTGGAAAAGACTCTCCAGATATCTTGTGTGGGGAATGTTTATACTTTGCGATTGCTATTCTGTATATTTTAGAACTTATCAAATGTGTTCTTTTGATTTTGAATACTTTAATCCTCTGCAGCCATTTCCACACGCGCCAGCACCTCTTACGGCATCTCTCGCTGGATGGATGGCTCCATCATCTGTGCCACACCAGCCTGTTCCTGCAGGACCTATGGGCTTAACAGTTTCCAGTACCCCATGTAAATTATCTCATGATCAGTCATTTGACATGAGTTCGCTATTGCGTGCTTGAGCATAGTTATCTATTTTAGCTATTGCATTATAGACGTGTAATGTTCTTTCACCAAGTTTGCTTGGTGACAATTGGTTCTGCAAACATGCTTTTATGAATTATTTTAATGTAGTTTGCAATTCAGGATTTGAAGTATGCATTGGAATCCAATCTTGTATCAAGAGTTCACTTAGTACAATGATAGGACAATTAAGTTGCCTAGTTTATCTCCCTACTGCTGGTATATTGATTGGCTCCTCTTATTGCAGCTTCTATGCTGAAACATCCAAGGACTCCCTCTAGTAACCCTGCCATGGATTACCAAACTGCTGATTCTGAACATGTGCTAAAAAGACCCAGACCTCGTGCAATGTCAGATGAGGTACATTGTCGTCAGCTTTCAAAATTTCAATTAGCATTTAGTTTATCGTAGTTCCTCGCTACTGGACCAAGTTACAACGCTTTATGCTCAACATAATAGCTCATTTTATTTATTCCAAGACAACTTTAAATTCAGTATGGCGAACCCTTCATCCCTTACCTTAACTGTCTTTTGCAGGTCAACCCCCCTAATATATTTCCAGTCTCGTACCCAGCTCAGGGCCATGCTCATGCTCTATACTCTACCGAAGATCTGCCCAAGACTGTTGTGGTGAGCTTGAACCAGGGTTCTACTGTCAAGAGCATGGACTTTCACCCGATCCACCAAACTTTGATTCTTGGTGAACTCATCGATTCTTGAACATTTGTTTGTCATGATAAAATGAAACATATGTGCAGATAACATCAGAGTTCAGAGACGAACGTGTAATAATGTTTGTGACCTTTCTACGTTATGAACTGCAGTTGGAACAAATACTGGTGATGTTGCGGTGTGGGATGTTGGCAACCGAGAGAGGCTGGTTTCCAGAAACTTTAAAGTTTGGGACCTAAGATCATGTTCGGTGGTTCTGCAGGTATGGGCAACACACTTCTGATCTCTGTCTCGGTAACTAACTACAGCTGTTCTATGTGCTTAATTCAGTTGAACAAACTGACGTGACTATTTGATTATAATATGATAGGCTTCCTTGGCCAGTGAGTACTCTGCGTCAGTAAATTGTGTAATGTGGAGTCCTGATGGTTCTCTATTTGGTACGTGACGTTGTTTGCGTAGTTGCGTATTGCTCTCTGCGGTTTGCATTAGAAAACCTGTTGGTTCAAAAACAAAGCGTTTTTTTTTCTCCTGAAATCCAATGGTGAGTGTTGACTTAGCTAATGTTAATATCCAGTGCACAATGTCCTTTTGTATAGTGCTAGGTATTGAAAAAGTTTTTTTTCCCCACGTATGGTAGTTGTGTCATGTGTGCATTCTTCCAGCACTTTCTTCATAAATGAGCGAAAGAAATGGAGTGTGCGTGCATACTTAATGGTGTTAGCTTTTGCTTAAACTCTCTCATGTTGTGCTTAGGCGTTGCTTACTCAAAGCACATTGTTCAAGTATTTTCTTATCATGGAGGCGAGGATTTACGAAATCACCTAGAGGTTTGTGCTGTCCACCGTATCTTTGCATTGTTACTGTGTTCCGTCTGTTTATAATGCACTCCTCTACTGCGCCAGATTGATGCACATGTTGGGAATGTTAGTGACCTGGCCTTTTCTCATCCAAATAAGCAACTGTCCATCATAACCTGTGGAGAGGACAAGATCATAAAGGTTCCATTTTACTGCATATGCTTGAAACTAGGGATTTGTGAATTGCATTTAATGCTAATAACTTTTTCAGGTGTGGGATGCTGCCACTGGTGCTAAGCAATACACTTTCGAGGGTCATGAAGCCCCGGTCTACTCAGTGTGTCCCCATCACAAAGAGAGCATTCAGGTATGCTTCATGTTTCTTATGAGCTCTGTTTTTTTTTTGATAGAGTAATAATTTTACTAGAAGATTAAAGATGAAGTACAGGGATATTAATAGTAATGCCATCAATTCTGTTTTGCTGCTTTCAGGGATTTGGCTCCACGTTAACTAATAATAGCATTGGTTTTTGGATATCTTATTAACTCAAAACCATACTATTTTTATTTCTTCCTCCCAGTTCATCTTTTCAACGGCTACTGATGGAAAAATCAAAGCTTGGTTATATGATAATATGGGGTCAAGGGTTGACTATGATGCACCTGGCCGTTCTTGCACCATGATGGCCTACAGTGCTGATGGGACAAGGTATCATGGTATTCCAGTCTGCGGTATTTTTGGGATGATGTGGAATTTTATATTTATGTCAAGTATTTTATTAATTTATTTATGTATATGCATGCACCAGCATATCAATGTCCTTCATTGTATTTTTTTATCTTCATTCTTTCTTACTGTCATTTGCATCTCAGAACGACTGTTTATTTATTCCTTTAAATTGTTGATGGTTTTAGGCTGTTCTCTTGTGGAACTAGCAAAGATGGTGAGTCACACATCGTTGAGTGGAATGAAAGTGAAGGGGCTGTGAGGCGAGCTTATCACGGCCTCAGTAAGCGGTCAGTTGGGATAGTTCAATTTGATACAACAAAAAATCGTTTCCTGGCCGCTGGTGATGAACATGTTATCAAGTTTTGGGACATGGACAAAGTTGATCTCTTGACGAAAGTTGATGCAGAGGGTGGATTACCGGTAATGACTACAAAGAGCTCCAGTATACTCTGTGGATTATCCTGGTATCTACTTTGCTCATGAATCTGGATACCTTCTTCTTTTCCTGTCTGTCAGGCTTCTCCTTGCCTTCGATTTAGTAAGGATGGGATATTATTAGCTGTCTCAACCAGTGATAATGGCATTAAGATACTCGCAAATTCTGATGGTGTTCGAGTTTTACGTTCTATTGGATCTCACCCTGTTGATTTGTCAAAGGCTATTGTGGCTGCAGCAAAGGTAAAAATTGATTCAAGCTCAACTTTGATTGAGTCATTGTTGTATCAATACCTTTAACAATATTTGTAATTCAGGGCCCTGCGATTACTGTTGCTGGTGCATCAAGTTCAACTGGTGGGACTAATATAAGTATTGCCAATAAAAGTTCTCCCATGATCACCACGGTTGGGCAGGTATACTTCCAAAATTTGAACTACCGTGATTGTTTTCTTCCCAAACTTCGTTTTTTTTTTTCATTTTAAACGGAATTGTTTAGGTGTAGGTTGATTCTCAAAAGTGCCTTATCGTTTTTAATGTGATTGTTGTTTGCTAATAACTTATATATTTTCACTAATCATATTCCATGCCCCTCTCATAAACTAACATCTACATGCTTTTTTTTCTTTCAGAATGGAGATGGTCGCAGCTTGCTAGGTGGAAGAATTGTGGACGAGTCAGAGAAATCGTGGAGGCCAATTGAAATAAACGAACCATCTCAATTGCGTTGTCTAAAGCTTCCTGATGCCATGCTGGCTGTGAAGGTACGTGTTTGCTTGGTGAGTCCGTCCTTTGTATATAGATTATATAACTGACACTTTTTTCCTGCTTGTTTCAGATTATTAGGTTGATCTATACTAACTCAGGCAGTGCTATACTAGCATTGACATATAATGCTGTGCACAAACTCTGGAAATGGCAGAGAAGTGACCGGAACCAACCAGCAAAGGTGTGTGAGAAGTTTTTCATTGTTGTTATTTGCTTTGTTCACAGCTGCTATAATAAGAAAACCTGATTTCCCAGAGTTGAGGATAAAAGCAACAACCTAAATATATAATAAAGAAACGAATTGAAAAGTTCTATGACAACACATTCCGATGTTACAAGCACTGTTGCTTTTTTACTCAAAATTTCTCCTAATGTATGATGGTGTTTCAGGCAACGACTAATGTGGGGCCTGTGTTATGGCAACCTGCTAGTGGAATAATGATGACCAATGAGATTAGTGAAACAAACTTAGAGGATGCGGTTCCTTGCTTCGCTTTATCGAAGAATGATTCCTATGTGATGTCGGCTTCTGGTGGAAAAATATCACTATTCAATATGATGACATTCAAAGTAACCACATTGAATTTCTTATTTATTTAGTTTTTTTTGTGCCTCTTTCGCAGGTTACCCGTAACAGATGCAGGATTTGTAATTTTTTTGTTGTTGTTTAACATGGTCTTGCTGCCTTTTGTGTAGACGATGACTACGTTCATGCCACCACCACCCGCGGCGACATGTCTTGCCTTCCACCCACAGGATAATAACATAGTAGCAATAGGCATGGAAGATGCCTCCGTTCAGATTTACAATGTTCGGGTGGATGAGGTACTGGCTTGAACCAGTGACTATTTCGAGTTAATACCTTAGAAAAAGCAAGATGGAGTGTGAACATGAAATCTTTTGTGTAGGTGAAAAGCAAGCTTAAAGGTCATGAGAAAAGAGTAACTGGACTTGCATTTTCAAATATCTTAAATGTCCTTGTTTCATCTGGAGCTGATGCGCAGGTATGTAACTTCAAACCCACTTGATGGCTCTAGCAGATAATCGTGCCTGGTTCTCAAACCTTGAGATTGGGTGCTCCCTGCCTACTTGTTCCTGTGTGCACTGTTAATCAAACAGAGGTCATCATGAAATTCAGTCAACCTTGAAGCTACTGGTTAAATTATTGAAGCTTGTCTAGGTAGCCCTTGTTTACAAATTAGCACCTTGAGGTTTGATAATTTAACCATTTGCTCTCGTGATGTCCATGAGTTCCTGGTCATGAAAAATGTATCTTGTTGTTTCACCTTGATGTTTGGCGGCAAGCATTTGTTGAAAACTGCTGAATCCGAAGTTGTATATTCTGTTATCATATTAGGTATGTGTATGGAGCATGGTCGGATGGGAAAGGCTGGCAAGCAAACATTTGCAGATACCTACTGGCCGAGTTCTATCTCCTTTAGGTCCTACTCGTATTCAGTTTCACCAAGATCAGTTACATTTTCTTGCTGTGCATGAAACTCAACTAGCATTGTACAAAGCGCCGGAATTGGAATGCCTGAAGCAGGTTCTCTCTCTCTCACCCAAATCTTAATTTATTTTTTTTAAAAATTTCCATTGAGCTTTCGGATTTATATAATTGAGAGACATTAGCAAATTAATTTGGCTTCTTCTCTGATAGTGGTACCCGCGCGAAGCAACCATCCAGATCACAGATGCAGTATACTCGAGTGATAGCCAATCAATTTATGCTAGCTTTGATGATGGAACAGTAGCCGTTCTGACGTCCAGTACTCTGAGACCAAAGTGTTTGATCAATGTTACAGGCTGTATACCTTCTAACCCCAGGTAAATCATCTATCCCTAAACCCATCGTGAACAAAAACACATGATTTCAATCTCTTTGTGATATTATGTTTACAGCTTAAAATCATACCCAACTGTCGTTGCACCTCATCCATCGGAGCCAAATCAGTTTGCGCTGGGATTTTCGGATGGAGGAGTTGTGGTGATGGAGCCACTAGAATCCGAAGGAAAGTGGGGCGGCATGCCGGTGCTTGAGAACTCAGCGACACACGACAGTACATCTGCAGTAGGGTCAGACCAACAGGCTGCGAGGTGAGGTAAAATGACAACTCCAAGGCTCTTCCTTCCCACTTTTAATCCAAGGGAAAACAAGCATTGTAGGTGTAAGGTAAGGTGTGTGGGTCTACTTGTAAGTGATGATTTCTGTTTGTTGTTGCTGGAGTCTGGTGAAAAAACCACAGTTTTTGATCATCGTGTAGAAAATATGGTTGTGAGAGCCGAGGAGCTCCAATCCAATCCAATCCAATTCAGATTAAGATTGCTATACAACATTTGCAGGTAATAAGGGTTTCTTTCTAATCCTCGGCCTCGGAGTCGGAGTAGGGAGGGCAAGACCCGTCATCAACATTTGCCATGGGGTCAAAAGCCAGCGATCCAGGATCCATGCATCCGGCCACAAGGTTGAGGTCGCACCGGTCACCCTGCATTCATCCATTAAGTAAATGACCACCCAGGCAGCCAAAACATGAATCAACTTGTTTCAAAGCTTACTACTCCTTGGACTGTCAAGTTGCCAATCATTGCGCATCTGGTGATGATGATTTCAGTATCCGGAAAGATTGCCTTCTCACACGCGCCTTCCTTGCTCAGCTCCTCCGCCAGACCCTGCTCATAAAATCAGTCAAACCATGTCGGGGTCAAAAAACAGGCAATGAATCTGACCTGATTGAAGAAGTCGATGGGTTTGTTTTGCAGTTCCTTGATGGGCTGAAACTGCAATCTGTAAGGACCATCCCAGTGGGTGCCATTGGTGAAGGAGAAGATCAAGTTCAGAGCTGCATATAAAAAAAAACTGTCAAGTCCATTCTCATCTTTGTTGATTTGTGTGTCTACCAACCGTGCTTAGGAACGCATATCTGGATGGTATAGATGCCGGAATCTGCTTTTCCTCTGCCCTTCTTCAACATAGCTCTTGGCTCGCCCCCGCACATGATCGGCTGGTTGAATCCCCCTGCCAACCAAAACACTTCCGTTCAACTCCGCCTCACAAAATATATTGATAGCACAACACATCATTACCATTGAAACCGATCCCGTACTCTTCATTTGGAACCAGTGAAGTTGCAGCAGGATTGTAGAACAGCTTCAGCTTCTCTCCCTGCAAGTTTTAAAGTCAGAATCTGCAGCATACCCTTACCAAGATGCCGGCGGGGCTCACCGAAGTTGGTGGAAGGCCATTCATAGTTTTCCAGTACACGGGAGCTCTTCCAAGCTCAAACTGAGCCCAAGTAGGCAGCACGAACCTGTCACAAAAGGAAAGCCTAGTAATTAGTAGTGCATAGATGAAACCCTAAGCCACGCTACTTACTCCTTGACTTCCTCCGCAGGAGCCGTGCCAACAGCTGCTGCTCCTACCACAAAGGCTGCTTTCAGTCTCCTTTTACATGATGAAGTCCTCAGCTGCAGAAAGCCACCACCTGGGACATGCCCATCTGAATCAAGCCCCATCTCCATTCACTCGATTTCAGCCTCTCATAATTGTTGTGACATTAAAAGACAGGCAGACACAATACAAGTGTTATCAAAACTAAAAAAAGAAAACTGATGAGGAAGACTTACGCTTACTGCTGATGATGATGCTGCTGCTGGGTGCAGATGCATGCAGAAAGGGTTGGACGGAGGAGGCGAGAGTGGAACCCGACATGGCCAACAATACAGGAAAAGGGCAGGGATAACAATATTATTAAATTAAAAAAAAGAAGGAAGAAATTGAGGGATAAGGGAGCTGCCAGTCAAATATTAAAAATCACACAAAACCACATGTTTCTGCTCTGCTTTTATTTTTATCTTCTTTTGCTTCCCCAAACATCTGCTCTGGGACATATAATATAATCAAGATTTTTTTTTTTGGCTTCATGCAGCACCATACAATAAATATTAAGGTCGTCTTATCCTCGAAGACAAGCATGCTTCCATTACTATCTTTCATCCCCATAACCTCCTCAACTTTCATATTTTTCTAGGCTTTTGGCTATTATTTTTTTTTATCGAATTAATCTTGCACACAGTTGATCCATTAAATAAGAATCATTCCTTATAATAAAAATTAGTTACTATAAATTCCGAATTGTTATGTTTTGTTCACATCAAATTAGAGCAGTCCTCATTTGAAGTTTTGCATGTTATATGCATCAAATATATCCACTCCAATATTTCATAAAGTGAGCAACTCATTGATCAAATCACGCAAAAATATATTAATCCATTTCTTAGGATTTTTGGACTCTTGAATTAAGATAGCCATCCACATGTATATCGTTTTCATGCATAAACATATGACAAATTATAAGGCGTCAACATAACAGTCCAACATGAGTATGATTTTGCAAACATACCAACCCCACTAAAGCCATCCGAACAAAAATACAATCTTGCATTGCGAGACTCGAAATTGAAGTCGGGATATGTTCCATCAAAATATTTCCATGACTCGCCGTCTGAAGGGTGCATTATAACAATGTCATCTCTAGCTTTATTTGAATGCCAGCTAATGTGTGTAGCTGTTGTTTCGTTCATATACAACCTTTGAAGACAAGGTATGATAGGAATGTAGAATATTTGTGATCTCGCATTCCTCTTGTAATTGCTCGAACTTTGCGATTTGCGTGGCTCTTTGTATCTTGATTCTCCACATAAATCGAAATTTGGTTCATTCAACAACCATGCTAGGTTAGATATTAATAATCAACTCCGAAAATACAAAAATGTTGGTCTACTCAGAATATGATAATTGTTTAGAAATAATATATAGATTCCGAAATTATAGTCAAAAGACAAAGAACAAAGCATAAGTCACATTGCATTTATTTTCTAGCATTGTTGTTTGGCTTGAGAACCCTCTGAATGAACGAAGATGAACAAGAGTTACCAAAATGCATCTCTGTATGAACGAAAATACGAGTTATGCACGGAGATTTTCAATGAACTAAAGGCGGATGAACTTTTTCATTTTTGAAAAATGAGTGTATCACAACAGAAATCGAGCGGAAATATCTCGTGAATCGAGGGATTTTGGCAATAACATAATTTCAGGGTTTAACTCCAAAGGTCATTAATTCCTCGAATTGTTTTTTAACTGCCACCTTTTACAAACTTAATTTCCCAAATGCCATCTTTCTCAACTTTGTTTCCAAAATGCCACAACTTCAACAAACCGCTACTGCCAGTAGCGGTTTGTTCCTCGTTGTATACACCAGGTAACACATCAGCGCTGATTTGGCACTGATGCGGCAGGATTAGTACAAACCGCTACCAACAGTAGCGGTTTGTACCTGAATAGAATATGATTCGGCCGAATCAAAGTCTCAGTGAGGTTCGAGTTTCAATCCAACAATAAACCGCTACTACTAGTAGCGGCTTGACGTCAAAAATGGTCAAACCGCTACTTTCAGTAGCGGTTTGCACCCGAATCAAATGTTAGGTTCGGCCGAATTATAGTGGCAGTGTTCTGAGTTTTATTTGAGTAGCGGTTTGTGATTGAATCCTCAGATACATACCGTGGCTCATTGACATCAAATGTGAATAAGTTTCGAATCATTTTTTGTGTTGTACAAACTTAGTACATTAACATTCGATTTTATGAGAGTAGTGTTTAATATCGAAAAATTATCATAATTATCTAGATACATTTTATTATTAGTATTTTGGAAAGTACGACAAACTAAAATCTAACGAATCACTGGACCAATTGATCTTGTAACTAGTTTTTTTAGTCTCGTGCTCCTACGAAGTTGAGTAACTTGAGTCACTTGCGAAGGACCTTGGTCACCCAAATTTTCCTCTTCCTGTATAGATTCTTGAGAAGGTTGAAGATCATCTGAAAAAAAATGCGGAAAACAAATTAGAGCAAATTTAGAAAATGTAATGATAGAATGAGAGTTGCATGTACCATCGGGAAATTGGACCATGTCCGGCGTTATTCCCATAGCACCCTCCTCTCCAAGTTGTACCAGATCAGCGTAACTAGCGTGAAATAAATCGTACGCTACATTCTTAGATTTTTCAGACACCTCATCTAAAAAGATTTGAGCTGCTGCTCGGCCAGATCGGACTAAAGAAAAGACCTGCAAAAGTGAAAATGAAAAGTTGTAAGTGATGATTAATTTAAAAAAACAATCAAAGGTTTGCATATTTAATTTGTTTAGCAATAAGTGACTTACATGTGAAGGGACCTCGTGTGAAGTCGGTCGGTATGGAACTGGCTTGTCTAGAGGCTTGCGCGGCTGGATAAATCGGCGGGTAACCGAGTTGTACCATGCATAATAGTCGTCCATACACCCACCGTCTATAATACTCTCGATTTCACCACCGACAACACTGTGGATCCGATTGTGCCACATCGTCACATACACATGCAATTCTCTACTCCAATCCTTTCTTGCTTTTTTCTGGGTGATCGCATGCAACTCTCTGTGACTAGGATGTGGCATGTGGGGGATCGCCTGACGGATGCCGAACTGGCGAAGCACTCTAGATGGATAATGCCAGGCTGCTACATTAAAACATAACAAAGGCACTTCAGCCATCCAAATGTGGCGTCCCTGAACACACATCGGATTTAGCGATGCCAGAACATCATCTGTGTAGGGCATCCATATAACGTCAGTATTTTGTTGACGATCCAACTGGTCTCGATATAACAGTAACACATGCTGAGGAGTCTCCCGATATGTCTTCGGACCATCCCATCTGAAGTAACCTAATGCAAACTGTCCTAATACAGGAGGTCTCACTAGATGCTGCGGGAGTCCAACATACATGTGCTCCCATGCCCATAACTGTAGTAGCACGGTACATCCTGTCAAATGCGAATTTCTGAAATCGCATGCAATGTTCAGCTGCCTGTACAAAAAGGCCAATACAGCGCTCCCCCAACTGTATGTGCTGACCAAGTCCAGGTCAACAAAACACTGTAGGTAATGAAGGGAGACGTCGCTGCCAGATCCGTCAGGCATGAGTGATGTACCAATCATGCATAGCATGTAAGCTCGTGCATACCTCTGAATGTCATCATCAGTCGCATCCGGTGGCACTACACTCATGTGATTCTTGAACCATGTCCGATGCACGCTGCTGCGGGTCTTACCCCGAGGTGGGACTGTACCAAGAGTAGCCATACATAAAGCATCCCAATTCTGCACGTCTTCGCTGCCGGTGACTGGGATCCCGTCTACTGGTAATGCAGTTATGACACCCACATCCTGCAATGTCAATGTCATCTCACCAGGTCGGAGATGAAATGTGTGCGTCTCCGGTCTCCACCTCTCCACTAATGCCGTAAGGAAACCATGGTCAATTTTCATGTTCTGTACAGTAGTCCATGGGTAAAATCCAACCCGCATAATGTGCTCTGCAATCTTGGGATCCATCTCCCACATGTTATGTCGTCGTATATCCAGTACCCCCAAATCTTGCGAGATGTTTCACCATGTCAAAAATATTCGATCAAAACATGCTCTTACCGATTTAATTCAAATGATTACCTCTTTTTCCCATATTGCACCGCATCGGTGCGTATCTTGCCAGGTCAGTAATGAATCGTCTACAGGTCCTGGGTGGACAACCGAAGATAAATCCACGTCCTGGGAGCCATCGTCGAAAGTATCGTGAAATGTGGATGATGACGGCATGTCAGTACCTCGGGACATGACTGTAACAAAAGTAAAATGAGGACAATGCACATATGAAGACCTGAGAAGTGTAACAACAATTGAACATACTGAAAGAAATCACAAAAGTAAAATTACTACAGTTGAATAATAAAAGTAACAACAACAGTTGATGTTCAAACTTCCAATAATAAAAGTAACACGTTGACACTACTGTGTCGGTCCATCGCACGTCCTCTTGTTATGACCTATCACACCGCATTTTGCACACCGCATCGATCTACCAGCTTTTGAAGTCCCGGAGCTGCTAGGTCCACCCCTTGCACCGAAGTCCATCTCATTACACCTTCTTCTTGTAGGTTCTCGCCCTTTCTTTGTTCTTTTGAAATGGATGTTCGGCACGTGTTCAGGGACATCCTGTATAGGCCAGTATGCTTGATCCGGAATCGGATGGAACTTCGGATACCAGGTTCTATTATATGCTTCCATGTAAAGTTCGGGTGCGACACATGCATTTATGCTCAAATGCTCCATCATGCACACCACCAATACGTGACTGCATGGATAATGGAATGCTTCCCATTTGCCACACGTACATGATCTCGCGTTGATGTTTACGACGTGGACATTATGGTTATAAGCGGTGGTAACAGAAGCCACTCCATTCATTCGATCAAACATTTCCACCTCATGTCCCGTACACTTCGACTTCAAGTGGTTAATTTTCTTGTCCACATTCGGAGCAAAAATACTTTGAACTGTTTGGTACTGATCACGTCTCCGTGTGAAATAATCGTTCGCCTGCTTGAAGGTGTAGTGCACAAGAGCCGTAATTGGCAAGTCCCGCCCTCCTCGTAGAATGTTGTTGAAACATTCAGAAGCATTGGTTGTCATGGAACCCCACCTCCTCCCTTTTTCATCATATGCTAAGGCCCATTTTTCAACCGGGAGTTCATCAAGCCATTTCAGTGCAGCAACATTATCTGATATTTTTTCCCGTAACTCCAAGAAAAGCTTTGCGAATTGCTTCTTTTGATTCTGGTGGGCAATGCGTCCTAGAAATTCTTTCAACTGATTGTTTTTCACCTGCATATTAAAATTGCTTACAAAATGTCGGGAACAAACACGATGATATGCCTTAGGTGGTGCCCAATCCACGTCTTTCATTGCGTTTGTAATTCCAATGTGCCTATCTGAAATAACGCAAAGCTCCTGCCGCTGTGTTACCCCGGCCCTTATGCATGTCATAAACCATCTCCAGCTGTCATTATTTTCACTTTCAACCAATGCATAGGCCAATGGAATGATATGATTATTTGCATCAACCCCCACAGCAACTAATAACACCCCTTTGTATTTACCATACAAATGAGTCCCATCAATACAAATTACGGGCCGGCAATGTACAAACGCTTCAATAGCCGGTGCAAAGGCCCAGAATACTCGATCCACGCTCATTTCACCGCTATTCAAGGGTGTTGTTTGCCAAAACACAGCGGTTCCAGGATTTGTGCACTGCAAAATGTTCATAAACTTGGGCAACTTCGCAAATGATGTCTTCCAATCCCCAAATAGGTACTCCAGAGCCTTTTGTCTCGCCTTCCATGCCTTCAAGTATGGAATGTCATACCCAAATTTTTTTAACATCAATTGTTTTATAGCCCTTGGAGTGAACCTCAATTTCTCTCTAATAATGCTGCTTATTTCCATTGCAATGAATGACTTGTTGAAGTGAACATTATCTTTTGGAATAATATCTCTCTCGCAAGAATGTGTCTCTCCATACCTAGTAATCTCCCACATAGCGGCCTTGGGTTTTTTAACCGCTCGGACATGCCACGCGCACTTACTAGCCCCGTCCCTGCAATTTAGGATCATTCGACACCCGTCTGACTTGTACGTTTGATATTCAATCCGATTTACGATTGAATATCTTTGACATGCATGTATCACGTCTTCCTTTGATCCAAATAACATCCCTTTGTGAAGAGAGTTCATTGAAAATCCACTACTACCCATTAAATGTTCATCTACATCCATATTACCCATCCAATGATATGCATCATTAAACCCGGGATAATCCCACAGGGTATTATTAAATACTCTAACACCATCATCCTCCACTTGAGTCGATGTCCATGACTGAAAGTTATCCTCATCACCGATTGCATCTAACATTTCCAGATTATCTCGATCATATTCGTCCGAATTAGGTACATCAAACGTGTCCAATGTGGACATAACCATTCCAGCAAGTTCTTCGTTATCCATTTACCAAATAGTATCACCAAATTTACCTTCCAAATAAAATACATAAATATCATCAACTACATATATGCATATCAATCCTAATTGCACGAGTAATGAGCTAAACCCTAAAGTATACAAATTAACATGCAAGATTCCGAGACAAACCATATATCACACTTACTAAACAATGACCAACACCCTAATCAACACGTCAAATTCTCGTTTCACAAGTTGCAATCCAACCAAAATATTTATTTCAGACATAATCAACAAATCAAAAAATTTAGAGACACCCTAAACCCTAAAACTTAGCAAAATCCAGCCACACTCAATTTCCCCCAAAACCTTAAACCTAAATTGAGTGAAATTGATACAATTGAAGCTTTGATCAGTAGCTTACCTCCTGGTGGATGTTTGGGTTGCTTTAGCTTCACTTGTATTGGCTTACGACCGGAGAACACCTGAGAAATCGCCGGATTCAAGTGGGTATCCCAATATTTACATGTGAAGCATATTGGGCGAAATTGATACAACCGAAGCTTGGATCGGAGCCTTACCTCAAGGTAGATGCTTAGGTCACTTACGGCTTCCCGGGCGACGGAGGATCCGAAGTGGGGAGAGAAAATCGGAGCTTCGTTCGGGTGGAGAGATAACTGGGGAGAAGAAAGTGAATCTGCGATTTTAATCCAGAACAAACCGCTACTGGCAGTAGCGGTTTGTACTAACCCTGGCGCATCAGCGCCAAGTCAGAGCTGATGTGTCACCTGGTGTATACAACGAGGAACAAACCGCTACTGACAGTAGCGGTTTGTTGAAGTTGTGGCATTTTGGAAACAAAGTTGAGAAAGATGGCATTTGGGAAATGAAGTTTGTAAAAGGTGGTAGTTAAATTTTTTTTTCTAATTCCTCATATGTGCATTTTGACCCCATATCTTATCCATCCATTATAATAAATCAGGGCCCATATTTGTTCTTAGTTCTTATTTTAAAATAGGCTTATATATAACTTAATAACTCATATGAGCATATTTTTAGTTTTAAATTACAATTTAAACTAATAAGTTATGATAATTTAAATTATGTTATTCAAGTTAAGTCAAATAAATGAATTACTTAGTTAAAAAAGTCAAACTATCATTGATGACACGAGAACGGCCACTCACCTACTCCATTCTTCAAAGTAAAATTTATCTCATTTAAGTACTTCAATTCAAAATCAAATGAAAAACAATGACACAAGCACCACTGACAAGAATATTTGTAACCACTTATAGTTGTCAAAGCTGTGTTTTAGAGGTCAAATTACGATCAGAAAAATTTATAACCTCAGAAGTCCAAGGATCGATCCAAGGAGCAAACACATGTATATTCTATGTGAGATAGTACATTTGTTTAGCTATTCTAATCAAGAAAATTTATAATTACATAACTAACTGATTTTGTGACGCAAGAACAAGATTTTTCAAATAAAGCAGTATTCCAAAATTAAACTTCACTCGTGTGCACCACTCAATTCATGCACTAAAACATATAACTAAACATATCATTCGATGAATGGGAATAAACCATGTGGGCTATAAGTAAGCAACACATCCTAGATCATTACTTTTTACGATACATCTTGTATCGAGTCCTTCTAACTAGGCATAGACTCGATTGTTCATAATATTTAGTATTGAATCAACATTGCTAACTACTAATAACGTTAGAAACACATTAAGAACATATTTTTTTAAACAAGTGATGTTAATTTTCTAACCAAATATATACTACCTAGTTATCCTTATAACAAATAACATGACATCAAACGATGTAGGATCAAACACACATATATATATATATAACTCAAAGCAAAAACTATATTTAATCGCATGAAAAGAGTTGGTACAACACATGATTCGTAGGATCCCGAAACAAGACGACTACTCACTAATCATAGTGATAAAACCAGAATACATGTATAAAAGAAGAAATGAAGAAGAAGAAATGGAAAGTAAAGAAGAATCCTTCACTACGAAACCAATCTTCAATCTCTTGTATTCTGGAATCGTCTTCTCTTCAAGAATTAGGTCTAATCTTGCCCAAGTTCAAAATACTGATTTTAAGTCTTTGAGTATCTATTTATAATAAAACTGGCTTGAATTTTCATCGAATTATGAAATCGGCCCAATTAAGAAATTTCATCTGGTCTGTTTTAGTTTCGAACTGGCGATTTTGGTTCTGGGTCGGTTTGTTGTGTAAATCGATGATTCTGGTTCTCAAAACGGCCAGTTGTTCATCTACATGACAATGTTGACTTCTGTCACTGATATGACCCTTTAAACCTTCGAATTTAGTATTTGTGTAACAAGCTATGACTCGTTTTAATCGGACACTCCTTGTGCGCTTGGTAAGACTGTGAAGATTAAAAGGTCATTCTGCCCTGAAAATGATTAAATATATTAAAAATGGTGAATTATTTAGTGAATAAATCGACCGATCAAAATACTCTGTTAATGTATATGGCATCATTGACAAACTCCTACAAGGTGCACAAGAGTCTGCTACAGCAAGCGTGTGAAGACAACAGTTGATGCAGAGCGTTCCAGAATGACCAAGCAGAGTGCACAAGGCGTTGCTACAGCAACCTGTGTAGTAGAGAACTGTAGCATAAGCAGATTTCCGTGTGAAGGATAGGCTGCCCAGAATTGAAGAGAAGAGCAACAGAAGCTTTATGAATGGAATTTAGAAGATTGCCAAAGTCAATAGCATGCCGATCAACTTGGAGCAGTCCTAAGAACGTACGGAGATGCTGCCAGCATCGCAACAGGTTGGAAGAGTATCGTGAAGATAGAGAGCAAGATAATGCAGCTGCCCGTGTGAAGACAGCAGCTTGTGCAAATACAGCCAGAGTGAACAAGCTTAATGAACAGGCAGTTGCTACAGCTTCTGCTGTAGCAGGGAGTTATAACAGCAGTATTGGTACGAAGAACAATTTGGCCAGAAATGCAGAGCTGAGCAACGGGATGATTCCAGAGCATCTGTCAGAATATTCTCAGTGGAGATTGCGGTCTACAAGTCAGCTTGAAGATATGGATCTTTTGGAAGGAGAATATTTGTTTGTAGAAGATTAGATTTGCAAATCAAATCTAATCTCCTACAAATTAGAAGATATGATCTTGTTGAGATCTAGAGAGGAGCTTCTAAATATTCTCAGAGAATATTCCTAGTGGAGATTCCCGTATTCAGAGAGATTCAAGGAATTAGGAGATAAGATCTTGTTGAGATCTTTAAGGAATTTCCAAATACTGATATTGATGGAACTGGTAGTTCCTATTTAAAGGAAGCTGGGCAGAGGTTCAAGGGCATCGAATCAGAGAGCAAATACTGAGAACACACGCAGAATACCGAGAGAGAGATTCAAGTGCGTGCGAAGATTCGATAACCACCATGAGCAGAGTTGAGTGGTTAAGTGCAGAGACTGATTGTAGACTAGCAGTGTCTGGTCAGTGCTTGATCAGGAGGACCAATTCAGAGCAAGGCATGCTTGTTGGTTGATCAAGGGAGGCCGCGGTGGTACTGACGAGTGGACGAACTCGGTCAAGTGACTGGACGGCTGTGACTCGCTAGTGGCAGGTGGTCACTGAGTGAGGGGGAGTATTCCAGAGTGTGCAGCGCTCGTGGAATCGTTCGATCGGCTCGGCAGAAGGCCTTGGAGCGACGGGGACAATTGTGCATCAACTGTGTGCTACAGCAGATGCTGCAGCAACCCTGCAGAGTTGAGTGTAGTTTAGAATAGGCTGAGTTTCGAGGAGACAGTAGCTATTCTAGATTGACATTTGTAGAGGGTGTGCAGACACAAGTCAGAGCCTGTTCTGATTGTGTCCAGTGATCCACACAAGGTTGAGTAGTATAGGTTGCGTGGAGTTATAACCGAGTGTACTTGGAGACCTCTGTGATTAGTGGATTGAGGACTGGAGAATAGTCCTCCCCAGACGTAGGCAGTTGGCCGAACTGGGTGAACAAACTTCTGTCTTGTTCATTGTTTGCTGAGACAATTTCCGAGTGAACAAGAGCATGCTGCAACAACTGCTTTTTCACAAATCTGTCTGTCAGAGACGCTGCGAATTTCATACTCCACACTTACTATTTGTTCGTCTCAAACAATTATTAATCTCATGTTAATAAAATAAATGGCAGAATATATCAATATTTAAGATTTGCAACCATTCATTTTAATTATCCACTCAAATTTTGTGCGAACGATACATTTGGGAGAACCCGCGATCAATCTTATTTTGACTAATTTTGCAGTTTTCGAATCCTACAACGGTCGCGGGATTCGTCAGACCATAGTATTGTTTTAGGTTGCATCCAATAAATTTTAATTTGTTTTAGTTCACAAAAAATTCTCTTATTCATCATGGCTAACAACGTGCTATGATACCAAGAAATGATAATAGTGATGAAGAGAGTGAAGCAAAAGGACATTTGCGAGAACCACCAATGCCATAGCTGAGGAGGCAGCCTCGTAATCGGAATCTAGGTAATGTCCTCCACCCTGAAGAGGAAATAAGAGAAAGATATACAATGAGGAAATGTCTGCACCAATGTTACCCAACCATGGTGCATCCGAATTGGCCCAGAAGAGGATACGTTCGAACTCAAGAGTGAGGTGGTACATAATCTGCCGAAATTTGCAGGAATGGAGGGAGAGAATCCTACTCCACATTTGAAGGAGTTCCACATCATTCACCACGATGAAATCTAACAGAGTCGTCGTAGAAACTTTTAAACTAAAGGCTTTTCCCTTTTTCACTCATTGACTCTGCTAGATCATGGCTAATGACTTTACCTGCAGGTTTAGTGCGCTCATGGGAACAAAATGCAGCGCAAGTTTTTGAATAAATACTTACCGCCATCAAAAGCTTTGATGATTCGGAAGGAACTGGCAGGTATAAGTCATAGGCTTGGAGAGCCGCTCCATGAGTACTTCGAACGGTTCAAACATGGAAGAAAGCTGCCATAAGGGTGTGCAGCAAAGATTACTCATTGAGTATTTCTTAGATGGGATGATTCCATTAGAAAGGAAGATGCTGGACTGTTCAGCTGGAGGTTCAATAATGAACCTGTTCCCTGAGGAAGTGCGGGAATTAATATATGATTTTACAGAAAATGCCAGGTATCATGTTACGGTTTAAATGCTAAACATGTTTATAACAGTGAGACCTCTGCTGATTTACAGGAAGTAAAAGAGCTGCTACAAAAGCTAGTAGTCACTCAGGAAAAAAAGTAAAGGAAGTGAGGTATATGTTCATCGATGAATCACATCACAAGTGCGTGCTCAAAATCCCCATAGGAGGAAAAAGTCAATGCTATTGGAGGGTACCCAAACTCCAACGGAAGATGGCAACAAAAGTACCCCAGGGAAACTGGCGAAGCAACCAACAGACTTACCAGAGAGACAATAGCCAGACGTCAGAACAGCAACAATTAGAATAACTATACAGACCACCGTATCGCCAACACAATCAGTACAATAGACAAGAGAATTCAGACGTAACGGAGACCGTACGAGAACTCGCCAAAACGGTCAAGAAACATGATGATGACTTGACGAACTTCAAGAAGACGTTGTCCTAGATCGCGAGTGCCATGTTTGAGATGCGCGACTCATAAGGGAGATTACTGTCTCAGACGTTGCCTAGTCCAAAGACTGGAGTGAATGCAGTCATGCTGCGTAATGGAAGAACAGTCGGAAGAATTGCAGAACGAAGCGAGCTCAGTGATCTGACCAATCCCACGAGTGAAAGCAGGAGTCGCGGATTCGGGCGGAGAAAATCAATTAGCCATATGAAGAAATCAATGTGAAAACTCGTAGTCATTACAATAATGAACGTCGTACTAATAGTCCATTACTTTTTCCTCACATGTCACTAAATCTAGGAAGACGATGGTTGACAAAGATGTCTGAGAACTTTTCAGCAAGGTGGAGATCAACATTCTATTGCTTGACGCTATCAAGAAAATTAAACGGTACGCAAAATTCCTTAAAGAACTATGCACAAATCGTCGACGTTCTTTAGATAGAAAGCAGGTCTCCTTTGGAGAGTCTGTTTCAGTTGCTTTTGACGTTGTCAAAATTGTGGTAGTAAAGTTACTAGTCCAATCACGGTACGCAAACAATATTTATAATCCAATTGACATCGGGTCAAACCCAAGAGAAAAGCCTACATTAGTCTAAAGCTAGCTAGTAATGCTTAATGCGAGCCCATCAGGGCGTTGTCTAGTGGTAAAAGGGACGTCAAACATCTCAGCGACTAGGATTCGATTCCTGATGAAGCCAGAGCAGGGGCTCTGGTGGGGGGTTTTGGGGTAGAAAAGGAAAAATAAATTTTTTTTTTAAAAAATGCTTAATGCGAGTCTACTAAAGAAAAGCTGAGGGTTTTATCCTCTAGACGAGGTATCTTTATGAATACTAAAGACAATGTTGAATTTGTTTTGAAAGAAAGAAATTAAAAAGTGTAGTCGGACTCCTATTTCACCTCTAGGTCATGCGATTAGCAACACAAAACAGCAATACATGCATAAGGTAATTTGATTGAGATTCAACTCTCGCTCCTTCTCTAGAATGGAAATAAAACCTAAGGGACATGGCTCTCAAACTCTCGCTCTATTGAACCGCGTAGAACAAAAGTCTCCTAATCTCACCCACTCGGTTTATTGATCGATAATTCAAGTCCGCTATATGCTTAACCTAATAGAATGCGAGTGTCACTCTCGCGCACAGACGCTATCTAAAATAGACATGCTTGATCTTCTAAACAGCCTAAGTTCAATTATTAGTCCATCCTTAGGTGTTTTATCAATACATACTCATTCATGCGTTTCGTCAAACACTTGGTTTGCATAAAATTAACATGAAGATAAAGCATGGAAATTTTAATCAAAAACCTCATTCATAATATTAACATGCATGTTTTTCATTACAATCTAACCTAAGGGATCCATAAGGATCCCTACTACTAAACGACTGGTGAGTTTGAAACAAAACATAATGAAATTTGATAATGCAACTGACATTCAATTGACAAAACCTGCCAGAGTGTACAAGCTCAGTGAACAAGCAGTTGCTAAAATAGGAGTTGTAGCAGGAAGCTACAACAACAGTTTTGCCCGAAGAGAAATCTGTCCAGATATGAACTACCAGATTAACGGGAGGCTTCCAAATATTCTCAGAATATCCCCGGAGAAGATTCCGTGCCACAACTTGAAGTTTTAATTGGAAAATCAAATCTCCTAAAAGGAGATAAGGATCTTGTGGAGATCCTTTAGGAACTTTCTAGATTTGATAATGAAAGGAGACTGAGCAGAGTAGGAAGGAGATCCATCGAAGAGAGAATCTAAGCACCTCAGATTGCAGAAAGAGATCAGAGAGCCGTGCGAAGAATTGGATCACCATCATGAGCAGAGCGTGAGCACAAAGCTGAGTGGTTAAAGCAGAGGCTGATCGAAGACTTGTAGAGTCTAATCAGAGCTTGATCGAAGAAGGACAATTCAGAGTAAAACTTGCTTGTTGGCTGATCAAGGAAGGCAACCGAAGAATTGTCGAGTGGAGGAACTCGAACAATCTGCAGAAGGCCGGTTCTCGCTAGTGACAGGTGGTCACTAAGTGATGGGGAGCATCTCGAAGTGAGGATCACTCATGACAGAGTTCGAACGGCTTGGCTGAAGGCTTTGGAGGCGACCCGGAGAGAACTTGCACAAGTTAGTTGCACAAGGGTGTGCTATAGCAACTTACGGTGAAATTGTTTAATTAGAATAGGCTAAGTCTGGAGATCAGAGTTGTAGCTATTCTGAGTTAAATCAATTATGTAAGTGTGTGTGTCTGACACAAATCAGAGGGTGTTCTGATTGTGTGTGAGCTACTAGTTGAGGTTGGGTAGCATAGGTTGGCCATGTGTCGAATCTGTGCTGTACGGAGCACCTTGGAGACTAGTGGATTGAGGACTAGAGTGGAGTCCTCCCCAGACGTAGGCAGTTGGCCGAACTAGGTGAACAAATCACTATTCATTGTTTTTTTACCTTGCTGCACAAGATACGACCGTATAAGAGATTGCTATAGCAACTGCCTGTACACAACAGTAACTCAGAGGCACTGCAAATTTCAATTGGTATCAGAGCGGGAACTCGATAGATAGAGTAAAGATCCTGAGCGCCTAGCTGAGAAGAGCAAGAAACAATGAAGTAAGGTCAGAGTACGAGCCGGCCACCTCTGTTGGAAGAGAGCAACTATGGGTAATTGGAAAGCCAGAATGAAAACATTCCTGAAGGCTATTGATGAGAAGGCTTGGAAAGCGGTTGTGGATGAATGGTCTCCTCCCTTGACGATTGATGAGAAGGGAGTCACCGGGAAGAAACCCGAGGAGGAATGGACTGGTAAAGAGGAAGCTACATCAACTGGTAACTCAAAGGCTCTAAATGCTATCTTTGCTGCTCTAGATGCTAACAATTTCAGGTTGATCTCCAACTGCGACATTGCAAAACAAGCCTGGGAGACTTTGTAGACAGCTCATGAAGGCAATGATAGAGTAAAGACATCCAAGATGTAGATTATTACCTCTCAGTTTGAGAGCCTAAAGATGCAAGAGGAGTCACTGAATTCAATGCTATTATGTGATTTGTAAAATGAAGCTCATGCACTCGGAGAACCAATTCCTGAAGAGAAGCTGATAAGGAAAGTTCTTAGATCATTACCTACCAGATTTGACATGAAGTTGACAGCCATTGAAGAAGCTCAGAATATCAAGTTTATAAGGCTGGAAGAGCTGATAGGATCTCTCAAGCAATTTGAAATGAAACTAAGCAAAGCTGACACTCCAGCAAAGGTAAAAAATGTTGGACTAAATGCTGAGACAGAAGGAGAGAAGATCTCAAGGGAGGATCAGATTGGCTTGCTAGTCAAAAATCTTGACAGATTTCTGAACAAAATGAACTTTGGACCTGATTCATCAAATCAACTCAGAAGAGGTAGAGGCAGTCAAAGGAAAGAAAAGGAACCTGTCCTAGAAGATGATGAGAAGAAGATGAGGAGGAAAGGGCTACAGTGTTGGAGCTGTGGAGAATATGGTCATCGAAAGGTGAACTGTCCGGATAAACAAAAAGGGAAGACCAAATCCTTCTCAGTCAATTGGAGTGATGATGATACCGACAACAACTATGACAAATGCAACATTGTCAAATCCAGACCTGTCAGAAAATTGGCCAATCACACTGGGAAAGGAGTGCTCGGGAAGTTGAACAAGAAGTTGCTACAGCAACCCCTATACCACCATCAGAGTACTAGAAAAAGTCCGAAAAATAGAAATCGAAGATGCTATACGTATGGACACCAGGGACACATTAAGAGGGTCTGTCCGTCTATAGTCAGATACCTGAAACCAGCTACACTACCCGGATAGCAGAGACGAGAAAGAGCTATGCACTATTCACTTGTCAGCACCTCAAAGTCATCAAGCGAAGAAATATGGTATTTTGATAGTGGTTGCTCAGGACATATGACTGGAGAAAGATCATTTCTGAAGAATTTTAACCCCCTGCTCAGAACAACTGGTAAAGTTTAGAGACGAGTTGAAGGGAAGAGTTTTGGTAAAAGGAACTCTAGCAGTCAAAGGGCTACCCAAGTTAAAAAAATGTAATGTTAGTAGATGGATTGACATCAAATCTCATAAGCATCAGCCAGCTCTGTGACGGTACACATCAGGTAAAATTCACTCAAGACTCTTATCAGGTTTTTAACGAGACTGGAGTGTGTATAATGCAGGGAACCAGATTAAAGAACAACTGCTACTTACTCAAGGTTGGTACATCAACCTCTTCACCAACGTGCATGTTGACCAACACGGAAGAAATGAATCTCTGGCACAGAAGGATGGGCCACATCAACTGAAGAACTCTGAAGAAAATTACAAATGAAGGATTAGTCAGAGTTCCTATGATCAAAGGTGAGATGAGCACCATTTGCGGGCAATGCAAGATATGTAAGCAGAAAAAGGCTTCACACCCAGATTGGCAACATCAACACAATTAGAACTCTTCAATTGTTACACATGGACCTGATGAGACCAATGGAAGTAGAAAGCTGTGGAAGGAAGAGGTACGAATTTGTGTGTGTTGATGATTATACTAGATATACATGGGTTGACTTCATCAGGGAAAAGTCAGATACTGTGAGAGTGATAGTTACTCTGGTATCCCGGTTAGAACAGTAAAAAAACTTCAGAATCGCTGCCATTAGAAGCGATCATGGAAGGGAATTTGAGAATGAAGCTATGGACAGCCTCTGCAGCAAACGTGGAATCACTCATCAGTTCCCTTCTCCAATTACTCCTCAACAAAATGGTGTGGTGGAGAGAAAGAATCAAATTATTCAAGAAATGGCCCGGGTCATGATCCATGCCAAGAAAGTTCCCTTGAAGTTTTGGGCTGAAGCAATGAACACAACCTGCTATATCATCAACAGAGTCTCCATACGAAAGGAAAAAATAAGACATGCTATGAGCTTTGGACAGAAGAAGCCCACGGTCAAATATTTCCACCTATTTAGGAGTGACTATTATATTCCGAGGGATCGGGAGTATAGAAGAAGCTTGATCCGATGAGTGACGCTGGGATTTTTTGGATTACTCAGTTAACAGCCGAGCATATCGTTTCGACAACAAGCAAACAGAAACGGTGATGGAATCCATAAATGTAGTCATTAATGATGTTGAAGAAGAGGCCTCCACCGGTTACGAAGATGAAGACTCAGGCACAGAAGTCAGCCTTCCAAAGCAGAACAGAAGTGAACAAGAAGTGGTACAAGAGGATGCTCTAGCAGATGCTGACGCAGAGCCGCTGGATCAACACATTGATAACACTATCGCAAAGCAGAGTAGTGAGGGCTGTCATAAAACATTAAGGCAACCTCCCAAGAAGATTCAAAGGAACCATCCGTTGTCAAATGTGCTTGGAGATCCCACAGGAGGAAGGCAAACCCAAAGTTCATCACACTTCAGCACTTGCGAGTCTATCTGCAATTCCTATTATTTGTCATGTGCAGAGCCAAAGAACTTCAAGGAGGCTATGGGCACAAATATTGGATACTTGCAATGCAGGAAGAATTGGCAGAATTTGAAAGACATGATGTATGAAATCTGGTTGCTAGACAAGAAGAAGTGAACATCATAGGAACCAAGTGGATCTTCAAGAACAAGACTGATGAGAAAGAAAATTTCACAAGGAATAAGACCAGACTAGTTGCACGAGGGTACATTCAGATTGAAGGCTTGGACTTTGATGAAACATTTGCACCAGTAGCCCGATTGGAAGCCATCAGACTTCTCTTGGCTTTGTCCTGCTACCTCGGATTCAAACTCCACCAGGTGGATATCAAGAGTCATTCTTGAATGGTGAACTATCAGAGGAGGTATATGTGGCGCAGCCTAAAGGTTTTGAAGATCCTCAATATCCGGGAGCATGTGTACAAGCTTAAGAAGGCCTTGTATGGGTTAAAGCAGGCCTCTAGAGCATGGTATGAGAGGCTAACTTTTTTTTTTTTGGAGAAGCACAGATATGAAAGAGGAGTCGCTGACAAGACACTCTTTGTGAAAATAACCAGATCAAATCTGATTATAGCACATATTTATGTTGATGACATTGTATTTAGCTCCAGATCTCAGCAATTGGTAAAGCAGTTCATGGACCACATGAGGAATGAATTCAAGATGAGCATGGTGGGAGAACTAACCTACTTCCTAGGACTTGAAGTATGCCAAAAGAATGATGGAATCTTTATATCACAAAGCAAATATAGCCAGAATCTGGTAAAGAAGTTCCAGCTAGATAAAGGTCACAAATGTACACCAACTTCCACCCATATCAAAGCTGTCAAAGACGAAGCTGGAGTTGAAGTGAACCAAGGTACATACCGAAGCATGATTGGAAGCCTGTTGTACCTTACAGCAAGTCGCCTTGATATCTCCTATTCAGTAGGAGTCTGTGCACGGTTCCAAGCTTGCCCGAAGGAGAGCTACATGTAGCTGGTCAAGAGAATCATCAGGTATGTTGGAGGGACCCTGAAAATATGGCCTATGTTATACCAAGTACACAAATGCAAACCTGGTGGGATTCAGTGATGCAGACTGGGCAGAATGCACAGAAGACCGAAAAAGCACATCTGAAGATTGTTTCTTCCTGGAGAATAACCTAAAATCATGGTTTAGCAAAAAGCAGAACATCATCTCCCTTTCCACAGCCGAGGTAGAATATATTGCAGTAGGGAGTTGCTATGCTCAGATGATATGGATGAAGCAGATGTTGACTGAATATGGGATGAATCAAAGTGAAGTGATTCTCTACCGTGACAACATGAGTGCTATCAGCATTTCTAAGAATCCAGTGCAACACTCAAGAACCAAACACATTGACATAAGGCACCACTTCATCAGGGAACTGGTAGAGAAGAAGATCATTGTCCTTGAGCATATTGTAACTGACAAGAAGCTAGCCGACATCTTCACCAAACTTCTGGATGCAACAAGATTCGAAGCTTTGAGATCCTCTATGGGTCTCTATGTTTTATCTACCTAGCCAGATCAAGTACTCCCCCACAGTCATTTATAACAAAAATAGGAGAGAGTAGGTGGAAACAAGGGAGAGTCTGCCACCACGGAAATATCCAGCTCAAGGCATCAATGGACATCAAGTTTTGTCAAAAATGCCAAGGGGGAGATTGATAATGCAACTAGCATTCAATTGACAAAACTTGCCATAGTGTATAAGCTCAGTGAACAAGCAGTTGCTAAAGTAGGAGTTGTAGCAGGAAGCTACAACAACAGTTTCGGCTCGAAGAGAGATCTGTCCAGATATGAAGTAGCAGTTCAACGAAAGGCTTCCAAATATTCTCAGAATATCCCCAAAAAAGATTCCATGCCACAACTTGATGTTTTAATTCGGAAATCAAATCTCCTAAAAAGTAGAAGATAAGGATCTTGTGGAGATCCTTTAGGAACTTCCTAAATTTGATATTGAAAGGAGACTGAGCAGAGTAGGAAGGAGATCCATCGAAGAGAGAATCCAAGCACCTGAGATTGCAGAAAGAGATTAGAGAGCCGTGCGGAGAATTGGATCACCATCATGAGCAGAGCGTGAGCGCAGAGCTGAGTGGTTAAAGGAGAGGCTAATCGAAGACTTATAGAGTCTGATCAGAGCTTGATCAGAGAAGCCATTTCAGAGTAGGACTTGCTTGTTGGCTGATCATGGAAGGCAGCAAAAGAGTTATCGAGTGGAGGAACTCGGACAATCTGCAGAAAGCCGATTCTCGCTAGTGACAGACGGTCACTGAGTGAGGGGGAGCATTCCGGAGTGAGGATCACTCACTTGCACAATGATATGCTATAGCAAGTTAGTTGCACAAGCTAGTTGCACAATGGTGTGCTATAGCAACTTACCGTGAGATTGTTTAATTAGAATAGGCTAAGTCTGGAGAGAAGAGTTGTAGTTATTCTGAGTTAAATCAATTGTGTAAGTGTGTGTGACACAAATCAGAGGGTGTTCTGATTGTGTGTGAGCTACTAGTTGAGGTTGAGTAGCATAGGTTGGCCGCGTGTCGAATCTGTGCTGTATGGAGCACCTTGGAGACTAGTGGATTGAGGACTGGAGTATAGTCCTCCCTAGACGTAGGCAGTTGGCCGAACAAATCACTGTTCATTATTTTTTTGTTGCCTTGCTGCACAAGATCCGACTGTACAAGAGTTGCTATAGCAACTGCTTGTACACAATCAGCAACTCAGAGGAGCTTCAAATTTCAAAATTGTTATCTATGGCACACCTATCTATGTACACAATCAGTAACTCAAATTTCTAATTTCAAAACCTGGCATAGATATCTATGGCACAACTATCTAACTATGATAGATAATTGCTATAATTATTACATTTGAGTTTAGAATACCTCAAGTCTGCTAAACACCAAAAGTAAGATAGTTCTAGGAGCTGGATCTGAGTTAATGTCAGGTCAGGTGTCAAAGTTTTACAATCTTCTCCCCCTTTTCGGTACAAATGCCGAGGGCTTCAATCAGTCTCATGGCTGAGCAGGGGCAGAACTTCTAGCATCTGGGTACTCAAGGTCTCTGAGAATTTTGTCAATTTGTGCTCGCCGCATGGAACTCTTATTGGCTTGTGCTATTAGGTAAGCACGCTCCGATTTGAGATGACTGATCATTCTTTCACGCATAACAGTAGCTACATCATGAGCATGAAAACTAGGAAGTGCTTCAACATTCTCTGGATCTTTTGGAGCTGTTACCTGATCTGGCTCTCCTTCAGACACATCCACCACGTGTCTGCCTTTGAAAAGTTTTTGGTCGAGCAGAAATACTTGTGGAGCTCTAGATAAGCCTTTGGGGGCAACTGTCAATTCCTTATACTGGCTGATCATGATCTCATAAATCAATGAGGAAAATCCAATACACAGGTTGGATTTTGGGTTGTTGGCATGAGTAGCAATCTGATCAAAGAAATCCAGATTGACTTCCTTTCTCTCCCCAATGCTGAATAGTAGCAACAACATGGCCCTGCTCACCTTGCCTTTGTGAGAGTTGGGCATCCAGTTTCTCACCGCAAAGGAATAAAGGATTGAGTACTTTGTTGTTAAGTCTGCAGCTCCCAGGTTGTGTGCCACCCAACTTTTGTAAAGTTCACCAATGAGTTTCATAACCAAAGAGTCAGCACTCACTTCTGTTGGAGGACTCGCTTCCTCTATGATTCCCAGATATTTGTTGATCACCGAAGGAGTGATCACAACCCTCAACCTCCTCACAAAACTAGCCCCGTATAATAAACTGCCTACTTCTCCAAAGTCGCTAAGAATATTTGCTAGAAACTCCTTAACCAAATGTAGACTATATGACCGCGTCGTTGTACGCGTCAAATTAATCCTTTCTTTTCCACTTAGTATAGCGGCTAAGTCAGGGTCGATCCCACAAGGAACAAGCAGACTCGTTCTAGCTAGCAACCTACAACTTACGAAATTGGGGTTGTGAGTGGTTGGGTTGCGCAGGTGCGCGAATGAACAATAGTGAAAGTAGATTTTGCACTAGACGTGCGCAGGCAGTAGAGATTAAGTACTATGACTATGAGAAGTATCGGTAAAGACAATCCTCTATGAATGTATTCCTTATCATCAACTCTAAACGTCTATAGTTTGATTTTACTGAAGTTAGTGTCCGATCAAGGCTTCCTAACATGTGCGCATGTTCCGATCAAAGTCCATGAGCTATTAATTCTTGAAACTAGTCTAAGCAGCTACGAATCCTGTCACAGTAGCAGCTGATTATCCTAGCGCGTTACTCATAGTTGTCACCGTCAAGCTACCAACTAGTTTAACATATAACAACAAGTAGTAGAAGTAAGATTGCGGTTCAAGGCTTCCCCTACTCATACAACTAGCTGTCAACCGTGTGCACAGAATTAATACAAGTAAACAAACTATGCATTAAGCACAAGTCTCAAAGGAAATACTTCATAGAATCATGCCCAACCGATACAAAGTGTTTAGCTAGACATGCTAGTGGTAAACATCATAGAAATAGTGAATAAAAACTAAAGTGTCCAAGGGAACAGTAACAAGCAGGTGCGTGCAGGTTGCTGTGTCTCGGTTCGCGCAGTCGGTTGGCGCAGGTCCTCGGCGGCAGCTCGTGTGTTTTTCTGTTTTGGCTCTCTCTCGTGTGTTGTGTCTTAAACCCTAGCCTTCCTCTCTTTATATACTGCTTGTGAGGCCCGAGGAATGCTCAGATTTGGCCCGTGACAATCTTGGCAACTTCCAAATCCTAGGAGATTTTGTAGGGATATGGTGTTCAAGATTTGGACATACCGCTACCCTGCGCATGGCTCACTGCGCACGTTGGTTCGCGCAGTTGGTTTGCGCACCGCAGTCTGAATCTGCCACCTCCTATCCTGTTTGCGCTGCTAGCTCCGCAGGCTGTGTGTTGCGCTCCTTAAACGCGCCTATTAGTGTGTATCTGACTTAGGCCCTTGATTTGCCCTGGAATACAAAAACACCGGAAACCAGTAATCTTGTACACAAAATAATGCAAACAAGCACAATGTTAAGATCTAAATAGTGCGTATAAATAGGCTCTATCACTATACCTCTTAGCAATAGTTAGAGAGTTCGGCAAATTTACCTCTCTTAGCAGATGGATCACCTCTGGGGCTCGGTATCTCCCAACTTCCAGAATCTTTTCTGGGATAACTATTCTTCGATTGATCACATCCCAGGATCCAACAACTTTCTTGTTCCGGAACCATATGCCTCGATGATCAACCACTGACTTGCTTGGTCTGGTTGGAGAATGTGCAGGCCTTGTTGTAGATGGCTCTGGTCGGGGAACTGGTGCAACTCTGAATTCATTGGACTCAGACTCTTATGTTTCTATTTCTTCATCAGTGGAAGAGCTAACCACCAGAGGCTCTTTCCCCTTGCTTACTGGTTCTTTGGAGGAAGCTTGCTCCACTTTTTCAAATAAACATTTAACTCGGATTTTCCCCTTTCTTCCTTTTTCTTATATGTCCAATTTTTTTAAAAATATAAATCGGACACGTGTCGACTCCCGAGTGGGCACTCTTCTCTGGAGACAACGTTCAAAAGTTACAGCTCCGAGTCACAAGGGAGTGCTTCAACACTCCATTCAACTATCTTTTCTGGAAAAATAATCTTTGGCTCATGATTCTGTTCCTTGGCTTCTGCTTCAGTGGAGGCATTAAGGGGCTGTTCTTTCATAGCGTGGTTCTATCTTACCTCCACCCAATGCTTTTGACATTCGTCCTTCACTGGTGTTTGACCCTTTTTGCGGCTGTAGATGAGCAGTCAATGCTTCTTTTCTTTCTGAGCCTCCTTCTATGATTTGTTGTCCCTTCAATACTTCTGAAGATTTTTTGCACAGTGACACTATATCCCCAGTTCTCTAGCATCTGTGAACTACAACATTTATGAGCGACTGGAGGATTTCTTGTATCTGATCTAACTCGACAGGTCGTTTGTGTTCTTCGAGGCTTCCAGTACTTGTTCAGGATTGGACAATGTCTCTGATAGTGTTCTGTCTGATCATAGAAATAGCATCGCCCCTTCTTTATTCTGGGCTTTCGTGCAAGAGTTTGATCAAGGGGTTGCTGCAACATTCTCTTGTTTTTTTTTTTTTTGGATATCTTTTTTCTGATCATGCTGAACTCCTGTAACTGGGTTCTTCTGGACACTTCTCCCAGCTGGTTCGGATGTTGTGGCTTTGACAAATGTGGTCACACCAGAGCTTACTTCGGTTGTGTACCTAAGAGCTTCAGTTCCACCTCTATACCTTTGGTAGGCCAGGATTTCATCCAGAATGGAAGTCTCTGTGTTACCTGCATCTGATACAATATGTTGAAAGTCCTCTTCACATGTCTCAGTATCATCAAATTGTTGTTCCTTGGCCAGAGAAGCAATGATGCTTTAGAGCATGTCTCGTTCTCTTTCTAGTCCTGAAATCTTGGACAGTAGGTCTTTGTTGACTTCATCACTTCCAGGTTGTATCGGTTTGAATTTATTTAATTGGAATCCTTATAGTGAAATACAGTAGTTAGGGCAAGGTTTCCTTTAAGATCAGTCTCCTCTATACTGTCATCATCACTCCAATTGGCAGTTAAGGATTTGTAGTTCTTTTTCTGATAGGTTGGGCATTCAGTCTGTCTGTGGCCATATCCTTCGCACTCCCAGGATTGGATCCCCTTCTGTTTGTCTTTGCTTTCCTCATTGCTTTGGTCAACATCCTTGTTTCTTTTCTATGAGTTTTCTCCTCTTCTATTTCTCCCCCTGGATGACTGACCTGCAAAACACGGTTTCCGATCCAATCTCTTCATGAACTTACCGAAGTTCTTGACCAACAGGGACAGTTGCTGGCTCACATCATCTGGTACAGAATCCTTCTCTTTGGTCTCGGTTTTCAGTCCAAGGTCTTTCCTAGAGAGTGGCGCAGCATTCTCTGTAAATTTCATCTCAAACTGTCTTAGTGAGCCAATCAGTGCCTCTAGCCACATATTCTTGACATCTTGAGCTTCTTCTATGACAGTCACCTTCATATCAAACCTTGAGGTGAGAGACCTGAGAACCTTTCTTACCAGCTTCCCCTCTTGAATTGGTTCTCCGAGAGAATGGGCTTCGTTTGATATATCACATAGTCTGGCATTGAAATCAGCGTTGGTCTCTTCTTCCAGCATCTTTTGGCTTTCATATCTTGAGGTGATCATCTGCATTTTGGAGATCTTCACTTTGTCCGTTCCCTCATGAGCAGTTACAAGGATCTCCCATGCTTGTTTGGCCGTGTCACAGTTGGAGATCTCCCATGCTGCCTCATCGACTGTCCACTTTGAAATTTCAAGTGTCTCTACTTATGCAGATTTGTGAACTAGCAGTTGCTGCAGCACACTCTTGTTCACTTAAATGAAGGCACAGCAGACAATGAATAGGACACAGATTTGTTCACCCAGTTCGGCCAATCTGCCTACGTCTGGGGAGGACTATTCTCCAGTCCTCAATCCACTCAACTCGAAGGTTCAGATCACACTAGGTTACAACGCACGCAACCTATGCTACTTTAACCCCGTGTGGACTACTCAACACAATCAGAACAAGCTCTGATTTGTGCCAGCACACCCTCTACAATATGTCAGCCTAGAATAGCTACAATCCTCTTCAAGAACACAGCCTATTCTAGCCTACACTACTCAGCAGGGTTGCTGCAGCAACAGCTGTAACACCAGCTGAAGCACTCTGTCCGCGTCGCTCCAAGGCCTCCTGCCGAGCCGATCGAACTACTCCAAGAGCGCTGCACACTCTGAGTAACTCCCCCTCACTCAGTGACCACCTGCCACTAGTGAGATCTTCCGCACGAACCTCGACCGAGCCTTCCACCCGTCAGTTCTTCCGCGGCTGCCTTTGATCAACCAATAAGCTCCACAGCTCTGAATTGGCTTCCAGATCAATGCACGAATCAGTCTCTGCAAGACCTGACTCTCTTCTGCAATACGCACCACAGCTCTGCGCTCAACGCTCTGCCCGTGTGTGTTGATCGAAGAACAACTTCCGTAGCACACCCAGAAAGTCCTCTCTCTGAATTTCGTGTCTACCCTCGTGTATCACTCAGCTTCGATCACCCTCTTCAGCCCTCAAACCTTCTGCTTAAATACCCTCACCACTTTAAGCAATTTCCAGGTTTAGGCCATTGACCCACAAGATCAATTATCTCCTCAAATCTAGGAGATTAGATTTGATTAATATCTTGAAGCATATCTCCTTCTCTGACTGATAATCCTTGCTGAAATGTGCTCAGCAGCATTTTAGAAATTCTTCTAAGCACTTTCACAAAGCTGCCAAACCTTCAAAACTCACCCAGCACAAAACTGTTATTCGGACAGATGAACTAGCTCTTGAACCAGCACCTGCTGCAGCACCTCTGCTGTATCTGTTGCTAGCTGTTCTGCTTGATTGCTTGAGCTGCAGCAGCTCCTTGTTCACAAATGACATATGTTGGTTTTGGCAAAACTGCCATACTTGCATTATCAATCTCCCCCTTGGCATTTTGACAAAAACACTTCATAACTCCACTTCTCAGCCTGCTCTTTCTTCTCCCCCTTTTTGGAACAAAATGACGAGGGGGTGTCTCTACCGGGAGCACTTATGACGGCAATACACAGAGCCCGAGAGAGGCTCTCAGGTCTTCAAACCGAACTGCATCCAGAGCTTTGGTGAAGATATCAGCAAGTTGTTTGGCAGACACAACATGCTGAAGCGAGATGACTTTCTGTTCAACAAGGTCACGGATGAAGTGATGACGGATGTCAATGTGCTTGGTTCTACTGTGCTGGACAGGGTTCTTGGATATGCTGATGGCACTCATATTGTCACAGTAGAGAGTCATGGCATCTTGAGCAACCCCATACTCACTCAGCATTTGCTTCATCCACAACATTTGAGCACAGCAGCTCCCAGCAGCAATGTACTCAGCCTCGGCAGTGGATAGAGAAATGCTATTCTGTTTTCTGCTGAACCAAGAGACCAGGTTATTCCCCAAGAAGAAACATCCTCCCGAGGTGCTCTTCCTGTCTTCTGAGCACCCTGCCCAGTCTGCATCACTGAATCCAACCAGATTAGCCTTTGTGTCTTTAGTATACCATAGGCCATAGTCCACAGTTCCCCCGACATACCGAATAATGCGCTTGACCAACTGCATATGGCTGTCTCTTGGACTGGCTTGGAATCTGGCACAGACTCCTACTGCATAGGAAATGTCAGGTCGGCTGGCAGTCAGGTAAAGAAGGCTCCCAATCATGCTTCTGTAGACAGTTTGACTTACTTCCAAACCTTGCTCATCTTTAATGGCTTTCACATGAGTAGCAGCAGGAGTACGCTTGTGACTGGCTGAGTCGAGCTGAAATTTCTTCACAAGGGCCTTGCTGTATTTGCTTTGAGCAATAAAGATCCCGTCCATTTTCTGGGTAATCTCCAAACCAAGAAAATAGGAAAGTTCTCCTACCATGCTCATCTGAAATTCTTGCTGCATGTGTTGCACAAACTGCTTCACCAGGTGCTGGGACTTTGATCCAAAGACAATGTCATCCACATATATTTGAGCAATGATCACATCAGACCGAGTTCTTTTGACAAACAAGGTTTTGTCAGCTCCCCCTCGGTTGTAGCCATGATTTTCCAGGAAGATTGTCAATCGCTCATACCAAGCCCGAGGGGCCTGTTTCAGTCCATATAAAGCTTTCTTCAATTTATACACCTGTTCTGGATGATGAGGATCTTCAAAACCTTTTGGTTGAGAGACATAGACTTCTTCAGAGAGATCTCCGTTCAAGAACGCACTTTTAACATCCATTTGATATAATTTGAATCCCAGGCAGCAAGACATTGCTAGAAGCAGTCTGATGGCCTCCAGGCGAGCTACTGGAGCGAAAGTTTCTTCAAAGTCAAGACCTTCAATCTGAGAATATCCCTGGGCAACCAGTCTGGCTTTATTTCTTGTAAGGTTGCCCTTTTCGTCAGTTTTATTTTTGAACACCCATTTTGTGCCGATGATGTTTACCCCTTTAGGTCTGTCTACCAAATCCCAGACATCGTGCCTTTCAAACTCTGCCAACTCCTCTTGCATAGCCATAATCCAGAATTCATCACTCATGGCCTCCTTGAAGTTCTTTGGTTCAAGACTGGACATGAAGCATGTATTGAGGTAGGCATGGCCTCTGGTTCTTCTTCTATCTGAGGGATTCCCAATCACATTTGTCAAGGGACGATCCTTCTGTATCTTCTTTGGGGGCTGCCTTGAAGGTGGATCAGGAGCTTCAGTGTGAAAATCCTCAGACAGACTCTCTGCTTGGTCATCTGGAATCTCTGCTTCAGCACTTGCTGTAGCATCTGCTGGAGCCACAGCTTGTTCACTTCTGGTCTATCTATCAGACATTTCTTCAGGATCAGAGTCTTCTTCACCAGTGTCAGACTCAGAGTTAGGTCCTTCATCTACATCTTTGACAACCACATTTATTGATTCCATGACAGTCTTTGTTCGCTGGTTGAACACACGATATGCCCTGCTGTTTGTTGAATATCCCAAGAATATTCCAGGATCACTCTTTGGATCGAGTTTCTTTCGATACTCCCGGTCTCTCAGAATGAAGCAGTCACTTCCAAAGATGTGAAAGTACTTAACAGTGGGCTTTTTCTGATTCCACAGCTCATAGCAGGTCTGCATGGTACCTCTTCGCAAGGTAACTCTATTGATGATGTAGCAGGCGGTATTCATGGCCTCTGCCCAGAATTTCAGAGGAATCCTCTTAGCATGGATCATTACCCTGGCCATTTCTTGAATTGTTCGGTTCTTCCTTTCCACCACACCATTTTGCTGAGGAGTAATAGGAGACGAGAACTGATGTGTTATACCCCTTTGTTGACAGAACTCATCCATGTCTTTGTTTTCAAATTCTCTGCCATGATCACTGCGAATGCTGCTGATTCTAAGATTCTTTTCTTGCTCTAGCCGAGACACCAGAGACACAATGACACTCACAGTGTCTGATTTTTCTCTGATAAATTCAATCCAAGTGAATCTAGAATAGTCATCAACACAGACAAATGCATACCTTTTCTTGCCTAGGCTCTCCACTTCCATTGGTCCCATCAGATCCACATGGATCAGCTGAAGAGGCCTGATGGTACCAATATCTTTGACCCGAGGATGTGAAGCCCTCTTTTGTTTCCCAATCTGATAGTCTCCACAGATGGAGTCTGTCTCTCCTTTCAGCAGTGGAATTCCTCTGACCAGCCCTTCTGCGGCAATTCTCTTTAGAGTTCTCAGGTTAACATGTCCCATCCTTTTGTGCCATAAGGTCATTTCCTCGGCCTTTGTCAGCATACATTTCTGAATCCGTGAGTTTGAACTCACATTGAGAAGGTAGCAATTGCTCTTGGATCTGGCTCCTTCCATTATGCACTTACCAGATTTATCGAGAACTTGGCATGAGTCTCTTGTAAACTTAACTTGTTTAGTTCCATCACACAACTGGCTGATGCTGATAAGATTAGCCTTTAATCCTTCCACCAGAAGAACATTGCTCAGGTTTGGCATTCCTTCTACAGCCAAAGTTCCTCTTCCCAGCACCCTTCCTTTCAGACCATTACCAAACTTCACATTTTGTTCCAGACAGGGAGTAATATTCTTCAGAAAGGATCTTTCTCCTGTCATATGGCCTGAACAGCCACTGTCAAAGTACCAGCTTATCTTGTCTGAGGTGCTAGCTGTGCTGACTAGGGCGAGGAGCTGAGCCTGCGCATGTTTTTGCTTGGCAGATTTCCTGGGCGATGTAATTCTGGCATGAGCTGAGGAGCAGTTTCTTTGAATATGTCCTCTGCGACCACAGCTGTAACATTTCTTAAACTTCAAAGCTCTCTTGTTACGGTGAAATAGACATTGCTGCAGCAAGTCCTGGTTCACTCCTTTTTGTGTTTTTGTGCCTCTTCTTGCTGACCTGTATCTGGCCATGTTGCATTCATCTTCACTCAGATCTTCACTTTCACCGGCAGAAAGGCCTTTCTTCTTCATCCGTTTGCTGGTGCAGTTGATCTGTCGATGGCCGTAGCCTGCACAATTCCAGCATTGGACTCCTTTCTTCACTTCGTTCTTTTCTTCTTCACTCTGAGCTGGTTCCTTACCTTTCCTTTTGTTTTCACCGCCCCTCCTGAATTGTTTTCGCGAAGAAGATCTTTTCTCAGTTCTGGATTCCATGTTTTTCAGGAGCTTTCCGAGGTTCTTAACCAGCATGTTTATCTGATCATCTGGATCTGTCTGCTTGCTTTCCGCTTCTGCCTTCAACCCAACATTCTTATCCTGGGAGGTGGTGTCTCCTTTGACCAGTTTCATCTCAAATTGTTTGAGAGACCCCATCAGCTCTTCCAACCTCATGAATCTGACATTTTGTGCTTCTTCAATGGCTGTCACTTTCATGTCAAATTTTGTAGGCAGCGATCTGAGCACCTTTCTGATAAGCTTTTCTTCTGGGATGGGCTCACCAAGGGCATGAGCTTCATTTGCAAGATCACAGAGTTTAGCATTAAACTCAGTGACTGTTTCTTCATCCAGCATCCTTAGATTCTCAAATTGTGTGGCAATTATCTGGAGTCTTGACAGCTTCACTCTATCAGTTCCCTCATGGGCAGTCTGCAGAATCTCCCATGCTTGCTTGGCCATGTCACAGTTTGAGATCAACCTGAAGTTATTAGCATCAACTGCAGCAAAAATTGCATTCAAAGCCTTTGAATTACCAGTTGCTGCAGCACCTTCTTCAACAGTCCACTGCTCTTCAGGTTTTATTCTTGTCACTCCTTGCTCATCTATGGTGATTGGGGGAGACCACTGAACCACAATAGCTCTCCATGTCTTCTCATCAATAGCTTTGAGAAAAGCTTTCATTCTAGCTTTCCAATAACCATAGTTGCTCTCTTCCAGGAGTGGAGGTCTACTCGTGCTCTGTCCTTCCTTCATTGTCTTAGCAACTTCGGAGACACTGTAGGACCTTTTAAACTCTGTGTGTCGAGTTCCCGCTCTGATACCAATTGAAATTTCAAGTGTCTCTACTTATGCAGATTTGTGAACTAGCAGTTGCTGCAGCACACTCTTGTTCACTTAAATGAAGGCACAACAGACAATGAATAGGACACAGATTTGTTCACCCAGTTCGGCCAATCTGCCTACGTCTGGGGAGGACTATTCTCCAGTCCTCAATCCACTCAACTCGAAGGTTCAGATCACACTAGGTTACAACGCACGCAACCTATGCTACTTTAACCCCGTGTGGACTACTCAACACAATCAGAACAAGCTCTGATTTGTGCCAGCACACCCTCTACAATATGTCAGCCTAGAATAGCTACAATCCTCTTCAAGAACACAGCCTATTCTAGCCTACACTACTCAGCAGGGTTGCTGCAGCAACAGCTGTAACACCAGCTGAAGCACTCTGTCCGCGTCGCTCCAAGGCCTCCTGCCGAGCCGATCGAACTACTCCAAGAGCGCTGCACACTCTGAGTAACTCCCCCTCACTCAGTGACCACCTGCCACTAGTGAGATCTTTCGCACGAACCTCGACCGAGCCTTCCACCCGTCAGTTCTTCCGCGGCTGCCTTTGATCAACCAATAAGCTCCACAGCTCTGAATTGGCTTCCAGATCAATGCACGAATCAGTCTCTGCAAGACCTGACTCTCTTCTGCAATACGCACCACAGCTCTGCGCTCAACGCTCTGCCCGTGTGTGTTGATCGAAGAACAACTTCCGTAGCACACCCAGAAAGTCCTCTCTCTGAATTTCGTGTCTACCCTCGTGTATCACTCAGCTTCGATCACCCTATTCAGCCCTCAAACCTTCTGCTTAAATACCCTCACCACTTTAAGCAATTTCCAGGTTTAGGCCATTGACCCACAAGATCAATTATCTCCTCAAATCTAGGAGATTAGATTTGATTAATATCTTGAAGCATATCTCCTTCTCTGACTGATAATCCTTGCTGAAATGTGCTCAGCAGCATTTTAGAAATTCTTCTAAGCACTTTCACAAAGCTGCCAAACCTTCAAAACTCACCCAGCACAAAACTGTTATTCGGACAGATGAACTAGCTCTTGAACCAGCACCTGCTGCAGCACCCCTGCTGTATCTGTTGCTAGCTGTTCTGCTTGATTGCTTGAGCTGCAGCAGCTCCTTGTTCACAAATGACATATGTTGGTTTTGGCAAAACTGCCATACTTGCATTATCACACTTGTTTCAGGTTGTTCATTTGTCACTCCTGCGCTGTCGACGGTCATTGGGTGATACCATTCTGATATGATTTCCCTTCAAGCCCTTTCATCAGTGGCCTTGATAAAAGCCTTCATCCGTGCTTACCAATAGCCATTTCCTCCCTCGAGAAGTGGTGGTCTGCTAGTGCTTTGTCCTTCTTTCATGGTGGCCATATATGACAACAACGCCTTCCCAGATCATACTCTGTATATTGAGTGATCGGCTCTGATACCAATTGAAATTTGACCGCGCTGCTGATCTCGAGTTACAGCTTCTACTGTAGCACTCTCTATTCTTCCTATAGAAATTATTCTTTTGACGAATAAGAAAGACACAAAAACTTGTTCACCCAGTTCGGAAACTTGCCTACGTTTGGGGAGGATCACTCTCCTATCCTCAAGACTCTACTATCACGGTTCAAAGTACAAAGGTCTCACACCTCTACTTCTCACCTAGTCCAAATCTTTTGCTCAGTCTAACCCCTTAGACTAGCTAGCAGTCTGATCGCAGACTCTCTTCGTGCTACCTACACACTTCTAGTAATGAATGGCTAATGACCTGCCACTCAGACTTAGCCTACCCTATTACATTGTGTACTACACGGAATGGTTCAGCACACTCTATACTAGAGTTGCTGTAACTTCCGTCGACAACTTATCTAGCAGACTCTGCCATACCGTGAGACACTCTCTCTGAATTCTTCAATTTCAGATGTTGCTCCCCCTTGATCAATGACAGTGTGTCAGTATCGGGTAGCCTCAATCTGTGCTCCAACAGCCTGCAACACCTCTGGTTCGCAGCTATTCTCTGAAGCTTCTATTTGATCTTTCAACAAGCCATGCTCTAGTTGAACTCTACAGATCAAACCTTGATAAAACTCAGCAAGTTCTGATATGCTTTGCGCACCACACAACTCAAAAAGTCTTCTGCTCTGAACTCTAGTCGTGTGTGTTTTCTGTGTATATACCTCTCTATGCTCTCTGCGCTCTCTCTCTTTGGAACTGCCTCAAGCCTTCTCTTATATGATTCTCGATTCTCAAAGGCGGAAACCTTGTTTCCTTTGGATCCCTAGGATGGCTGAGATAAAACGGAATCTTCTCCTAGATTTTTGCAAGGTTGTTGAATATTTCTGATGATGCTGTGTGATAGCCTTGACAAAACCAGCTCACGCGAACAACTCCTGCTGTAGCAGTTCCTGGAGCACGGAGCAGTAGTAGAAGTTCAGCGCCCATTTGGAGTTTGCATTCAACGGATCGTATTGAAGATCAGTGTTCTACCTGGAGTTTCTAAATATTAAATGAAGAATATCCCAGAGAAGATTCCCGTGCTCAGATGAAGATTTTTTTGTGGGAGATTTGATTTTCGAAATCAAATCTAATCTCCTACAAACTAGGAAATAATGTTCCTTTAAGGAACTTCCAAAAAGTGGACACCTGTGAATGTCTGGGTGAGTATTTAAAGGAGGCTGAGCAGAGCGTCCAGAGGATAGAAGACAAGAGTGCAAACACCAGAGCGTACACAGAACATTACGAAGAATGATTGTGAGTGAGCCGTGCTTCGATCATCACCACGAGCAGAGCGTGAGTGCAGAGCTGAGGTGATTGAACCAGAGAGTGATCAAGACTTGCAGAGTCTGATCAGTACCTGATATGTGAAGCCAATTTAGAGCAGTTTTTGCTTATTTCTTGATCAAGGGGAGGCCGCGGAGCAATTGTCGAGTGGAGGTACTCGGACAATTGGCTGAAGGCTGTGACTTGCTAGTGACAGGAGGTCACTGAGCGAGGGAGAGCATTCCAGAGAGTGCAACACTCGTGGAGAGGTTCGATCGGCTCAGCAGAAGGCTTGGAGCGACGCGGATAGATTCTGCACCAGCTGTGTGCTACAGCAGGTGCTATAGCAAACCTGCAGAGACTGTGTGTTAATTAGAATAGGCTGAGATTCATCGAGTCAGTAGCTGTTCTAGATTAATACCATTGTAGGTAGCTGTGACACAAGTCAGAGCCTATTCTGATTGTGGTCGAAGTCCTAGCTAAGGTTGAGTAGCATAGGTTGCGTGTTGACGAACCGTGTTGTACGAGAGAACCTTGAGCTTATTGGATTAAAGGACTGAGTTAAGTCCTTCCCAGAGGTAGGCACTTAGCCGAACTGGGTGTACAAACCATTATTCCTTGTTCTATCTTGCTGCATCAGATTTGGGTGTTCAAGAGTGTGCTGTAGCAACTGCTTGTACACAAATCTCTATCTCAGAGACGCTGTAGAAATTTCAATTGGTTTCAGAGCGAGAACTCAACATACAGAGTAGAGATCCTGAGCGTCTAAGCAAGGTACAATGAAGGAAGAACAGAGCACGAGTCGTCCACCATTGTTGAAGGAAAGCAACTATGTATATTGGAAGGCTATGATGAACGCATTCCTCAAAGCCATTGATGAAAGAACCTGGAGAGCAGTTATGGCTTGATGGTCTCCTCCCATTACTATGGACAAAAGGGGTGTTACCCGAGTGAAACCTGAAGTACAATGGACTGCGGAAGAGGAAGCTGCAGCAACTGATAATTCAAAGGCTCTGAACGCAATTTTTGCTGCAGTAGATGCTAATAATTCCATGTTAATCTCCAACTGTGACATTGCAAAACAAGCCTGGGAAATCATGCAAGTTGCTCATGAAGGAACCGACAAAGTGAGAATGTCCAGACTACAGATCATAGCAACTCAGTTTGAGAATCTGAAGATGCAAGAAGAGGAGACGATTACTGAGTTCAATGCCAAGCTATGTGACCTGTCAAAAGAAGCTCATGCTCTTGGAGAACCGTTTCCTGAGGAGAAGCTAATTAGGAAAGTTCTCGGATCCTTGCACACCAGATTTGATATGAAGGTAATAGCTATTGAAGAAGCTGAGAATGTCAGACATATGAGGCTGGAGGAGTTGATCGGATCCCTCAAACAATTTGAAATGAAGATGGTCAAAGAAGAACTCTCTCCCAAAGACAAGAATGTTGGACTGAAAGCTGAAACAGAAGGAAAGAAGTCTGTACCTGATGATCAATTGAGTCTTCTAGTTAAAAATATCGAGAAGCTCTTGAAGAATATGAAAACAAATCTGGATGAGGCTCATCCTCTCGAAGGCAACCCAAAAGGGGTGGAGGAAATCAGAGGCGGGGAAAGGAGCCTGCTCAAAATGAAGATGAGAAGAAAGAAAAAAGAAAGGGGGTTCAGTGCTGGAACTGTAAAGGATACAGACACCTTTAATAACCAATCTATGACTGCTAAGTGGAGTGACTCGGAGGAAAGAGAAGAAGAAAAACTTTATTGTGCTAACTAGTATGTCTGATTATGACTGCAAAGAGTTATTAAAGGAAGAACTCTACTATGGGATTGAGGTGTCAGATAGTGAAGACGATGATGACTCAACCAACAAACTGACAGATAACTGGAAGATCTTCTAAAACAGTGTGAGGAAACTCTTCAAGTGAATCGAACATTGAGTGACAGGATCAGTTGATCGCGCGTCGTTGTACGCGTCAAATTAATCCTTCCTTCTCCACTTAGTACAGCGGCTAAGTCAGGGTCGATCCCAAAAGGAGCAAGCAGACTCGTTCTAACCAGTAACCTACAACTTACGAAAATTGGGGTGTGAGTGATTGGGCTGCGTAGGTGCGGGAATAAACAGTAGTGAAAGCAGCATTTGCACTAGGCGTGCGCAAGCAGTAGAGATTAAGTACTATGACTATGAAAAGTATCGGCGCAGACAATCCTCTATGAATGTATTCCTTATCATCGACTCTAAACGTCTATAGTTTGATTTACTGAAATTAGTGTCTGATCAAGGCTTCCTAACATGTGCGCATGTTCCGATCAAAGTTCATGAGCTATTAATCCTTAAAACTAGTCTAAACAGCTACGAATCCTGTCACAGTAGCAGCTGAATATCCTAGCGCGTTACTCCTAGTTGTCACCGTCAAGCTACCAACTAGTTTAACATATAACAAACAAGTAGCAAGAGTAAGATTGCGGTTCAAGGCTTCCCCTACTCATGCAACTAGCTGTCAACCGTGTGCACAGAATTAATACAAGCAACAAACCATGCATTAAGCACAAGTCTCAAAGGAAATACTCATAGAATCATGCCCAACTGATACAAAGCGTTTAGCTAGACATGCTAGTAGTAAGCATCATAGAAATAGTAAATAACAGCTAAAGTATCCAAGAAAACAGTAACAAGCAGGTGCGTGCAGGTTGCAGTGTCTCGGCTCGCGCAGTCGGCTAGCGCAGGTCCTCACAGCAGCTCGTGTGTTTTTTAGTTCTGCCTCTTTCTCCTCCTTCGTTGTATGTCATTGTGTGTCTCTTCAAACCCTAGCCTTCCTCTCTTTGTATACTGCTCATGAGGCCCAAGGACGGTCTTGGCAACTTCCAAATCCGATGGTGTCAAGATTTGGAAACACCACTATCCTGCGCATGGCTCACTGCGCACACTGATTAGCGCAGTTGGTCTGCGCACCGCGGTCTGAATCTATCCTGTTTGCGCTGCTAGCTCCACAGGCTGTGTGTTGCGCTCCTTAAACGCTGCCTATTAGCGCGTATCCGACTTAGGCCCATGTTTTGTCCTGGAATACAAAAACACCGGAAACCAGTAATCTTGTACACAAAATGATGCAAACAAGCACAGTGTTAAGATCTAAATACCGCGTATAAATAGGCTCTATCATCAGTCAACTTGAAGAAGAGCGGGAAGAGTTACTTAAGAAAATATCTTCACCCAGTAGACAAGTCATCTTGCTAAAGAGAGAAGATTCGGGTAGCAAAAGGACTGATACCAGTGCCCCTCTAGCGTCAGTAAAGGCAGCCGAAACTCAGCAAAACATTCTGGATGAAATTCTCTCATATCAAAGATTTGGAAGAGGAAGAATGGGGCTTGGATATACTGGTGAAGAAAGTTATGAAGGAACAGTCTTTGTAAAAGCCTTTGATACACTGATCGATAACAATGAGAAATTGGGTTCTTGCCCAAATCTTGCAGAAGAAGACAAAGTCAGATATCTGAACAAGTGGCTGCTACAGCAACCGCTGTATCATCTCTCTATAGTAAAACGAGAGTCAATCGAAGGTGGTTACACACACCTACCTGTGGTCAAGGGAAATGTAGTCAAAGGAAACTTCCAAGTCTGAAGAAACAGTAGATATCCCAAAAAGCGATCATTGTTGGAAAGAAGGAGAGGAAACCAAAGACCAACACATGTTGTGATAAGCTCTTCAGCTCGGCTAAACCAGTGAGTATTCATCAACGGTCAGAACCTCAGTGGAGAGTCACAAAAAAAACGCAGGTGTGGAGACCTAAATGTGACAAATAGAAAGACTGGAGAGATGAATGCCAGAAGCAATGGAAACGGAAACCAACCCAAGTATGGGTGAAAAGACTATCATCTGTGTCCCATGAGGATTCTCCCCACAAAGAAGATAGCTCGTGTGAATAAGGGAACCAACCCCTAACTGCTATAGCAACCTGGCCCAGAAAAGCTTGTTCAAATCTTTTGGTTGCTAAAAATAAAGAAAGTCACGTGTTGAGCACATGCATTAAAAGGAAGAGAAAAGCAGCGGGCAAATCAAATTCTAGGGCACAATTATTTGAAATTTCTCCCCAAAATCGGTTGCTGATCAATCCTCTCCCCTGTTCGTTCTTCTGCAAACCCCCAACAATGGTGAAAACTCGCGGTCTGAAGAGTAACCCTGCAACAGCTCTTAAAGACAGAACCGAAAAGCAGCGTAAGCCACGGAGTGAAGTTACTGCTCAACGGCTGAATCTGGTTCTCTGGGAGCCAGCGCCTCTCCCCGTGTCGCAGAATGTTCCTCCTCCTCAAGAAGAACCTTCGAAGAAGAAAAGAAGGCTGGCCCGTGACAGGAAACCTGAGGCCAGCTCAGCAGCGGTGTCCAAAGATGCCGTTCATGAAGAAAACTCAAGAGAAGAACAAGCTACTGAAGTGACTGCAGCTGCTGAAAAAGTTGAAAAGCTCTGCAGAACCCTGGTCACGACTCCCGGCACAGAAGGAAAGGGTGAGGAGGTAGAAGCTGAACTCCCCGAACAAGAAGCTGCTGCAACACCTCTTCCTTCATCAGGCGACAAAGGGAAAGCTCCAATTATCATCCCTGACTCAAGTAGCGAAGAAACTGAGTCCAGTGAAGGGGATGCCATTGGTGAACCCTCTGAGAGAAGATCTGTTCTGGCTGATAATGATGCAATCACTGTAGGAGGAGTGTGGTTCAGAAACAAGGCTGTTTCTCAATCATGGTGCATTGTGGAGAGGAAGCATATTGTTCCAGAGAAGAGAGTGACCTTGATAAATACAAGTCTGCAGCAATCATTCAGATCCTAACTGAGGTAAATCTGCTAAGGTCCCTGACTTACCCTTACAGATATAATATTTCGTTAGTTAGGGAATTTATTGTCAATATGGAAGAGAAGTTTTGTGTTGAAGAAGGAGGATCGTATGGGACGAGTTGGGTACGGGGTAAGAAGGTAGTAATTACCCCTGAGAAGATTAATACCTTTCTAGGAATAAACAGTGATGCTAGGGAGCCATCTAGTGTAAATAGGGAGCTTCTGGCCCAGGTTCTCACTGAAGGAGTTTGTCTGTCCTGGGGAGGACCAAATCTCAGTGCTGCTGAACTCACATCTAAAAATGCTCTGCTGTACAATCTGGGCATAAGAAACTGGATTCGCAGCTGTCATAGGGTAAAGTTTAGCAGACCCTTCGCCAACCTCCTTCACTCCATTGGGAAAAGAAGAAAAGTCAGCTTGAGAAGCGTGATGTTCCCCCAGATAGCTGCTCATGCTAGCAGTACTTCCTCGAGCAAACCTATTGTGCTGCCGTCCCTCATATATGGGATGTTGGTCTCTCAGCATCCGGAGTTGGGAGAGATTTCTGATGGAATGTCTGAATAGGTGTGAATCTTTCTTGTTGATCACAAGCCATTCAAAGGAAGACTTGCGGTTGACATTGCCCAAGAAGACCCGCTTCTGGTTGCCCCTTCTGATCCATCCTCTAATGAGGAAGCTCTTCCTTCTACCCTTGCAATCCAAGCAGCTCTCCATGCAAGGATCGTGAACCACCTGAAGTAAGAGCTGTACATGCTAGACTCTGAAGCCAAAAGAAGGGATGCCAGACGTGCCCAAATCAGAAGCCTGCTCAAGGACTTGGAATATCCGGAGAAGCAAGGGCCTGCTCCAGGGACGTGAGCATTTGTGTCAAAAAGGGGGAGAGTAAATGAAGGCCAGTCACTTCAAATGAACTCTGAACTCTTTTTTTTTTTTTTAAAGCCCTGCGTGGCTATGCTAAGGCCGAGTGTGGCCACAACTTACTTTAACTTTGAAACTGTTGCTAAATTGTTTTAATATTTGTTTTTCATGGAAGATTTCATCTATGGTCAAGGGGTTTTGTCAAAATGCCAAGGGGAAGATTGATGATGCTGTGTGGCAGCCTTGACAAAACCACCTCATGCGAACAAGCACCTGCTATAGCAGTTCCTGGAGCACGGAGCTGTAGCAGAAGTTCAGCGCCCATTCGGAGTTTGCATTCAACGGACCGTATTGAAGATCAGGTTCTACCTGGAGTTTCTAAATATTCAATGAAGAATATCCCAGAGAAGATTCCCGTGCTCAGATGAAGATTTTTTTGTGGAAGATTTGATTTTCGAAATCAAATCTAATCTCCTACAAACTAGGAAATAATGTTCCTTTAAGGAACTTCCAAAAAGTGGACACCTGTGAATGGCTGGGCGAGTATTTAAAGGAGGCTGAGCAGAGCGTCTAGAGGATCGAAGACAAGAATGCAAACACCAGAGCGTACACAGAATATTACGAAGAGTGATTGTGAGTGAGCCGTGCTTCGATCATCACCACGAGAAGAGCGTCAGAGAAGAGTTGAGGTGATTGAACCGGAGAGTGATCAAGACTTGCAGAGTATGATCAGTACCTGATATGTGAAGCCAATTTAGAGCAGTTGTTGCTTATTTCTTGATCAAGGGGAGGCCGCGGAGCAATTGTCGAGTGGAGGTACTCGGACAAATGGCTGAAGGCTATGACTTGCTAGTGAAAAGAGGTCACTGAGTGAGGGGGAGCATTCCAGAGTGTGCAGCACTCGTTGAGAGTTTCGATCGGCTCTGCAAAAGGCTTGGAGCGACGCGGACAGATTCTGCACCAGCTGTGTGCTACAGCGGGTGCTATAGCAAACCTGCAGAGACTGTGTGTTAATTAGAATAGGCTGAGATTCGTTGAGTCAGTAGCTGTTCTAGATTAATACCAGTGTAGGTAGCTGTGACACAAGGCAGAGCCTGTTTTTATTGTGTTCGAAGTCCTAGCTAAGGTTGAGTAGCATAGGTTGCGTGTTGACGAACCGTGTTGTACGAGAGAACCTTGAGCTTAGTGGATTAAAGGACTGAGTTCAGTTCTTCCCAGAGGTAGGCACTTGGCCGAACTGGGTGAACAAACCATTGTTCCTTGTTCTATCTTGCTGCATCAGATTTGGGTGTTCAAGAATGTTCTGTAGCAACTGCTTGTACACAAATCTTCATCTCAGAGACGCTGCGGAAATTTCAATTTCGTTTCCTAATTTGAACTTTAGAATCTTTATCTTTAAGAGCTTTTCTCCGCATGACTGATGACCTCTGCTGGACACTCGATGACGTTTGCGGTGCCTGAACTTCCGTGATGTAAGCCGCACCTCTCCGGGCCTTCTCCGTGCATCTTCATGATGTTCGCCCATTCTGCTCTAGTATCGGAGCACCACGGTTTGCTGAAGCAGATTCTGTCTCTCGCCTTTTGCCTCAGCTTCAGTGGTCCACGGAGTGCTGCAGCAGATCCTTGTGCTTGGTTGCTGTATCTCGCCCACTCTTCCGATTGTGCTCCAGCTTCAAATCTTTATAGAGTGCTGAAGCAGAATCTTGTGCAGTTTTGTCAAGCAATGCCATACCTCAACATGTAGCATCCGGGAACTCCAATCTCAAAGTGATATTTTCTACAATAGATGTCAACAATTTGAGACTGATCTTAAACTACGATATTGCTAAACAAGCCTCAGACATTATGGAGATAGCTTATGAGGGCACAAACAAAGTTAGATCGTCAAGAATCCAGATGATCATCATGAAATTTGAGAACCTAAAGATGCGTGAAGAGAAAACCATAGTAGACTTTGATGCAAGGCTATGTGATCGGTTAATTTCTTACTTGTTAGTCCCATGATTATGTATGGTATGTTTTTGTTCACAGAGTTATTTAAGTAAGTTAGAAATATGTGTAAAGTAGTTAGACGTTAAAACTGCAACACTAAAGTCAGAAGATGCAACGCAAGGTGTTATAGCAAGTGCTGGAGTACGCGCTGGCTGTAAACCAAAGGTGTATATTCTCAGGAAGCAACAGATTCCGAGAATCAAGGGCGCGGAGCATATCTCCGAGATTATTGGAGTCTTGACGGGATAAAGACCTAGAATATCTTCAACTATATTATTGAAAACGCAATTGATGTAGCGTATTTATACGATCCATCGAGTTGTTTATTCCCATTGTTTAATTACATTTTGCTTGTGATAGATTACTTCTTTGTAGTGTTTCGCATCGCAAGTGTATAAAGACCTCTTTGAACCTTTATTGCGCATGTGGACAAATATAGACCAAATCTGTGCAGATTGACATGTTCATTGAAATAGGCTTTCCGAGCGCACGATTCTTATCCGACTGAGGCGTGCCATATCTTATTAGAAAGCTAATTCAAAGGGCTACAACATCTTAGTTTACACCCAGATGTGATTCGAAGGTTTAAAGGGTCAAACAAGCAAGATTATAACACTACAGAAGTGATCTACCCAAGCAGTGGGCGTATCAGAATTGATCCGCCCAAGAGAACTTGATCCACCCAGCTCCGGAGGCCACTGATTAGTTGATTCGCTCAAGCTTTGGTCGAGTCACTTTGGAGCCGGCCCGAATCACTATTGATTCGCCCAAGAGTGCACGAGTCAGGAGTGACTCGACCAGCCAAATGTGACTCGTGCAGCAGGGGAGCGACATTGAGTATTTGATTCCCCCAGTTCTGGGCGAATCACTTGTCAAAGCATTGCACGAATCACTTTTGATTCGTGCAAGGAAATTCAGCTCTGCGCCGGAAGAAGATGTTAGTGTGGCGCGCCGGAGCTTAATGTCTCTTCCCGACGTGCTGGTTAATGTCTTCATGAGGCGTGGCCAGCACATGATGACGTCAGCAGTGGGCTCATGGCCCGAGATCAGATTTTAAAGCCTAATCTCAATTAGGGTTTTGAGGAGAAGCTGAGGAGAAAAAAACCCCAGTTTTGGGATAGTTTTTTGGCTGGAACGACAGAGGAGAGACTAAAATTGATGTGGGAGAAAGACCAGAGCTTGGAGAGAAGAATTTAGCGCCGGTGAATAGTGATCGCCTGTGAACAGCAATCATGAATAGTGTTTTCATATTTTCTGAACTCAGTTTATTTTCATTATTATTTTAGATGGATAGTAGTAGCTAAACCCTAATTCGGTTTGGGGATTTTGTGTTGCAACGTACGGTTTGAGATACTTATGTTTTCATAATTCAATTCAGTGAATACTGTTCTTGAACATAATGGCATGCTTGTATGTTTGATTGGAGGAATTTAGCGCTGATCTAGTTTGACTAGCAATGCATGATATTTGATTAGTCCAACATTAGCATAAGCCTAGCTGTGGGACTAGTACTGGTAACTAAGAGGATAAATATTACATTTACTTGAGAACTTAGCGGTTAATAGTAGATAGAACTTGAAGTCGACATTACCTTAGCAGGATTGTTATACTAGGAACAATAGTTTTACTAATTGATGCAAGTTTCAATCAATGATTACCAGTTGTAATGCATATCCCTGAACTGATCTTCTCTAAATTTGATAAACAACAAACATTCTTCCTGCAAACCCCCTTTTTAGTGTGATAATTAATCAATAGTACTCTAGACTATTTGCTCTCTCGTGGGTTCGACCCTGCTTATCACTAGCGAGTAAGTTGGAAATATAAATTTAATTTTGGCGCATACAACGACGTGCCGTTAGCAATCTCCTGGTTTGGCAACAAGATGAAGATCAAATCAACAAATATTCAAATGTATTTTTTGATATTTATTGAGATATTTGAGGAGATTGGCGTGCTATAAAAGAAGGTGGAACAAAGTTGAAGAAGATAATTCTTAATGCATCTCTCTTGAGTTATAAAAATATGCAAGAGAGTTTACGGTTAAGTGATTGAGTTCACCCATTGGAGATTGGAGCAAAATTAGCACTCAAGCATGAGAATCAGGAGTATCTGCTGAGGGGAGCTCAGTGTGCATCCAGACGAGTTAGTGGTAGAAGGACTTGAAGAGGGCGTCTTGCAGGTTTGTACTTCGTTGTCTGATCGTTATTAGTGGATTGCTGCTTGTTGGGGTTATGAGAACCACCTCACATTACAGACACATTGTTTCGAAGTGGGTTACCAAACCCCTGTGTCTCGTATTTACTTTTCAGTATTTACTTTCACTCAAAAGAGTCAAATATTCCTAACGTGTTTCCTCAGAAGTTGTCATAACAACTGCTGGGACAAGTTCTATCACTCATAGTAGAACTACAATTGGTACCAGAGCTAGACATTCAACACATAGGATGAGTTCGAAGGAAACTCAGAATGAGTGGAAGAGATATGAGGAGACCTCCCAGTTTGGAGGAAGATGAGTTTGGCTATTGGAAGTCAAACATGAAAGCATACATCAGATCGGTAAATGAGTATGCGTGGAAGGCTATTGTTGAAAGTGGGTTGTACCATCAGGTGCTGCAGATGCTATTAGAATAAAAATGCCAAAGCCACAAAAAGACTAGACTAAGGAGGAGAAGAAACTGTTCCAAGGGAATAGTCAAGCTTTATATGCTATTATTGCTACTGTGGACAAGCGGAACTATAAGTTGATAGCTGGTGTTGAGATAACAAAGGTCGCGTGGATCATTCTAGAAACAAATTTTGAAGGAGATGATAAGGTAAAGAAGACCAGAATGCAGATGCTAAGGCTTAGCTATGAGCAGCTAATGATGAAGGATGATGAGACCATAGCTGACTTCAACAATCGTCTGATGGATAGTGAATGAAATGGGCATACTTGGGAAGCATGTGTCAGAGGCTGAGCAGGTTGAAAAGGTTCTCAGGTCACTTCCTCAGAAGTTTAATGTAAAGGTGACAGCCATTGAGGAAACTACTGATCTGGAGAACATGAAGATGAACGCTCACATGGGATCTCTCAGAGTCTATGAGATGAAGATGAACAGCAGAAAGGCAACAAAGAAGAAGACTAGAGTGTTAAAGTATGTGGCATCATTGACAAAACAAGCGCAAGAAGTTGTTACAACATTCCCTGAAGATTGAAGCTGAGGAAGTTGCAAAAGAAGGAGTTCAAAGATGAGAGGAGGATTGCCTAAGATTAGAAGGGTTCTTGGATTTTGTCAAAATGCCAAGGGGGAGATTGTGAAGGTATGTGGCATCATTGACAAACTCCTACAAAGTGCACTAGAGCCTGCTACAGCAAGTATGTAAAGAAAACAGCTGATGAAGAGCTTTCCAGAGTGAGCAAACTCAGTAAGTGGCGCTCCAGATGAAGACATTAAGTGGCGCTCCAGATGAAGACATTAAGTGGCTAATGTCTTCACGAAGAGCGCGACCTAATGTTGCCTTGGGGCGCTCGGAATTCTGGAAGAGGTCATAAAGACATCAGCTTGTGCAATTTGGGCAGAGATCTTTCTCAGTGCTCAAGCAGTGGAGTAAGCAAGTGGTATAGCAACCTCTGGAGCAGAAGTTCAGTAGCAGAAGTATTGCACACCTTCAGACAGCTTGTGCTACAGCAGATGCTGGAGCTAAAATGCTGTAGCAGAAATTCAAAGCTTTCTCGGAGATTGCATTCAAACAACAAATCAGTGGAACGAAGGGCTTCCGGAAAGAGCTGAATATTCAGGAGAATATTTCTGGAGTGTCTCTCAAGAACAAGGGCAGATTTGTTGAGTGAAGATTTGATTGGAAAATCAAAGCTCCTAATCTTGTAGAGATCTTGGAGGATCTTCCTTAAAATTGATGGGATTGTTTCCTAAAGCATTTAGGAATTCTAGCAGAAGCAAACAACACCAGCACAAGTGAACAAGGAGTTGCTGCAGCTCAAATAAACAAACAGGCAGCAGAAGTGAACTAGAAGCAGCTTCAGCAGGGGATGCTGCAGCAGGTGCTTGTTCAAGTGGCTGTTTCAACTGTCCGAGTAGCAGCTGTCTGCTGGGCTCGGTTTGAAGGTCTGGCTGCTCTGCGGAGGCTCTTAGAAGAATTTCTAAAATACTGTGGAGTATTTTCCAGCAAGGTTTGCTAGTCAGAGAAGGAGATTTGTATTGAAGATAAATATCAAATCTAATCTCCTAGATTTTAGGAGATAATTGATTCCATTGGGTCATTGCCTAAACCTGGACATTGCTTAAAGTGGGGGCTGCTATTTAAGCTGAAGGGGTCCAGAGCAGAGAGAGTGATCGAAGCTGAGGGATACACGAGAGCACACACAAATTTCAGAGTAAGGATCCTTGGTGTGTGACGAGAGTTTTCTTCGATCATCACCCGTGAGCAGAGCGTTGAGCGCAGAGCTGTGGTGAGTATTGCAGAAGAGAATCAGGACTTGCAGAGTCTGATTCGTGCTTGATCTGGAAGCCAATTCAGAGCTGGGGAGCTTGTTGGTTGATCAAGGGCAGCCGCGGAAGAACTGACGGGTGGAAGGCTCGGTCGAGTGTCGTGCGGGAGTACTCACTAGTGGCAGGTGGTCACTGAGTGAGGGGGAGTTGTCCAGAGTGTGCAGCGCTCTTGGAGAGGTTCGATCGGCTCGGCAGAAGGCCTTGGAGCGACGCGGACATTGTGCTTCAGCTGTGTGTTACAGCTGTTGCTGCAGCAACCCTGCTGAGTAGTGTAATTTAGAATAGGCTGAGTTCTTTGAGAGGATTGTAGCTATTCTAGATTGACATATTGTAGAGGGTGTGCAGACACAAATCAGAGCTTGTTCTGATTGTGTTGAGTGGTCCACACGAGGTTGAGTAGCATAGGTTGCGTGAGTTGTAACCGAGTGTACTTGGAACCTTTGGTTGAGTGGATTGAGGACTGGAGAATAGTCCTCCCCAGACGTAGGCAGATTGGCCGAACTGGGTGAACAAACCTGTGCCTTGTTCATTGCTTGCTGTGACAATATTTAAGTGAACAAGAGTGTGCTGCAGCAACTGCTTGTTCACAGAATCTGTTGAACTAGGACACTGTGAAATTTCAATTGGTATCAGAGCGGGAACTCGACACACAGAGTTAAAAGATCCTACAGTGTCTTTGAAGAAGTCAAGACAATGAAGGAAGGACAGAGCACAAGCAGACCTCCATTATTGGAAGAGAGCAATTATGGATGTTGGAAGGCGGGAATGAAAGTCTTCCTAAAGACGATGGATGAGAAGACTTGGAGAGCAGTAGTGTCTGGATGGTCACATCCACTGATCATCGACGACAAAGGAGTTGCACTGGAGAAACCAGAGGAGACATGGACAGCTGAAGAAGAAGCTGTAGCAACCAGTAACTCAAGAGCCTTGAACGCGATATTTGCCGCTGTTGACGCAAATAATTTCAAGCTGATCTCTGACTGTGAAGTTGCCAAGCAAGCATGGGAGATCCTTTAGTCGGCTCATGAAAGGAACAAAACTCCTGCTGCAAATTGGAGAGATGAAGACAGTGAAGATAAATCTGACCAAATTAGCAATGTTGCTTTGATGTTTGAAACTGATATGAAGAGCACCGTTTCAACAAAGCCAGAAAGTGTTGATTGTGCTGATGAGTCAGACAGTAGTGATGATGAGGAAATCACTGAGGAGTCCATTGCAAGAAACTTTACCCTGTTGCACGAAGAGTGGCTGCAAGTCATGGAGGTCAACAAAGGATTGACGGCTAAAGTTTTAGATCTGCAAGAAAAACAAGAGGAGCTGCTGAAGATGATCACTTCTCTTACGGATCAGGTTGCCCAGCAAGAAGAGAAGTTTGTTGCAGAGAAGGAAGAGCTCAACCTCTACCGGAAGACTACAAAGATGCTTAACAATGGAACAAGCATTCTTGAAGATATTCTAGCACGCCAAAGGTATGGAGGTGGCTACTCAGGTCTTGGATACACCGGAGAAGAAGGTGCTGAAACAACTGTATTCATCGAAGCTACGGAGCGAGAAGATGCTGAGATTGCCGTAGAAAAACCGGTCTTGTCCCAGAAACCAGTTCAGAAAAAGGTGCATAGAAGGGTGAACAAAAAGCTGCTACAGCAACCGTTGTATCAACAACCTGTAGCAGAAAAGAAACCCAGGTGCAAAAGTCGCAGATGTTTTTTCTGTGATCGAGAGGGACACATTCAGAAAAGATGCCCGATCCTGAGCAAGTATTGGAGACCTCAGAAATCACCTACAGACGGACAACGCCAGATGAAGCCAAGGATCAGGCGTGGCACGCGAGTGACCTCCAGCTCATCAAAGCCGATGGACTGTCATTGTCCAGTTGTGCACGAAAACATCAGATATGTTGGAGGGACAACGAAAATGAGGATCAAGAAGGATGCTGGCACAGAGAGGATGAGACACCGAAACAATGCCGGAAGGAAAGAAAGAGTTGCTGGTCACAACAAAACTCGAAAGAAGCATGTTCGAAAACCAGTAAAAGTATGGGTGGAGAAGCAGCCACCTGATTTTCCCCCAAAGCCAACCAAAGAAGCACATGTTGACACATTGGAATGCCCTCTCCTGTGGATGGAGAAGAGGCGTTGGCATACTAGCTGAGTTTAGCTGGTATCCCCCTTTATCATTTGTGACAAAAAGGGGGAGAAGAGGAGAAGAGGAGAAGGGGAGAAGAAGAGAAGAGTTGCTCTGATAGATGATGCTCAGGTTTTGTCAAAAATGCCAAGGGGGAGATTGTTAAAGTATGTGGCATCATTGACAAAACAAGCGCAAGAAGTTGTTACAACATTCCCTGAAGATTGAAGCTGAGGAAGATGCAAAAGGAGTTCAAAGATGAGAGGAGGATTGCCTAAGATTAGAAGGGTTCTTGGATTTTGTCAAAATGCCAAGGGGGAGATTGTGAAGGTATGTGGCATCATTGACAAACTCCTAAAAAGTGCACTAGAGCCTGCTACAGCAAGTATGGAAAGAAAACAGCTGATGAAGAGCTTTCCAGAGTGAGCAAACTCAGTAAGTGGCGCTCCAGATGAAGACATTAAGTGGCGCTCCAGATGAAGACATTAAGTGGCTAATGTCTTCACGAGGAGCGCGACCTAATGTTGCCTTGGGGCGCTCGGCATTCTGGAAGAGGTCATAAAGACATCAGCTTGTGCAATTTGGGTAGAGATCTTTCTCAGTGCTCAAGCAACCTCTGGAGCAGAAGTTCAGTAGCAGAAGTATTGCACACCTTCAGACAGCTTGTGCTACAGCAGATGCTGGAGCTAAAATGCTGTAGCAGAAATTCAAAGCTTTCTCGGAGATTGCATTCAAACAACAAATCAATGGACCGAAGGGCTTCCGGAAAGAGCTGAATATTCAGGAGAATATTTCTGGAGTGTCTCTCAAGAAAAAGGGCAGATTTGTTGAGTGAAGATTTGATTGGAAAATCAAAGCTCCTAATCTTGTAGAGATCTTGGAGGATCTTCCTTAAAATTGATGGGATTGTTTCCTAAAGCATTTAGGAAATTCCAGCAGAAGCAAACAACACCAGCACAAGTGAACAAGGAGTTGCTGCAGCTCAAATAAACAAACAGGCAGCAGAAGTGAACTAGAAGCAGCTTCAGCAGGGGATGCTGCAGCAGGTGCTTGTTCAAGTGGCTGTTTCAACTGTTCGAGTAGCAGCTGTCGCTACTCAGAAGGGATCTGGCCGCACCTAGGCAGGGCGCAGGAGAATCACTATCGGAGTATTATGAGCGTTTCAAAGAGCTGGTGGCCAACTGCTACAATCACGGCCTGCCCCAAAATGTGCTGATAGAAAATTTCCTGAATGGATTGCTGCCCACGGAGCTGAGGTTATTGAATGCATGCGCAGGAGGCGACATTTGCAACATGTACCCAGAGGACGCGTGGCAGCTGATAGAAGACTCTGCTGGGCAGGTAAGACATCAGCTTACACTTGAAAATAGTCGTGCTCGTTCTGTGCATCAGGTAGAAACAAGCGCTGAGATAAAGGAAATGAAGGCCATGCTGCAGAAGTTGATGCATGCGCAGGGGGCGCAACCAGCTGTGCCAAAGGCATGCGAATTCTGCACGTCCACTGAGCACAAAACTGACGCATGTCCCACACTTTTCGAGGAATCAGGAGATGTCAATGCTCTTGGAGGATGGGATAATAGAGGGCCACCGAGGCAGAATCAGCCGCGTTTTGGACTAGCCGCAAATGGGTTCAGATGGAAGGAGGAAAACAATTTCCAAAGGCAGTTCGCGGATCAGCGCGCATCACAGCAGACGGAACAAGCTGCGCCCTACAATCCACCGCATCGCCGCACTGACGCACCAGCACAAAGCAACCAGCAGCCGAGGCGATCCTTAGAAGATATCGTGGGGCAGCTAGCAGACACAGTGCGCAAGAATGATGAGAAGTATGACAAAAGGTTCGAGTCCATTGAGAAGCAGCTGTCACAGATCGCTACCACGGTGTGTGAGCTAAAAAAGAGCGATGGCAACCTACCTTCGCAAGTGATCCAGAATCCCAAGGAAGGAGTCAACGCAGTGACACTGAGCACTGGGCGCACGGTAGGAACAGAGCAGACCGCAAAGGCGCCCGCGCAACCAGCTGCGCAAGCCCCCGATCCAGCAGAGCAAGATGCGCAGCCAGAAGCGTCAGCCACAAGCCAGCAGGGCAAGGCGCCAGGTATGGCGCAATCAAAAGACAAAGGCATGAATCGTACTAACATACCTGCACCTTTCCCTGTACAGGCACCATCAGCTAGGAAAGAAGCGCTTGATAAGGAGCTCTACGAGTTATTCAGTAAGGTGGAAATAAACATTCCCCTTATTGAAGCAGTTCGGCAGATCCCTAGGTACGCCAAGTTTTGAAAGAAGCTGTGCACAAACAAGAGGAGGAAAGGCGAGTGCGCACAGGTAATGCTAAATGCGCAGGCTTCAGTAATCATGCAACATAAGGTACCACCTAAATGCCGAGACCCAGGTACGTTCACCATCCCATGCACTTTAGGTAAAACCACAGTAAGCAAATGCTACCCTATTCCCTATATGCGTCATTGCGCCATGGACCACATTAATCCTGCAGGTCTCACCATTCAGCTAGTGGATCGGTCGTGCAAGCAACCAACGGGCATGATAGAGGACGTCCTCGTCCGAATAGGAGAGCTGGTGTTCCCAGCAGATTTCTATGTCTTAGAAATGGAGGGTGAGTCTAGCAAAGGAAGTGCGCAGATCCTACTGGGCAGACCATTTTTAACATATTCAAAGGGATGCAGCACCCTCATGAGGACGCCACAGTGCACGCGATGGACAGCATAGATGACTTGGTTGCAGATGCGCAATGTGCGAGCGCAGCAGAAGGACCTGAGACTCTGGCACAGGCAGAGTTGGAGGCACATAAGGATGAGCTGAGCAGTGCTGAACCAGTACCCAGACAGGTACACGATATAGTTAATGTCTGCACTGCTAATAAAATCTTTCCCTCTATTGAACAGGCACCCAAGGTCGAGCTGAAGCAACTCCCAGAGCACCTCAAGTACATATTCTTGGGAAATGAGGACACCTTGCCAGTAATCATAAAGAAAGGATTGGAAGAGGAGCAGGAGGCGCGATTACAGCAGGTGCTGCGCAAGAACCAGCGCGCTATAGGATGGACACTTGCTGACCTGCGCGGAGTGAGCCCGGACGTATGCATGCATAGGATCCTATTGGAAGATGGTGCCAAACCATCCAGGGAGCCTCAGCGCAGATTGAATCTGAATATGATGGAGGTGGTGCAGAAGGAGATCCTGAAGCTGCTTGACGCAGGAGTCAATTACCCAATCTCGGACAGCAAATGGGTAAGTCCAGTGCACGTTGTGCCGAAGAAAGGAGGAATCACAGTAGAGGAGAATGCGCAGTGCAAGCTAGTTCCCAAGCGCATGCAAACTGGATGGCGCATGTGCTAGACTACAGGAAGCTTAACGCAGTCACTCGCAAGGACCATTTCCCGCTACCTTCATGGATCAGATGCTAGATCGATTAGCGGGGAAGCCCTACTTTTGTTTCTTGGACGGGTATTCAGGGTACAATCAGATACCCATTGCTGCGGAAGATCAAGAGAAAACCATGTTTACCTACCCATTCGGTACGTTTGTGTTTCAGCGCATGTCATTTGGGCTGTGTAACGCGCCAGGTACGTTCCAACGTCTAGTCATGAGCATCTTTTCTGATATGATTGGTATATGCATAGAAGTGTTCATGGATGACTTTACTGTACACGGAAGTACCTTTGACGCATGCTTAACTCATCTTGGTAAGGTCTTAGCGCGCTGCATTTCAAAGAACCTAGTGCTCAATTATGAAAAATATCATTTCATGGTATCGCATGGAGTAGTACTAGGACATATTATCTCGCAGGAGGGGATCAAGGTAGACAAGGCCAAAATAGATCTTATTTCTAATCTGCATTATTCCACTAACGTGCATGATGTGAAATCATTCCTTGGGCATGCAGGGTTTTACAGGCGTTTCATAAAAGATTTTTCTAAGATTTGTATACCCCTGTCTAACCTCTTGCAAAAGGATGTGTGTTTCGAATTTACTGATGAGTGCAGGGCCGCATTTGATAAGCTGAAGGAGGCGCTAACCAGTGCGCCAGTGATGCGCGTGCCAGATTGGAACCTGCCGTTTGAACTGATGTGCGACGCAAGCGACTATGCAGTAGGTGCAGTCCTAGGACAGCGCGTGGACAAGAAGCCGCACGCCATTTATTATGCATCGCGCACACTGGACGCTGCGCAGAGGAACTACACCACCACGGAGAAGGAACTTCTAGCAATTGTGTTTGCACTCGAGAAGTTCCGCGCATATGTTCATGGCGCCAGAGTCATCGTCTACACAGACCACGCAGCAATTCATTACCTGATGTCCAAGAAGGAGACTAAGCCGCGCCTGATGCGCTGGGTGCTCCTACTTCAGGAATTCGACTTGGAAATCAAAGATAAGAAAGGCACGGAGAACACAGTCGCTGACCACCTGAGCCGGATCGTAAAAGCGGAGGAGCCAGGACGAATCACGGAGACATTCCCTGACGAGCATCTGATGGCGCTGACAGGTAAGGTACCATGGTATGCGCACATTGCAAATTACCTGGTCACAGGTACGTTTCCTCCTCATTTCACTAAAACCCAATGCATGAGATTAAAGCATGAGTCCAGGTATTACATTTGGGATGATCCGTATATGCTCAGAATAGGACCTGATCAAATTTTGAGGCGCTGCGTGCCTGACCATGAAATTAACTCTGTTTTGACGTTTTGTCATGCGCACGCATGTGGAGGACACTTTGGTCCAAAGCGCACGAGCAGAATGATCCTGGATTGCGGATTTTATTGGCCGCACTTGTTTAGCGACTCGTATAACCACTGCAGAAACTATGACAGGTGCCAGCGCACAGGGGGCATATCAGCGCGCAATGAGATGCCGCAGATGCCAATTCTAGTGGATGAAGTATTCGATATTTGGGGAATTGACTTCATGGGGCCATTTCCTCCATCTTCCGGATATGAGTATATATTGGTCGCGGTGGATTATGTCTCCAAATGGGTTGAGGCCAAGGCTACCAGGAAGGATGATGGTAAGACGGTCGCTGACTTTTTGAGAACTAACATTTTTTGCAGGTACGGAGTGCCTAATGCAATCATAAGCGACCAGGGGATGCATTTTTGCAATAGGATAGTTGCGCAGGTATTCAAGCATTATGGAGTGCGCCACAAGACGTCCACCGCTTACCACCCTCAGATGAATGGACAGGCCGAGGTTTCCAACCGAGAGATCAAGCGCATCCTGGAGAAAACTGTGAGACCGTCGCGCAAAGACTAGAGCCAGCGCCTTGACGATGCGCTATGGGCATACCGAACAACACATAAGACACCAATTGGGACTTCACCGTTTCGGTTGGTTTATGGAAAAGCGTGCCATCTGCCAGTGAAGTTGGAGCACAAAGCATACTGGGCATTGCGCGTTTGCAACCTGAACCTAGACGAGGCTGGTAAGCGGTGGAGCAGTGGAGCTTAACGCAGTCACGCGCAAGGACCATTTCCCGCTACCCTTCATGGATCAAATGCTAGATCGGTTAGCGGGGAAGCCCTACTTTTGTTTCTTGGACGGATATTCAGGGTACAATCAGATACCCATAGCTGCTGAAGATCAAGAGAAGACCACGTTTACCTGCCCATTCGGTACGTTTGCGTTTCAGCGCATGTCATTTGGGCTGTGTAACGCGCCAGGTACGTTCCAACGCCTAGTCATGAGCATCTTTTCTGATATGATTGGTATATGCATAGAAGTGTTCATGGATGACTTTACTGTACACGGAAGTACCTTTGACGCATGCTTAACTCATCTTGATAAGGTCTTAGCGCGCTGCATTTCAAAGAACCTAGTGCTCAATTATGAAAAATGTCATTTCACGGTATCGCATGGTGTAGTACTAGGACATATTATCTCGCAGGAGGGGATCAAGGTAGATAAAGCCAAGATAGATCTTATTTCTAATCTGCCTTATGGCACTAGCGTGCGCGATGTGAAATCATTCCTTGGGCATGCTGGGTTTTACAGGCGCTTCATAAAAGATTTTTCTAAGATTTGTATACCCCTGTCTAACCTCTTGCAAAAGGATGTGTGTTTCGAATTTACTAATGAGTGCAGGGCCACGTTTGATAAGCTGAAGGAGGCGCTGACAAGTGCGCCAGTGATGCACGCGCCAGACTGGAACCTGCCATTTGAACTGATGTGCGACGCAAGTGATTATGCCGTAAGTGCAGTCCTGGGACCGCGAGTGGACAAGAAGCCGCACGCCATTTATTATGCATTGCGCACACTGGACGCTGCGCAGAGGAACTATACCACTACGGAAAAGGAGCTTCTGGCAATTGTGTTTGCGCTGGAGAAGTTCCGTGCATATGTTCTTGGCGCCAGAGTCATCCTCTACACAGACCACGCAGCGATCCGGTACCTAATGTCCAAGAAGGAAACTAAGCCGCGCCTGATGCGCTGGAGCTGTGACAGGTGCCAGCGCACAGGAGGCATATCAGCGCGCAATGAGATGTTGCAGACACCAATTCTAGTGGATGAAGTATTCGACATTTGGGGGATTGACTTCATGGGGCCATTTCCTCCATCTTCCGGATACGAGTATATTTTGGTCGCGGTGGATTATGTCTCCAAATGGGTTGAGGCCAAGGCTACCAGGAAGGATGATGGTAAGACGGTCGCTGACTTTTTGAGGACTAACATATTTTGCAGGTACGGAGTGCCTAAGGCAGTCATAAGCGATCAGGGGACGCACTTTTGCAACTAGATAGTGGCGCAGGTATTCAAGCATTATGGAGTGCGCCACAAGACGTTCACCGCTTACCACCCTCAGACGAATGGACAGGCCGAGGTTTCCAACAGAGAGATCAAGCGCATCCTGGAGAAAACTGTGAGACCGTGACGCAAGGACTGGAGCCAGCGCCTTGATGATGCGCTATGGGCATACCGAATAGCACACAAGACACCAATTTGGACTTCACCATTTCGGTTGGTTTATGGAAAAGCGTGCCACCTGCCAGTGGAGTTAGAGCACAAAGCATATTGGGCATTGCGCGTTTGCAACCTGAACCTAGACGAGGCCGGTAAGGAGCTAAGCGAATTGGGCATTTGAGCTAAGCGAATTAGAAGAGCTGCGCCTGGATGCAGATGAGGGACTGCGCGATTACAAGGCGCGCACAAAGGCATTTCATGACAAAAATATCCTCAGACGCACTTTTGAGCCAGGAGACCAGGTACTATTATTCTCCTCGCGCCTAAAGCTCATGCCTAGGAAGCTGCGCAGCAAATGGACGGGACCATACACAGTTACCAAGGTTTTCCCTTACGGAACAATCGAGTTAGAAAACGAGCACCGGCATCGTTTTCAGGTCAATGGGCAGGGAGTCAAAAAGTATTTAGGAGAACCTTGGGATGGCACAGTGCGCGAAGTTAAATTGGCAGAGCCAGAGATAGCAGATGCGCAGGTTGCTGCGCCAGAGTCGCCACCAGATGCACCAGAGGAAGAACTTGGAACTATTGCTCCTATTTCTTCTTCCTCTTTACCTAACCTCGATACTTATGATTTATCACATACTTTTAACCATGCTGACCAACCTTCCGATCCTTTGAGCAGGACCAAGAAGAACGCAACACACGCACGAGCGCGGGGTCACTCAGGAGCAAGAGTGGGGGAGGTCACTGGTACACTTTCATGCAAGTAACGAGGTACAGTCGAGCCAACGACGTTAAACAACGGCACTTGTCGGGAGGTAACCCGACACGTTTTCCTTTTACACGTTTTTTTTAGTTTTTATTTGCATGCATGTGCGCTCTCCGTTGCGCTTGAGCTTAAGTCGTGGGGACACGTCTCTGTTTAAGTGTGGGGGGGGGGGGAGCGTTACATTTACATTTCACGTTTTTTTTTTGAGCTTTGTAGTATAGCTTAGTTTAGTTGAAGGAAATAGTAGCAGTGGTGCGTTTGTGTGCGGGTTGCGCACACTGTTCAGCTTGTATTGCGCTATTCATATTGCATGCGCTGCTATCAACTGTTTTAGTATATTTTTTTTCGTTTTTTCTGCTCCTGTTAGTTGGGATATACAGGGGATGTGGAGTTGACAGAAACGCTCTAGAGAGGCGGTTAGTCGTTTGAGCTTCGAAGGTGAGCTATATGGTCGAGAGCGCTAGTGGAGGCCGGTGCTTCGCGACCTTCGGAACAAGAGAGCACGCTCAGTCACGCAGATGCCGAAGGCGAATACCCAAAGCGTGGCGAGGTGGGAAAACAGACCACCTTTCCTCTTGAAGTCGAGCGAGGAAGGCGGGTGCGGGTGTAAACGCGTGCGCTGACCTGCACAAATAGACCAAGGAGGGAGAGCGGAGCGTTGTTCCATAGCTGCTATCCGGAGGCCGAGACTGGAACCGTTCTGGGAAACACAGGAACCATAGATAAAGCTGTACAAAAAAAAGAAAGACACCAGCAGATGATATGCGCCACAAAAGAATCAGCATGCGCACAAATACATACCAGCGTGCGCAAATTCATAAGAAAATCATCAGAAAAGCTTGAGTTCCCAGGAAGTGCGCGGAAGAATCACGCACCGGAAGAAGCTTGCGCTGTTAACCATATACCCGTCCTCGGAGTGAAAGCTGACAACCAAGAGCCTATGAAGAGCTATCTCCCAGCCATTCGAAATGATCTTCATCCCAGCTGAGAGGTAACGAATTTCGAAATTATTATATTAAACTGTTGAAGGCAGATGCGCGCATGAGATAGAGCAGCGCAAGGTGAATAGTAGTGCAGATCGCGCCAGAGTGCAAGACTGTGCGCTAGACTCCAGAGAGGTAATTGTATCCGTGCTTGAGAGCTTGTTCAGGACGAACAAGGGGCAAGTGTGGGGGGTTTGATAGAGCCTATTTATACACACTATTTAGATCCTAACCCTATGCTTGTTTGCATTATTTTGTGTACAAGATTACTGGTTTCCAGTGTTTTTGTATTTCAGGGCGAAACGAGGGCCTAAGTCGGATACGCGCTAACAGGCAGCGTTTAAGACGCGCATCACTCAGCCTGCGGAGCTAGCAGCGCAAACAAACAGATAAGAGGTGGCAGAGTCGACTACCGTGCGCAGACCGATTGCGCTAACCAATGTGCAGTGCGCCATGCGCAGAATAGTGGTGTTTCCAAATCTTGACACCACCAGATTTGGAAGTTACCAAGGTTGGGCCTCTTGAGCAGTATATAAAGAGAGGAAGGCTAGGGTTTGGGAGAGCATCAACACACAACAGGACGATCATAGAAGACCACAGCACACGAGAGAGCGGCAGAACAGACGTTTAGAGTCGATGATAAGGAATACACTCATAGAGGATTGTCTGCGCCGATACTTTTCATAGTCATAGTACTTAATCTCTACTGCCTGCGCACGTCTAGTGCAATTCCTGCGTTTACTACTGTTTACTCGCGCACTTGCGCAACCCAATCACTCACACCCCCCAGTTTTCGTAAGTGCAGGTTACTAGTTAAAGCTAATCTACTTGCTCCTGGTGGATTCGACCCTGACTTAGCCGCTGTACTAAGTGGAGAAGGAAGGAATAAATTTGACGCGCACAACGACGCGCTATCAGTTACCTCTCAGCTGGGATGAAGATCATTTCGGATGGCTGGGAGATAGCTCTTCATAGGCTTCTGGTTGTCAGCTTTCACTCCGAGGACGGGTATATGGTTAATAGCGCAAGCTTCTTCTGGTGCGTTATTCTTCCGGGCACTTCCTGGGAACTCAAGCCTTCTTGATGATTTTCTTGTGAACGTGCGCACGCTCGTACGGATTGTGCGCATGCTGATTCTTTTGTAGCGCATATCTGATCGCGCGTCGTCGTGCGCGTCAAATATAATCCTTCCTCTCCCACTAGTACAGCGGTTAAGTAAGGGTCGATCTCCACAGGGAGCAAGTAGTAAGTCTTTAGCTAGTAACCTACACTTACGAAGACGGGGGTTGTGTGAGATTGGGGTGCGCGATGCGCAAATGAACAGTAGCTAGCGTAACGCAGGAAATTGCACTAGACGTGCGCAAGCAGTAGAGATTAGATACTATGACTATGAGAAGTATTGGGCAGACAATCCTCTATGCGTGCATTCCTTATCATCGACTCTAAACGTCTATAGTTTGTGTTTTACTCGGGTTAGTGTCCGGTAAAGGCTTCCTAACACGTGCGCATGTTCCGTTCAAAGTTCATGTGCTATTAATCCTAGAACTAGACTAAAACAGCTGCGAATCCTGTCACAGTAGCAACTGCTTACCCTAGCTCGTTACTCCTAGTCGTCACCGTAAGATTGCGGTTCAAGGCTTCCCCTACTCATGCAACTAGTTTAACATATGACAAGCAAGCAACACAAGTAAGATTGCGGTTCAAGGCTTCCCCTACTTATGCAACTAACTGTCTCAGTGTGCACAGAATTAATACAAGTAAATAAACTATGCATTAAGCTCAAGTCTCAAAGGTAATACTTCATAGATTCATGCCCGACCAACACTAAGAGTTTAGCTAGACATGCTAGTAATAAACATCATAGAATAGTAAATAAGGTCTAATATGTCTGAGAACACAGTAGCAACAGTGCGTGCAGATTGTCTTCTCGGCTGGCGCAGTCGGCTGGCGCAAATCTCCTCAACAAGTCCGTGTGTTTTCCAGTCCTGGTACGCAGTGCCTCCTGGGTGTGCCTCTCGGCCTCCAGAAAGTCTCTCTGAAACCCTAGACTTCCTCTCCTTTATATACTGCCCAGGAAGCTCATCTTTGGCAACTTCCAAATCTGGTCACTGGATTTTGCGCCTGGCGCATGGCATTCGGCTAGCGCATCGGCTAGCGCACCGCTACTGACTCTCGCCAACTTCTCTTCTGCTTGTGCTGCTATCTCCGCAGGCGGATCTCTCACTCCTAGAACGCTGCCTATTAGCGCGTATCCGACTCAAGGACTCGTTTTGCCCTGTAATACAAAAACACTAGAAACGAGTAATCCTGCTCATAAAATATTGCAAACAAGCATAGGGTTATGATCTAAATAATGCGTACAAATAGGCTCTATCAATATCATCTGCTGATATTTTTTCTTTTTGTATAGCTTTATCTATGGTTCCTATGTTCCCAGAACGGTTCCAGTCTCGGCCTCCGGATAGCAGCTATGGAACAACGCTCCGCTCTCCCTCCTTTGTCTATCTGCGCAGGTCAGCGCACGCGTTTACACCCGCGCCCGCCTTCCCTCGCTCGACTTCCAGAGGAAAGGTGGTCTGTTTTCCCACCTCGCCACGCTTTGGGTATTTGCCTTCTGCATCTGCGTGGCTGAGCGCGCTCTCTTGTTCCGAAGGTCGCGAAGCACCGGCCTCCACTAGCGCTCTCGACCATATACCTCACCTTCGAAGCAAAAACGACTAACCGCCTCTCTAGAGCTTTTCTGTCAACTCCACATCCTCTGTATATCCCAACTAACAGGAGAAAAAACGAAAAAAAAATATACTAAAACAGTTGAAAGCAGCGCATGCAATATGGATAGCGCAATACAAGCTAAAAAGTGTGCACAACCCGCGCACAAGCGCACCACTGCTACTATTTCCTTCAACTAAACTAAGCTACACTACAAAGCTCAAAAAAACGTGAAATGTAAATGTAACGCTCCCCCCCCCCACACTTAAACAGAGACGTGTCCCCACGACTCATGCTCAAGCGCAACGGAGAGCGCACACATGCAAGCAAAACCAAGAATATAAGAAAGAAAAACATATAGTCAGCGCAGCAACAATATAGTAAGGGGTCACAAAATATTCAGCGCAATATAGCAACATTGAGCAATAGTTTTCAAAAAGATAAGAAAAGAAACCACCCGAAAGAAATGCGCGCCCCACTGCAGCCCTAGATGTCCTCGGAGCTGGACTCAGCCGCGGATCCGTGCGCCTCCTCATTTGAAGAATCAGTCACATACTCGGTACTGGAGGCTAGCGGCACTACAGAAATGGCGGCGGGCTGAGCCACGAGGTCGTCCTCTGAGATAGGATCCCATAGTGAATCTGAGCTGGAACTTATGATGGGATCGGCTTCAGGGGACCTCTGAACAGAAGGCTGTGCAGGGGGTGCTGCAGGTGCTGGTACTGGGTCTACTGCTGGGGTGGGCTCTGCTGCTGGGGTTGGCGCTGCTGTATGGACCGGGGACTGGGTAGGAGGGCTGGCTGGCTGGTGCGGCTTGCTGGGGGATCCTGGAGGCGGCCTGCGCAGGCTGAGGAGAGGGGGGATAGAATCTCCAAATCTCCACCCTGATGGTGGGCTCATGCTCAAATCTGCCCCCTCGGGCGCTAAATACTCGAGCACGCGCATGACGTTGAACATCATGCGCTGCTCATCTGATACCTCCTCAGGCGCCTCCTCTGCCTCTGTCCTGGGGCGCTTTCCTTGGGCACGCGGGGGAGAATCATCAATGGCAATGGTAACGGGATCCCCCTACAGTGCACTTGCCCTCCGGCGCACTCCAGTCTGCGCACGAGTCCTCATGCGCCTGACTGGAGGCGCAACTGGCTCTGGGGCCTCGTCCATCTCCATTTCCTCCGCAGCTTCCTTTGGTTGCGCGCTGCGCTTTGCTCTTTGCCTCGACGCTCTGGCCGGCTGCAGCTGGTAGCACCATTCCAAGGTCCCATCCTCTCTCACGGCTACCGCTATGAGCTGCAACATATGGGCATGGTCCAGGGGAACAGCTGGCACTACCGTGTGCTCGGGCACCTCCGGCTCTCCATGCAACGCACGCAGCAGGTGCGTGATCATTCCTCCACAAGTCAGCGGACCCTTCGTGCTGACTCGACTCCAATGGACCACCATGTCCGATACAAACAGCACCTTCTTCCCATAGTAAAAACCCTTCAAAATGTCCATGTCCAACAGGCTGATCTTCGGCGCACCATTAAAACGCCCTATGATTGCATAGGTGACCATGCACCAGAGGTAGAACATCCACGGGTCGCGCAGCTCGCGTCCTCGGATGCGCCCCGCGGCAAAAATTGGGCCGGTCGCCATCTCACGCCATGCCTCCTGATTCGTGTGCGTGTCTATATCCGCCTCACGCACCTTGGCGCACCTCAGCGTGCGCTTCAGCCTTTTAGCCGAGGCAATGTACCAGACCCCTATGTGCCGGTACCTTATCTCCAGATCGGCGGTCTCCAGTGACGCCAAAAACTCACACGTATCCTCCTTGTCTGCTGCGCTGTTGATCTCCAACAGCGCCTCCAAGCCCGCCAGCGCGAGCTTCTCCACAATGAGGTCCTCCATTCCGACCTCGCGCAGGAAATCCCTACTGATGTACGGGGTCCCGTACATCTCCAGCCTCAAAAAGGCGTCATACTTGCTGGCGAATGATGCTGGGGTCTCTTGATCCTCGGCAGGCTGCATGGTGCGCTAGGGTTCCTCCGGTCAACTAAGGTCAACGCTCCACAAATGCCCAAAAATCCAAACTCTGAATCACGCCCTGAAAGTGTCACCAAATGGTCGCCTAACGTCCGCCTACAAAACCTACTACCCAAAACTCCAAATGGTGCAGGCTATCTAGGGGCGATTTCAAAACTAGGGCAACCTTCCTATCGCACAAACCCTAACTGAATCGGCTCAAATCTGGGGGGAAGGGTTACCTGGTGAGTGTGCGACGGTAAGCTCTGCGATTCTCTCTAAACGGATGCCTAGTTGAGTGCCGAACGGTGAGCGGATGCTGAGGGCGGGAGCTTCTTGCAACGGTCAAGTGTGAAAAGTGCTGAAATTTTTCTAAGTACTGCCCTTATATACCCCCTGACTTGCGCATCTGTCCTGCGCACTGACCGACACACTAACTCGCGCATGGCTACATGACTAAGGAAAAATATGCAAGTTGCTAAACTAACTAAAAACAATAGAAAAACTAAAAGAAAAATGTGTAAAAGTAAAACGTATCGGGTTACCTCCTGACAAGTGCCTTTGTTTAACGTCGTTGGCTCGACTGTACCTCGTTACTTGCGTGAAAGTGTACCAGCGACCCCCCCCCCCCCCCACTCTTGCTCCTGAGGGACCCCGCGCTTGTGCGTGTGTTGTGTTCTTCTTGGTCCTGCGCAAAGGATCGCAAGGGTGGTTAGCATGGTTAAAAGTATGTGATAAATCATAAGTAACGAAGGTAGGTAAAGGGGAAGAAGAAATACGAGCAATAGTTCCCAGTTCTCCCTCTGGTGCATCTGGTGGCAGTTCTGGCGCAGCAACCTGCGCATCTGCTATCTCTGGCTCCGCCAATTCAACTTCGCGCGCTGTGTCATCCCAAGGTTCTCCTAAATACTTTTTGACTCTCTGCCCATTGACCTGAAAACGATGCCGGTGCTCGTTTTCTAACTCGATTGTTCCGTAGGGGAAAACCTTGGTAACCATGTATGGTCCCGTCCATTTGCTGCGCAGCTTCCCAGGCATGAGCTTTAGGCGCGAGGAGAACAATAGTACCTGGTCTCCTGGCTCAAAAGTGCGTCTGAGGATGTTTTTGTCGTGAAATGCCTTTGTGCGCGCCTTGTAATCGCGCAGCCCCTCATATGCATCCAGGCGCAGCTCTTCTAATTCGCTTAGCTCAAATGTGCGCTCCTTACCAGCCTCGTCTAGGTTCAGGTTGCAAACGCGCAATGCCCAGTATGCTTTGTGCTCTAACTCCACTGGCAGGTGGCACGCTTTTCCATAAACCAACCGAAACGGTGAAGTCCCAATTGGTGTCTTATGTGCTGTTCGGTATGCCCATAGCGCATCGTCAAGGCGCTGGCTCCAGTCTTTGCGTGACGGTCTCACAGTTTTCTCCAGGATGCGCTTGATCTCTCGGTTGGAAACCTCGGCCTGTCCATTCGTCTGAGGGTGGTAAGCGGTGGACGTCTTGTGGCGCACTCCATAATGGTTGAATACCTGCGCCACTATCCTGTTGCAAAAATGCGTCCCCTGGTCGCTTATGATTGCCTTAGGCATCCCGTACCTGCAAAAAATGTTAGTTCTCAAAAAGTCAGCGACCGTCTTACCATCATCCTTCCGGGTAGCCTTGGCCTCAACCCATTTGGAGACATAATCTACAGCGACCAATATATACTCATATCCGGAAGATGGAGGAAATAGCCCCATGAAGTCAATCCCCCAAATATCGAATACTTCATCCACTAGAATTGGCATCTGTGGCATCTCATTGCGCGCTGATATGCCCCTTGTGCGCTGGCACCTGTCACAGTTCCTGCAGTGGTTATACGAGTCACTAAACAAGTGCGGCCAATAAAATCCGCAATCCAGAATCTTTCTGCTCGTGCGCTTTGGACCAAAGTGTCCTCCACATGCGTGCGCATGACAAACATCAAAACAGAGTTACTTTCATGGTCAGGCACGCATCGCCTCAAAATCTGATCAGGTCCTATTCTGAGCATATACGGATCATCCCAAATGTAATACCTGGACTCATGCTTTAATCTCTGCATTGGGTTTTAGTGAAATGAGGAGGAAACGTACCTGTGACCAGGTAATTTGCAATGTGCGCATACCATGGTATCTTACCTGTCAGCGCCATCAGGTAAGGCACGCATCAGATGCTCGTCAGGGAATGTCTCCGTGATTCGCCCTGGCTCCTCCTCCTTTACGATCCTGCTCAGGTGGTCCGCGACTGTGTTGTCCGTGCCCTTCTTATCTTTGATTTCCAAGTCGAATTCCTGAAGTAGGAGCACCCAGCGCATCAGGCGCGGCTTAGTCTCCTTCTTGGACATTAGGTAACAGATTGCTGTGTGGTCTGTGTAGACGATGACTCTGGCGCCAAGAACATATGCGCGGAACTTCTCCAGTGCAAACACAATTGCCAGACGTTCCTTTTCCGTGGTGGTGTAGTTCCTCTGCGCAGCGTCCAGTGTGCGCGATGCATAATAAATGGCGTGCGGCTTCTTGTCTACGCGCTGTCCCAGAACTGCACCTACTGCATAGTCGCTTGCGTCGCACATCAGTTCAAACGGCAGGTTCCAGTCTGGCGCGCGCATCACTGGCGCACTGGTCAGCGCCTCCTTCAGCTTATCAAACGCGGCCCTGCACTCGTCAGTAAATTCGAAACACACATCCTTTTGCAAGAGGTTAGACAGGGGTATACAAATCTTAGAAAAATCTTTTATGAAACGCCTGTAAAACCCTGCATGCCCAAGTAATGATTTCACATCGCACGTTAGTGGAATGAGGCAGATTAGAAATAAGATCTATTTTGGCCTTATCTACCTTGATTCCCTCCTGCGATATAATATGTCCTAGTACTACACCGTGCGATACCATGAAATGACATTTTTCATAATTGAGCACTAGGTTTTTTGAAATGCAGCGTGCTAAGACCTTATCAAGATGAGTTAAACATGCGTCAAAGGTACCTCCGTACACAGTAAAATCATCCATGAACACTTTTATGCATATACCAATCATATCAAAAAAGATGCTCATGACTAGACGTTGGAACGTACCTAGCGCGTTACACAGCCCAAATGACATGCGCCGAAACGCGAACGTACCGAATGGGCAGGTAAACGTGGTTTTCTCTTGATCCTCCGCAGCAATGGGTATCTAATTGTATCCTGAATACCCGTCTAAGAAATAAAAGTAGGGCTTCCCTGCTAATCGATCTAGCATCTGGTCCATGAATGGCAGCGGAAAATGGTCCTTGCGCGTGACTGCGTTAAGCTTTTTGTAGTCGATGCACATGCGCCATCCAGTTTGCATGAGCTTGGGAACTAGCTCGCCCTGCGCATTCTCCTCTACTGTGATTCCTCCTTTCTTCGGCACAACATGCACTGGACTTACCCATTTGCTTTCCGAGATTGGGTAAATGACTCCTGCGTCAAGCAGCTTCAGGATCTCCTTCTGCACCACCTCCATCATATTCGGGTTCAATCTGCGCTGAGGCTCCCTGGATGGTTTGGCACCATCTTCCAATAGAATCCTATTGCATACATCCTATTGCATAGTGTCCATCCTATAGCGCGCTGGTTCTTGCGCAGCACCTGCTGTAATCGCGCCTCCTGCTCCTCTTCTAATCCTTTCTTTATGATTACCGGTAGGGTGTCTTCATTTCCCAAAAATATGTATTTGAGGTGCTCCAGGAGTTGTTTCAACTCGACCTTGGGTGCCTGTTCAATAGAGGGCAAGATTTTATTAGCAGTGCAGACATTAACTATATCGTGTACCTGTCTGGATGCTGGTTCAGCACTGCTCAGCTCATCCTCTTGCGCCTCCAACTCTGCCTGTGCCAGTGTTTCGGGTTCTTCTGCTGCGCTTGCACATTGCGCATCTGCAACCAAGTCATCTAAGCTGTCCATCGCGTGCACTATGGCGTCTACATGAGGGTGCTGCATCCCTTTGAATATGTTAAAATGAATCTCCTCGCCATCAACCTCCATAGAGAGCGTGCCCCTCCACACGTCTATCTTTGTGCGCACTGTCATCAGAAATGGTCTGCCCAGTAGGATCTGCGCACTGCCTTTGCTCGACTCACCCTCCATTTCTAGGACATAGAAATCTGCTGGGAACACCAGCTCTCCTATTCGGACGAGGACGTCCTCTATCATGCCTGTCGGTTGCTTGCACGACCGATCTGCTAGCTGAATGGTGAGACCTGCAGGCTTTAGTGGTCCAAGGCGCAATGACGCATATAGGGAATAGGGAAGCACATTTATAGATGCGCCTAAGTCAATCATGCAATTGCTTACTGTGGTCTTACCTAAAGTGCAGGGGATGGTGAACGTACCTGGATCCCGGCATTTAGGTGGTACCTTATGCTGCACGATTGCTGAGGCCTGCGCATTTAGCATTACCTTTGCGCACTCGCCTTTCCTCCTCTTGTTTGTGCACAGCTCCTTTAAAAACTTGGCGTACCTAGGGATCTGCCGAACTGCTTCAATAAGGGGAATGTTTATTTCCACCTTACTGAATAACTCGTAGAGCTCCTTATCAAGCGCTTCCTTCCTAGCCGATGGTGCCTGTACAAGGAAAGGTGCAGGTATGTTAGTACGATTCATGCCTTTGTCTTTTGATTGTGCCATACCTGGCGCCTCGGCTTGCTGGCTTGTGGCTGGCGCTTCTGGTTGCGCATCTGGCTCTGCTGGATCTGGAGCTTGTGCAACTGGTTGCGCGGGCGCCTTTGCGGTCTGCTCTGTTCCTACCGTGTGCCCAGTCCTCAGTGTCACTGCGTTGACTCCTTCCTTGGGATTCTGGATCACTTGCGAAGGCAGGTTGCCATCGCTCTTTTTCAGCTCATACACCGTGGTAGCGATCTGTGATAGCTGCTTTTCAATGGACTCAAACCTCTTGTCATACTTCTCATCATTCTTGCGCACTATGTGTGCTAGCTGCCCCACGATATCTTCTAAGGATCGCCTCGGTTGCTGGTTGTTTTGTGCTTGTGCGTCAAGGCGGCGATGCGGTGGATTGTAGGGCGTAGCTTGTTGCGTCTGCTGTGGCACGCGCTGATCCGTGGACTGCCTCTTGAAATTGTTTTCCTCCTTCCATCTGAACCCATTTGCAGCTAGTCCAAAACGCGGCTGATTCTGCCTCTACGGCCCTCTATTATCCCATCCTCCAAGAGCATTGACATCTCTTGATTCCTCGAAAAGTGTGGGACATGCATCGGTTTTGTGCTCAGTGGACGTGCAGAATTCGCATGCCTTTGGCGCAGCTGGTTGCGCCCCCTGCGCATGCATCAACTTCTGCAGCATGGCCTTCATTTCTTTTATCTCAGCGCTTGTTTCTACCTGATGCACAGAACGAGCACGACTATTTTCAAGTGTAAGCTGATGTCTTACCTACCCAGCAGAGTCTTCTATCAGCTGCCACGCGTCCTCTGGGTACATGTTGCAAATGTCGCCTCCTACGCATGCATTCAATAACCTCAGCTCCATGGGCAGCAATCCATTCAGGAAATTCTCTATCAGCACATTTTGGGGTAGGCCGTGATTGTAGCAGTTGGCCTCCAGCTCCCTGAAACGCTCATAATACTCCGATAGTGACTCTCCTGCGCCCTGCCTAGGTGCGGCCAGCTCCCTCTTGAGTAGCACGATCTTGGCTGCGGGATAGAACTTGTCCAAGAGCTTCTTCTGCAGCTGCTCCCATGTGTGAATTGATCCTGCTGGTAAGCTCATTAGCTAATGCCTGGCCGTGTCACACAGTGAAAATGGGAACGCTTTCATCTTCAGCGCTTCGTCGCTCTCCCCTTCGGCCTTCATGTTCTCGCAAATGACTAGGAATTCTCGCACATGCTTGACTGGGTTCTCGTTGTTCATCCCGTGGAACTTGGGCATGTGATGAATGAGCGAGCTCCTGAGCTCAAAATGACCGTCTGGTGGAAGCACTATGCACCATGGCTGGTTAACCGTGATTGGGGCTGACATCTCGCGCACTGTTCTGCGTCGCGTGGCCTGTCGCGCTGGTGGCGCATTATACACTTCAGCGGCCATCCTTGCTTCAACCTCGCGCTGCACTTCCTCTCTGAACCGAACTGCGCGGTCGTCTGCCCTCGCATTCTTTGGGGTTCTGTCTCCTAAGTTGTCTCCAACGACACTGTTATCCTCCATGACCTGTTCTAAATCTCAAAGAAAACGAAATTAAAAGACAACTAAGCTTTTGCGTCTGTCAGTGCGCAACTAGAATCTGCGCAGCGCAACTGTTTCAAGGTTGCGCAGGCTGATGTTGATTGGGCGCTGTCGGAAACAAGAACGAGAATGAAGCAAACAGAAATAACTGACTACTGTAAAAGAAAACTTAAGCTGGTTAAAGCTTATCTGTGTTGCTCCCCGGCAACGGCGCCAAAATTTGATCCGTGCGTCGTTGTGCGCGTCAAATTAATCCTTCCTTCTCCACTTAGTATAGCGGCTAAGTCAGGGTCGATTCCACAGGGAGCAAGCAGATTAGCTTTAACTAGTAACCTACACTTACGAAAATTGGGGTGTGAGTGATTGGGTTGCGCAAGTGCGCGAATGACAATAGTTAACGCAGGATTTGCACTAGACGTGCGCAGGCAGTAGAGATTAAGTACTATGACTATGAAAAGTATCGGCGCAGACAATCCTCTATGAATGTATTCCTTATCATCGACTCTAAACGTCTATAGTTTGATTTACTGAAGTTAGTGTCCGATCAAGGCTTCCTAACATGTGCGCATGTTCCGAGCAAAGTTCATGAGCTATTAATTCTTGACACTAGTCTAAACAGCTACGAATCTTGTTACAGTAGCAGCTGATTATCCTAGCGCGTTACTCCTAGTTGTCACCGTCAAGCTACCAACTAGTTTAACATATAACAACAAGTAGCAAGAGTAAGATTGCGGTTCAAGGCTTCCCCTACTCAGGAGGACATGACATAGAGACCCAACGAGGATCTCAGTGCTTCGAATCTAGCGGTATCCAGGGGTTTTGTGAAGATGTCTGCAAGCTGATTTTCTATACCAATATGCTATAGAGCAATCGTTTTCTTCTCCACCAGATCACGAATGAAGTGATGCCTGATATCTATATGCTTGTTCCTCGAATGTTGTACTGGGTTCTTGGAAATACTGATAGCACTCAGATTGTCACAGTACAAGACCATTTCATTTTGAGGCATCCCATACTCGGTGAGCATCTGCTTCATCCAGAGCAGTTGAGCACAGCAACTCCCGGCGGCAATGTATTCTACTTCAGTTGTGGAGAGGGAAATATTGTTCTGCTTTCGACTGAACCAGGGTACAAGATCATTCCCCAAGAAGAAGCACCCTCCAGAAGTGCTCTTCCGATCTTCAATACATCCAGCCCAATATGCATCACTGTATCCTACCAGATTTGCATTTGTATCCTTCGAGTACCACATACCATAATTCACTGTTCCTGCTACATACCGAATGATCCTCTTTACTAGTTGGAAGTGGCTTTCCTTCGGGCTAGCTTGGAAATTAGCACACACTCCAACTGAGAAAGAAATGTCTAGACGGCTAGCAGTTAGGTACAGAAGACTTCCAATCATACTTCGGTAGGTGGATTGATTTACTTCAACCCCATCTACATCTTTGCCAACATTGATGTGAGTTGCCGCAGGAGTACGTTTGTGGCTGGCTTTATCAAGCTGAAACTTCTTCACCAGATTCCTGCTATATTTGGTCAGTGATATGAATATCTCTGAGCAACTTCTAGACCCAGAAAGTAAGACAGCTCACCCACCATGCTCATTTTGAATTCTTGTTTCATCTGCTCCACAAGCTGCTCCACCAACCGCTGTGACTTGGAGCCAAACACATGTCATCCACATAAATTTGAGCAATGACGAGATCTGACTTGGTTCTTTTTACGAAGAGAGTTTTGTCGGTTCCTCCTCGTTCATAGCCATGTTTCTCCAGGTAGATGGTTAATTGCTCATACCAGGCTCTTGGTGCTTGCTTAAGCCAGTACAGGGCTTTCTTTAGCTTGTAAACATGATGAGGATAATGAGGGTCTTCAAATCCCTTTGGCTGAGCCACATATACTTCATCTGACAGATCCCCATTCAAGAAGGCACTCTTCAAATCCATTTGGTAGAGTCTGAAGCCAAGATGACACAATAAGGCCAGGAAAAGTCTGATGGCTTCCAATCGAGCAACAGGTGCGAATGTTTCTTCAAAATCCACTCCTTCAATCTGAGTGTACCCTTGTGCAACCAGTTTGGCCTTATTCCTTGTAATGTTTCCTTTTTCATCTGACTTATTTTTGAAGATCCACTTGGTCCCTATGATGTTTGTCCCTTCAGGTCTGGGCACAAGGTCCCACACATCATGTCTTTCGAACTCAGCCAACTCTTCCTGCATAGCCATAAACCAATTTTCATCACTCATTGCTTCTTTGATGTTCCTTGGCTCTGTAAGGGATATGAAGCAAGAATTGCAAATCGAGTCGCAGGAGCTGAAGAGAGACGAGCTTCTGGTTCTTGTCCCTTCAGTAGGATTTCCAATTACATTGTCCAGTGGATGATTTCTCTGTATCTTCTTTGGGGGTTGTCTCGATGATGGGAGAGGTTCTCTGTCATCTTGCCCAGTGACTGAGTTGTCTGTTTGTTGATCAGTACTTTCTGTTTCAGTATCTGCTGTAGCATCTTCTGGTCCCACTTCTTGTTTACTTCTGTCATGATTACTTGTGCCTCCTTCTGAGTCAGAGTCTTCATCTTTTGGACTTGTGGGGATTTCTTCTTCCATGTCATTGATGACAACGTTGATGGATTCCATCACTGTTTCAGTTCTTTCATTGTAAACACAATAGGCACGGTTGTTGACTGAATAACCCAAGAATATTCCACGGTCACTCTTGGGATCGAGCTTTCTTCGGTATTCCCGATCTCCCAAAATGTAGCAGTCGCTTCCAAATATGTGAAAGTATTTCACCGTAGGCTTCTTCTGATTCCAGAGCTCATAGAATGTTTGCTTGGTTCCTTTTCGAATGGTGACTCGGTTGATGATGTAGCAAGTAGTATTCATTGCTTCAGCCCAAAAACGAAGGGGAATTTTCTTGGCATGAATCATAACCCGGGCCATTTCTTGGATGGTTCTATTCTTGCTCTCCACAACACCATTTTGCTGAGGGGTGATCGGTGAGGAGTATTGATGGGTAATCCCCCGGTCATTGCAGAATTTGTCAACAGATTCATTCTCAAACTCTCTTCCATGATCACTCCTTATAGCTGAGGTTCTGAGATTCTTCTATTGCTCAAGACGAGAGATCAGGGTTGTTATAGCTCCCCCTGTGTCTGATTTTTCCCTGATAAAATCAATCCAGGTAAATCTTGTATAATCATCCACGCACACAAAAGCATACCTCTTCCTTCCAAGACTTTCTACCTCCATTGGTCCCATAGGTCCATGTGTAGCAGCTGCAGAGGTCTGACAGTGTTGATGGTGGTCGTTTTGGGGTGAGAAGCTTTTTTCTGCTTTCCTATCTAGCACTCTCCACAAATAGTGCTAACTTCACCTTTGATTTCTGGAACGCCCCTGTCCAAACCTTCTGCTGCAATCTTTTTCAGGGTTCTTAGGTTGATGTGACCCATCCTCCTGTGCCACAGATTCATTTCTTCTGTGCTGGTCATCAAGCATGTTGATAAGGAGTGGGCTTCACCAACTTTGAGAAGATAGCAGTTGTTCTTTGATCTGGAACCATGTAGTATGCACTCCCCCATATTGTTATAGACTTGACAGGAATTTTGAGTGAATTTTACCTGATGAGTCCCGTCACAGAGCTGGCTGATGCTTATGAGGTTTTTCTTTAATCCTTTCACTAGCATGACATTTTCCAAAGGAGGCAGTCTTGTGACAGCCAGGGTCTCCTTTCCCATAATTCTACCTTTCAGCCCATTTCCAAACTTAACATGTTGCTCTGAACAGGGTTTAACATTCTTGAGGAAGGTTCTCTCTTCAGTCATGTGCCCTGAGCATCCACTGTCAACGTACCAGCTTTCTTTATGAGTTGCTCTAGCTGTGCTAACCAAGGCAATGTGTATCATCTTGGATCTTCTCTGTTGACAAGAGATCTTAGGGAGATTCTGACGAGTCGAGCTGAAAGGACAGTTTCTCTTAATGTGTCCACTACGACCACATTTGTAACACCTTTGATATCTGCGAAAGGTCTCTCTTCCAGTAGTGTGGAGATGATGCAGAGATTGCTGTAGCAGATCCTTATTCACATTTCTGTACCTCTTTATTACCACTTTTCGAGTGGATCTGGACCTGGCCATGTGACATTCATCTCCACTGAAATCAGTATCCTCTTCACTCCAGTTTGCTGACATAGAGTTGTTGTTTTTCTGATCTGAGTTTGACAATGGTTTGCTGGTACAGTCAGCCTTTCGATGACCATATCCCTCACAATTCCAGCACTGGATGCCTTTTCTTCTTTCTTTCTTTCTTTCTTTTCTTCTTCCTCTTGGGCTAGTTCTTTGGCTCTTCTCTGATTTCCTCCACCTCTTCTGGATTGTCTTCGAGAGGTTGAGGTCTGACCAGACCTTCTTTCCATGTTTTTCAAGAACTTCCCTAGATTTTTTACCAGTAAACTTAGTTGATCATCAGCTGAGGGCTTCTTCCCTTCTGTTTCAGCTTTCAATCCAACGTTTTTGCTTTTGGGGGGAGCATCTTCTTTGACTAGCTTCATCTCAAACTGCTTGAGAGACCCAATTATTTCTTCCAGCCTCATGTGCCTAACATTCTGAGCTTCTTCAATGGCTATCACCTTCATGTCAAATCTGGATGGCAATGATCTGAGGACCTTCCTAATTAGCTTTTCTTCAGGGATAGGTTCTCCAAGAGCATGAGCTTCATTTGATAGGTCACACAGCTTGGCATTGAATTCTATGATGGTTTCCTCCTCCTGCATTTTCAGACCTTCAAACTGTGAAGTAATCATCTGCATTCTGGATATTTTCACTTTGTCAGTACCCTCATGAGCAACTTCTAAGATCTCCCAAGCTTGCTTTGCAATGTCACAATTGGAGATTAATCTAAAGTTGTTGGCATCCACAGCAGGAAAGATTGCATTCAAGGCTTTTGAATTTTCAGTTGCTGCAGCATCCTCTTCAGCAGTCCACTACTCTTTATTTTTCCGAGTGACTCCTTTTTCATCAGTGGTTCTGGGAGGAGCCCACTCTGTCACCACGCCTTCATCCTAGCCTTCTACTAGTCATAGTTGCTTTCTTCTAGCAGTGGAGGGCGGCTTGTGCTTTGTCCTTCCTTCATTGTCTTGCTCTTCTCAGCTAGGTGCACAGGATCTTGACTCTGTATGTTGAGCTCCAGCTCTGATACCAATTGAAATTCTCAGCACCTCTGAGTTGCAGATTGTGAACAAGCAGTTGCTACAACACACTCTTGAACACCCAAATCTGATGCAGCAAAATGGAACAAAAAACAAAGGTTTGTTCATCTAGTTCAGCCAATCTGCCTACGTCTGGGAAGGGCTGAACTCCAACCCTTAATCCACTAGTTTCTCAGGTCCACAGTACAACACGGTTCAACGCACGACACCTATGCTACCTGACCTAAACTAGTCACACAATTAGAACAACCTCTGACTTGTGTATTGCACACCTACAGACTTGAAATAATTCAGAATAGCTACAACTCTGATCCCACAGACTCAGCCTATTCAAATTAATTCAATGTTACCTACAGGTTGCTATAGCACCTGCTGTAGCACACAGCTGGTACCTAAATTGTTCGCGTCGCTCCAAGCCTTCTGTTGAGCCGATCAGACCTCTCCACGAGCGCTGCACACTCTGGAGCACTCCCCTCACTCAGTGACCACCTGCCACTAGTGAGTTTAGCCGTCCAGTCACTTGACGGAGTTCGTCCACTTGTCAATACCTCCGCAGCCTCCCTTGATCATCCAACAAGCAACTGCTACTCTGAATTGGCTTCCTGATCAAGCTATGATCAGACTCTGCAAGTCCTGATCACACTCTGCTTCAATCACCTCAGCTCTACGCTCACGCTCTGCTCTCGGTGATGATCGAAGATCCTCTCGCACTTGTTCCACTCTCACGGTATGCTGTGTACGCTCTGGTGTTTTCTCTCTTGTCTTCGATGCCCTTGATGCTCTGAGCAGCCTCCTTTAAATAGGAACACCCAGTTCCACCATTCACAGATTTAGCAATTTCCTCCAAATACAATATCTCCTAATTTGTAGAAGATTAGATTAGATTTGCAAATCTAATCTTCTACAAACAAATCTTCTCCGTCATCTGGGAATCTCCACTGGAATATTCTCTCTGAGAATTTAGGAACTCCCTTGATGCTAATGGATGCACTGCCAAGCTCCTTCCGCGAAGATCCGAGCTGCTACTGACGAACAGATGCTACAGCTTCCTGAACCAGCTCCGGCTATAGCAACAGTTTGTTCACTTGTGCTAGTTTGTCAAAGACTGCCATACTGCATCATCATCAAAGTTGATCACGGTGGTTAATGAGTTGAAAGGTGACCAGGGCTAAATTACCATCTCAAACGGTCCGCAACCCGAAGGGAAATGTTAGTGCTATGACTTTGAGGCGAAGGAAGGTGATCAAGGGTGCAAACGAGGCAATTAAGCAAATGGAGTCAGGGGATACGGTGCCAGATTAGGACATTACTCAGGCACGTGAGGCATTAAAGTCTTCTCTTGGCGTGCAACAACTATGAAGAGGACGCGGTCAATACAACGACCGCGCCCCAAGTGGACAATGCACGAGGCCAGAAGAGAACATTAACTTCTCGTGCGTCGACATAACGTCTTCTTCCGGAGCGGTACGGCCTGCTGAAAATTTTGAACTTTGCCGTACTGACCTCCCTTTGCACTTTCCATTACAGGTTAAGGCTCCCAAGAAGCAATTGATCGACAAGGAAGTATAGGATCTCTTCAAAAGGGTTGAAATCAACATTCCGCTACGAGGCAATTCAGCAAATCCCAACCAGAGCAGGTAATTTTTAATGCCAACATCTCTGCAGTTATCCAACGAAAAATACCTTCTCAATGCGGAGACCCAGGTATGTTTACCATCCCTTGTGTTATTGGCAACATTAGAATCAAAAACTGCATGCTTGATCTTGGTGCATCTATAAATGTTTTGCCTTATTCTTTGTACTTGAGATTATGTATTGGACCTTTGAAGCCGCCTGGACTAACAATTCAATTGGTAGATAGATCTTGTAAACAGCCTGAGGGTATTATAGAAGATGTTTTAGTGCAGGTTTGTGACTTGATCTTTCCAGCTGACTTTTACGTGCTTAGAATGGATGGTAATGATTTGGCTGATCGCCCACCGATTTTACTTGGTCCCCCCTTCTTGAAAACATCAAAGATGAAGGTTGATTGCGACTCTTGGGTGATGACTATGGAGGTGGAAAGCGAAATGATCAAATTTGATTTATTCAAGGGTATGCAACACCGACCTGAGCACGCAACAGTGAATGCATTAGATGCATTGGACGATGTCATACAAGAGGCACAAAGAGCTAGCGACAAGGATTCATTGAGGACAGCACTGGAGAGCGCCATTTTGACACAGGAGGATTCTTATGCTCTCTGCGAGGATATAAGTGCCATACTTGCACAACTTGACATTTCTCGTCCTCTAACGCCCAAGTACGAGGTCAACCAAATTCAATTGTTTAAAACTAACCCTTCTTTAATTTCTTCTCTGCAGGCACCGGTTGTAGAGTTGAAACCTCTTCCTGACCATTTGAAGTATGCCTTTTTGGGCAAAAATGACACTCTTCCAGTGATCATTAAGAGTGGACTTGATAATGAGCAAGAATAGAAGCTCATAGAGGTACTTAAGACTAAAAAATTGGCTATAGGTTGGACGCTTGGGGACATACGAGGGATAAAGCCGGTGGTGTGCATGCATAGAATTCTGCTAGAAGACGGGGCTAAGCCTTCGAGAGCGCCGCAACGTCGCATGAACCCCGTAATGATGGAGGTAGTGCGCAAAGAGGTACAAAAACTTTTAGATGCTGATATAATCTACCCTATTTCAGATAGCCAATGGGTAAGCCTCGTACATGTGGTGCCAAAGAAGACAGGCATCACAGTTGAGAAGAATGAAGCCGGCGAGATGGTAACTACACGTGTCAAGAATGGATGGGGTATGTGCATAGACTACAGGAAACTAAATTCAGTGACGCGTAAGGATCACTTTTCTCTTCCATTGACCAGATGTTGGACAAACTGGCAGATAAACCCTACTTTTGTTTTCTTGATGGTTTTTTGGGCTATAATCAACTCCTTATCGCACCTGAGGATCAAGTGAAAACTACCTTTGTCCATTCGGCACATTTGCATTTAGACGTATGTCTTTTGGTTTGTGTAATGCCCTTAGAACCTTTCAAAGGTTGGTTACCAGTATATTCTCTGACATGATTGGTAGTTTCATTGAGGTTTTTATGGATGATTATATTGTGCATGGTGACACTTTTGATGCATGCTTAGACAACTTGAGTAGAGTACTTAAACGGTGCGTGTCTATGAATTTACTGTTGAATTATGAAAAGTGTCATTTCATGGTTACACATGGTGTGGTCTTAGGGAATATAGTCTCGCGTGAGGGGATTCAGGTTGATAAAGAAAAAATAGATTTGATTTCTAGCCTTCCTTACTCGTCTACAGTGCGTGACATTAAATCGTTTCTTGGGCATGCTGGTTTTTACATCGTTTTATTAAGGATTTTTCCAAGAAAGCCCTGCCTTTATCTAAGCTGTTGCAGAAAGATGTGCCATTTGAGTTTACAGGCAAGTGTAGGAGGCATTCGACGAGCTAAAAGTTGTACTAACCAGTGCGCCTATCATTCAAGCACCTGATTGGAGCCAACCATTTGAGATTACGTGCGATGCCAACGACTATGCCGTGGGAGCAGTGCTCGGACAGAGAGTAGATAGGAGACCAATTGTCATTTACTAGGCTTCGCATACCTTGGACACCACTCAAAGAAATTATTCCACCACTGAAAAAGAATTACTAGATGTTGTCTTTGCTTTAGAAAAATTAGACCTTATTTATTGGGTACTAAAGTAATTGTGTTCTCTGATCATGCTGCTATTAGGTACTTAATGACGAAGAAGGAAGCTAAAACGCGGCTGATTCGCTAGATTTTACTACTGCAAGAATTTGATCTCGAAATCAAGGACAAGAAAAGGAGTCGAGAACACAATTGCTGACAACCTCAGTCGATTAGTGAGGGAGGAGGAAGCTGGGCAAATCACTGAGACATTTCCAGATGAGCACCTCTATGCCATTAGAGGTAAAATACCATGGTACGCTCACATAGTGAACTACCTGGTTGGAGGTAAATCCCCACCTCCCTTCTCTAAAGCTCAATGTTTGAAACTTAAGCATGATACTATATACTATATATGGGATGATCCATTTTTGTGGAAAGTAGGCGTAGACCAAATACTTAGGAGATGCATCCCTGATGATGAGATTTTTTCTGTGCTTAGTTTCTGTCATGAGCATGCATGTGGTGGTCATTTTGGCCCTAAAAGAACAGCTAGGAAAATATTAGACAATGGATTTTACTGACCACATATCTTTAAAGATTCATATGAACATTGCAAACGGTGTGATAGATGTCAAAGAGTAGGAAACATATCCGCTAAAAATGAGATGCCTCAGATGCCTATTGTCGTTGATGAAGTGTTTGATATATGGAGTATTGATTTTATGGGTCCGTTTCCTGAATCATGTGGTAATTCATACATCTTAGTGGCTGTAGATTATGTGTCTAAGTGGGTAGAAGCTAAAGCTACTTGGTGTGATGATGTTAAAATTGTAGTGGAATTTCTTCGCACTAATAAAATTGTAGGCTATAATCAGTGATCAGGGGACACATTTCTGCAACCGGATGATGGCTACTACACTCAAACAATATCATGTCCATCACCGTACATCCACAGCCTATCACCTCCAAACGAATGGCCAAGTTGAAATTTCTAAACAGGAGATCAAGGGAATCTTAGAGAAGATGGTCAAGCCTACTGATAGAGCTTATTTATACACACTATTTAGATCCTAACCCTATACTTGTTTGCATTATTTTGTGTACAAGATTACTGGTTTCCAGTGTTTTTGTATTTCAGGGCGAAACGAGGGCCTAAGTCGGATATGCGCTAACAGGCAGCGTTTAAGACGCGCATCACTCAGCCTACGGAGCTAGCAGCGCAAACAAACAGAAAGTGGCAGAGTCGACTATGGTGCGCAGACCGATTGCGCTAACCAAGGTGCAGTGCGCCATGCGCAGAATAGTGGTGTTTCCAAATCTTGACACCACCAGATTTGGAAGTTGCCAAGGTTGGGCCTCGTGAGCAGTATATAAAGAGAGGAAGGCTAGGGTTTGAGAACATCAACAGAGCATCACTAGCACCCAGACACACACCATAACACCAAGAGAGGACCACAGCACACGAGAGAGCGGCAGAACAGAAAAACACACGAGCCTGCTGCGAGGACCTGCGCTAGCCGACTGCGCTAGCCGAGACACTGCAACCTGCACGCACCTGCTTGTTGCTATTTTCTTGGATACTTTAGATATTATTTACTGTTTCTATGATGTTTACTACTAGCATGTCTAGCTAAACGCTTGGTATCGGTTGGGCATGATTCTATGAGTATTTCCTTCGAGACTTGTGCTTAATGCATAGTTTGTTTGCTTCTATTAATTCTGTGCACACGGTTGACAGCTAGTTGCATGAGTAGGGGAAGCCTTGAACCGCAATCTTACTCTTGCTACTTGTTTGTTATATGTGAAACTAGTTGAATAGCCTGACGGTGACAACTAGGAGTAACGCGCTAGGATAATCAGTTGCTACTGTGACAGGATTCGTAGCTGTTTAGACTAGTCTTAAGAATTAATAGCTCATGAACTTTGATCGGAACATGCGCACATATTAGGAAGCCTTGATCGGACACTAACATCAGTAAACCAAACTATAGACGTTTAGAGTCGATGATAAGGAATACACTCATAGAGGATTGTCTGCGCCGATACTTTTCATAGTCATAGTACTTAATCTCTACTGCCTGCGCACGTCTAGTGCAATTCTTGCGTTTACTACTGTTTACTCGCGCACTTGCGCAACCCAATCACTCACACCCCCCAGTTTTCGTAAGTGCAGGTTACTAGTTAAAGCTAATCTACTTGCTCCCTGTGGATTCGACCCTGACTTAGCCGCTGTACTAAGTGGAGAAGGAAGGAATAAATTTGAGGCGCACAACGACGCGCTATCAAATTTTGGCGCCGTTGTCGGGGAGCAACACAGATAAGCTTTAATTAGCTTAAGTTTTCTTTTACAGTAGTTAGTTATTTCTGTTTGCTTTATTTTTGTTGTTGTTTCTGACAGCGCGCAATCAACATCAGCCTGCGCAACCTTGAAACAGTTGCGCTGCGCAGATTCTAGTTGCGCACTGACAGACGCAACAACTTGTTTTTCTTTTAATTTCGTTTTCTTTGAGATTTAGAACAGGTCATGGAGGATAACAATGTCGTTGGAGACAATTTAGGGGACAGAACCCCAGAGGATGCGAGGGCACACAACCGCGCAGCCCTGTTTAGAGAAGAAGTGCAGCGCGAGGTTGAAGCAAGGATGGCCACTGCAGTGTATAATGCGCCACCAGCGCGACAGGCCGCGCGACGCAGAACAGTGAGCGAGATGTCAGCCCCAATCACGGTTAACCAGCCATTGTGCATAGTGCTTCCACCAGACGATCATTTTGAACTCAGGAGCTCGCTCATTCATCACATGCCCAAGTTCCACGGGATGAACAATGAGAACCCAGTCAAACATGTGCGAGAATTCCTAGTCATTTGCGAGAACATGAAGGCCGAAGGGGAGAGCGATGAAGCGCTGAAGATGAAAGCGTTCCCATTTTCATTGTGTGACACAGCCAGGCATTGGCTGATGAACTTACCAGCAGGATCAATTCACACATGGGAGCAGCTACAGAAGAAGTTCCTGGACAAGTTCTATCCCGCAGCAAAGATCGCGCTACTCAGGAGGGAGCTGGCCGCACCTAGGTAGAGCGCAGGAGAGTCGCTGTCAGAGTATTACGAGTGTTTCAGGGAGCTGGAGGCCAACTGCTACAATCACGGCCTGCCCCAGAATGTGCTGATAGAGAATTTCCTGAATGGATTGCTGCCCATGGAGCTGAGATTATTGAATGCATGCGCAGGAGGCGACATTTGCAACATGTACCCAGAAGACGCGTGGCAGCTGATAGAAGACTCTACTGGGCAGGTAAGACATCAGCTAACACTTGAAAATAGTCATGCTCGTTCTGTGCATCAGGTATAAACAAGCGCTGAGATAAAGGAAATGAAGGCCATGCTGCAGAATTTGATGCACGCGCAGGGAGCGCAACTAGCTACGCCAAAGGTATGCGAGTTCTGCACGTCCACTAAGCACAAAACCGACGCATGTCCCACACTTTTCGAGGAATCAGGAGATGTCAATGCTCTTGGAGGATGGGATAATAGAGGGCCACAGAGGCAGAATCAGCCGCGTTTTGGACTAGCCGCGAATGGGTTCAGATGGAAGGAGGAAAACAATTTCCAGAGGCAGTCCACGGACCAGCGCGCACCACAACAGACGCAACAAGCTGCGCCCTACAATCCGCCGCATCGCCACATTGACGCACCAGCGCAGAACAACCAGCAACCGAGGCGATCCTTGGAAGATATCGTGGGGCAGCTAGCAGACACAGTGCGCAAGAATGATGAGAAGTATGACAAGAGGTTCGAGTCCATTGAGAAGCAGCTATCACAGATTGCTACCACGGTGTATGAGCTGAAAAAGAGCGATGGCAACCTGCCTTCGCAAGTGATCCAGAACCCCAAGGGAGGAGTCAACGCAGTAACACTGAGGACTGGGCGCACGGTAGGAACAGAGCAGACCGCAAAGGTGCCCGCCCAACCAGTTGCGCACGTCCCATATCCAACAGAGCAAAATGTGCAACCAGAGCCAGATGCGAAACCAGAAGCGCCAGCCAAAAGCCAGCAGGGCGAGGCGCCAGGTATGGCGCAATCAAAGGACAAAGGCATGAATCGTACTAACATACCTGCACCTTTTCCTGTACAGGCACCATCGGCTAGGAAGGAAGCGCTTGATAAGGAGCTCTACGAGTTATTCAGTAAGGTGGAAATAAACATTCCCCTTATTGAAGCAGTTCGGCAGATACCTAGCTATGCCAAATTTTTAAAGGAGCTGTGCACAAACAAGAGGAGGAAAGGCGAGTGCGCACAGGTAATGCTAAATGCGCAGGCCTCAGCGATCGTGCAACATAAGGTACCACTTAAATGCCGAGACCCAGGTACGTTCACCATCCCATGCACTTTAGGTAAGACCACAGTGAGCAATTGCATGATTGACTTAGGCGCATCTATAAATGTACTACCCTATTCCCTATATGCGTCATTGCGCCTTGGACCACTAAAGCCTGCAGGTCTCACCATTCAGCTAGCAGATCGGTCGTGCAAGCAACCGACGGGCATGATCGAGGACGTCCTAGTCCGAGTAGGAGAGCTGGTGTTCCCAGCAGATTTCTATGTCCTAGAAATGGAGGGTGAGTCGAGCAAAGGCAGTGCGCAGATCCTACTGGGCAGACCATTTCTGATGACAGCGCGCACAAAGATAGATGTGTGGAGGGGTACGCTCTCTATGGAGGTTGATGGCGAGGAGATTCATTTTAACATATTCAAAGGGATGCAGCACCCTCATGAGGACGCCACAGTGCACGCGATGGATAGCATAGATGACTTGGTTGCAGATGCGCAATGTGCGAGCGCAGCAGAAGAACCTGAAACACTGGCACAGGCAGAGTTGGAGGCGCAAGAGGATGAGCTGAGCAGTGCTGAACCAGTATCCAGACAGGTACATGATATAGTTAATGTCTGCACTGCTAATAAGATCTTGCCCTCTATTGAACAGGCACCCAAGGTCGAGCTGAAGCAACTGCCAGAGCACCTCAAGTACATATTCTTGGGAAATGAAGACACCCTGCCGGTAATCATAAAGAAAGGATTAGAAGAGGAGCAGGAGGCGCGCTTACAGCAGGTGCGCGCAGGAACCAGCGCGCTATAGGATGGACACTTGCTGACCTGAGCGGAGTGAGCCCGGACGTATGCATGCATAGGATTCTATTGGAAGATGGTGCCAAACCATCCAGGGAGCCTCAGCGCAGATTGAACCCGAATATGATGGAGGTGGTGCAGAAAGAGATTCTGAAGCTGCTTGACGCAGGAGTCATTAACCCAATCTCGGACAGCAAATGGGTAAGTCCAGTGCACGTTGTACTGAAGAAAGGAGGAATCACAGTAGAGGAGAATGCGTAGGGCGAGCTAGTTCCCAAGCGCATACAAACTGGATGGCGCATGTGCATCGACTACAGAAAGCTTAACGCAGTCACGCGCAAGGACCATTTCCCGCTACCCTTTATGGATCAGATGCTAGATCGATTAGCGGGGAAGCCCTACTTTTGTTTCTTGGACGGATATTCAGGGTACAATCAGATACCCATAGCTGCGGAAGATCAAGAGAAGACCATGTTTACCTGCCCATTCGGTACGTTTGCGTTTCGGCGCATGTCATTTGGGCTGTGTAACGTGCCAGGTACGTTCCAACGTCTAGTCATGAGCATTTTTTCTGATATGATTGGTATATGCATAGAGGTGTTCATGGATGATTTTACTATGTACGGAGGTACCTTTGACGCATACTTAACTCATCTTGATAAGGTCTTAGCGCGCTGCATTTCAAAAAACCTAGTGCTCAATTATGAGAAATGTCATTTCATGGTATCACATGGAGTAGTACTAGGACATATTATCTCGCAGGAAGGGATCAAGGTAGAAAAAGCCAAAACAGATCTTATTTCCAATCTGCCTTATTCCACTAACGTGCGCGATGTGAAATCATTCCTTGGGCATGCTGGGTTTTACAGGCGTTTCATAAAAGATTTTTCTAAGATTTGTATACCCCTGTCTAATCTCTTGCAAAAGGATGTGTGTTTCGAATTTACTGATGAGTGCAGGGCAGCGTTTGACAAGCTAAAGGAGGCGCTGACAAGTGCGCCAGTGATGCGCGCGCCAGACTGGAACCTGCCATTCGAACTGATGTGCGATGCAAGCGACTATGCAGTAGGTGCAATCCTGGGACAGCGCGTGGACAAGAAGCCGCACGCCATTTATTATGCATCGCGCACACTGGACGCTGCGCAGAGGAACTACACCACCACGGAGAAGGAACTTCTGGCAATCGTGTTTGCGCTGGAGAAGTTCCGCGCATATGTTCTTGGCGCCAGAGTCATCGTCTACACAGACCACGCAGTAATCGGTTACCTAATGTCAAAGAAGGAGACTAAGCCGCGCCTGATGCGCTGGGTGCTCCTACTTCAGGAATTCGACTTGGAAATCAAAGATAAGAAAGGCACGGAGAACACAGTCGCGGACCACCTGAGCAGGATCGTGAAAGCAGAGGAGCCAGGGCGAATCACGGAGACATTCCCTGACGAGCATCTGATGGCGCTGACAGGTAAGGTACCATGGTATGCGCACATTGCGAATTACCTGGTCACAAGTACGTTTCCTCCTCATTTCACTAAAACCCAATGCATGAGATTAAAACATGAGTCCAAGCATTACATTTGGGACGATCCGTATATGCTCAGAATAGGACCTGATCAGATTTTGAGGCGCTGCGTGCCTGACCATGAAATTAACTCTGTTTTGATGTTTTGTCATGCGCACGCATGTGGAGGACACTTTGGTCCAAAGCGCACGAGCAGGAAGAACCTGGATTGCGGATTTTATTGGCCGCACCTGTTTAGTGACTCGTATAACTACTGCAGGAACTGTGACAGGTGCCAGCGCACATGAGGCATATCAGCGCGCAACGAGATGCCGCAGACGCCAATTCTAGTAGATGAAGTATTCGATATTTAGGGGATTGACTTCATGGGGCCATTTCCTCCATCTTCTGGATATGAGTATATATTGGTCGCGGTAGATTATGTCTCCAAATGGGTCGAGGCCAAGGCTACCCGGAAGGATGATGGTAAGACGGTCGCTGACTTTTTGAGGACTAACATATTTTGCAGGTACGGAGTGCCTAAGGTAGTCATAAGCGATCAGGGGACGCACTTTTGCAACAGGATAGTGGCGCAGGTATTCAAGCATTATGGAGTGCGCCACAAGACGTCCACCGCTTACAACGCTCAGACGAATGGACAGGCCGAGGTTTCCAACAGAGAGATCAAGCGTATCCTGGAGAAAACTGTGAGACCGTTGGGCAAAGACTGGAGCCAGCGCCTTGATGATGCGCTATGGGCATACCGAACAACACATAAGACACCAATGGGGACTTCGCCGTTTCGGTTGGTTTATGGAAAAGCGTGCCACCTGCCAGTGGAGTTAGAGCACAAAGCATACTGGGCATTGCGCGTTTGCAACCTGAACCTAGACGAGGCCGGTAAGGAGCGCGCATTTGAGCTAAGCGAATTAGAAGAGCTGCACCTGGATGCATATGAGGGACTGCGCGATTACAAGGCGCGCACAAAGGCATTTCATGATAAAAATATCCTCAAACGCACTTTTGAGCCAGAAGACCAGGTACTATTATTCTCCTCGCGCCTAAAGCTCATGCCTGGGAAGCTGCGCAGCAAATGGACGGGACCATACACGGTTACCAAGGTTTTCCCCTACGGAACAATCGAGTTAGAAAATGAGCACCGGCATCGTTTTCAGGTCAATGGGCAGAGAGTCAAAAAGTATTTAGGAGAACCTTGGGATGGCACAGCGCGCGAAGTTGAATTGGCAGAGCCAGAGATAGCAGATGCGCAGGTTGCTGCGCCAGAACCGCCACCAGATGCACCAGAGGAAGAACTTGGAACTATTGCTCATATTTCTTCTTCCTCTTTACCTAACGTCGTTACTTATGATTTATCACATACTTTTAACCATGCTGATCACCCTTCCGATCCTTTGCGCAGAACCAAGAAGAACGCAACACACGCACGAGCGCGGGGTCACTCAGGAGCAAGAGTGGGGGAGGTCGCTGGCACACTTTCACGCAAGTAACGAGGTACAGTCGAGCCAACGACGATAAACAAAGGCACTTTTCGGGAGGTAACCCGACACGTTTTACTTTTACATGTTTTTCTTTTAGTTTTTCTAGTGTCTTTTAGCTAGTTTAGGACTTGTAGTTTTTTTTAGTCGAGCAGCAGTGTGCAGGTCAGTGCGCAGAGCAGCTGCGCCAGACAGGGGGGTATAAAAGGGCATTACTTAGAAAAATTTCAACTATTGCTCGATGTTGCTATATTTTGCTATATTGTGCTGAATATTTTGTGACCCCTTACTATATTGTTGCTGCGCTGACTATATGTTTTCTTTCTTATATACTTTGTTTTGCTTTCATGTGTGCGTTCTCCGTTCGCTTGAGCATGAGTCGTGGGGACACGTCTCTGTGTAAGTGTGGGGGGGGGAGCGTTACATTTACATTTCACGTTTTTTGAGCTTTGTATTGTAGCTTAGTTTAGTTGAAGAAAATAGTAGCAGTGGTGCGCTTGTGTGCGGGTTGCGCACAGTGTTCAGCTTGTATTGCGCTATTCATATTGCATGCGCTGCTATCAACTGTTTAGTATATTTTTTTTCGTTTTTTCTGCTCCTGTTAGTTGGGATATACAGGGGATGTGGAGTTGACAGAAACGCTCTAGAGAGGCGGTTAGTCGTTTGAGCTTCGAAGGTGAGGTATATGGTCCAGAGCGCTAGTGGTGGCCGGTGCTTCGCGACCTTCGGAACAAGAGAGCGCGCTCAGTCACGCAGATGCCGAAGGCGAATACCCAAAGCGTGTCGAGGTGGGAAAACAGACCACCTTATTTCTGGAAGTCGAGGGAGGGAAGGCGGGCGCGGGTGTAAACGCGTGCGCTGACCTGCGCAGATAAACCAAGGAGGGAGAGCGGAGCGTTGTTCCATAGCTGTTGAAAATTTCACAGCGTCTCACTTAGATAGATTTGTGAACTAGCAGTTGCTGCAGCACACTCTTGTTCACAAGAAATAATCTCAGCAAGCAATGAACAAAGGCACAGGTTTGTTCACCCAGTTCGGCCAAACTGCCTACGTCTGGGGAGGACTATTCTCGAGTCCTCAATCCACTCAATCAAAGGTCCCCAGCACACTCGGTTACAACGCACGCAACCTATGCTACTTTAACCCCGTGTGGATCACACAACACAATCAGAACAAGCTCTGATTTGTGTCAGCACACCCTCTACAGTATGTCAGTCTAGAATAGCTATAATCTTCTCAAAGAACTTAGCCTATTCTATACTACACTACTCAGCAGAGTTGCTGCAGCAACAGCTGTAACACACAGCTGAAGCACAATGTCCGCGTCGCTCCAAGGCCTTCTGCCGAGCCGATCGAACCTCTCCAAGAGCGCTGCACACTCTGAGTAACTCCCCCTCACTCAGTGACCACCTGCCACAAGTGAGTTCTTCCGCACGAACCTCGACCGAGCCTTCCACCCGTCAGTTCTTCCGCGGCTGCCTTTGATCAACCAACAAGCTCCACAGCTCTGAATTGGCTTCCAGATCAATGCACAAATCAGTCTCTGCAAGACCTGATTCTCTTCTGCAATGCTCACCACAGCTCTGCGCTCAACGCTCTGCCCGTGTGTGTTTGATCGAAGAACAACATCCGTAGCACCAAAAAATCCTCACTCTGAATCTGTGTCTACTCTCGTGTATCACTCAGCTTCGATCACCCTCTTCAGCCCTAACACCTTCTGCTTAAATACCCACACCACTTTAAGCAGTTTCCAGGTTTAGGCCATTGACCCACAAGATCAATTATCTCCTAAAATCTAGGAGATTAGATTTGATTAATATCTTCAATGCAAAACTCCTTCCTCTGACTAGTAAACCTTGCTGGAATATGCTCAACAGCATTTTAGAAATTCTTCTAAGAGCAAGAACACAACTGCCATACCTTCAAAGCTCACCAAGTACATAACTGCTACTCGGACAGTTGATACAACACTTGAACCAGCACCTGCTGCAGCATCCCCTGCTGTATCTGCTACTGCTTGTTTGTTTGAGCTGCAGCAGCTCCTTGTTCACATATGTTGGTTTTGTCAAACGTGCCATACTTGCATCATCAATCTCCCCCTTGGCATTTTGACAAAACCACCAGATATCAATCTTGAGAAATTCTCCTCTACTTCTTAGCCTGCTCTTTCTCCTCCCCCTTTTTGGAATAAATGACAAGGGGGGTGTGGCAGGGAGAACTTATGGGGGCAACACACAGAGCCCTAGAGAGGCTCTCAGATCTTCAAACCGGGCTGCATCCAGAGCTTTGGTGAAGATATCAGCAAGCTATTTGGCAGTCACAACATGCTGGAGCGAGATAACTTTCTTTTCAACAAGATCACGAATGAAGTGATGACGAATGTCAATGTGCTTAGTTTTGCTGTGCTGAACCGGGTTCTTGGATATGCTGATGGCACTCATATTGTCACAGTAGAGAGTCATTTCATTTTGAGCAATCCCATACTCGCTCAGCATTTGCTTCATCCACAACATTTGTGCACAGCAGCTACCAGCAGCAATGTACTCAGCCTCGGCAGTGGATAGGGAAATGCTATTTTGTTTTCTGCTGAACCAAGAGACCAGGTTATTCCCCAAGAAGAAACATCCTCCCGAAGTGCTCTTCCTGTCCTCTGAGCAACCTGCCCAGACTGCATCACTGTATCCGACCAGATTTGCATTTGTGTCTTTAGTGTACCACAAGCCATAGTCCACAGTGCCACCGACATACCGAATGATGCGCTTGACCAACTGCAGATGACTGTCTCTGGGACAGGCTTGAAATCTGGCACAGACTCCTACGGCATAGGAAATGTCAGGACGGCTGGCAGTTAGATAAAGCAAGCTCCCAATCATGCTTCTGTAGACAGTCTGACTCACTTCCAAACCATGCTCGTCTTTGATGGCTTTCACATGAGTGGCAGCAGGAGTTCGCTTGTGGCTTGCTGAATCTAGCTGGAATTTCTTCACAAGAGACTTGCTGTATTTACTTTGAGCAATGAAGATCCCATCTTTTTTCTGCGTAATCTCCAAACCAAGAAAGTAAGAAAGTTCTCCTACCATGCTCATTTGAAATTCTCGCTGCATGTGATGCACAAACTGCTTCACCAGGTGCTGGGACTTTGATCCAAAGACAATATCATCCACATATATTTGAGCAATGATCACATCAGACTGAGTTCTTTTGACAAACAAGGTTTTGTCAGCTCCCCCTCGGTTGTAGCCATGTTCTTCCAGGAAAACTGTCAACCGCTCATACCATGCCCGAGGAGCCTGTTTAAGTCCATATAAGGCTTTCTTCAGTTTATACACCTGTTCTGGATGATGAGGATCTTCAAAACCTTTTGGTTGAGAGACATAAACTTCTTCAGAGAGATCTCCATTCAAGAACGCACTTTTAACATCCATTTGATATAATTTGAACCCCAGGCAGCAAGACATTGCTAGAAGCAGTCTGATAGCCTCCAGACGAGCTACTGGAGCAAATGTTTCATCAAAGTCTAGACCCTCAATCTGAGAATATCCCTGGGCAACCAGTCTGGCTTTATTTCGTGTAATGTTGCCCTTTTCATCAGTTTTGTTTTTGAACACCCATTTTGTGCCTATGATGTTTACCCCATTTGGTCTGTCTACCAGATCCCAAACATCGTGTCTTTCAAACTCTGCCAATTCCTCCTGCATAGCCATAATCCAGAATTCATCACTCATGGCCTCCTTGAAATTCTTTGGTTCAATGCTGGACATGAAACATGTATTGAGATAGGCATGACTTCTGGTTCTTCTTCTGTCTGAGGGATTCCCAATCACATTTGTCAAGGGATGATCCTTCAGTATCTTCTTTGGGGGCTGTCTTGAAGGAGGATCAGGAGCCTCAGTGTGAAGATCATCAGACAGGCTTTCTGATTGGTCATCTGGAATTTCTGCTTCAGCACTAGCTGTAGCATCTTCTGTAGCCGCTGCTTGTTCACTTCTGGTCTGTCTACCAGGCATTTCTTCAAGATCAGAGTCAGTGTCAGAATCAGGGATAGATGCTTCTTCTGCATCATTGACAATACCATTTATGGACTCCATGACAGTTTTTGTTCGCTGGTTGAAAACACGATATGCCCTGCTGTTTGTTGAATATCCCAAGAACATTCCAGGATCACTCTTAGGATCGAGCTTCTTTCTATACTCCCGGTCTCTCAGAATGAAGCAATCACTTCCAAAGATATGAAAGTATTTAACCGTGGGCTTTTTCTGATTCCAGAGCTCATAGCAGGTCTGTTTGGTTCCCCTTCGCAAGGTGACTCTATTGATGATGTAGCATGCGGTGTTCATGGCCTCTGCCCAGAATTTCAGAGGAATCCTCTTAGCATGGATCATCACTCTTGCCATTTCTTGAATTGTTCGGTTCTTCCGTTCCACCACACCATTTTGCTGAGGGGTAATGGGAGAAGAGTACTGATGTGTTATACCCCTTTGTTGACAGAATTCATCCATGTCTTTGTTTTCAAACTCTCTGCCATGATCACTGCGAATGCTGCTGATTCTGAGATTCTTCTCTTGCTCTAATCGAGATACCAGTGACTGATCGCGCGTCGTCGTGCGCGTCAAATATAATCCTTCCTCTCCCACTAGTACAGCGGTTAAGTAAGGGTCGATCTCCACAGGGAGCAAGCAGTGAGTCTTAGCCAGTAACCTACACTTAAGAAAACGGGGGTTGCGTGAGTGATTGGGGGTTTTGCGCGATGCGCGAGTAGCAGTGAATATCGTAACGCGGGGAATTGCACTAGACGTGCACAGGCAGTATAGATGAGATACTATGTTTATGAGAAGTGCTGGGCAGACAATCCTCTATGAATGCATTCCTTATCATCGACTCTAAATGTCTATAGTTTGTGTCCTACTTGGGTTAGTGTCCGGTAAAGGGTTCCTAACACACGCGCATGTTCCATTCAAAGTTCATGTGCTATTAATCCTAGAACTAGACTAAACAGCTGCGAATCCTGTCACAGTAGCAACTGCCTACCCTAACTCGTTACTCCTAATTGTCACGGTAAGTTTGCGGTTCAAGGCTTCCCCTACGCATGCAACTAGTTTAACAGGTGACAAGCAAGCAACACAAGTAAGATTGCGGTTCAAGGCTTCCCCTACTCATGCAACTAACTGTCTCAGTACGCACAGAATTAATACAAGTAAATAAACTATGCATTAAGCTCAAGTCTCAAAGGTAATACATCATAGGTTCATGCCCGACCAACACTAAGTGTTTAGCTAGACATGCTAGTGGTAAACATCATAAAATAGTAAATAACAACTACTGTATCAGAGAAAACGGTAGCAAATAGTGCGTGCAGTGTCTTCTCTTGGCTGGCGCAGTCGACTGGCGCAACTCTCCTTGACAGGTCCGTGTGTTTTCCAGTTCTGCCGCGCAGTGCCTCTGGAATGCCGCTGAGTGATGATGTTCCGATCTCCCGAAACCCTAGACTTTCTTTGTTTAAATAGTGCCCCAGGAAGTTCATCTTTTGGCAACTTCCAAATCTGGTCACTGGGACTTTGCGCCTGGCGCACAGCATTGATTGGCGCAATCGGGTAGCGCACCTCTGCTGTCTTTCGCCATTTCTTCTTCTGTTTGCGCCGCTAGCTCCGCAGGCTGATCTTTCACTCCTAGAATGCTGCCTGTTAGCGCGTATCCGACTCAAGGACTCGTTCTGACCTGATATACAAAAACATTGGAAACGAGTAATCTTGCTCATGAAATATTGCAAACAAGCACAGGGTTATGACCTAAATAATGTGTATAACTAGGCTCTATCAAACCCCCCACACTTGCCCCTTGTTCGTCCCGAACAAGTACTGAAACGCGGATACAATTACCTTTTCTGGAGACTAGCGCACAGCCTTGCATTCTAGCGCAAAATGCACAGTTGCTCAACTTGTGCTGCTCTATCACCTGCGCACAACTGCACTCAACAGTTCTAGTATAATAATCCTGAAATTTCATTACCTCTCAGCCGGGATGAAGATCTTTGGATGACTGGGAGATAGCTCTTCTTAGGCTCCTGGTTGTCAGCTCCCGCTCCGAAGATAGGTATATGGTTTCTTGCGCGAGATTCTTCCAGTGCGTGATTCGTTCGCACACTTCCTGGGAACCTGAGCCTTTGATGATATCCTTTTGGTCTTGCGCACGCAGGTACTAAGTAGTGCGCGTGCTGATTCTTTGTAACGCAAATCATCTGCTTCTGCTGGTATTTTTCTTTTGTACAGCTTCCTTTCCAATTTGTTTCATTCCCAGAACAGTTCCAATCTCAGCCTTCGGATAGCAGCTATGGAACTCGTTCCGCTCTCCCTCCTTGGTCCGTCTGCGCCGGTCGGCGCACGCGTTTGCAACCGCGCCCGCTTTCCTTAGCTCGGCTTCCAGAGAGAAGGTGGTCTGTTTTCCCACCTCGCCACGCTTTGGGTATTTCGCCTTTGGCATCTGCGTGACTGAGCGCGCTCTTTTGTTCCGAAGGTTGCGAAGCACCGGCCTCCACTAGCGCACTCGACCATATACCTCGCCTTCGAAGCACAAGCGACTAACCGCCTCTCTGGAGCATTTCTATCAACTCCACATCCCCTGTATATCCCAACTGACAGGAGCAGAAAAAAAACGAAAAAATTATGCTAAAACAGTAGAGAACGGCGCACGCAATACGGATAGCGCAACACAAGCTGGAGCGCATGCGCATCCTGCACCTTAGCGCACTACTGCTACTAATTCTCTTCAACTTAAACTAAGCTATACTAAAAATGCTCAAAACATGAAATGTAAGAGTAACGCCCCCCCCCCCCCCCCCCCCCCACACTTGAACAGAGACGTGTCCCCACGACTCAAGCTCAAGCGCACGGAGGCTGCGCACATGCATGCAATGCAACGAAAATAAAGAACAGAAAAGGGAACACAAATAGTCACACAAAATATAGCAAGGGAGTCACAGAATGTAGGGCACAAATATTCAGCACACATAATAGTCAACTAGACGCAGCAAAAATAAAAGACACCACCCTAAAGAAAATCACTGCGCCTGCCCAAGGCCTTAGAAGTCCTCCGAGCTAGAATCAGCCTCTGAATCATGCGCCTCCTCCTCTGAAGAATCTTGCAAGGAGTCGGTGCTGGAGGCTGGTGGTACTATGGTGAGGGGAGGAGGCTGTGCTGCGAGGTCATCCTCGGAAAGTGACTCCCATATGGAATCGGAGTCTACGCTGGGAAAGTTAATGGGGGACTCCGGAACAGAAGGCCGGGCAGGGGAAGCTGCTGGTGGTTGTACTGGTTCGGGTGCAGGGGTGGGTTCTTCTGCTGGCGTTGGGGCTGATGCAGGTGCTGACTCTGCTGGGGGTGCTGGGGCTGGTGCTGGAGAGGGTGCTGCTGAGGGCTGCAGCTGCGGCTGCTGCTACGCCTTGCGCACTGCTCTCTGCTCTGGCCCGCGGTGGTCTGGCTGGCTGCAGACGGTAGCACCACTCTAGTGTGCCATCGTCCCGAACAGCTACCGCCCTGATTTGCAGCATGTAGGCGCGGTCCAGAGGTATAGCCTGCACCAAGGTGTGTTCTGGCACCTCGGGCTCTCCATGTAAGGCCCGCAGCAAGTGCGTGATAAGGCCCCCACACGTCAGCGGCCCCCTCATGCTGACTCGGCTCCAATGATGCACCATGTTCAGGATGAACAGCACCTTCTGCCCATAATAAAGCCCCTTCAAAATCTCCATATCCAGGAGGCTGATCTTTGGTGCGCCGTTGAAACGGCCAATGACTGTGTAGGCCACGATGTGCCATAAGTAGAACAGCCATGGGTCGCGCAGCTCTCGGCCCCTGCTGCGCCCCGCGGTGAATGCTGGCCCTGTTGCCATGTCCCGCCAAGCCTCCTGGTTATTGTGCGTGTCTAACTCCTCCTCACGCACCTTGGCGCACCCGAATGCGCGCCTCAGCCTCCTTTCTGAGGCTATGAACCAGACACCCCTGTGTCTATATCTGATCTCCCTGTCCCCTGCCTCCAGAGACGCCAGGAACTCACACGTATCTTCCTGGTCTGATGCGCTGCGGAGGTCCATTAGCGCCTCCCAGCCGGCAATCGCTAGCCGCTGCGCCACGAGGGCCTCTAATCCTACCTCGCGCAGGAAATCTCGGTAGATGTACGGTGTCCCGTACATGTCCAGGCTGATGAACGCTGCATACTTGTTAGCGAAAGCCGCTGGGGTCTCCTGGTTTGTGGCGGGTCTCATCTTGCGCTGGGCTCCGGTCAATCGCGGTCAATGCTCCACAAAACCCTAAAAATCGAAACTGCCCAGAATCCTCTGAAACTTGCACCGAACGAGCGCCTACTGGTCGCCTACTCAACGCACAAAACAGCACTCCAAGCCGCGCACTCTAGCCTGGTGCGATTTCAAAACCCTAAAAACTGTCTCCTCCGCGCAAACCCTAACAGAAGCGGCTCAAAGCGGAATCGGGGGGTTACCTGGGTGCTGTGCGGTCGTGTTGTCCTTGAATCCCTCTAGTCGGACGGTGGGTTGGGCGCTGATCGACGGCAGAGGTCTGAAGGCGGGAGCTCGTGTGCAACGGTCGAGTGAAAAGTGCTGGGAATTTTTCTATGTCTGGCCTTATATACCCCCCTCTGGCTAGCGCAACTGACCTGCGCACGGTCCTGCGCACTTGTGTGACTAAAAAACTACCAAACCCTAAACTAGCTAAAAACACTCAAAAAAAAGCAAAACAAGCAGAATAAAATGTGCCAAAATAAAATGTGTCGGGTTACCTCCCGACAAGTGCCTTTGTTTAACGTCGTTGGCTCGACGGTACCTCGTTACGTGCCAAGAAGTGCGTCTGCAGCCTCCCCCACTCTTGCTCCTGAGTGTCCTTGCGCCAGAGCTTGTGTTACGATCTCATTGGTCCTGCGCAAAGGGTACAAGGGAAGGTCAGCATGTGATACATTATTCGTAATGAGGGTAGATGCAGAGGAAGAGGAGATATAGGCGATGGGTGCTAGTTCTCCCTCTGAAGCATCTGGTGGTGCGTCTGGCGCAACAGCTTGCGCGTCCACTATCTCTGGCTCGGCCAAGTCAATGTTGCGTGCTGCGCCATCCCAAGGTTCGCCCAAGTACCGTTTGACTCTCTGCCCGTTAACCTGAAAACGATGCTGGTGCCCGTCTTCTAATTCAATTGTGCCGTAGGGGAAAACCTTGGTGACGGTGTATGGTCCCGTTCACTTGCTGCGCAACTTCCCAGGCATGAGTTTCAGGCGGGATGAAAACAATAATACCTGATCTCCTGGTTCAAACGTGCGCCGGAGGATATGCTTGTCGTGAAATGCTTTGGTGCGCGCTTTGTAATCGCGCAGTCCCTCATAGGCGTCCAGGCGCAGTTCTTCTAGTTCGCTCAGCTCAAATGCGCGTTCTTTTCCTGCCTCCAACAAGTTCAAGTTGCAAATATGTAAGGCCCAATATGCCTTGTGCTCGAGCTCTACTGGCAGGTGGCATGCCTTCCCATAGACCAGCCGGAATGGTGAGGTTCCAATGGGCGTCTTGTGTGCAGTGCGGTATGCCCATAGCGCATCATCCAGGCGCTGGCTCCAATCCTTGCGCGACGGCCTCACAGTCTTTTCCAAGATGCGCTTGATCTCTCTGTTAGAAACTTCGGCCTGTCCATTTGTCTGCGGATGGTAAGCGGTGGACGTCTTGTGGCGCACCCCATAGTGCTTGAAAACTTGCGCCACAACCCTGTTGCAGAAGTGCGTCCCCTGGTCGCTGATAACTGCCTTAGGCACTCCGTACCTGCAAAATATGTTAGTTCTGAGAAAATCAGCGACAGTCTTACCATCATCCTTGCGCGTGGCCTTAGCTTCGACCCATTTGGATACGTAATCCACGGCCACCAGTATGTACTCGTAGCCGGCAGATGGGGGAAATGGACCCATGAAGTCGATTCCCCAAACATCGAACACTTCATCCACCAAAATCGGGGTCTGCGGCATCTCGTTGCGCGCGGAGATCCCTCCAGTGCGCTGGCACCTGTCACACTTCCTGCAGTGGTCATAGGCATCTCTGAATAGGTGCGGCCAGTAGAATCCGCAGTCCAAGATCTTCCTGCTCGTGCGCTTGGGACCGAAATGTCCTCCACAGGCGTGCGCATGACAAAACATCAACACAGAGTTAATCTCATGGTCAGGCACGCAACGTCTTAATATCTGATCTGGACCTATTCTAAGCATGTAAGGATCATCCCAAAGGTAATGCTTGGACTCATGTTTCAATCGCATGCACTGAGTTTTATTGAAATGAGGAGGGAACGCACCTGTGACCAGGTAATTTGCGATATGCGCATACCATGGTACCTTACCTGTTAGCGCCATCAGATGCTCGTCAGGGAATGTCTCCTTGATCTGCCCTGGCTCCTCATCCTTACGATCCTGCTCAGGTGATCAGCGACGGTATTTTCCGTGCCCTTCTTATCTTTGATCTCTAAGTCGAATTCCTGAAGCAGAAGTACCCAGCGCATCAGGCGCGGCTTGGTCTCTTTTTTGGACATGAGGTAGCGGATAGCTGCGTGGTCCGTGTAGATGATGACTCTGGCGCCTAGAACATATGCTCGGAACTTCTCCAGCGCAAATACAATTGCCAGAAGCTCCTTCTCCGTGGTGGTGTAGTTCTTCTGCGCGGAGTCCAGTGTGCGCGATGCATAGTAGATGGCATGCGGCTTCTTGTCCTCGCGCTGCCCCAAGACTGCTCCTACTGCGTAGTCACTTGCGTCACACATCAGCTCGAATGGCAGGTTCCAGTCAGGTGCGCGCATCACTGGCGCACTGGTCAGCGCCTCTTTCAGCTTATCGAACGCCGCCCTGCACTCATCAGTAAAATCGAAGCACACGTCTTTTTGCAACAGGTTAGACAGGGGTATGCAAATTTTAGAGAAATCCTTAATAAAACGCCTGTAAAACCCAGCATGCCCTAAGAACGATTTCACGTCGCGCACGTTGGTGGCATAAGGCAGATTAGAAATAATATCTATCTTAGCTTTGTCTACCTTAATACCCTCCTCTGAAATGATATGACCTAGTACTACTCCGTGCGTTACCATGAAATGACATTTTTCGTAATTTAGCACTAAGTTCTTAGAGATGCAGCGCGCTAAGACTTTATCTAGATGTGTTAAGCATGCATCAAAGGTACTCCCATATACAGTGAAATCATCCATGAACACTTCTATGCATATACCAATCATATCAGAGAAAATGCTCATGACGAGGCGTTGGAACGTACCTGGCGCGTTGCACAGCCCAAAAGACATACGCCGAAACGCAAATGTTCCGAAGGGGCATGTGAACGTGGTCTTCTCTTGATCCTCCGCAGCTATGGGTATCTGATTGTAACCTGAATATCCGTCCAAAAAACAAAAGTAAGGCTTACCTGCCAAGCGATCCAGCATCTGGTCCATGAAGGGTAGCGGGAAGTGGTCCTTGCGCGTTACAGCGTTCAGCTTCCTGTAGTCGATGCACATGCGCCAGCCAGTTTGTATGCGCTTGGGAACTAGCTCGCCCTGCGCATTCTCCTCCACCGTGATTCCTCCTTTCTTTGGCACAACGTGCACCTGGCTGACCCATTTGCTGTCTGAGATTGGGTATATGACCCCTGCGTCAAGCAACTTCAGAACTTCCTTTTGCACTACCTCCATCATATTTGGGTTTAACCTGCGCTGAGCCTCCCTGGATGGTTTGGCACCATCTTCCAACAGAATTCGGTGCATGCACACGTCTGGGCTCACTCCGCGCAGATCAGCAAGAGTCCATCCAATAGCGCGCTGGTTCCTGCGCAGCACCTGTTGTAAGCGCGCCTCCTGCTCTTTTTCCAATCCCTTCTTGATGATCACTGGCAGGGTGTCCTCATCTCCCAAGAAAATGTACTTGAGGTGCTCCGGGAGTTGCTTCAGTTCGATCTTGGGTGCCTGTTCAATAGAGGGCAAGATTTTGTTAGCGGTGCAAATATGAACTATATCAAGTACCTGTGTGGGTGCTGGTTCAGCACTGCTTAGCTCCTCCTCTTGCTCCTCCAGCTTTGCCTGTGTCAGTAGCTCTGGTCCTATGGTTGCGCTCGCACACTGCGCTTCTGTGACTAAATCGTCAAAGCTGTCCATTGCGTGCACAGTAGCGTCCTCATGTGGGTGCTGCATCCCTTCGAAGATGTTGAAATGGATTTCTTCACCATCTTCCTCCATGGAGAGCGTGCCCCTCCACACGTCTATCTTCGTGCGCGCAGTCATCAGAAACGGTCTGCCTAGGAGGATCTGCGCACCGCTGGCGCTTGATTCACCCTCCATTTCGAGCACATAAAAGTCTGCTGGGAACACCAGCTCTTCCACTCGAACTAGGACATCTTCTATCATGCCTGCAGGTTGTTTGCACGATTTATCTGCTAGCTGAATTGTGAGACCTGCAGGTTTTAGTGGTCCAAGGCGCAAAGTCGCATAGAGAGAATATGGTAATAAATTGATTGATGCGCCTAAATCGATCATGCAATTGCTTACCGTGGTTTTACCTAAGGTGCAAGGGATAGTGAATGTACCTGGATCTCGGCACTTAGGTGGTACCTTTTGTTGCACGATTGCTGAGGCCTGCGCATTTAGCATTACCTATGCGCATTCGCCTGTCCTCCTTTTATTTGTGCACAGCTCTTTTAAAAACTTCGCATACCTGGGAATCTGTCGAATAGCTTCTATGAGAGGTATGTTGATTTCCACCTTGCTGAACAGCTCATATAGTTCCTTGTCCAGTGCTTCTTTTCTCGCCAGTGGTGCCTGCACAGGGAAAGGAGCAGGTATGTTAGTACAATTTTTGTCCTTGTTTGTCGAGTGAGACATACCTGGCGCTTTGCCCTGCTGGTTCGTGGTTGGCGCTTCTGATTGCGCCTCTGGCTCTGGTTGTGCACTCTGAGCTGCTGGATCTGGGACTTGCGCAACTGGTTGCGCGGGCGCCTGCGCGGTCTGCTCTGTTCCCACTGTGCGCCCAGTCCTCAGTGTTACTGCATTAACTCCTCCCTTAGGGTTCTGAATCACTTGCGAAGGCAGGTTGCCATCGCTCTTTTTCAGCTCATACACCATGGTTGCAATTTGTGATAGATGCTTCTCTATGGATTCGAACCTCTTGTCATACTTTTCGTCATTCTTGCGCACTGTGTCTGCTAGCTGCCCCATGATATCTTCCAAGGATCGCTTTGGTTGCTGATTGTTCTGCGCTGGTGCGTCTGTGCGGCGATGCGGTGGATTGTAGGGTGCAGCTTGTTGCGTCTGCTGTGGCGCGCGCTGATCAGTGGGCTGCCTCTGGAAATTGTTCTATTCTCTCCATCTGAATCCATTTGCAGCAAGCCCAAAGCGCGGCTGATTCTGCCTCTGCGGTCCTCTGTTGTCCCATCCTCCAAGGGCATTTACATCTCCAGTTTCTTCAAAAAGTGTTGGGCATTCATATGTCTTGTGCTCAGTGGACCTGCAGAATTCACATACCTTTGGCGCAACTGGTTGTGCGCTCTGCGCACTCATCAGCTTCTGTAGCATGGCCTTCATTTCTTGGATCTCAGCGCTTGCCTCTACCTGATGCACAGAACGATTACGACTACTTTCAAGTGTCAATTGATGTCTTACCTGCCCAGCAGAATCTTCTATCAGCTGCCATGCATCCTCCGGGTACATGTTGCAAATGTCCCCTCCTGCGCATGCATTCAGTAGTCGAAGCTCCATGGGCAGCAATCCATTCAGAAAGTTCTCTATCAGCACATTCTGAGGAAGCCCGTGATTGTAGCAGTTGGCTTCTAGCTCCCTGAAACGCTCGTAGTATTCTGACAGAGACTCCCCTGCGCTCTGCCTTGGCGCGGCCAATTCCCTTCTGAGCAGCGCAATCTTCGCTGCTGGATAAAATTTGTCTAAGAATTTCTTCTGCAGCTGCTCCCATGTGTGGATTGATCCTGCGGGTAGGCTCATCAGCCAGTGTTTGGCTGCATCGCTCAATGAAAATGGGAATGCCTTCATCTTCAGCGCTTCTTCGTTCTCCCCCAAGGTCTTCATGTTCTCGCAAATGATTAGGAACTCCCGCACATGCTTGACTGGATTTTCGTTGTTCATTCCGTGAAACTTGGGCATGTGATGGATGAGTGAGCTCCTCAGTTCGAACTGTCCGTTGGGCGGAAGCACTATGCACCATGGCTGGTTAACAGTGAGTGGGGCTGACATTTCGCGCACTGTCCTGCGCCTCGCGACTGGACGAACGGGTGGCGCAATGTATGGTTCAGCGGCCATCCGTGCGTCGACCTCACGCTGCACTTCCTCTCTGAATAGGGCTGCGCGGTTATGTGCCCTTGCTTCCTCTGGGGTTCTGTCTCCCAGGTTATCTCCAACCACACTGTTATCCTCCATGTCCTGATCCAAACTCAAGAAACGAATTAAATGGCAACGAAGTTGTTGCGTCTGTCAGTGCGCAACTAGAATCTGCGCAGCGCAACTGTTTCAAGGTTGCGCAGGCTGATGTGATTGTGCGCTGTCAGAAACAACAACGAGAAAACAAAACAAAATGAAATAACTAGTTACTAAAATGAGAAATGTAAGCTAGCTAAAACTTAGCTGTGTTGCTCCCCGGCAACGGCGCCAAAATTTGATCGCGCGTCGTCGTGCGCATCAAATATAATCCTTCCTCTCCCACTAGTACAGCGGTTAAGTAAGGGTCGATCTCCACAGGGAGCAAGCAGTGAGTCTTAGCCAGTAACCTACACTTAAGAAAACGGGGGTTGCGTGAGTGATTGGGGGTTTTGCGCGATGCGCGAGTAGCAGTGAATATCGTAACGCGGGGAATTGCACTAGACGTGCGCAGGCAGTATAGATGAGATACTATGTTTATGAGAAGTGCTGGGCAGACAATCCTCTATGAATGCATTCCTTATCATCAACTCTAAATGTCTATAGTTTGTGTCCTACTTGGGTTAGTGTCCGGTAAAGGGTTCCTAACACACGCGCATGTTCCGTTCAAAGTTCATATGCTATTAATCCTAGAACTAGACTAAACAGCTGCGAATCCTGTCACAGTAGCAACTGCCTACCCTAACTCGTTACTCCTAATTGTCACGGTAAGTTTGCGGTTCAAGGCTTCCCCTACGCATGCAACTAGTTTAACAGGTGACAAGCAAGCAACACAAGTAAGATTGCGGTTCAAGGCTTCCCCTACTCATGCAACTAACTGTCTCAGTACGCACAGAATTAATACAAGTAAATAAACTATGCATTAAGCTCAAGTCTCAAAGGTAATACATCATAGGTTCATGCCCGACCAACACTAAGTGTTTAGCTAGACATGCTAGTGGTAAACATCATAAAATAGTAAATAACAACTACTGTATCAGAGAAAACGGTAGCAAATAGTGCGTGCAGTGTCTTCTCTTGGCTGGCGCAGTCGGCTGGCGCAACTCTCCTTGACAGGTCCGTGTGTTTTCCAGTTCTGCCGCGCAGTGCCTCTGGAATGCCGCTGAGTGATGATGTTCCGATCTCCCGAAACCCTAGACTTTCTTTGTTTAAATAGTGCCCCAGGAAGTTCATCTTTTGGCAACTTCCAAATCTGGTCACTGGGACTTTGCGCCTGGCGCACAGCATTGATTGGCGCAATCGGGTAGCGCACCTCTGCTGTCTTTCGCCATTTCTTCTTCTGTTTGCGCCGCAAGCTCCGCAGGCTGATCTTTCACTCCTAGAATGCTGCCTGTTAGCGCGTATCCGACTCAAGGACTCGTTCTGACCTGATATACAAAAACATTAGAAACGAGTAATCTTGCTCATGAAATATTGCAAACAAGCACAGGGTTATGACCTAAATAATGTGTATAACTAGGCTCTATCAGTGACACAATGACACTCACAGTATCTGACTTTTCCCTGATAAAATCAATCCAAGTGAATCTAGAATAGTCGTCAACACAGACAAATGCATACCTTTTCTTGCCTAGGCTCTCGACTTCCATTGGTCCCATCAGATCCATGTGAATCAGCTGTAGAGGCCTGGTGGTACCAATGTCTTTGACTCGTGGATGTGAGGCCTTCTTCTGTTTCCCAATCTGATAGTCTCCACAAATGGAGTCTGTCTCTCCTTTCAGCAATGGAATTCCCCTGACCAGCCCTTCTGAGGCAATTCTCTTTAGAGTTCTCAGGTTAACATGTCCCATCCTTTTGTGCCATAAAGTCATTTCCTCGGCCTTTGTTAACATACACTTCTGAATCCGTGAGTTTGAACTCACATTGAGAAGGTAACAGTTGCTCTTGGATCTAGCTCCTTCCATTATACACTTTCCAGATTTGTCGAGGACTTGGCATGAGTCTTTCGTAAACTTAACTTGTTTAGTCCCATCACACAGCTGGCTGATGCTGATGAGATTAGCCTTTAACCCTTCCACCAAAAGGACATTGCTCAGACTTGGCATTCCTTCCACAGCCAAAGTACCTCTTCCCAGAACTCTTCCTTTCAGACCATTACCAAACTTCACACGTTGTTCCAGACAGGGAGTAATATTTTTCAGAAAGGTTCTTTCCCCTGTCATATGACCTGAACACCCACTATCAAAGTACCAGCTTATCTTGTCTGAGGTGCTAGCTGTGCTGACAAGGGCGAGGAGCTGAGTCTTCGCATGTTTCTGCCTGACAGATTCCCTAGGCGATGCAATTCTGGCACGAGCTGAGAAACAGTTTCTTCGAATATGACCTCTGCGACCACAGCTGTAACAATTTTTAAACTTTAAAGTTCTTTTGTTACTGTGATGTAGAGCTTGCTGCAGCAAGTCCTGGTTCACTCCTTTTTGTGTTTTTGTGCCTCTTCTTGAAGACCTGTATCTGGCCATGTTGCATTCATCTTCACTCAGGTTTTTCTCATCTTCACTTCCACTGGCAGAAAGAGCTTTCTTTTTCATCCGTTTGCTGGTGCAGTTGATTTGTCGATGACCGTAGCCTGCACAATTCCAGCATTGGACTCCCTTTTTCATCTCTTTCTTATCATCTTCATCCTGAACTGGTTCTTTCCCTTTCCCCCTTCTTTCACTGCCCCTTCTGAATTGTCTTCGCGAGGAAGAGCTTCTCTCAGTTCTGGATTCCATGTTTTTCAGAAGCTTCCCAAGGTTCTTAACAAGCATGCTCATCTGATCATCTGGAACTGTCTGCTTGATTTCTGCTTCAGCTTTCAATCCAACATTTTTGTCCTTGGAAGTGGTGTCCTCTTTGACCAGTTTCATCTCAAATTGTTTGAGAGACCCCATCAGCTCTTCCAACCTCATGAACCTGACATTTTGCGCTTCTTCAATAGCTGTCACTTTCATGTCGAATTTTGTGGGCAATGATCTGAGAACCTTTCTGATAAGCTTTTCTTCAGGGATGGGCTCACCAAGAGCATGAGCTTCATTTGCAAGATCACAGAGTTTAGCATTAAACTCAGTGACTGTTTCTTCATCCAGCATCCTCAGATTCTCAAATTGTGTGGCAATTATCTGGAGTCTTGACAGCTTCACTCTATCAGTTCCTTCATGGGCAGTTTGCAGAATCTCCCATGCTTGCTTGGCCATGTCACAGTTTGAGATCAACCTGAAATTGTTAGCATCAACTGCAGCAAAAATTGCATTCAGAGCCTTTGAATTACCAGTTGCTGCAGCACCTTCTTCAGCAGTCCACTGCTCTTCAGGTTTTATTCTTGTCACTCCTTGCTCATCCATGGTGATTGGAGGAGACCACTGAACCACAACAGCTCTCCATGTCTTCTCATCGATAGCCCTGAGAAAGGCTTTCATTCTAGCTTTCCAATATCCATAATTGCTCTCTTCCAATAATGGAGGTCTGCTTGTGCTCTGTCCTTCCTTCATTGTCTTGGCTTCTTCAGAGACACTGTAGGATCTTTTAACTCTGTGTGTCGAGTTCCCGCTCTGATACCAATTGAAAATTTCACAGCGTCTCACTTAGACAGATTTGTGAACTAGCAGTTGCTGCAGCACACTCTTGTTCACAAGAAATAATCTCAGCAAGCAATGAACAAAGGCACAGGTTTGTTCACCCAGTTCGGCCAAACTGCCTACGTCTGGGGAGGACTATTCTCGAATCCTCAATCCACTCAATCAAAGGTCCCAAGCACACTCGGTTACAACGCACGCAACCTATGCTACTTTAACCCCGTGTGGATCACACAACACAATCAGAACAAGCTCTGATTTATGTCAGCACACCCTCTACAGTATGTCAGTCTAGAATAGCTACAATCTTCTCAAAGAACTTAGCCTATTCTATACTACACTACTCAGCAGAGTTGCTGCAGCAACAGCTGTAACACACAGCTGAAGCACAATGTCCGCGTCGCTCCAAGGCCTTCTGTCGAGCCGATCGAACCTCTCCAAGAGCGCTGCACACTCTGAGTAACTCCCCCTCACTCAGTGACCACCTGCCACAAGTGAGTTCTTCCGCACGAACCTCGACCGAGCCTTCCACCCGTCAGTTGTTCCGCGGCTGCCTTTGATCAACCAACAAGCTCCACAGCTCTGAATTGGCTTCCAGATCAATGCACAAATCAGTCTCTGCAAGACCTGATTCTCTTCTGCAATGCTCACAACAGCTCTGTGCTCAACGCTCTGCCCGTGTGTGTTTGATCGAAGAACAACGTCCGTAGCACCAAAAAATCCTCACTCTGAAATCTGTGTCTACTCTCGTGTATCACTCAGCTTCGATCACCCTCTTCAGCCCTAACACCTTCTGCTTAAATACCCACACCACTTTAAGCAGTTTCCAGGTTTAGGCCATTGACCCACAAGATCAATTATCTCCTAAAATCTAGGAGATTAGATTTGATTAATATCTTCAATGCAAAACTCCTTCCTCTGACCAGTAAACCTTGCTGGAATATGCTCAACAGCATTTTAGAAATTCTTCTAAGAGCAAGAACACAACTGCCATACCTTCAAAGCTCACCAAGTACATAACTGCTACTCGGACAGTTGATACAGCACTTGAACCAGCACCTGCTGCAGCATCCCCTGCTGTATCTGCTACTGCTTGTTTGTTTGAGCTGCAGCAGCTCCTTGTTCACATATGTTGGTTTTGTCAAACCTGCCATACTTGCATCATCAGCTGTTATCCGGAGGCCGAGACTGAAACCGTTCTGGGAACATAGGAACCATAGATAAAGCTGTACAAAAAAAAAGACACCAACAGATGATATGCGCCAAAAAAGAATCAGCATGCGCACAAATACGTACCAGCTTGCGCAAAGTTCACAAGAAAATCATCAAGAAGGCTTGAGTTCCCAGGAAGTGCGCGGAAGAATCACGCACCGGAAGAAGCTTGCGCTGTTAACCATATACCCGTCCTCGGAGTGAAAGCTGACAACCAGAAGCCTATGAAGAGCTATCTCCCAGCCATCCGAAATGATCTTCATCTCAGCTGAGAGGTAACGGAATTGCAAAAATTATTATATTAAACTGTTGAAGGCAGATGCGCGCAGGAGATAGAGCAGCGCAAGGTGAATAGTAGTGCAGATCGCGCTAGAGTGCAAGACTGTGCGCTAGACTCCAGAGAGGTAATTGTATCCGTGCTTGAGAGCTTGTTCGGGACGAACAAGGGGCAAGTGTGGGGGGTTTGATAGAGCCTATTTATACACACTATTTAGATCCTAACCCTATGCTTGTTTGCATTATTTTGTGTACAAGATTACTGGTTTCCAGTGTTTTTGTATTTTAGGGCGAAACGAGGGCCTAAGTCGGATACACGCTAACAGGCAGCGTTTAAGACGCGCATCACTCAGCCTGCGGAGCTAGCAGCGCAAACAAACAAAAAGTGGCAGAGTCGACTACGGTGCGCTTGCGCTAACCAAGGTGCAGTGCGCCATGCCCAGAATAGTGGTGTTTCCAAATCTTGACACCACCAGATTTGGAAGTTGCCAAGGTTGGGCCTCGTGAGCAGTATATAAAGAGAGGAAGGCTAGGGTTTGAGAACATCAACAGAGCATCACTAGCACCCAGGCACACACCATAACACCAAGAGAGGACCACAACACACGAGAGAGCGGCAGAACAGAAAAACACACGAGCCTGCTGCGAGGACCTGCGCTAGCCGAGACACTGCAACCTGCACGCACCTGCTTGTTGCTGTTTTCTTGGATACTTTAGATATTATTTACTGTTTCTATGATGTTTACTACTAGCATGTCTAGCTAAACGCTTGGTATCGGTTGGGCATGATTCTATGAGTATTTCCTTTGAGACTTGTGCTTAATGCATAGTTTGTTTGCTTCTATTAATTCTGTGCACGCGGTTGACAGCTAGTTGCATGAGTAGGGGAAGTCTTGAACCGCAATCTTACTCTTGCTACTTGTTTGTTATATGTGAAACTAGTTGAATAGCCTGACGGTGACAACTAGGAGTAACGCGCTAGGATAATCAATTGCTACTGTGACAGGATTCGTAGCTATTTAGACTAGTCTTAAGAATTAATAGCTCATGAACTTTGATCGGAACATGCGCACATGTTAGGAAGCCTTGATCGGACACTAACATTAGTAAACCAAACTATAGACGTTTAGAGTCGATGATAAGGAATACACTCATAGAGGATTGTCTGCGCCGATACTTTTCATAGTCATAGTACTTAATCTCTACTGCCTGCGCACGTCTAGTGCAATTCCTGCGTTTACTACTGTTTACTCGCGCACTTGCGCAACCCAATCACTCACACCCCCCAGTTTTCGTAAGTGCAGGTTACTAGTTAAAGCTAATCTACTTGCTCCCTGTGGATTCGACCCTGACTTAGCCGCTGTACTAAGTGGAGAAGGAAGGAATAAATTTGAGGCGCACAACGATGCGCTATCACCTACACAGAAGGACAGGAGTTTACGCTTAAATGATGCATTGTGGGCATTTAGGACCGCCTACAAGACACCCATCGGAACCTCTCCTTATCGTTTAGAGTATGGCAAGGCTTGTCATTTACCGGTGGAATTGGAGCACAGGGCCTACTGGGTACTTAAGCAGTGCAACATGGATTTGGCAAAGGCTGAAATGGAACACAAGCTACAATTGAGTGAGCTAGAGGACTTGCGTCTAGAGGCTTATGAGAGTCAATCAGACTACAAGGCGCAGAATAAGCTCTATCATGACAAGTTCATCCTACGACGAACATTTGAGATTGGGCAGCAGGTACTTTTATTTTCATAATAATTACGACTAATGTTTGGCAAGTTGCGTTCTAGATGGACACGTTCATACACGGTGGTGCGCATTTTCAATCATGGGGCAGTGGAGCTGGAGAACCCAAGGAATGGGGATCGGTTCAAGGTCAATGGACCGCGCGTGAAGCATTACTATGGTGAATCGCGACCAAATGCTCAAGAAAGCGAGCTAGCCGAGCCCCACGACAATAACTGAGTTGAGGTACCGTCGAGCCAATGAGGTAAAACAAAGGCGCTTTGCTGAAGGCAACCCGATTTTTTTTTCCATTTTAATTCTTATTGTGCGTCTACTTAGTGTTTCCAGAGTCTCCTCTGTTAGACTATTGTTAGGGTCTAATTATTTGGAAAGCAAATTTTTTAAGCGTCTCCCAGTGCATACGGCGGCATCAGGCATTATCGAGTTGGCCGAGCTCGTAATGTTGTCTTGGACCGCGCTCATAATGTTGGCGTGGGGTGCCCTTCATATTTAGCTGGCCGCGGTTCAACCCTGTAAGGGTTGGAGCGCGCCTCATAACTCCAAGTTCTCTCATCTCCCACGCGAGCCAAATCTTGCCGGAATTTTCTTTTTCTCTATAATCTGAAGGCGTTTTCCAATTGCTTAAACATCCCAGGCACTCCTTAATCCTATCCCTTACTCAATTCGTGCAATATTCGACCGGATCTCAAGTTTTGGAAGTTTTAGGGTTTATGCTTGATCTGTGAAGTTAGGCGAAATTGGATGTATTAATTGTTTGCAGGTTAATCATACATGTTATAGGGTGCTAGGTTTGTGATTTGGGGTGTTAATTGGGAGTTTTGGAGGTTGATTTAGCTTAGGTTAATAGCTGCTGCCGAGCCTCAATTTGTAGAGGTCGCGCGCCAGCAGAACACATTAGTCCCGCGCCCGCAAGAGACATTAATGCATTGGCCGCGCTTGTTAATGTTGTCTTCTGGCGCGGTAATTCATTGACTTACATTTTATTTACATCGTGTAGGCATGACAGCGCGTCGTCGTGCGCCTCAAATTAGAATTTATAACTCCTGCAACACACTAGCAAGCGGTAAGCAGGGTCGAACCCAAAGAGAGCAAATGAGTCGGAGTTTAATGAGAGTCACAGAAAAAGGAACGCAACTGAGGAAATCAATTCAAAGAAAATCAGTTCGGGGAATACAATGCAACTAGTTATCACCGATCGACTACATGAGTAAGCTAGTGAATTCTGCCTTAGTCCAACATTCCCGCTAAAGATATGTCGACAATCAAATTCTACCTATTCTTAACTGCTAGGCCTTCGAACAAGTTCAATAGTTACTCGACTAATACTACAAATTGGTTCTACCGCTAGGTTTTTCCCAACAATGCAATCAAGTCAAGTGTAACGCAATTGATATCAATCTAGCTCACCGCTAAGCTGCACTAAATTGTCAATCAAAGCATTCGGATTCATTCATACAAGGGCAGCAATCCACAGCTCAAATCATGTACTCATTGACCTCAAACCATTGTTGCACTATAAATCCCCAAACTGAAATATTGATTTAGCTACTCATAATATCCATGAATACAATAGAAACTAGGTTCATCACACTACAATACACAAACTGAGCTCAAAACAAGTCCGGCCGTGAACAGTAATTCCGGCCGTGAACAGTAACGGTGAATAGTGAAATGTGAACAGTAAAATGTGAATAGTAACCGGCCGTGAATAGTAAACTCCGGCGACTTTTCCAGCAGCTTCGCTCCAGCTCCTCCACTGCCGTGAACAGTGCCGTCCCGTGAATAGTGCTGTCCAGAAATGTCCACTTGAAGAGAGATGATTCTTTTCCCAATTAGTCCATGTTTTAGGTTTAGGGTTTTTTTGGTTGAACCACCTTGATTGAACCACATGTGCTTGAACCAAATCTGATTTCCACTTGAACCAGCAGAGTTGACTGCTGTTGACTTTTTTGGTCTTGGGCGAGTGTCTCAAATATGCGATAAAATCCGATGCGATCTTGAACACCCCTGCGATACGAAAACACTACAAAAGAGTAATCGATTCACGCAAAATGTAATAAAATTATGGGAATAAACAACTCAATGGAGCGTATAAATACGCTCCATCAAACTACCCCACACTTATTCTTGTTCGTCCCCGAACAACAACAAGATACGCAAGCACTCAAATCATTCCTATCATGCCATGATATAAACATTGAAATTACTCGAGAAGTCATCCCTAATCAGTCAATCAATACATGCTTACAATCATTCTCAAATAATGTTCAACAAGAGCTAGAATGATACATGTTACCTTTAAGCTTGAGATGGGATTTAATGGATGACTAGGAGTTAGTCCTTTTAGACTCCTAACTCCACTCTTTGGTTCAACTTCATAGCCACGCGCATACAACTGAATTTGCTTTCTTTGGCACGTGATGAATCCGAGTTATGAGAGGATCAACCTTTTCTTCTTTTCTTATAGGACATATTTCTTGCTTTTGGACTTTGCTCTTTTTTTCGATTGCTTTTCTTTCACTTCTTGAAAATCTGATTTTTTTTCTTTTTCGAGCTTCTAATGTGAAATGTTTGCTTCTTGTCCTTTTTGAGCTTTGCTCTCCAATTTGAACCGTTCCAATCATAGCCTTCGAATGGCAGCATAAGGAACGCGTCCCGCTCTTTCTCATCCTTGCCCTTTCAGCGCGAGGCAGGATAGGGGTTACCCACCCATTCCCGGTTACTCGGACTAGAGATAGGACGGTTTGTTTTCCCGTCCCACCACTGCATAACACTGCAATGATGGAGTCAATATCACCCCTCATAACTCGAAGCACCAACCTCCACAAATACAGTGCGCTACGCGACTAATCCTTTGAACCTCCAAATGAATGTCAAGTCCCTCTAGGACATTTCTATCAACTCCACATCCTGAAATATCTCAGCTCAAAAGAACATATAACATTAAAGCGCAAGCATCACAATATTTTGGAATTCATGGAAAGCATACATATCAAAACTTCAAAGAGAGGGCATCATCTCATAAAATCAGCATTTATATCACAGCACAATGCATCATCTCATTAATCCAGCAGCAACTCAGTAGCATAATCCTCATAAACATGGCAGCAAATGCTCACAAACTCAGCAACTCATAAAAAAAAAACGTGCTCTACTATTAACTAATGCAAGCTAACAAAGGCACACATGATGAACGTAGCGCGCATACTAACTTCCCACCCCACACTTGAATCGAACCGTGTCCTCATGGTATAATCTAGGGTAAGGAAAGGAAGCTCATGCAAGATACACACAAGAATTAAGCGACTAACATGGCTAAACTAGAGAAGATAAAAAAAATCAGAAAGAATTGCGCCCCAAGAAGACATTAAATCGAGCGCCCCAAGAAGACATTAAGTTGCTAAAGTGTTAAGCTGGCGCGCAGAATAATGTTGCCTGGAGGAGCGTAACTCACTCAGATGGAAAACTCCAAAAATTGCAATTCAAACAACTAAGACTCTAATGACTTCTAACATGCATGACTCTCTTAAACACTAAATAGACTCACACTAAAACTCTAAAATTAAGCACCGGGTTGCCTCCCGCAAGCGCCTTTGTTTAACGTCTTTGGCTCGACGATACCTTCCATTTAAGCTCATGCCGGTTCGGCCAAATGGAACTCCTCATCATGTAGGATATCGGGTGGAACATCAAGTGGAATATCAGGTGGAATGGTAGGCTTCAGGTGCTTCGTCAAGGGCTTTAATTGAATATCCGGGGGCTGCACAACAGATGGGGCGAGGATAGTTTTATTGCACAATTTGATGGCATTGATATCATACCTAGGGATGTCATGGATTAATTGCCCAGCAGCAATCTCTTTGGTGTCTAGCTCAGATATGTCCTCCCCACATCGTGCGAGTGTAGCATCTTTGATGGTGTCCAAGGCTTGTATTCCTGGAAGGTTAGGTAGGAATTGCATAGGCTTATGAATATTAAAGTTGATCACTTCCCTTTCTACCTCCATGGAGAGATCACCCGTATGTATATCAATTTTCATCTTCGTGGTTGCCATAAATGGTCTCCCTAGCAAAATTGGTGAAGACCCTCTCTCATCCTCCATCTTGACCACATAAAAATCTGCAACCAATGATAGTGTTCCTACCTGCACTAGCACATCAACAACAAGACCCTCTGGCTTTGTGCACGATCTATTAGCCATTTCAATTGTAAAATCAGTGGGTCTAAGAGGACCGATACGCAATGTTTCATATAAGGAATAAGGCAAGATATTAATCGAGGCACCCAAATCCAACATGCAATTATCCACTTGAACATCATTAATTATGCATGGAATTGTAAAGATACCTGGATCCTTACATTTCGGTGCTACCTTGGATGGAAGAATGGCCGAGATGTTGGGGTTGAGATTTACTTGCTCAAGACCTCCTTGTCGAGTGGTGCACAAATCTTTAAAAAACTTGCCATACTTCGGAATGTGCTTGATTGCGTCGAGAAGTGGGATTGTGACTTCCATCTTTCTGAATAGCTCTAAAAGCTCTTGATCCATCACTGGATTCCTCTTTGACTTTGAAATCTGCATAGGAAATGGAAGTGGAGGGTCAGTTTGGCGAAATTCAGAATTTGAGGCAGAATGTCGCGCTCCAGATGAAGACATTATTCGCGCTCCAGATGAAGACATTAAGGGTCTGCGCGCCGAGCTAATGTTCTCCTGGGGCGCGCTACTCTCTGTTTCGGTTTCCCGTCTCGCCTCTTCTGTAATTTTCTTGCCGCTTCTCAAGGTCACCGAACAAACATTTCCTCTTGGATTGGGAATTGTTTGTGATGGCAGCTTTCCTTTCTCTTTGTCATTCTTTAGCTCGGACACGGTAGCCGCCAATTGGGACATTTGCTTTGTCAACTCGGCTAGGGTGCTGTCGGTCTTGGCCTGATTATTCTGCATAGTCACCGCCATCTCCTTTATGACTTCTTCTACTGATTTCCCTTGATTTGCACTGCTCGGGCCAGCTTGGTTGTAGTTGCGCCTTTGTTGTTGCCCATAAGAATTCCCATTTCCACTTCCATTGTATCTCTCTTGTTGGTGAAATGGTGGGCGGTAGGCTTGTCCTTGTCCTTGGCCTTGGTTCTGATTCTGATTTTGTCCTTGATTAAATCCTCCTTCATTTCTCCAACTGAAACCGTTGGCTGCTAATCCAAATTGCCTTGGTGCTTGCCTATTGTTGAATTGTTGAAATCCTCCCATAGCATTGACATCAGCGGCCTCTTCCTCATGTAGGCTAGGGCATTCATCTGTCTTGTGGCTCGCAGTGCCACAAAGTCCACAAGCTTTAACTTCACTGACTTGGCCAACCATAAGCTTCTGCACCATTTGCTTAAGCTCCTTGATCTCAGTTGCCATTTGATTTGAATTGGAATCCATTTGGGAGACATTCCTTGCTCGGCTTGTATCATCTCTTCTACCGGAATCATCTCTAAATCTGGCACTCTCGGCATTCTCATTGATAAGCTCTCGCACCTCAGCAGGTGTTAGATTCAAAACCGTGCCCCCGGCTGCTGCATCCAAGAGCATCCTCTCCAATGGTCTCAATCCATCCAATAAGTACTCCACAAGCATTTCTTCTCTCATACTCAAATTACAACAGCTTTGTTCTAAGGCGTTGAATCTCCCCAAATAATCATACATTGACTCACTTGGACCTTGTTTAATGTTGGAAAGCTCTCTTCTTACTTGGGCAGCCCTAGCAGGAGGATAATATTTATCGAGAAACTTCCTTTGCATTTGCTCCCAAGTTCGAATGCTTCCTGAAGGCAAAGATAAAAACCAAGTTTTTGCAAGGTCAGTTAAACTGAAGGGAAACACTTTTAACTTAAACCTCTCTTCCGGAGCAGCATATGGTTTGAGAGTCCGACATATCCCGTTGAATTCTTGTAGATGCCTAGATGCTACTTCTCCTGGCAGCCCTCCAAACTTTGGGAGATGATGGACCACTGCTGTCTTCACTTCAAAGTCATCCTCATCTTGATCAGTGTTAATACACCATGGTTCATTGTTGAATGTTGGGGCTGAAAGCTCTCTAAGTGTAGGTGGTCTCATCCTTCCACGTGCATATTGCTGAGGATGAGGTTGAGGTGGATAATGTTGTTGTTGTTGAGGAGGAGTTGCATATTGTTGTTGAGGAGGGGGTGGATATGCATAATCATCTTGGTCTTCCCTCCTCTCTTCTCTATTGTACCGAGCTGCCCTTTGCCTTTGATTAAAGACTCTCTCCGGCTCATCATAAAAAGGGGGAGCAATTGGATTGTTGTTGTTGTTGTTTTGATCAGGTTCATGATCACCATGGACACTTCCTGCATGAGACATACTAGAAAGCCAAGTGAAATGCAAAGGTAGACTACCAAACAACTCAAAAGCACAAAATGCAGAATTTAAATAACTAAACAATTCAAAAAGAAAATGTAAACGAACTCGGATGGCTAAAAAAACACACAGCTCACGCTAGGGAGCGTGAGTTCTGATCGGGAGCCCGTTCCGCTCAAAGAAAGGTGTCCTGATCTTCAATCAGACTCCGGTGACACTATTCATACCCTTCCCGGCAGCACTATTCACCGCTGGCTAAAACTCTTTCTTTTTCTCTTCCAATCTGCACAACAAGCAAGCTAAACACAGTAAAACAATAAAAACAAGAAAAACAAAGTTTCGAACTCTAGACTGAATGTTGCCCTCCCCGGCAACGGCGCCAAAATTTGACAGCGCGTCGTCGTGCGCCTCAAATTAGAATTTATAACTCCTGCAACACACTAGCAAGCGGTAAGCAGGGTCGAACCCAAAGAGAGCAAATGAGTCGGAGTTCAATGAGAGTCACAGAAAAAGGAACGCAACTGAGGAAATCAATTCAAAGAAAATCAGTTCGGGGAATACAATGCAACTAGTTATCACCGATCGACTACATGAGTAAGCTAGTGAATTCTGCCTTAGTCCAACATTCCCGCTAAAGATATGTCGACAATCAAATTCTACCTATTCTTAACCGCTAGGCCTTCGAACAAGTTCAATAGTTACTCGACTAATACTACAAATTGGTTCTACCGCTAGGTTTTCCTCAACAATGCAATCAAGTCAAGTGTAACGCAATTGATATCAATCTAGCTCACCGCTAAGCTGCACTAAATTGTCAATCAAAGCATTCGGATTCATTCATACAAGGGCAGCAATCCACAGCTCAAATCATGTACTCATTGACCTCAAACCATTATTGCACTATAAATCCCCAAACTGAAATATTGATTTAGCTACTCATAATATCCATGAATACAATAGAAACTAGGTTCATCACACTACAATACACAAACTGAGCTCAAAACAAGTCCGGCCGTGAACGTAATTCCGGCCGTGAACAGTAACGGTGAATAGTAAAATGTGAACAGTAAAATGTGAATAGTAACCGGCCGTGAGTAGTAAACTCCGGCGACTTTTCCAGCAGCTTCGCTCCAGCTCCTCCACTGCCGTGAACAGTGCCGTCCCGTGAATAGTGCTGTCCAGAAATGTCCACTTGAAGAGAGATGATTCTTTTCCCAATTAGTCCATGTTTTAGGTTTAGGGTTTTTTTGGTTGAACCACCTTGATTGAACCACATGTGCTTGAACCAAATCTGATTTCCACTTGAACCAGCAGAGTTGACTGCTGTTGACTTTTTTGGTCTTGGGCGAGTGTTTCAAATATGCGATAAAATCCGATGCGATCTTGAACACCCCTGCGATACGAAAACACTACAAAAGAGTAATCGATTCACGCAAAATGTAATAAAATTATGGGAATAAACAACTCAATGGAGCATATAAATACGCTCCATCAAGGCACTTGTTTCGGTTTTTTCAGGATGGCGCCGAAGAGAGAACCCACATTCAAAGAGCTGTACGAGAAATTCACTCAAAAGAAGTGTGGTGCGAGTATATTTGTCGATGAGGAATTCCTACAGGCAAGCGGTCTATATGATCGCGTGTTACAGTTGCTTACAGGAGTCGGCTGGCCCGGATTACTGACTATCCAGTCAGAGACTGAAATGGAAGACGTCCAGGAGTTTTTGGCATCATTTAATTATATGGGCTATGCAGACAATCTTGGTATCTGGTAGAGCCACTGCGGTCAGTTTTATCTCACTCACCCGCCACAGCTGCGTGAGTTATTTCTTGGCAGGTAGACCCACAATTGAGCGTTGCATGAGTCCCGCTTTTATCATACCTGGTATAACCTCTCTTCGGATGCCTGGCTTACCACCCTATCGCCAGCAAGGCGCGCACTCTTCTTGAGCCGGCCTATTTCTACCTTCAGAAGCTCCTCTCCGGGTCAGTCTTCGGGCGAGACATTGGGGGTGACAAATTGCCCTCGTACGAGATGCTTGTGTTCCATTGCTGCCATCATCAGTTAGCTCTCGATTTTGTGCATGTGCTAAGCAAGTTGTGGAGGAGGAGACCGTCGTGTGGAGGAGTATTTTGTGGGGGTCTCATCACCTACATGTTGCGACACTTGCACCATCAGCCGGTCTTGGAGTCTCACCAGCGTGTCCCGCCAAAGTTTCTCACCCGAGAGGCTTTGTTAGGGATGCGTGCACTCATTGCTCGTCCACCGAGGCCATATCAGTTTGCGTAGAAATATCATGTGGATTGGAGGTACCATGAGCCGCTTCCGATAGACAGGCGGTGCAGGCAGGCAGCAGCGACAGAGCAGGCTGAGTCTTCAGCTGCCGGTTCCAAGAGAGCCGCGCATAGGATAGCTCCTAGAGTCGAGGAGCAGCCACCACCGACCTTTGCCCAAGCACAATTGGACGCTACGTTCAATGCCTATAGGGTGTTGGATTTTTTCAAGCCGTCTGGGACACAGCCAGTGCCAGCACCGCTAGGGTGGTTTCCAGGGCAGCCGATCCCTCCAGAGCACGTGATCGTACAGGAGTCCTCATCATCCCCCAGCGATCCAAAGACGACTCTATTGAGTTCTAGGGGAGTTTCTGCTTTCTTTCTTATTTCTTTCTTTCTTTATCATTTCTGTTATTTGGTAGTGTGTTGCATGACCCGCCCTTGAGCATAAGTCGATCCGTGAGGACACGGCTATGTTCAACAGTGTGGGGTGGGGTAGTAGAGTCTGTCGTGTCAGCACGTTTACCTTTATTAGCATGCATTAGTGGTAGCTAGGGCACATTTTTATTTTCAAATTTGTATATGCCGCGATGAAGATACTGATTGTATGAGCCGAATGCGAAAATTGACGATGAAGGAAGAGTGGGACTAAGTTTGTGCTCTTCAGTCATGACCATGAGTAGCTAAAGTTTTGTTTCAGTTTAGGATTTTCAGTTAGTGACATACATGTTTGAGACTTGAATTTATTGCCCATTTCTATTCAATTCTAGTTCTGGATCTTAAATTGCATGAATTGTATTGTGCGATTAGCGTATACTTTGTCGTGAAACTAATTCGATTATCAATTCAAATTAATAATGCTTGTCAAGATTTTATCGTGGAAACGAGTAGTAAAATCCATGTTTAGTATCACCTTTGTCGGGGTACTCTAGGTTATTACCTTTGTCGGAGTAACCACATGTTTGATTAGAATCGCAATATTTAGAAGTCGATGATAACAATCACTATTGAATTCCCTGGGCTGAAAACGTCTCTTAATTGTTATTCAAGTTTACTTACTTTCGTTCTTACGATAACTTACTTAAACCCCCTTTAGTTTAATATTCACAGGAAATCGCTTCACAGTCAGTTCTATTGGGTTCGACCCTTGCTTACCGCTACACTAGCTAGAGCTTGGAATTATAAATATAAATTTGGCGCACACAACGACGTGCCGTCACCTAACTTTAAACCAAATTTGAACTTGTCTATAGTATTTACTAGAGATACCTCGCTTAGAGGAAAATCCCCAGTTTTTATTTAGTAGACACAAGTTAAGCATTACTAGCTAGCCTTAGACTAATCTAGGCTTTTCTCTTGTGTTCAACTCGAGGTCATTCGGATTATAAATATTGTTTCGTACCGTGATTGGACTAGTAATTTTTCTTCCACAATTTATACAACGTTCAAAATGGTGCCGTTGTCGGGGATTAGCCATTAGACTAGTTTGCTTTAGCTAGTTTACTTCATTTTTTTTTTTTTGTATATTGTGATTGTGTGTTTGCATTTTATTCTTGCTAACTTTGATTTCAGTTCACACTTATTAACGCTTTCTTTGATTGCTTCGTAGGTGTTTGAATGCAAACCAAAGCACGCATGAAAAAGGCACAAGAACAAGCCTCCACATCAAACGCCAAATCAAAAATTGCCAGATTTTGATACTCCTTCACCTCAAATTCGCGTTGATCAATCACCAACAAAAATTATGGATCAACCAAACCCGAGGAAGGAAATGCCGCCCATCCACAAGGGGAAGACGAGAGATCGATTAGGGAATACATTGCCGCAACCATTGGACACTATAGATCACCCATATACCTGCAGAAGGGTGATGATAGTGAGTTCGAAGTAAAGCTGATTCCCACGCTATTGACGCATGCCACTTGAGAAGGGATCCTAGCGAAGAACTTCTCAAGTGTGTTTCTTATATCTACGTCTTAGCCAAGATGTTAAACTAGGCTGGTGAGTATTTATGCTTTTATTTCTACTTGATTGTAGTATAGAATCGTTATGGAATTTGTGTTGCGCAGTGCGCCAAATGTTTGATTGGTGGTTTAAGGGATTTTAAGTGTGTCCTCAAATTACCCCTTTGGTTTGATTATCAATATGTAGCAGTTTTAAGTGTGGGTAATTCAATGATGTTTAGGCTGCATCTTTGTACATCATGACTTGTGTTGGTATTTTGTTATGTAATTTGCTTGACTTGTCAATTTGTTTTTGTACGCTCTTCGACGCGATCTTTTTATGACATTTTTTTGGTTTTCGAACTTTTGCATTTTTTATCTACCATTTTTCCTTAGAAAGCTGACTCCACCACATGCTGGTCGAATCGATTTTTGCTCTACATGAATCAAGGATGATTCGACAAGGCTATTTCCCCACTGATAGTTTGATTCGACCAACCTGGCCGAATCACTTTTTTTGCCTTGCCCGAATCACTTTTGATTTGGGGGACCACTCCCTTACGGAACTGCTTTGATTCGACTACAGCCTGTTCGAATCACATTTTGTTCTATCCCGAAGCAATTCTGATTCGTGCAGTTTTGAGATAGAATTATTTTTGGTTGACTTTGGGAATTTTGCAACTTTAGGCACATTTGTTTGAAACATTTTTCAAGCACAATAATACACTAGTCCATGACTTTTGATTTACACGAGCATATCTAAGTAAACTCATTGTTTGAATTATAGCACATTTGCTTTTCAATTTCTCGTCTAGCTATATGTTTCGCATTGATATATATGTAAATCTGCGAATTCAGGTGTTGCGCTAATATTTTTCTTGAGTTTCAGTTTCCCTACAACGGATTAGAGCAACATTCACAGACCTTGTCGAATGTGCATTTGGCTACCTTCACACGAGAGAATTTCCTTCGAAACTTTCTTTTTAATTTTTACTTTATATTGCTTAGGGACTAAGCAAACTCTTAAGTGTGTTGTGTTTGTGCATGCGCTTTTATTTGCTTAACAACATGATTTTATGCTACAAATTTATTTTGCACGTATTATAATAGCATGATTGTTTTCATTCTAGCTTTATGTATTGATCACACGAAGTAATGTTTGCTAAGCAATTAAGTAGTACCATTTAAAACAAACTTTTTGGAAGGAGTTGTGCTTTGAATTCACGAATCGTATCTTTAAAGTTGATTGACATTCATTGTGATGATGTTATTCACATGATTTGGTGTTTTGACTAGCTTAGTTCGATTTATTTTTAAGTTCTTTCCGTGCTTGAAAAATGAAGTTAAGTTTAGCGAACACAAAAATAAATAGTTTTCATATAAAAATCTTGTACTTGTTCTTGTTTGCTTTTAGGCGACTTTAGCATTCTTATTTACCCTTTGCATTTGTTGAGCTCACACTTCATGCTCCATTATATTTCACTTAAGCACATTGTCAAGTATTAAGTGTGGAGTCTAATAATGTATTTGCGAAAAGAAAAAAAAAATTTTAAGGTCTTATAAATGCCGAGGGTTAGGAAGGTAAGTTCCTCCTTGAAAGCATTTGTATAGGCACAAAAATATTATTTATTTCTTTAGTCAAGGAAAAGTCTCACAAATGCCGAGGGTTAGGAAGGTAAGTTCCCCCTTGAAAGCATTTGTATGAACGCAAACAAATAAACCAACTTAATTCTAGACTTTATGCCTTTTCCGTAAGCTCTTTCACATGTGTGTTTGTAAGGCATTTGCACTTCGCTTTTAGGAAACGTCTAAGGTACGACCCTCGTAATTTATTACTTAAGCATCAAGATTTGTACAACTCAATTTTAAAAATTTCAATGTCAAAACTCCTCTTCTGTTACAGATTATGACGTAGAGTCTAAACTTGAGAATGAGTTTGTTGTCATGAGCTTATGGACTTGCCCTTAGCAAGCATATGTGATTGACTCGACAAAAGTTTTGTGTAAGCGACGCTTTTCTTCATACTACTTGCATAGGCAATTGAGCGGTAATTTGAATTTGACGAATGCTAGTTTTGATATCGACTCTATGAATATTTGTTGTTGCAGTGAATTTAATGATTCTTAGAGTTTGCGTGAAATGAATGATTTGCACCACTCTATTATTATTATGTGGGCTGATCAAGAACTACTTGCTTAGCAAACTATCTCTGGACTTTGAACTTTTCATGGATGATTGCGAGTAGGATTTGTGAGTATTCCTATTCTAAAAACTCTCACGAGACTATAACTCGTCCACTAGAGTAGCCTAGAAGTTTAAAGGCTTGATACATACGCTAAATGCATCAGTGATTCCTACGACAATGAGTTAGGAGTAGATTAATTTTCTTTGATTAGTTATTTTTATGCTATGTTACTTGAGTAGGAGGTCGATGTGTTTTATGTGCGTAAGATTTGCTACGTGCTTTGATACTGTCATAAATGATCTAGCATCTTACTCTCCGCTTGACTTGTGCATATACTTGTTCGGGACGAGCAAGACTTAAGTGTGGGGTGTTTTGATGAGCGCACAAATGACCTTATATTTGTTCGTATTTTCCCTTTACTACTTGTTTGTTCCATTACTTTATAAAATCATTTGATGCTTTCTTTGTCCATTTCAAGTTAAAAACACGTATTACACGATATGAAGTGGATCGAAGAAAATCTGGATGAATTCCAGTCGATCGAGAGCAAAAACGAGCAAGAATGGAGCAAATGGCAAATTTGATTCGCCCAGGCACATTTTGATTCGATCAGATGGGTGCACGAATCATAATTGATTCGGCCAACCTTAGCCGAATCATTCTCTCAATCTTCTGGATCAACCTGACTCTAGGAGAATTCTAACCAGTGTTGACCGAATCAAATGAAGGCTTGATCAAAAAGTGATTCACTCAAGAAGAGGTGGGCTGCCCGAATCAACTTGACTCGAGAAGGATTTCATCCGATTGACCAATTCTTGACCGGATCGCATGAAGGTTTGACCGAATCATAAGTGATCTACCCAAGAGAAAGTGACTCGCCCAGCCCTAATACACATGAGACTTTGATGTGCTCACTTTGCCCGAATCAATTTACTAGGGCACTGCCAGTAAATAGGTAATTTTTGAAGAGAGTATAAATAGAAAGAGATGCAAAATTAGAAAACAAAAACCCTAGACGATTTCTCTTAGAGAACTTGAAGAATTGTTGAGGATTCGAAGAAGACATCAATAATTGGAGATTCTACATCATCCCTCTACTCAACCCCTACTAGTTTGTCTTCAATTGGTGAACAATTTCTTTTAAAAACTATATCTTGTAATGAACTCACAATGAGTGAGTAGTCCCATAGTACTAGGGATCCTTATGAATCCCTTAGGTTAGATTGTAACACAAGACATGCAGTTTATTATTATCAATGAGGTTTTTGATTGAAAGTTCCCATGCATTATCTTCAGGTTAATTTTATGCACACCAAGTGTTTGACGAAATGCATGAATGAGTATGAATTAGTGAAACACCTAAGGATGGAATGAGAATTGAACTTAGGTTATTTAGAAGATCAAGCATGTTTATTTTAGATGGCTTTTGGGCGCGAGAGTGACATTCGCAATATAGTAGGCTAAGTATAGAGCGGACTTGAGTAAACTATCAATAGACCGAGAGGTTGAGATTAGGAGACTTTTGTTCTACACGGTTCATAGAGCAAGAGTTTGACAATTGTGTCCCTTAGGTATCATTCCCATTCTAGAAAAGGAGCGAAAATTGAATCTAGAGTGCGTGATACTTTAGCCTAGAACTATCAATCAAACTACATTATGCATATATTGATGTTTTGTGTTGCTAATCGCATGACCTAGGGGTGAAATAAGATTCCGACTACGTTTTCTCTATTGCCTTACTTTACACCAATTTTGAACTTGTCTTTAGTATTTACTAGAGATACCTCGCCTAGAGGAAAATCCCCAGTTTTTATTAAGTAGACTCGTGTTAAGCATTACTAGCTAGCTTTAGACTAATCTAGGCTTTTATCTTGGGTTCGACTCGAGGTCACTCGGATTATAAATATTGTTTGCGTACCGTGATTGGACTAGTATTCTTACTACCACAATTTCGACAATGTTCAAGAGTCATGTATCCCAGGTGAAGAGGATTATAGGATATTTTGCAGGTACATCATCTAGCATTGTGGGATATTTGTGATGCAGATTGGGCAAGCAATACAAATGATAGGAACATCACTTCTGGAGGATACTTTTATGTTGGAAACAATCTTGTTTCATTGTTTAGTAAAAAGCAAAACAACATTTCCTTCTCAACTGCTGAGGCAGAATACATAGCAGCTGAGAGCAGTGCTCAGCATATGATGTGGATGAAACACATGCTGGAGGAATATGGCGTTGAACAGGATGTTATGACATTGTATTGTGACAATATGAGCGCCATCAACATATCGGAGAGTCCAGTACAGCACACACGAACAAAGCATATAGAGATCAGACACCACTATAGTTGTTAGCTTATGGAGAAGAAGGAGTTGATCTTGACTCATATCTGTACAAATTGCCAGAAAGCTGATATCATTACAAAGGCTTTATGCACAGAACAATTCGAGACCTTGAGGTCTGAGTTGGGACTGTGCGTGGTCGAAAACAAATCATGGTGTGACTTCTGGTAGTCCTTTAATAAAGAAGGGGCTAAAGTTTGGGCTACCAGAAAACTAAAAGGAAATGTAACACTTATACTTCAGCTCACGTTACAACATTTCCTATTTGCGTGCTATTTTAGATCCATGACAAATTGTTGATTAAGGCATCGGAGGCTGTTGAATCGATTGCTAAGGAAGCTGCTATTGCGTCGTCTATTAAGGTAACTCCTGTTCCTGTTAATGTTGAACAGCATGTTGAAGGGGTTGTTGAACCCACTGCTGAGGAAATGTTGTACAGGTTGTTGGACCTTCTGTTGTGAATAAAGAAATCACGGAGGGTGTTGCTAAGGAGATTGCGGAGGCAGTTGTTGATGAAAGGGCTGAGGATACCCCTGGCACAGATGCAGGGGGAGCGAACCAGGTTGGTGAGGTCCACACTCAAGGGGTCTCAGCTGCTGATAATGAATTAGAATCAGAGGAAGTTGATGAGAAATTCGAGGAGGAGAAAGTGAAGAGTCCAATTGGTGCTGTGGAAAGTGAAGAGGCCGTTGCACAGACCACTGCTAAGGATGTTGGTAATGAAATAGAAGAGGAATCTTCCTCTAGAGAGAAGCAGACAGTTGAGTATGTTCTTGGTGCTAAGGAATCATCCAAAGGGAAGGAACAGTCTAAATTAGTTGGAGCAGAGGATATAGAGTTAGATGATTCTGAGGAAAGCCTGTCCCTGCCAGCAGAAGACGTTCCAGTTGTGAACTTTCCTGATGATGATGAGCAGTCAGCGTCTGTAGAAGGTGTTGTTACAGCAAGAGTTGATCAGCCTGAGTCCAGCAGATCGAAGAGAAAAGGAAAGAGTGTTGATGATGCCCCAACAGAGAAGAGGACAAAGACAGTGAAACCAGTTGGTGTGATGAGAAATGAAGTCTAGTTTGTTGACAGACCATGAGCAGATCGTTGGAAGAATGTGAAGAAAAGATGCTTGGTTTCTGAGAGGGTGTTGAACGAAGATAGGTTTTCTTCCAAGCACATGATCGAACTGTTCACGAGAGTTGGGCTGTATCACTTGCTGAAGAAAGCTAAGAGATATGATGAAGCTATAGTGAGAGAGGTTGTAGCCAATCTTGGTGATGATTTTGGTGATGAGATGAGTTCTGAGTATGGACATGTATGGGTCAGGGGGAGCCTGATCAAGATTGCACCAGAGGCCATTAATGAGTTCTATGGCATAGATGTTAAGGAGGCTGTTGAAGTGCATTTTGAGGAGAATGCTGACTGGGATGCAGTAGCAAGGAAGCTAACGGGGGATCTCTTTCCGTATGGTCTGTAATTTTATCTGCGAAGCACGCTATGATTAATGCTGTGAGTCAGCACAATTGGTGGACCTCTATCAATGTATCTAAGATCAGCAAGGGCTATGCCTTACTTCTAGGGGCGATTGGGGATGAGAAGAAGGTCAGTTTGGGGAAGGTGATCTTTGACCAGATAGCAGAGCACGCCATTTTCAAAGGGGTGAACTTAAATATTGGTTTTCCCTCATTAATATATGAATTAGCTATCTGTCAGTGTCCCGAGTTGAAGAAAGATGGAGTAAAGCTTTCTAGCAACCCTGAGGTCCTTGGAGCGATCACAAGCTATTCAAGGGAAAGCATGTTCTGGACATTCCCCTACCCACTGGTGAAAGTCAGACTCCAGTGTCTATTGGAGCAGTTGCTGAGGAGACCAACTCAACAGTTGATATTATTGGAAGGAGCATTGTGGGAAGAATGATAGATCTCCTGGAGGCAGAGAGAGCAGCACTGACGGAGTCAGTGGAGAACCAAAATCGCCGCATCAGGAAGATTGTCCAGATGCTTATCGACCTCCGCTATCATCATCAGCTAACCCCAGAAGACAATGAAGCTGGTAATGTCTGAACCCCTCATCCTATGGAGAACTTTTTTTCTTTCAGCCGTTGAACATTTTGCTTGTCATTTTGTAGAAACATTTGCACTTATATCCCCTTGCCGAGTTTATGGTAACATAGAGAAAGAATATTTGGGGGAGTAGTTTTTTTATGGATCTAACTTGAACAACTACTGTAGCATAGGTATTGATGTATTTTGCCAAAAACTGCCAAGGGGGAGATTGTTGGTCCCATGATTATGTATGGCATATTTTTGTGCAAAGAGTTGTTCAAGTAAGTTAGAAATATGTATAAAGTAGTTAGACGTTAAAACTGCAACACTGAAGTCAGCAGATGTAACACAATGTGTTATAGCAAGTGCTCGAGTACGCGCTGGCTGTAAACTAAAGGTGTATGTTCTTAGGAGGCAGCAGATTTCGAGAATCAAGGGCGCGGAGCATATCTCCGAGATTATTGGAGTCTTAACTAGATAAAGACCCAGAATATCTTCAACAATATTAATGGAAACGCAATCTCCTGGTTGGCAATAAAATGAAGATAAAATCAACAAATATTCAAATATATTTTTTTGAATATTTGTTGAGATATTTGAGGAGATTGGCGTGCTATAAAAGAAGGTGGAACAAAGTTGATGAAGATAATTCTCCATAGAGAGGGATCTTTACACTGAGGGGAGCTCAGTGTGTATCCAGACGAGTCACTGTTAGAAGAACTTGAAGAATGAGTCTTGCAAGTTTTTACTTTGTTGTCTGATCGTTATTAGTGGATTGATGCTTGTTGGGGTTAGGAGACCTCCCCCCCCCCCCCCCCCCCCCCCCCGCACATTACAGACACATTGTCTCGAAGTGGGTTACCAAATCCCTGTGTCTCGTATTTACTTTTCATTATTTACTTTCACTTGAAACAGTCGAAACATTTTCAACATGTTTCCTCAGAAGTTGTCATAACAACTGCTGGGACAAGTTCTATCACTCATACTAGAACTACATTACTGATTATTCACTTCATTCGATGATGAATTTCGCTCTTCTCCCAAACTTTTCATTATTTTTTTACCACTCTACTCTCGTTTCAGGTCAAATTATATTAAACTGAGGCTTTGTAGTCCGTTTGGAGCAAAATAAGGCAAAACACAGATTCAGACGAATACAGACCAAATCTGGGCAGATTGACCTATTCGTCATTAAAGGCTAGACGAGAACATGATTTTTTTCCGATTGAGACGTGCCATATCTTTTTGGAAAGCTAACTCGAAGGGCTACAACATCAAGACCATATTTGAAGGTTTAAAGGTTAAAAACGAGCAAGAATCGAGCAAAATGCAAAGTTGATTCGCCCAAGCAAATGCACGAATCAAAAGTGATTCGACCAACCCTGGTCGAATCAACTCAGGCTGCCCGGATCAACTTAACTCTAGGAGATTTTGTACATTGACCGAATAGAATGAAGGCCAGGGTGAATCAAAAGTGATTTGATTAAGCAGAATTGATTCCACCAGCATAAAATCCTTTGTCCAGTAGTGATACTTTGATTCGACCAAGGGGATGGTCGAATCAACTTCTGAGCAGCACAAATCAACTTTGATTCGGGCAAGACAAGTCAGCCCGAAAATGATTCGGCCCAATTGAATTTGCTATAAATAAAGACCTAGAACCCAGAAAAAAGGATTCTAGACCTGAGCAAAATTAAACCTAATTCTTGAAGACAGGAAAGATGACTCAAGGCTCTAAGAAGATTAAAGATCAAAGACTCGGCTTCGTAGTGCTTGATTCTTCTTTATTTCCCGTTTCTTCTTCTTTAATTCTCTTTTACACATGTATTCTGATTTTATCACCATGATTAGTGAGTAGTCGTCTCGTTCTTGGATCCTACGGATCTCATGCTTGTACTCAAACAGTTCATACGATGTTAATAAAACCTTTCTGAAATTCACAGCGTCTCAGTTAGGCAGATATGTGAACAAGCAGTTGCTGCAGCACACTCTTGTTCACTTGGAAATTGTCTCAGCAAACAATGAACAAGACAGAAGTTTGTTCACCCAGTTCGGCCAACTGCCTACGTCTGTGGAGGACTATTCCCCGGTCCTCAATCCACTAACCGCGAATTACACTCGGTTACAACTCCACGCAACCTATGCTACTCAACCTTGTGTGGATCACTTGACACAATCAGAACAGGCTCTGACTTGTGTCTGCACACCCTCTACAAATGTCAATCTAGAAGCTACAGACTTCTCAAGACTCAGCCTATTCTAAACTACACTCACTTAGCAGGGTTGTTGTAGCAACTGCTGTAACACACAGCTGAAGCACAATTGTCCGCATTGCTCCAAAGCCTTCTGCCGAGCCGTTCGAACGATTCCACGAGCGCTGCACACTCTGGAATACTCCCCCTCACTCAGTGACCACCTGCCACTAGCGAGAACCACCGCTTAGACACTCGACCGAGCCACACACCCATCAGTTCTTCCGCGGCTGCCCTTGATCAACCAACAAGCACCACTGCTCTGAATTAGCTTCCAGATCAAGCTCGAATCAGACTCTGCAAGTCCTGATTCCCTTCTGCTTCTGTCACCACAGCTCCGCGCTCACGCTCTGCTCTCGGGTGATGATCGAAGAATTCGTCCGTCACACACCAAAATTGCTCTCTCTGAATTCTGTGTATGCACTCGTGTATCCCTCAGCTTCGATCAACCTCTCAGCTCTGAACTCCTCTCACTTAAATAGCAGCACCAGCTTTAAGCAAGACCAGGTTTAAGCAATGTCCCAAAAAGAACAATTATCTCCTAAAATCTAGGAGATTAGATTTGATCTTTATCTTCAATACAAATCTCCTTCTCTGGCTAGGAAACCTCACTGGAAAATTCTCCACAGCATTTTAGAAATTCTTCTGATGATCTCCGTAGCGATCCCAGTCCTTCTAGACAAGCCCAGGTCGCTGCTGCTTCTCGGTCAGATGATGCAGCCACTTGAACAAGCTCCTGCTATAGCATCCCCTGCTGCAGCTGCTGCTTGTTCACTTGTGCTGGTTTTGTCAAACACTGCCATACTACATCATCACTTTCGATTATGTTAATGGAGCTCTTTATTTCTACTGTTCTTAATTTATCGTTCTTGAATGTCTGACATTGATTGGGATGCTTTCTTGTTATAACGAAATTAGGTTAAAGACCAAAAAGTTGACTGGGTCTTAGGTAATTAACCAGATTAAGTAGAATTAATATCGAAGCATGGTAGCTATACTGTTAGTACATAATCGATATGAAAGTTGACATTATTTGTCTGAAAACCTTAGGCTTAATAAATCAAAATTGTTGATAATCCGTGATTGCACGGCGTTCAACATTCTAGATTAATTCAGGCATGATCCATGATTGGGCTGCTTGCCTAATTTTATTAGGTTATTTCCATTACTCCATGATATAATTAGATTGTTAGAATTATTGAATGATTTGTCTGTTGGGCATGGGTGAAGTTTGATTCTCGAATATTGATTTTATTTGCATAATCTTGTTCTTGCGTTAGAATCAATTAGTTAGATAATTATAACTTTTTCATAATTAGAATAGCTAAACAAAGGCACTATCTTGCATAGTATGTTGAGGAATGACATCCTTGACAAAACTACTCAAGAGACTGCTGAAGCACTCCCTGAAGATTGGTGGCTGGAGCATAATCTGAAGACTAAAAAAATAGCAACAAGCAACATCAACAAAGAACTAGAGTCTGCTTCAGCACTCTGTGGATCTCAAGAGCTGAGGCAAACTGCGCAACCGATAGAAGATAGATTATGCTTCAGCACTCTCTGATGACCCAAAGCTAGAGCAGAATGCCCGCTCTACCTGGAGATGCACGGAGAGGCTCCACATGGTGCGGTAGTCATCGCAAAAGCTTAGGGAGTTGTGCAAACGTCAGCAATGGGTAGAAGCTTTCGGAAGAGATAATGCTTCAAAAATCCATATTAGGCAACATATTCTTCAACAACCTTGCGAGAATCCAGGACAAGATTCTGTGTTGCCCATGGATTTCGTAAGGAAATGTGGTTGCCAAAAGAACAGAGGGTTGATTGATACAAAAGGAACGCGAAGGCAACATTCAGAGACACACACATAGAAGCATACACATATAGAGAGCACGAGAGAAAACACACAGAGATCAACCTACTGTAGCAGGGTATACACACTGAGTTGAAGACTTGTTTTGCGCACAGAGGGAATCAGAACTCGTGGAGTTTGGTTCAACATTGATCCCTGAATTCAACTGGAGCGCTACTCATTGAAGGATCAATCAAAGCTCGGAGAATAACTGCGAATAGGTTTGTCGCAGGCTGAGTAAGAGCTGATCGAGGCTACCCAATAGTGACAGAGTGTGTCATTGATGGAGGGGGAGAAGAGACTGAGTTTGCATAACTCAGGGTGTCCGAATGTTTGGCGGGAAAGCTAGAATAGTTGTTGAAAGAAGATACAAGAACTCTCAGATAGAGTGAGCTGAAGCAGTTCGTGTACTACGCATTGTAATAGAGTAGGCTAGCTCTGTGAGTCAGGTCTGTAGCTATTTGTTACTGGAAGTGTGTAGGTAGCACGAAGAGAGTATGTGAGTTCAGACTGCTAGCTAGTCTAGGGAGTTAGACTGAGCAGAAGATTACGACTAGGGGAGAAGTAGAGGTGTGAGTCCTTTGTACTTTGAACCACATATAGTGAAGTCTTGAGTATCGGAGAGTGATCCTCCCCAAACGTAGGCAAGTTTCCGAACTGGATAAACCAACTGACCGTGTCTTTCTTATTCTTCAGTAGAATAATTTCCGTAGGAAGAGACAGAGGAAGCTGTATCTTCAGAGGCTGTAACTCGTAATCAGCAGCACATGAGAATTTCATAGTATACACACGTATTTGCTTCTTGGATCAACCCTTGGCTTACCAAGGTTTATAAATTGTATTTGACTGCAGCTTGACCCCTAAAACATAAATTGAGAACTATAAAGGGTTAAATACGAATATGGTGTTGAGAGCCTTTGAGTTCGTGAATGCTATAGCTTCTTCTTTAGCAGTCTATCTATCCTTTGGTTTCTTTTGTGCTACTCCCACATTATCTTTCACCAGAGGATGCGTCCAGTTCTAGACGACGGCTCTCTAAGCTATCTCATCTGTAGCCTTCAAGAATGCTTTCAAGCGTGCTTTCCAATAGCCATAATTTGCTCCTTCAAGCAACGGGGTCTGATTGTGCTTTGTCCTTCCTTCACATCCGTGTTAGCTGTCAGCAATACTTCCAGATCCCACTCTGTGCGTCGAGTAACCCGCTCTGATACAAATTGAAATTTAACGCTTTGCTATTGTCTTGAACCAATAGATTGCTATAGCAACCTTTTGGGTCAGTTGCGTAAATAACTTGCGATGACCGGACCTGAAAGACTCAAATAATTTGGTAATCCAGTTCGGCCAGTGCCTACGTCTGGGGAAGACTTCTCTCCAGTCCTCAAGAATCCACTATCAATGGTTAAAGTACAAAGGTACCAGTTCACAGCCTACGCTAGAACAACCTTTACTTCTAACCAAGCTAGAATCTTCGCTCAGTCTGATCACACATACTAGCATACACTGTCAACAACTTAAAACAATGTAGTAACAGAATGCTACAGCTCTGATCACACAGACTTAGCCCATTCTATGACAAATTGATATGACATGATGGTATAACAACTTACTACGACAAGCTGCTCTTCCTCAGCATCTACCTCAAATTCTCCGAGCTCTCCCAGCTACTCAATCTGACTTCCAAGAGTTCTGACAACACCGGTAAAGCTCCCCTTGATCGGTAACCTCCTGTCAACTATCGAGGACTTTGCTCTTCGATCGTCCGTGACCCGCTGCAAAGGTGGAGCACGTCGCTATGTGCGCCAAATTTATATTTATAGTCTCCTACTATACTAGCAAGCGATAAGTAGGGTGGAACCCAAAGAGAGTAATTAGTTCCAGAGTTCTACTAATAATTAACGGGAGTTTTCTCAAGAAAGAATATTATTTCTCAAATTCAAAAAGAATCAGTTCAGGGATATGCATTACAACTAGTAATCATCGATTGAACACTCATCAACTAGTAAAAACTACTGTTAGAGTCTAACAATCCTGCTAAGATAGTGTCGAGTCCAATGTTCTACCTACTCTTACCGTTAAGTTATCGAATAGGTTAAGGATTACTTGACTAACTATACCAATCAGGTTCTACCGCTAGGCTTCGCTAATAGGCAATCAATCAAGTATCACACAATAGATATCAATTCAGTTTCACCGCTAGACTATGCTAACTTGATGATCAAGGCATGCAAATCATACGAAGAACAATAATTCACTAAATCTAATTATGAAACATAGATCTCAAACCATACGTCGCAATGCAATTCCCCAAATTGAGTGTACGTTGTCTAAATTGTGGTAGTAAAAATACTAGTCCAATCACGGTACGCAAACAATATTTATAATCCGAGTGACCTCGGGTCGAAGCCAAGAGAAAAGCCTAGATTAGTCTAAAGCTAGCTAGTAATGCTTAATGTAAATCTACTAAATAAAAATGGGGGTTTTTCCTATAGGCGAGGTATCTCTAGTAAGTACTAAAGACAAGATCGAAATTGAAAGAAAGTAATAAAGAAAACGTAGTCGGAATCCTTTTTACACCCCAAAGTCATACGATTAGCAACACAAAATAGAAATATATTCATGAGTTAATTTGATTGATAATTTCTAGGCTAAAGTATCAGGCATTTTAAATTCAACTCTCACTCCTTCTCTAGAATGGGAATGATACCTAAGTGACACAATTCTCAAACTCTCGCTCTATTGAACCGTGTAGAACAAAAGTCTCCTAATCTCAACATCTCGGTCTATTGATAGTTAACTAAAGTCTGCTATATGCTTAGCCTAATAGAATGCGAAGGCCAGTCTCGCGCACAAACGCTATCTAAAATAATCATACTTGATCTTCTAAACACCCTAAGTTCAATTCTCATTCCATCCTTAGAAGTTTTATCAATTGATACTCATTCATGTGTTTCGTCAAACACTTGGTGTGCATAGAAATAACATGAAGAACAAGCATAAGAATTTTCGATCAAATTTCACTCGTATTGATAAAGAAACATGTTTTGCATTACAATCTAACCTAAGGGATCCATAAGAATCCCAACTACTATGGGACTACTCAGTCATGGTGAGTTCAATACAAGACATAATTTTTAAAGAAAATTGTTCACCAATTGAAGACAAACTAGTGGGGATTGAGTAGAGGGTCGATGTAGAATCTCCAATTGCGTGTATCTTCTCCGAATCCTCGATAATTCTTCAAGTCCTCCAAGAGAAATCATCTAGGGTTGTTTTCTGGAAAAAGCCTCTTCTAATTTTGCATCTCTTTCTATTTATATTTTCTTCAGAAATTACTAAATCACCCGCAGTTCCAGAATCAAAAGTGATTCGGGGACGCTTTAATTAGCTGACTCGGACTCGGTGCTGTTTCAGAGCTGGGCAAATCACTTTCTCTTGGCCGAATCACTTTTGATTCGGTCAACCCTTTATTTGATTCAGTCAAGCCTTGGTCAATAGGTCGAAATCCTTCTCAAGTCAAGCTGATCCGGGCATAGTACTTCTTCTTGGCCGAATCACTTATAATTCGGTCAAGCCTTTGTTTGATCCGGTCAAGCCTTGTCAAATTTCTCCTCGAGTCAGGTTGATCCGTGCAGATGGAGAGGATGATTCGGCCAAGGTTGGCCAAATCAATTCTGACTTGTGCACCCGTCTGGCCGAGTCAAAATATGCCAGGGCGTGTCTTTTTTGCAGCCTGCTCCAATCTTGCTCATTTTTGCTCTTGATCGACTTGAATATATCCAGATTTTCTTCGGGCCACTTCATATCGTGTAATACGCATTTTTAACCTGAAATGGACAAAGGAAGCATCAAATGACTTCATAAAATAACAGAACAAACAAGAAGTAAAGGGAAAAATGAGGACAAATATTAAGGTCATTTGTCCGCTCATCAAAACACCCCACACATATGTCTTGTTCGTCCCGAACAAGTATATGTATAAGTCAAGCGGGAGTAAGATTCTAGATCATATATGAAAATATCAAAGCACGTTGCAAATCTTACGCACATAAAACACATCAGTCCCCTACTCATGTAACATAACATAAAAATAACTAAACAAAGAACATTAATCTACTCCTAACTCACTGTCGTAAGAATCACGGATGCATTTAGCGTATGCATCAAGCCTTTAAACCCCTAGCTACCCTAGTGGACGAGTTATAGTCTCGTGAGAGTTTCCAGAATATAAATACTCACAAATCCTACTCGCAATCATCCATAAAAGTTCAAAATCCAAATATAGTTTGCTAAGCAAGTAGTTCTTTTATCAACCAATCATAATAATAATAGAGTTGTGCAAATCATTCACTTCACGCAAACTCTAAGGATCATTCACTTCATTGCGACAACAAATATTCATTGAATCGATATCAAACTAGCATTTGTCAAATTCAAATTACCGCTCAATTTCCTATGCAAGTAGTATGGAAAGAAGCGTCGCTTACACAATAATTTTTTTCGAGTCAATCACATATGCTTGGTAAGGGCAAGTCCATAGGCTCATGGCAACAAACTCATTCTCAAGTTTTAGACTATACGTCATAATCCGTAAGAGAAGAGAAGTTTCGACATTGAAAATTTTAAAATTAACTCTTACAAATCTTGATGCTTAAGTAATAAATTACGAGGGTCATTGATAGAGCCTATTTATACGCATTATTTAGATCATAACCCTGTGCTTGTTTGCGATATCTTGTGTACAAGATTACTGGTTTCCAGTATTTTTGTATTTCAGGGCAAAACAAGGGCCTAAGTCGGATATGCGCTAACAGGCAGCGTTTAGGACGCGCATCACACAGCCTGCGGAGCTAGCGGCGCAAACAAAAGAATTGGCAGAGTCGACCACGGTGCGCTAAGCAGATGCCGTGCGCCAGGCGCAGATGGTGGTGTTTCCAAATCTTGACACGACCAGATTTGGAAGTTGCCAAGGATGAGCCTCTGAGCAGTATATAAAGAAGAGAAGGAGGCTAGGGTAAAGAGACAATAATTAGGATTCACAATTCGTACACCCAGGAGGCACTGCGCAGCAGGACTGAAAAACACACGAGCTTGTTGAGAGGATCTGCGCTAGCCGACCGCGCCAGCCAAGACAACAACCTGCACGCACTGTTTGCTATTGTTTTCTTGGACACTTTAGTTATTATTTACGGTTTCTATGATGTTTATCACTAGCATGTCTAGCTAAACGCTTAGTATCGGTTGGACATGAATCTATGAGTATTTCCTTTGAGACTTGCGCTTAATGCATAGCTTGCTTGCTTATATTAATTCTGTGCACATTACTGGCAGCTTGTTACATGAGTAGTGGAAGCCTTGAACCGCAATCTTACTCTTGTTGCTTGTTGTTGTTTGTTAAACTAGTTGAATAGCCTGACGGTGCCAACTAGGAGTAACGCGCTAGGATAGGCAATTACTACCTTGATCGGATTCGTAGTTGTTTAGTCTAGTGTAAGAATTAATAGCACATGAACTTTGATCGGAACATGCGCACATGTTAGGAAGCCTTGATCGGACACTAACATTAGCAACCCAACTATAGACATTTAGAGTCTATGATAAGGAATACACTCATAGAGGATTGTCTGCGCCGATACTTCTCATAGTCATAGTACTTAATCTCTATTGCCTGCGCACGTCTAGTGCAAATTCCTGCGTTACGATAGCACTGTTACTTGCGCATCGCGCAACCCCAATCACTCACCCCCCAATTTCATAAGTGTAGGTTACTGGCTAAAACTGAACTACTTGCTCCCTGTGGAGATCGACCCTTACTTAACCGCTGTACTAGTGGAAGAGGAAGGATTATATTTGACGCGTACAACGACGCGCGATCAGTCATACCTTAGACGCTTCCTAAAAGCGAAATGCAAATGCCTTACTCACACACATGCGAAAGAACTTGCGGGAAAGGCATAAAGTGAAGAATTAAGTGTGTTTAATATTTTTCTTGTGTTTATACAAATGCTTTCAAAGGGGGAACTTACCTTTCTAACCCTCGACATTTGTAAAACTTTTCCTTGACCCAAAAAAAAACAAATAATATTTTTGTGTTTATACAAAAGCTTTCAAGGGGCATTTGTATCACTCGGCATTTGTAAAAGCTTAAAAATATAATATTTTTTCTCTTTTCAAAAATACTTTATGTGACCTCACACTTAATACTTGACAGTGTGCCTAAGTGATATATAATGGAGCATGAAGTGTGAGCTAAACAAATGCAAACTCTAAATAAAAATGCTAAAGTCGCCTAAAAGAAAACAAGAACAAGTACGAGGTTTTTAATATGAAAACTATTTTTATTTTATTTTTGTGGACTTAGCTTTATATTTCATGCACGAAAAGAGCTTAAAAATGAATCATGTGAATAAAATCATCACAAAGAATGTCAATCAACTTACAGATACGATTCATGAATTCAAAGCACAACTCATCTGATAGAGCCTAGTTATATGCGCTATTTAGATCTTAACACTGTGCTTGTTTGCATTATTTTGTGTACAAGATTACTGATTTTCGGTATTTTTGTATTTCAGGATGAAACAGGAGCATAAGTCAGATGTGCGCTAACGGGTGCTTTTAAAGGGCGCAATGCACGACCTGCGGAGCTAGCAGTGCAAAAGGAGATAGGAGATAGCTGATTCAGACTGCAGTGCGCGAACCAACTGCGCAGAGCGAGTAGCGCAATCAACGTTCGCAGCGAGCTATGTGCAGGATAGCAGAGTTTCTAAATTTTGATCATCATTATCTGCTAGATTTGGGAAGTAGCTAAGATTCTCTCGGGCCAAATCTAAGCATTCCTTGGGCTTCAAGACCAGTATATAAGAGGAGGGAAGCTAGGGTTTGGAGGATATACAGGACATATAGAGAGAGGGACACATAGCAACAAAAACACACGAGCTACAGGAAATCTGCCGCCAAGATTCTGCGCGAACCACCTGCGCCACCCGAAAACAGCAACCTGCAATTGCGCCGACCTGCTACTTTTCCTTGGCTGCTTTAGTTTTATTTATTATTTCTATGATGTTTGTTTCTAACATGTTTAGCTAAACACCTTGTATCGGTTGGGCATGATTCTATGAAGTATTTCCTTTGAGACTTGTGTTTAATGCTTAGTTCGTCTACTTATATTAATTCTATGCACATGGGTGATAATTAGTTGTGCGAATAAGAGAAGCCTTGAACCCCAATCTTATTCTAACTTCTCGTTATTGTATGTTAAACTAGTTGATAACTTGACGGTGACAACTAGGAGTAACACACTAGGATAATCAGCTACTACTGTGATAGGATTCGTAGCTGCTTAGACTAGTTTCAGGAATTAATGGCTCATGGACTTTGATCGGAACATGCGCGCACGTTAGGAAGCCTTGATCGGACAGTAACTTAAGTAGAACTGCATTATAGATGTTTAGAGTCGATGATAAGGGATACATTCATAGAGGATTGTCTTTACCGATACTTTTCATAGTCATAGTACTTAATATCTACTGCCCGCGCACGTATCGTGCAATTCTGCTTTCACTACTGTTCATTCGCGCACCTGCGCAACCCAATCACTCACAACTCCAATTTCGTAAGTTGTAGGTTGCTAGCTAAGACGAGTCTGCACGCTCCTTGTTGGATCGACCCTGACTTAGCCACTGTACTAAGTGGAGAAGGAAGGATTAATTTGACGCGTACAACGACGCGCGATCAAATTTTGGCGCCGTTGCCGGGGAGCAACACAAATAAGTTTTAACTAGTGCAAGTTTTCTTTTATAGTAGTTAGTTATTTCTTTTTTTATTTTATTTTTCGTTGGTGTTTCTGCCAGTCCGCAATCAACATCAGCCTGCGCAACCTTGAAACGGTTGCGCTGCGCAGATTATAGTTGCGCACTGACAGGGGCAACAACCTAGTTGTCTTTTAATTTCGTTTTCTTTAAGTTTAGAACAGGGCATGGAGAATAATAGTGTCATCGGCGATAACTTAGGGGACAGAACCCCAGAGGGACCTAACAATGCAAGGGCAGATAACCGTGCAGCTCGGTTCAGAGAGGAAGTACAGCGCGAAGTTGAAGCTCGGATGGCCGCTGAAGCAGTGTATAATGCGCAACCCGCGCAACAGATCGTGCGACGCAGAACAGTGCGCGAGATGTCGGCTCCAATCACAGTCAACGAACCTTGGTGCATAGTACTTCCATCCGATGGGCATTTTGAACTACGGAGCTCATTCATTCATCATATGCCTAAGTTTCATGGGATGAACAACGAGAACCCGGTCAAGCATGTGAGCGAATTCCTAGTTATCTGCGAGAACATGAAGACTGACGGGGAGAGTGAAGAAGCATTGAAGCTGAAGGCGTTCCCTTTTTTTCATTGTGTGATACAGCCAGGCATTGGCTGATGAGCTTACCAGCAGGATCTATTCGCACATGGGAGCAGCTCCAGAAGAAGTTCTTGGATAAGTTCTACCCCGCAGCTAAGGTCGCGCTACTCAGGATGGAATTGGCCGTGCCTAGGCAGGGCGTAAGAGAGTCACTATCAGAGTACTATGAGCATTTCAGGGAGCTGGAAGCCAACTGCTATAATCATGGCCTGCCCCAAAATGTGCTGATAGAGAATTTCCTGAACGGGCTACAACCGATGGAACTTAGATTGTTGAATGCATGCGCAGGCGGTGACATATGAAACATGTACCCGGAGGATGTATGGCAGATGATAGAGGATTCTGCTGGACAGGTGAGGCATCAATTGACGCTCGAGAACAGTCTTGCGCGCGCTGTGTATCAGGTGGATTCCAGTGCTGAAATAAAGGAGATGAAAGTCATGCTACAGAAGCTGATGAGTGCGCAAGGCACGCAATCGGTTGCGCCGAAGGCATGCGAGTTCTGTACGTCCACTGAGCACAAAACCGACGCATGTCCCACACTTTTCGAGGAATCAGGAGATGTAAATGCTCTAGGAGGATGAGACAATAGGGGACCGCAGAGGCAGAATCAGCCGCGCTTTGGACTAGCCGCAAATGGATTCAGATAGAGGGAAGACAGCAATCTCCAAAGGCAGCCCGCGGAATATCGCACACCACATCAGGCGCATCAAGTATACAACCCACCGCACCGCCGCAATGACGCACCAGCATAGAATAACCAGCAACCGCGGTGCTCCTTAGAAGACATAGTGGGTCAGTTAGCAGACACTGTGCGCAAGAATGATGAAAAGTATGACAAGAGGTTCGAGTCAATTGAGAAGCAGTTGTCGCAGATTGCTACCACGGTTTATGAGCTGAAGAAGAGCGATGGCAACCTACCTTCGCAAGTGATTCAAAACCCTAAGGGAGGAGTTAACGCCGTAACGCTGAGGACTGGGTGCACAGTTGGGACAGCTCCGACCGCGAAGGTGCCCGCGCTGCCAGTTGCGCAACCTCCAGAGCCAGCACAGCCGGATGCGCAACCAGTCGCACAAGCTACAAACCAACAGGGGGTGGCGCCAGGTATGATACAATCAGGAGAAAAGAGTACCAATCATACTAACGCACCTGCACTTTTTCTTGTGCAGGCACCTTTAGCAAGGAAGGAGGCGCTAGACAAGGAGCTATATGAATTATTCAGTAAGGTGGAAATAAACATTCCCCTGATTGAGGCAGTTCGGCAGATCCCCAGATACGCCAAGTTCTTGAAGGAGCTGTGCACAAACAAGAGGAGGAAAGGTGAGTGCGCACAAGTAATGCTTAACGCGCATGCATCAGCAATTGTGCAACACAAGGTACCACCTAAATGCCGGGATCCAGGTACGTTCACCATACCGTGCACCTTAGGTAAGACCACGGTAAGCAACTGCATGATTGATCTCGGTGCATCTATAAATGTGCTTCCTTACTCCTTGTATGTGTCATTGCACCTTGGTCCACTAAAGCCTGCAGGTCTCACCATCCAATTAGCAGATCGGTCGTGCAAACAACCGACGGGCATGATAGAGGACGTTCTCGTCCAAGTGGGAGAGCTGGTGTTCCCAGCAGATTTCTACGTCTTGGAAATGGAGGGTGAGCCGAGCAAGGGAAGCGCACAAATCCTACTGGGCAGACCATTTCTGATGACAGTGCGCACAAAGATAGACGTGTGGAAAGGAACGCTCCCAATGGAGGTAGATGGCGAGGAGATTCACTTTAACATTTTTAAGGGGATGCAGCATCCCCATGAGGACGCCACAGTGCACGCGTTAGATAGTATGGACGACTTGGTTGCGCATGCGCAGTGTGCGTGCGCAACAGGGGAGCCTACGCCATTGACACAGATAGAGATGGAGGCGCATGATGATGAGCTGAGCAGCACAGAACCAGTGTCCAGGCAGGTATATGATCTGGTTAATGTTTGCGCTACTAATAAAATCCTGCCTTCTATTGAACAGGCACCCAAAGTTGAGCTGAAGCAATTGCCCGAGCACTTAAAGTACATCTTCTTGGGCAATGAGGACACCCTGCCTGACATTATAAAGAAAGGATTAGAGGAGGAGCAGGAGGCGGGATTACAGGAGGTGTTGTGCAAGAACCATCGCGCTATAGGGTGCACATTAGCTGACCTGCGCGGAGTAAGCCCTGATGTGTGTATGCACAGAATTCTACTGGAAAATGATGCCAAACCATCCAGGGAACCTCAGCGCATACTGAATCCAATTATGATGGAGGTAGTGCAGAAGGAGATCCTGAAGTTGCTTGACGCAGGAGTAATATACCCGATCTCAGATAGTAAGTGGGTAAGTCCAGTGCACGTTGTGCCCAAGAAATGAGGCATCACAGTAGAGGAAAATGCGCAGGGCGAGCTAGTTCCCAAGCGCATACAGACTGGATGGTGCATGTGCATTGACTACAGGAAGCTAAACGTAGTCACGCGCAAGGATCATTTCCCGCTACCGTTCATGGACCAGATGCTCGACCGTTTGGCAGGGAAACCGCAATTTTGCTTTCTGGACGATTACTCAGGGTACAATCAGATACCTATTGCTGCGGAGGATCAGAAGAAGACAACCTTTACCTTCCCATTCGGTACCTTTGCATTCCGGCGCATGTCGTTTGGGCTGTGTAATGCGCCACGTACGTTCCAACGCTTAGTCATGAGCATTTTCTCTGATATGATTGGTTTATGTATAGAGGTATTCATGGATGACTTCACTGTGCATGGTGAAACTTTTGATGCATGTTTGGATAATCTTGATAGGGTCTTAGCGCGCTGCATTACCAAGAACCTAGTTCTCAATTATGAAAAATGTCACTTTATGGTATCACATGGAGTAGTACTAGGACATATTATCTCACAGGAAGGAATTAAGGTTGATAAAGTAAAAATAGATCTTATCTGAAATCTGCCTTATTCCACTAATGTGCGCGACGTTAAGTCGTTTCTTGGGCATGCAGGGTTCTACAGGCGCTTTATAAAAGATTTTTCTAAAATATGTATTCCATTGTCTAACCTCCTTCAAAAGGATGTGTGCTTTGAGTTCACTGATGAGTGCAGGAATGCTTTTGATAAGTTGAAGGATGCGCTGACCACTCCCCAGTGATGCGCTGACCAGTGCGCCAGCACGCACGCACCAGTTCGGCCAATTGCCTACGTCTGGGGAGGACTATTCTCAGTCGTCAATCCACTAATCTCAAAGGTTTCCAAGTACACACGATTACAACTCCACGTAACCTATGCTACTCAACCTTAGGTGGATCCTCGAACACAATCAGAACAGGCTCTGATTTGTGTCTGCACACCCTCTACTGATATCTATCTGGAATAGTTACAGTTATTTCGAACTTAGCCTATTCTAAATAATACTCAAATTCTACAGGGTTGCTATAGCATCTGCTGTAGCACACAGCTAATGCTCAAATTGTCCGCGTCGCTCCGAAGCCTTCCGCTGAGCCGTTCGAACGATTCCACGAGCGCTGCACACTCTGGAATACTCCCCCTCACTTAGTGACCTCCTGTCACTAGCGAGCACTGCCGCCCAAACACTCGACCGAGTCACTCACCCGTCAGTTCTTCCGGGGCTGCCCTTGTTCAACCAACAAGCACTCTCTGCTCTGAATTGGCTTCCAGATCAAGCTTGGATCAGACTACGCAAGGGAACAAAAAGTGGTTTGGCCAGGGTGGTCGAGTGAAACTAGTTTGGATAGCTTGAGCTTCCCCGAATCAAAAGTGATTCGGGCAAGGCAAAGAAATGCGACTCGGCCAGGTGGTCCGAATCAAACTACCAATGCAGTCCAACCATTGTTCTAAGATAAAAAAAACTACCAAATAAAAACCATACAAGTTCGAAAACCATCTGTCATCTATAAAATTGTCAGGGCGAAGCGCGTCAAAATACAAATGGACACATCAAGCAAAGCACATAGCAAGAATTCAAACACAAGTCATGACAAACATAATAGCAACCTATACATCATTCCTATGTTTCGTGCGGGTCTCGTGGTCCGAGTCATCACTCTCGTGCATAGTCTCGTCGGTTGCTTCGTCCTCCTCCTTGCATGATCTCCACTGCTGCTCTTGTTGCCACTCCCGGTGGCTTCCTCACCGTCACCACCTTTGGTTGAAACATTGGCCTCATCAACCCCACCTTCGACCATGGCTGAAATGGAGTCATTGATAGAGCCTATTTATACGCATTATTTAGATCATAACCCTATGCTTGTTTGCATTATTTTATGTACAAGATTACTGGTTTCCAGTGTTTTTGTATTTCAGGGCAAAACGAGGGCCTAAGTCGGATACGCGCTAACAGGCAGCGTTTAGGACGCGCATCACACAGCCTGCGGAGCTAGCGGCGCAAGCAGAAGAATTGGCAGAGTCGACCACGGTGCGCTAAGCAGATGCCGTGCGCCATGCGCAGATGATGGTGTTTCCAAATCCTGACCCAACCAGATTTGGAAGTTGCCAAGAATGGGCCTCTTGAGCAGTATATAAAGGAGAGGAAGGTCTAGGGTTTGAAGAGCATCATATAACGACACATCAGAGGATCATCATATCATAATTCAGCGAGAGAGCGGCAGAACTGGAAAACACACGAGCTTGCTGAGAGGATCTGCGCTAGCCGACTGCGCCAGCCAAGACTGCAACCTGCACGCACTGTTTGCTATTGTTTTCTTGGACACCTTAGTTATTATTTACTGTTTCTATGATGTTTACCACTAGCATGTCTAGCTAAACGCTTAGTATCGGTTGGGCATGAATCTATGAGTATTTCCTTTGAGACTTGCGCTTAATGCATAGCTTGCTTGCTTATATTAATTCTGTGCACATTGTTGACAGCTTGTTACATGAGTAGGGGAAGCCTTGAACCGCAATCTTACTCTTGTTGCTTGTTGTTGTATGTTAAACTAGTTGAATAGCCTGACGGTGCCAACTAGGAGTAACGCGCTAGGATAAGCAATTGCTACCTTGATCGGATTCGTAGTTGTTTAGTCTAGTTCAAGAATTAATAGCTCATGAACTTTGATCGGAACATGCGCACATGTTAGGAAGCCTTGATCGGACACTAACATTAGCAAACCCAACTATAGACATTTAGAGTCGATGATAAGGAATACACTCGTAGAGGATTGTCTGCGCCGATACTTCTCATAGTCATAGTACTTAATCTCTACTGCCTGCGCACGTCTAGTGCAATTCCTGCGTTTACGACTGTTTACTCGCGCATTGCGCAACCCCAATCGCTCACACCCCCAGCTTTCGTAAGTGTAGGTCACTGGTTAAAACTGAACTGCTTGCTCCCTGTGGAGATCGACCCTGACTTAACCGCTGTACTAGTGGAAGAGGAAGGATTAATTTGACGCGTACAACGACGCGCGATCAAATTTTGGCGCCGTTGCCGGGGAGCAACACAGCTAAGTTTTAGCTAGTTTACGTTTTTCCTTTTTAGTAACTAGTTATTTCAGTTTGTTTTGTTTTTTTTCGTTGTTGTTTCTGACAGCGCGCAATCACCATTAGCCTGCGCGACCTTGAAACAGTTGCGCTGCGCAGATTCTAGTTGCGCACTGACAGACGCAACAGCTTTGTTATCTTTTAATTTTGTTTTCTTTGAGATTTAGAATAGGTCATGGAGGATAACAGTGTTGTTGGGGATAACTTAGGGGACAGAACCCCGGAAGAAGCAAGAGTACATAACCACGCAGCCCTGTTCAGAGAGGAAGTGCAGCGCGAGGTTGAAGCATGGATGGCCGCTGAATTGTATAATGCGCCACCCGCGCGACAAGCTGCGCGACGCAGAACAGTGCGCGAGATGTCAGCCCCAATCACAGTTAACCAGCCATGGTGCATCGTGCTTCCGCCAAACGGTCATTTTGAACTAAGGAGCTCGCTCATTCATCACATGCCCAAGTTCCACGGTATGAACAACGAAAATCCAGTCAAGCATGTGCGAGAGTTCCTAGTCATCTGTGAGAACATGAAGACCGAAGGGGAGAGCGATGAGGCGCTGAAAATGAAGGCATTCCCATTTTCACTGTGTGATACAGCCAGACATTGGTTGATGAACTTACCAGCAGGATCAATTCACACATGGGAGCAGCTGCAGAAGAAGTTCCTGGACAAATTCTATCCCGCAGCAAAGATTGCGCTACTCAGGAGGGAGCTGGCCGCACCTAGGCAGAGCGCAGGAGAGTCGCTGTCAGAGTATTACGAGCGTTTCAGGGAGCTGGAGGCCAACTGCTACAATCACGGCCTGCCCCAGAATGTGCTGATAGAGAACTTTCTGAATGGATTGCTGCCCATGGAGCTGAGGTTATTGAACGCATGCGCAGGAGGCGACATTTGCAACATGTATCCAGAAGACGCGTGGCAGCTGATAGAAGACTCTGCTGGGCAGGTAAGACATCAGCTAACACTTGAAAATAGTCGTGCTCGTCCTGTGCATCAGGTAGAAACAAGCGCTGAGATCAAGGAAATGAAGGCCATGCTGCAGAAGTTGATGAGTGCGCAAAGCGCACAACCAGTTGCGCCAAAGGTATGTGAATTCTGTAATTCCACCGAACACAAAACCGATGCATGTCCCACACTTTTTGAGGAATCAGGAGATGTCAATGCTCTTGGAGGATGGGATAACAGAGGGCCACAGAGGCAGAATCAGCCGCGCTTTGGACTAGCCGCAAATGGGTTTAGATGGAAGGAGGAAAATAATTTCCAGAGGCAGTCTGCGGATCAGCGCGCGCCACAGCAGACGCAACAAGCTGCGCCCTACAATCCACCGCATCGCCGCACTGACGCACCAGCGCATAACAACCAGCAACCGAGGCGATCTTTGGAAGATATCGTGGGGCAGCTAGCAGACACGGTGCGAAAAATTGACGAGAAGTATGACAAGCGGTTCGAATCCATTGAAAAGTAGCTATCACAGATTGCTACCACGGTGTATGAGCTAAAGAAGAGCGATGGCAACCTGCCTTCGCAAGTGATTCAGAACCCCAAAGGAGGAGTCAATGCAGTGACACTGAGGACTGGGCGCAAGATAGGAACAGAGCAGACCACGCAGGCGCCCGCGCAATCAGCTGCGCAAGTCCCGGATCCAGCGGAGCAGAATGCGCAACCAGAGATAGCCGCGCAACCAGAAGTGCCAGCCACAAGCCAGCAGGGCGAAGCGCCAGGTATAACACAATTGAAAGACAAGGGCACGAATCGTACTAACATACCTGCGCCTTTCCCTGTGCAGGCACCCTTGGCTAGGAAGGAAGCTCTGGATAAGGAGCTATACGAGTTATTCAGTAAGGTGGAAATAAACATTCCCCTTATTGAAGCAGTTCGGCAGATCCCTAGGTATGCCAAGTTTTTGAAGGAGCTATGCACAAACAAGCGAAGGAAAGGCGAGTGCGCACAGGTAATGCTAAATGCGCAGGCCTCAGCGATCGTGCAACATAAGGTACCACCTAAGTGTCGAGATCCAGGTACGTTCACTATCCCATGCACTTTAGGTAAAACCACAGTAAGCAATTGCATGATTGATTTAGGCGCGTCCATAAATTTGCTACCCTATTCCCTATATGCGACATTGCACCTTGGACCACTAAAACCTGCAGGTCTCACCATTCAGCTAGCAGATCGGTCGTGCAAACAACCTGCAGGCATGATAGAGGATGTTCTTGTGCGAGTAGGAGAGCTGGTGTTCCCAGCAGATTTTTATGTGCTAGATATGGAGGGTGAATCAAGCACCAGCAGTGCGCAGATCCTACTGGGCAGACCTTTTCTGATGACCGCGCGCACAAAGATAGACGTGTGGAGGGGCACACTCTCCATGGAGGTTGATGGCGAAGAAATCCACTTCAACATATTTAAAGGGATGCAGCACCCACATGAGGACGCCACAGTGCACGCAATGGACAGCATTGATTATTTAGTCACAGATGCGCAATGCGCAAGCGCAACGGTAGGACCAGAGCCACTGGCACAGGCAGAGTTGGAGGAGCAGGAAGCCGAGCTAAGCAGTGCTGAACCAGAATCCAAGCAGGTACACGATATAGTTCATATTTGCACTGCTACTAAAATCTTGCCCTCCATTGAACAGGCACCCAAGATCGAGCTGAAGCAACTTCCAGAGCACCTCAAATACATTTTCTTAGGGAATGAGGACACCCTGCCAGTGATCATAAAGAAAGGATTAGAAGAGGAATAGGAAGCGCGCTTACAGCAGGTGCTGCGCAAGAACCAGCGCGCCATAAGATGGACACTTGCTGACCTGCGCGGAGTGAGCCCGGACGTATGCATGCATAGGATTCTATTGGAAGATGGTGCCAAACCATCCAGGGAGGCTCAGCTCAGATTGAATCCAAATATGATGGAGGTAGTGCAAAAGGAGATCCTGAAGTTGCTTGACGCGGGAGTCATTTACCCGATCTCAGATAGCAAATGGGTCAGTCCAGTGCACGTTGTGCCAAAAAAGGGAGGAATCACAGTGGAAGAGAATGCGCAGGGCGAGCTAGTTCCCAAGCGCATTCAGACTGGATGGCGCATGTGCATCGACTACAGGAAGCTTAACGCAGTCACGCGCAAGGACCATTTCCCGCTACCCTTCATGGACCAAATGCTGGATAGATTAGCAGGAAAGCCCTATTTTTGCTTCTTGGACGGATATTCAGGGTACAACCAGATACCCATAGCTGCGGAGGATCAAGAGAAGACCACGTTCACCTGCCCATTTGGTACGTTTGCGTTTCGGCGCATGTCATTCGGGCTGTGTAACGCGCCAGGTATGTTCCAACGTCTAGTCATGAGCATTTTTTCTGATATGATTGGTATATGCATAGAAGTGTTCATGGATGATTTTACTGTGTATGGAGGTACCTTTGATGCATGCCTAACTCATCTTGATAAGGTCTTAGCGCGCTGCATTTCTAAGAACCTAGTGCTCAATTATGAAAAAATGTCATTTCATGGTATCACATGGTGTAGTACTAGGACATATCATCTCAGAGGAGGGGATCAAGGTAGATAAAGCTAAGATAGATCTTATTTCTAATCTACCTTATGCCACTAACGTGCGCGACGTGAAGTCATTCCTTGGGCATGCCGGGTTTTACAGGCGTTTTATAAAGGACTTCTCTAAAATGTCTATACCCCTGTCTAACCTCTTGCAAAAGGATGTGTGCTTCGACTTCACTGATGAGTGCAGGGCCGCATTTGATAAGCTGAAGGAGGCGCTGACCAGTGCGCCAGTGATGCGCGCGCCAGACTGGAACCTGCCATTTGAACTCATGTGCGACGCAAGCGACTATGCAGTAGGTGCAGTCCTGGGGCAGCGAGTGGACAAGAAGCCGCACGCCATTTACTATGCATCGCGCACGCTGGACGCTGCGCAGAGGAACTATACCACCACGGAGAAGGAGCTTCTGGCAATTGTGTTTGCGCTGGAGAAGTTCCGTGCATATGTTCTAGGCGCTAGGGTCATCATATACACAGACCACGCAGCCATCCGCTACCTAATGTCCAAGAAAGAAACTAAGCCGCGCCTGATGCGCTGGGTGCTCCTACTTCAGGAATTTGACTTGGAGATCAAAGACAAGAAGGGCACGGAGAACACAGTTGCGGACCACCTGAGCAGGATCGTGAAAGAGAAGGAGCCAGGGCAGATCACAGAGACATTTCCTGACGAGCATCTGATGGCGCTAACAGGTAAGGTACCATGGTATGCGCACATTGCGAATTACCTGGTCACAGGTACGTTTCCTCCGCATTTCAATAAAACCCAGTGCATGAGATTGAAACATGAGTCCAAGCATTACCTTTGGAATGATCCATATATGCTCAGAATAGGACCAAATCAGATATTGAGGCGCTGCGTGCCTGACCATGAAATTAACTCTGTTTTGATGTTTTGTCATGCGCACGCATGTGGAGGACACTTTGGTCCCAAGCGCACGAGCAGAAAGGTCCTGGACTGCGGATTTTATTGGCCGCACCTATTTAAAGATTCATATGACTACTGCCGGAATTGTGACAGGTGCCAGCGCACAGGAGGCATATCAGCGCGCAACGAGATGCCACAGACGCCGATTCTAGTGGATGAAGTGTTTGATATATGGGGAATTGACTTCATGGGGCCATTTCCTCCATCTGCCGGCTACGAGTACATATTAGTGGCAGTGGATTATGTCTCCAAATGGGTCGAAGCTAAGGCCACACGGAAGGATGATGGTAAGACAGTCGCTGATTTTTTGAGAACTAACATCTTTTGCAGGTACGGGGTACCTAAGGCGATCATTAGCGACCAGGGGACGCACTTTTGCAACAGGATTGTGGCGCAAGTTCTCAAGCATTATGGAGTGCGCCACAAGACGTCCACTGCTTATCATCCTCAGAAAAATGGACAGGCCGAGGTTTCCAACAGAGAGATCAAGCGCATCCTGGAGAAGACTGTGAGACCATCGCACAAAGATTGGAGCCAGCTCCTGGACGACGCGCTGTGGGCATACCGCACTGCGCATAAGACGCCAATCGAGACTTCACCGTTCCGGTTGGTTTACGGAAAAGCATGCCACCTGCCAGTGGAATTAGAACACAAAGCATATTGGGCCTTACGCATTTGCAACCTGAACCTAGACGAGGCTGGAAAGGAACGCGCATTTGAGCTCAGCGAATTAGAAGAGCTGCGCCTGGATGCCTATGAGGGACTGCGTGACTACAAGGAGAGGACAAAGGCGTTTCATGACAAGCATATCCTCAGACGCACTTTTGAACCAGGAGACCAGGTATTATTATTCTCATCACGCCTGAAGCTCATGCCTGGAAAGCTGCGCAGCAAATGGACAGGACCGTACACAGTCACCAAGGTTTTCCCCTACGGAACAATCGAATTAGAAAACGAGCACCGGCATCGTTTTCAGGTTAATGGGCAGAGAGTCAAACGGTATCTAGAAGAACCTTGGGATTTCACAGCGCGCGACATTGACTTGGCAGAGCCTGAGATAGTAGATGCGCAGGTTGCTGCGCCAGAGTCATCACCAGGCGCGCCAGAGGGGGAACAGGGGACTATTGCTCATATTTCTTCTCCCTCTTTACCTACTCACGTTACTTATAATATCCATGCTGACTACCCTTTTGATCCTTTGCGCAGGACCAAGAAGAACACAACACATGCACAAGCGCAGGATCACTCAGGAGCAAGAGTGGGGGAGGTCGCTGGCACACATGTGGGCACGTAACGAGGTACAGTCGAGCCAACGACGTTAAACAAAGGCACTTGTCGGGAGGTAACCCGACACGTTTTACTTTTACATGTCTTTCTTTTAGTTTTTCTAGTGTCTTTAAGATAGTTTAGGACTTGTAGTTTTTTTTTAGTCGAGCAGAAGTGCGCGGGTCCGTGCGCACTTCAGTGCGCAGGACAGCTGCGCCAGTCAGGGGGTATATAAGGGCAGGACTTAGAAAATTTCAGCACTTTTTCACACTCGACCGTTGCAAGCAGCTCTCGCCTTCACACCTCCGCCCACTGCCCGGCGCTCAACCCAGCTTCAGTTTAGAGAGATTTGAAGATCACACAGCCGCACTCCACCCAGGTAACCCTTCCCTCAGATTTGAGCAGATTCCAGTAGGGTTTGTACGGTAGAGAAGTGCTCTAGGGTTTTGAAATTGCACCAGGCTAGAGTGCACCGATTGGAGTGTTGTTTAGAGGGTTTTGTCGGCGGGCAGTAGGCGCCCATTTGGTGAAAGTTTCAGGGCATTCGGAGGAGTTTGGATTTTTGGAGTGTTTGAGGAGTGTTGACCGGAGTTGACCAGAGAGACCCAGCCACAATGCAGCCTGCCGAGGACCAAGAAACCCTAGCTCACTTTGCCAGCAAGTGCGCGGCCTTCCTAAGGCTTGAGATGTACGGGACTCTGTACATCAGCAGGGAGTTCCTGCGGGAGGTCGGCCTGGAGGACCTCATCTAGGAGAGGCTCGCGCTAGCGGGCTGGGAGGCGCTGTTGGAGATCAACAGCGCATCAGACAGGGAGGACACCTGCGAGTTCCTGGCGTCGTTCGAGCCAGGTGAGATGGAGATAAGGTACCGGCACCGAGGGGTGTGGTACATTACCTCGGCTAAGAGGCTGAAGCGCGCACTGAGGTGCGCTAAGGTGCGAGAAGCTGACATGGACGCGCACACGAATCAAGAGGCGTGGCGCGAGGTGGCGACTGGGCCAGTGTTTGCCGCGGGGCGCAGCAGGGGACGAGAGCTGCGTGACCCGTGGATATTCTACTTGTGGCGCCTGGTCGCCTATGCGATCATTGGGCGTTTTAATGGTGCGCCAAAGATCAGTTTGCTGGATATGGAGATTTTGAAGGGGTTTTATTATGGGAAGAGGGTGCTCTTTGTTCTGAACATGGTGCACCACTGGAGCCGAGTCAGCACCAAGGGGCCGCTGACTTGCGGAGGAATTATTACGCACCTGCTGCGGGCGTTACACGGAGAGCCTGAGGTGCCAGAGCACACTGTGGTGCCGGCGGTCCCTCTGGACCGCGCCCACATGCTGCAGATTAGGGCGGTAGCCGTACGGGAAGATGGCACATTGGAGTGGTGCTACCGCCTGCAGCCGGCCAGAGTGCCGCGGCCAAGAGCAGAGAGCAGTGCGCAAGCAGCAGAGGGTGCGCAGGAGATGGAGGAGGACGAGGCCCCAGAGCCAGTTGTGCCTCCAGTCAGGCGCGCAAGGACCCGCGCGCAGACTGGAGCGCATCGGAGGGCCCGTGCACCACAGGGGGAGCCAGTTACCATTTCCATAGAGGATTCTCCCCCGCGTGCACAAAGGAAGCGCCCAAGGACCGAGGATGAGGAGGCGCCTGAGGAAGCATCAGCAGAGCAGCGCGTGATGTTCAACGTCATGCGTGTGCTCGAGTATTTAGTGCCAGAGGGGGCGGATTTGAGCATGAGCCCACCATCCGGGTGGAGATTTGGAGACGCGATTCCCCCTCTCCTCAGCCTACACCGGCCACCTCCGGGTTCCCCCAGCGAGCCGCATCAGCCAGCCAGCCCTCTTACTCAGCCCCCAGTACATCCAGCAGAGCCCTCTCCTGTCCCAGAGTCAGCCCCAGCACCAGAACCAGCCCCAGAAACAGAGCCCACCCCCGAACCAGCACAAGTACCAGCACCTGCACCATCCCCTGCCCAGCCATCCATTCCGAGGTCCCCCGTAGCCGAACCCATCATTAGCACTAGCTCAGACTCACTATGGGACCCCTTCTCGGAGGACGACTTTGTGGCGCAGCCTGTCGCCCTTTCTATTGTACCGCCTTCCTCCAGCACCGATTATGCGACGGATTCTTCAGAGGAGGCGGCGCATAGTTCAGCGGCTGTGTCCAGCTCAGAGGACATATAGAGCTGTAGGGGGGCGCATTCTTCATTTCGGGTGGTGTCTATTTTTCTTTTATATGCTGAACATTATTCGATAATATGTTGTTATATGTGTGCTGAACTCTTGTGCTACATATTTTGTGTCCCTATGCTATATTGCGCTGCTTTGACTATATGTTCTTCATTTTTATGTTCTTTATTTTGCTTGCATGCATGTGCGCGTTCTCCGTGCGCTTGAGCTTGAGTCGTGGGGACACGTCTCTGTTTAAGTGTGGGGGGGGGGGGGGAGCGTTATATTTACATTTCACGTTTTTTTTTTAGCTTTATAGTGTAGCTTAGTTTAATTGAAGGGAACAGTAGCAGTAGTGCGCTTGTGTGCGGGTTGCGCGCACTGTTCAGCTTGTTTTGCGCTACCCATATTGTGTGCGCTGCTATCGCCTGTTTTAGTATTTTTTTCGTTTTTTCTGCTCCTGTTAGTTGGGATATACAGGGGATGTGGAGTTGACAGAAATGCTCTAGAGAAGCGGTTAGTCGTTCGAGCTTCAGAGGAGAGGTATATGGTCGAGAGCGCGAGTGGAGGCCTATGCTTCGCGACCTTCGGAACAAGAGAGTGCGCTCAGTCACGCAGATGCCGAAGGCGAATACCCAAAGCTTGGCGAGGTGGGAAAATAGACCACCTTCCCTCTGGAAGTTGAGCTAAGGAAGGCGGGCGCGGGTGTAAACGCGTGCGCCGACCTGCGCAGATAGACCAAGGAGGGAGAGCGGGGCAGTGTTCCATAGCTGTTATCCGGAGGCCGAGACTGGAACCGTTCTGGGAAAGATAGGAACCATAGACAAAGCTGTACAAAAGAAAAAATACCAGCAGATGATATGCGCTGCAAAAGAATCAGCATGCGCACTAATAAGCACCAGCGTGCGCAAAGTCCACAAAGAAAATCATCAAAAGGCTTGAGTTCCCAGGAAGTGACCGGAAGAATCACGCACCGGAAGAAGCTTGCGCTGTTAACCATATACCCATCCTCGGAGTGAGAGCAGACAACCTGGAGGCTATGAAGAGCTATCTCCCAGCCATCCGAAATGATCTTCATCCCAGCTGAGAGGTAATGAATTGCAAAATCATTATATTAGAACTGTTGAAAGCAGTTGCGCGCAAATGGTAGAGCAGCACAGGGTGTTCAGTAGTGCAGATCGCGCCAGAGTGCAAGACTGTGCGCTAGACTCCAGAGAGGTAATAGTATCCGTGCTTGAGTGCTTGTTCGAGGACGAACAAGGGGCAAGTGTGGGGGGTTTGATAGAGCCTATTTATACGCATTATTTAGATCATAACCCTATGCTTGTTTGCATTATTTTATGTACAAGATTACTGGTTTCCAGTGTTTTTGTATTTCAGGACAAAACGAGGGCCTAAGTCGGATACGCGCTAACAGGCAGCGTTTAGGACACGCATCACACAGCCTGCGGAGCTAGCGGCGCAAACAAAAGAATTGGCAGAGTCGACCACGGTGCGCTAACCGATTGCGCTAAGCAGATGCCGTGCGCCATGCGCAGATGATGGTGTTTCCAAATCCTGACACAACCAGATTTGGAAGTTGCCAAGAATGGGCCTCTTGAGCAGTATATAAAGGAGAGGACGGTCTAGGGTTTGAAGAGCATCATATAACGACACATCAGAGGGTCATCATATCATAATTCAGCGAGAGAGTGGCAGAACTGGAAAACACACGAGCTTGCTGAGAGGATCTGCGCTAGCCGACTGCGCCAGCCAAGACTGTAACCTGCACGCACTGTTTGCTATTGTTTTCTTGGACACCTTAGTTATTATTTACTGTTTCTATGATGTTTACCACTAGCATGTCTAGCTAAACGCTTAGTATCGGTTGGGCATGAATCTATGAGTATTTCCTTTGAGACTTGCGCTTAATGCATAGCTTGCTTGCTTATATTAATTCTGTGCACATTGTTGACAGCTTGTTACATGAGTAGGGGAAGCCTTGAACCGCAATCTTACTTTTGTTGCTTGTTGTTGTATGTTAAACTAGTTGAATAGCCTGACGGTGCCAACTAGGAGTAACGCGCTAGGATATGCAATTGCTACCTTGATCGGATTCGTAGTTGTTTAGTCTAGTTCAAGAATTAATAGCTCATGAACTTTGATCGGAACATGCGCACATGTTAGGAAGCCTTGATCGGACACTAACATTAGCAAACCAAACTATAGACATTTAGAGTCGATGATAAGGAATACACTCGTAGAGGATTGTCTGCGCCGATACTTCTCATAGTCATAGTACTTAATCTCTACTGCCTGCGCACGTCTAGTGTAATTCCTGCGTTTACGACTGTTTACTCACGCATTGCGCAACCCCAATCGCTCGCACCCCCAGCTTTCGTAAGTGTAGGTCACTGGTTAAAACTGAACTGCTTGCTCCCTGTGGAGATCGACCCTGACTTAACTGCTGTACTAGTGGAAGAGGAAGGATTAATTTGACGCGTACAACGACGCGCGATCAGTCATCTTCCGCATCTGCTAGTGGCATAGTCTGTGGAGGTGGCGGCTGAGCAAAAGGCGCTGGCGGAGGTGGAATGTCTACAATACCCAAGTGTGCTGCCATACGCTCCATGACACCTCCTTGCCATGCGACAAAATCATGGACAAGGGTGGATAATACCTCATGGGAGCGGATGAGCGTCATGTGAGAATCCGAGAGGGAATCCATATGGGCGCTCATCAACCTCAAGTCCTCACGTACACTTGTCTCTGGCTCAATGGGAGGAGGGCAGTGGAGGATGGTCTGAAATCTGAATATGTTCTGAAGCGTGTGCAGGTGCAGGTGTAGGTAAGCGTGTTTACATACCGGCCACCATCCTTGCGGATGTGAATGGATGCCGGAATAAAACGATGAATCAGCCGCCAAACCGGAGACTGAATCATCGATGTTGGCTGAGGGGACGTGAAGAAAATATCCTACCCGGTGATTAGCTTACCGAACGTACCAATCGCGACCCCTGAATGCCGGGTACTCACCTTGCTTAGTGCACCCAAGTGCCATTCTGACATCACTGACTGGCATGTTAAAAGCCTGGCCGCCCAAACTGAAATTCCAAAAGTGTACATGGCTCTCCCTCTTGCCCTTACACATATAATCAACTCCTACATCGTCCCATGTCGCAGAAAACGAGGCCATGAATTCCTTAACCAGCCTCGGGTAAGTACCCGGATCATCCATTAAAATATAGTGTAGATCACTAGCACATAGATAACGACAAATTCATACATAACGTTAAGCTCACATAGGGTGGCGAAATCTGGGTAAGCCGGAGCGAGAATTGCATACTCACTGTGTTGCGTCAAGAGAGCCTTCATCTAAGCATCAGCGATCTGAATCTCTGCACTGAAAGGGAAGGGCATCCTTGCCCGTTTTGCTTTTGCGTTCGGGACTATAGCCAAGCTCGTGTGCGCGCAAGAGGACTCCCCCACTGCTCTCGTGATGAGCGGACAAATGACCATGTATTTGTCCACATTTTCCCATTAGTTCTTGTTTGTTCCATTATTTTATAAAGTCGTTTGATGCTTTCTTTGCCCATTTCAGGTTAAAAATGCGTACCACACGATATGAAGTGGCCCGAAGAAAATCTAGATGATCTCGATCGATCGAGAGAAAAAATGAGCAAGATTGAGGCAAGCTGAAAAAGTGACTCGCCCAAGCACAATCTGACTCGACCAGAGGACTTTCCGAGTCAGATTTGATTCGGACAAGGCTTGGCCGAATCACCCACTTCAGCTGCACAAATCAATCTGACTCGAGGAGAAGTTTGACAAGACTTGACCGAATCAAAAGTGATTCGGCCAAGAAGAAGTGGTGCACGGGCCCTCTGGTGCGCTCCAGTCTGCGCCCGGGTCCTTGGGCGCCTGACTAGAGGCACCTCTGGTTCTAGGGCCTCCTCCATCTCTTCATCTGCTGCGGCGGCTGCTGCGGCTGCTGCTGCGGCTGCTGCTGCGCCTTACGCACTGCTCTCTGCTCTGGCCCGCGGTGGTCTGGCTGGCTGCAGACGGTAGCACCACTCTAGTGTGCCATCGTCCCGAACAGCTACCGCCCTGATTTGCAGCATGTAGGCGCGGTCCAGAGGTATAGCCTGCACAAAGGTGTGTTCTGGCACCTCGGGCTCTCCATGTAAGGCCCGCAGCAAGTGCGTGATAAGGCCCCCACACGTCAGCGGCCCCCTCATGCTGACTCGGCTCCAATGATGCACCATGTTCAGGATGAACAGCACCTTCTGCCCATAATAAAGCCCCTTCAAAATCTCCATATCCAGGAGGCTGATCTTTGGTGCGCCGTTGAAACGGCCAATGACTGTGTAGGCCACGATGCGCCATAAGTAGAACAGCCATGGGTCGCGCAGCTCTCGGCCCCTGCTGCGCCCCGCGGCGAATGCTGGCCCTGTTGCCATGTCCCGCCAAGCCTCCTGGTTATTGTGCGTGTCTAACTCCTCCTCACGCACCTTGGCGCACCCGAATGCGCGCCTCAGCCTCCTTTCTGAGGCTATGAACCAGACACCCCTGTGTCTATATCTGATCTCCCTGTCCCCTGCCTCCAGAGACGCCAGGAACTCACACGTATCTTCCTGGTCTGATGCGCTGCGGAGGTCCATTAGCGCCTCCCAGCCGACAATCGCTAGCCGCTGCGCCACGAGGGCCTCTAATCCTACCTCGCGCAGGAAATCTCGGCAGATGTACGGTGTCCCGTACATGTCCAGGCTGATGAACGCTGCATACTTGTTAGCGAAAGCCGCTGGGGTCTCCTGGTCTGTGGCGGGTCTCATCTTGCGCTGGGCTCCGGTCAATCGCGGTCAATGCTCCACAAAACCCTAAAAATCGAAACTGCCCAGAATCCTCTGAAACTTGCACCGAACGAGCGCCTACTGGTCGCCTACTCAACGCACAAAACAGCACTCCAAGCCGCGCACTCTAGCCTGGTGCGTTTTCAAAACCCTAAAAACTGTCTCCTCCGCGCAAACCCTAACAGAAGCGGCTCAAAGCGGAATCGGGGGGTTACCTGGGTGCTGTGCGGTCGTGTTGTCCTTGAATCCCTCTAGTCGGACGGTGGGTTGGGCGCTGATCGACGGCAGAGGTCTGAAGGCGGGAGCTCGTGTGCAACGGTCGAGTGAAAAGTGCTGGGAATTTTTCTAAGTCTGGCCTTATATACCCCCCTCTGGCTAGCGCAACTGACCTGCGCATTGATAGGCGCACGGTCCTGCGCACTTGTGTGACTAAAAAACTACCAAACCCTAAACTAGCTAAAAACACTCAAAAAAAAAGCAAAACAAGCAGAATAAAATGTGCCAAAATAAAATGTGTCGGGTTACCTCCCGACAAGTGCCTTTGTTTAACGTCGTTGGCTCGACGGTACCTCGTTACGTGCCAAGAAGTGCGTCTGCAGCCTCCCCCACTCTTGCTCCTGAGTGTCCTTGCGCCAGAGCTTGTGTTACGATCTCATTGGTCCTGCGCAAAGGGTACAAGGGAAGGTCAGCATGTGATACATTATTCGTAATGAGGGTAGATGCAGAGGAAGAGGAGATATAGGCGATGGGTGCTAGTTCTCCCTCTGAAGCATCTGGTGGTGCGTCTGGCGCAGCAGCTTGCGCGTCCACTATCTCTGGCTCGGCCAAGTCAATGTTGCGTGCTGCGCCATCCCAAGGTTCGCCCAAGTACCGTTTGACTCTCTGCCCGTTAACCTGAAAACGATGCTGGTGCCCGTCTTCTAATTCAATTGTGCCGTAGGGGAAAACCTTGGTGACGGTGTATGGTCCCGTCCACTTGCTGCGCAACTTCCCAGGCATGAGTTTCAGGCGGGATGAAAACAATAATACCTGATCTCCTGGTTCAAACGTGCGCCGGAGGATATGCTTGTCGTGAAATGCTTTGGTGCGCGCTATGTAATCGCGCAGTCCCTCATAGGCGTCCAGGCGCAGTTCTTCTAGTTCGCTCAGCTCAAATGCGCGTTCTTTTCCTGCCTCCTCCAAGTTCAAGTTGCAAATACGTAAGGCCCAATATGCCTTGTGCTCGAGCTCTACTGGCAGGTGGCATGCCTTCCCATAGACCAGCCGGAATGGTGAGGTTCCAATGGGCGTCTTGTGTGCAGTGCGGTATGCCCATAGCGCATCATCCAGGCGCTGGCTCCAATCCTTGCGCGACGGCCTCACAGTCTTTTCCAAGATGCGCTTGATCTCTCTGTTAGAAACTTCGGCCTGTCCATTTGTCTGCGGATGGTAAGCGGTGGACGTCTTGTGGCGCACCCCATAGTGCTTGAAAACTTGCGCCACAACCCTGTTGCAGAAGTGCGTCCCCTGGTCGCTGATAACTGCCTTAGGCACTCCGTACCTGCAAAATATGTTAGTTCTGAGAAAATCAGCGACAGTCTTACCATCATCCTTGCGCGTGGCCTTAGCTTCGACCCATTTGGATACGTAATCCACGGCCACCAGTATGTACTCGTAGCCGGCAGATGGGGGAAATGGACCCATGAAGTCGATTCCCCAAACATCGAACACTTCATCCACCAAAATCGGGGTCTGCGGCATCTCGTTGCGCGCGGAGATCCCTCCAGTGCGCTGGCACCTGTCACACTTCCTGCAGTGGTCATAGGCATCTCTGAATAGGTGCGGCCAGTAGAATCCGCAGTCCAAGATCTTCCTGCTCGTGCGCTTGGGACCGAAATGTCCTCCACAGGCGTGCGCATGACAAAACATCAACACAGAGTTAATCTCATGGTCAGGCACGCAACGTCTTAATATCCGATCTGGACCTATTCTAAGCATGTAAGGATCATCCCAAAGGTAATGCTTGGACTCATGTTTCAATCGCATGCACTGAGTTTTATTGAAATGAGGAGGGAACGCACCTGTGACCAGGTAATTTGCGATATGCGCATACCATGGTACCTTACCTGTTAGCGCCATCAGATGCTCGTCAGGGAATGTCTCCTTGATCTGCCCTGGCTCCTCATCCTTTACGATCCTGCTCAGGTGATCAGCGACGGTATTTTCCGTGCCCTTCTTATCTTTGATCTCTAAGTCGAATTCCTGAAGCAGAAGTACCCAGCGCATCAGGCGCGGCTTGGTCTCTTTTTTGGACATGAGGTAGCGGATAGCTGCGTGGTCCGTGTAGATGATGACTCTGGCGCCTAGAACATATGCTCGGAACTTCTCCAGCGCAAATACAATTGCCAGAAGCTCCTTCTCCGTGGTGGTGTAGTTCTTCTGCGCGGAGTCCAGTGTGCGCGATGCATAGTAGATGGCATGCGGCTTCTTGTCCTCACGCTGCCCCAAGACTGCTCCTACTGCGTAGTCACTTGCGTCACACATCAGCTCGAATGGCAGGTTCCAGTCAGGTGCGCGCATCACTGGCGCACTGGTCAGCGCCTTTTTCAGCTTATGGAACGCCGCCCTGCACTCATCAGTAAAATCGAAGCACACGTCTTTTTGCAACAGGTTAGACAGGGGTATGCAAATTTTAGAGAAATCCTTAATAAAACGCCTGTAAAACCCAGCATGCCCTAAGAACGATTTCACGTCGCGCACGTTGGTGGCATAAGGCAGATTAGAAATAATATCTATCTTAGCTTTGTCTACCTTAATACCCTCCTCTGAAATGATATGACCTAGTACTACTCCGTGCGTTACCATGAAATGACATTTTTCGTAATTTAGCACTAAGTTCTTAGAGATGCAGCGCGCTAAAACTTTATCTAGATGTGTTAAGCATGCATCAAAGGTACTCCCATATACAGTGAAATCATCCATGAACACTTCTATGCATATACCAATCATATCAGAGAAAATGCTCATGACGAGGCGTTGGAACGTACCTGGCGCGTTGCACAGCCCAAAAGACATACGCCGAAACGCAAATGTTCCGAAGGGGCATGTGAACGTGGTCTTCTCTTGATCCTCCGCAGCTATGGGTATCTGATTGTAACCTGAATATCCGTCCAAAAAACAAAAGTAAGGCTTACCTGCCAAGCGATCCAGCATCTGGTCCATGAAGGGTAGCGGGAAGTGGTCCTTGTGCGTTACAGCGTTCAGCTTCCTGTAGTCGATGCACATGCGCCAGCCAGTTTGTATGCGCTTGGGAACTAGCTCGCCCTGCGCATTCTCCTCCACCGTGATTCCTCCTTTCTTTGGCACAACGTGCACCGAGCTGACCCATTTACTGTCTGAGATTGGGTATATGACCCCTGCGTCAAGCAACTTCAGAACTTCCTTTTGCACTACCTCCATCATATTTGGGTTTAACCTGCGCTGAGCCTCCCTGGATGGTTTGGCACCATCTTCCAACAGAATTCGGTGCATGCACACGTCTGGGCTCACTCCGCGCAGATCAGCAAGAGTCCATCCAATAGCGCGCTGGTTCCTGCGCAGCACCTGTTGTAAGCGCGCCTCCTGCTCTTTTTCCAATCCCTTCTCGATGATCACTGGCAGGGTGTCCTCATCTCCCAAGAAAATGTACTTGAGGTGCTCCGGGAGTTGCTTCAGTTCGATCTTGGGTGCCTGTTCAATAGAGGGCAAGATTTTGTTAGCGGTGCAAATATGAACTATATCAAGTACCTGTGTGGGTGCTGGTTCAGCACTGCTTAGCTCCTCCTCTTGCTCCTCCAGCTCTGCCTGTGTCAGTAGCTCTGGTCCTATGGTTGCGCTCGCACACTGCGATTCTGTGACTAAATCGTCAAAGCTGTCCATTGCGTGCACAGTAGCGTCCTCATGTGGGCGCTGCATCCCTTCGAAGATGTTGAAATGGATTTCTTCGCCATCTACCTCCATGGAGAGCGTGCCCCTCCACACGTCTATCTTCGTGCGCGCAGTCATCAGAAACGATCTGCCTAGGAGGATCTGCGCACCGCTGGCGCTTGATTCACCCTCCATTTCGAGCACATAAAAGTCTGCTGGGAACACCAGCTCTCCCACTCGAACTAGGACATCTTCTATCATGCCTGCAGGTTGTTTGCACGATCTATCTGCTAGCTGAATTGTGAGACCTGCAGGTTTTAGTGGTCCAAGGCGCAAAGTCGCATAGAGAGAATATGGTAATAAATTGATTGATGCGCCTAAATCGATCATGCAATTGCTTACCGTGGTTTTACCTAAGGTGCAAGGGATAGTGAATGTACCTGGATCTCGGCACTTAGGTGGTACCTTTTGTTGCACGATTGCTGAGGCCTGCGCATTTAGCATTACCTGTGCGCATTCGCCTGTCCTCCTTTTATTTGTGCACAGCTCTTTTAAAAACTTCGCATACCTGGGAATCTGTCGAATAGCTTCTATGAGAGGTATGTTGATTTCCACCTTGCTGAACAGCTCATATAGTTCCTTGTCCAGTGCTTCTTTTCTCGCCAGTGGTGCCTACACAGGGAAAGGAGCAGGTATGTTAGTACAATTTTTGTCCTTGTTTGTCGAGTGAGACATACCTGGCGCTTTGCCCTGCTGGTTCGTGGTTGGCTCTTCTGATTGCGCCTCTGGCTCTGGTTGCGCACTCTGAGCTGCTGGATCTGGGACTTGCGCAACTGGTTGCGCGGGCGCCTGCGCGGTCTGCTCTGTTCCCACTGTGCGCCCAGTCCTCAGTGTTACTGCATTAACTCCTCCTTTAGGGTTCTGAATCACTTGCGAAGGCAGGTTGCCATCGCTCTTTTTCAGCTCATACACCGTGGTTGCAATTTGTGATAGATGCTTCTCTATGGATTCGAACCTCTTGTCATACTTTTCGTCATTCTTGCGCACTGTGTCTGCTAGCTGCCCCATGATATCTTCCAAGGATCGCTTTGGTTGCTGATTGTTCTGCGCTGGTGCGTCTGTGCGGCGATGCGGTGGATTGTAGGGTGCAGCTTGTTGCGTCTGCTGTGGCGCGCGCTGATCAGTGGGCTGCCTCTGGAAATTGTTCTCTTCTCTCCATCTGAATCCATTTGCAGCAAGCCCAAAGCGCGGCTGATTCTGCCTCTGCGGTCCTCTGTTGTCCCATCCTCCAAGGGCATTTACATCTCCAGTTTCTTCAAAAAGTGTTGGGCATTCATCTGTCTTGTGCTCAGTGGACCTGCAGAATTCACATACCTTTGGCGCAACTGGTTGTGCGCTCTGCGCACTCATCAGCTTCTGTAGCATGGCCTTCATTTCTTGGATCTCAGCGCTTGCCTCTACCTGATGCACAGAACGATTACGACTACTTTCAAGTGTCAATTGATGTCTTACCTGCCCAGCAGAATCTTCTATCAGCTGCCATGCATCCTCCGGGTACATGTTGCAAATGTCCCCTCCTGCGCATGCATTCAGTAGTCAAAGCTCCATGGGCAGCAGTCCATTCAGAAAGTTCTCTATCAGCACATTCTGAGGAAGCCCGTGATTGTAGCAGTTGACTTCTAGCTCCCTGAAACGCTCGTAGTATTCTGACAGAGACTCACCTGCGCTCTGCCTTGGCGCGGCCAATTCCCTTCTGAGCAGCGCAATCTTCGCTGCTGGATAAAATTTGTCTAAGAATTTCTTCTGCAGCTGCTCCCATGTGTGGATTGATCCTGCGGGTAGGCTCATCAGCCAGTGTTTGGCTGCATCGCTCAATGAAAATGGGAATGCCTTCATCTTCAGCGCTTCTTCGTTCTCCCCCAAGGTCTTCATGTTCTCGCAAATGATTAGGAACTCCCGCACATGCTTGACTGGATTTTCGTTGTTCATTCCGTGAAACTTGGGCATGTGATGGATGAGTGAGCTCCTCAGTTCGAACTGTCCGTTGGGCGGAAGCACTATGCACCATGGCTGGTTAACAGTGAGTGGGGCTGACATTTCGCGCACTGTCCTGCGCCTCGCGACTGGACGAACGGGTGGCGCAATGTATGGTTCAGCGGCCATCCGTGCGTCGACCTCACGCTGCACTTCCTCTCTGAATAGGGCTGCGCGGTTATGTGCCCTTGCTTCCTCTGGGGTTCTGTCTCCCAGGTTATCTCCAACGACACTGTTATCCTCCATGTCCTGATCCAAACTCAAGAAACGAATTAAATGGCAACGAAGTTGTTGCGTCTGTCAGTGCGCAACTAGAATCTGCGCAGCGCAACTGTTTCAAGGTTGCGCAGGCTGATGTGATTGTGCGCTGTCAGAAACAACAACGAGAAAACAAAACAAAATGAAATAACTAGTTACTAAAATGAGAAATGTAAGCTAGCTAAAACTTAGCTGTGTTGCTCCCCGGCAACGGCGCCAAAATTTGATCGCGCGTCGTCGTGCGCGTCAAATATAATCCTTCCTCTCCCACTAGTACAGCGGTTAAGTAAGGGTCGATCTCCACAGGGAGCAAGCAGTGAGTCTTAGCCAGTAACCTACACTTAAGAAAACGGGGGTTGCGTGAGTGATTGGGGGTTTTGCGCGATGCGCGAGTAGCAGTGAATATCGTAACGCGGGGAATTGCACTAGACGTGCGCAGGCAGTATAGATGAGATACTATGTTTATGAGAAGTGCTGGGCAGACAATCCTCTATGAATGCATTCCTTATCATCGACTCTAAATGTCTATAGTTTGTGTCCTACTTGGGTTAGTGTCCGGTAAAGGGTTCCTAACACACGCGCATGTTCCGTTCAAAGTTCATGTGCTATTAATCCTAGAACTAGACTAAACAGCTGCGAATCCTGTCACAGTAGCAACTGCCTACCCTAACTCGTTACTCCTAATTGTCACGGTAAGTTTGCGGTTCAAGGCTTCCCCTACGCATGCAACTAGTTTAACAGGTGACAAGCAAGCAACACAAGTAAGATTGCGGTTCAAGGCTTCCCCTACTCATGCAACTAACTGTCTCAGTACGCACAAAATTAATACAAGTAAATAAACTATGCATTAAGCTCAAGTCTCAAAGGTAATACATCATAGGTTCATGCCCGACCAACACTAAGTGTTTAGCTAGACATGCTAGTGGTAAACATCATAAAATAGTAAATAACAACTACTGTATCAGAGAAAACGGTAGCAAATAGTGCGTGCAGTGTCTTCTCTTGGCTGGCGCAGTCGGCTGGCGTAACTCTCCTTGACAGGTCCGTGTGTTTTCCAGTTCTGCCGCGCAGTGCCTCTGGAATGCCGCTGAGTGATGATGTTCCGATCTCCTGAAACCCTAGACTTTCTTTGTTTAAATAGTGCCCCAGGAAGTTCATCTTTTGGCAACTTCCAAATCTGGTAACTGGGACTTTGCGCCTGGCGCACAGCATTGATTGGCGCAATCGGGTAGCGCACCTCTGCTGTCTTTCGCCATTTCTTCTTCTGTTTGCGCCGCTAGCTCCGCAGGCTGATCTTTCACTCCTAGAATGCTGCCTGTTAGCGCGTATCCGACTCAAGGACTCGTTCTGACCTGATATACAAAAACATTGGAAACGAGTAATCTTGCTCATGAAATATTGCAAACAAGCACAGGGTTATGACCTAAATAATGTGTGTAACTAGGCTCTATCAAGCAGCGACGGCCTCCACCCATTTGGAGACATAATCGACGGCGACTAGAATATATTTGTTCCCGTGCGATGTTGGGAACGGCCCATGAAATCTATCCCCCAAACATCAAAAATTTCAACCTCAAGAATTCCCTTCTGCGGCATCTCATCATACTTTGATATATTTCCCTTGTGTTCGCATGCGTCACAAGACTTCACAAGTTCATACGCGTCCTTAGACAATGTAGGCCAATAAAATCCGCATTGTAGAACCTTCGGGGCTGTTTTGGAGCTCGAACCATGTCCACGATAGGGGAAGAGTGCCAGCTTCGTAGAATACCCTTCTGATCATCCTCCGCAATACATGACTTATATAATCCCTCAACGCATAGCCTATAGAGAAACGACTCATCCCAATAATAACGGTTTGCGTCATGGAGGAATTTCTTCCGCTGATTGTAATCTGCCCCTTCAGGCAAAATTCCACAAGGAAGAAAATTCACAAAATCAGCATACTAGGGAGCGTGCGTTGTCTCAACACTCAGCAAATATACGCCAATAAAAGAATCTTCAATCGGCACATTTTTTCGCACCACATCCACTGATTTGCTCAAGCCTCGATAGGTGATCCGCGACTACTTTTCCACTCCTTTCTTATCCTTAATTCTACGTCGAACTCTTGTAAAAGGAGTATCCAGCAGATTAATCTAGGCTTCGCCTCCTTCTTTTCCTTAAGGTACTTGATCGTTGCATGGTCCGTGTAGACAATAGTTTTGGACCCGATCAAGTATTGCCTGAATTTCTCAAAGGCATAGACGCTAGCAAGCATTTCCTTCTCAGTAGTCGAGTAATTCTCTTGTGTAGAGTCAAGGGCCTTACTCACATAATAAATCACGTGCAAACGCTTGTCTATCCTTTGACGCAATACCGCTCCAATAGCGCTATCGCTAGCATCACACATCAGCTCAAACGGAAGCTCCCAGTTTGGCGGTTGAATGATCAGGGCAGACACCAAAGCTTTCTTTAAAATGCTTGATGGCACGGTTCATCGAAATTGAACTCCACCTCATTGCATAGCAGATTTGTAAGAGGTTTAGCAAACTTTGAGAAGTCATTGATGAACCTCCTATAAAATCCAGTGTGCCCGAGGAAACTTCTTATTCCTTTAGAATCTCTTGGTGGTGGAAGCTTCTCAATAACATCAATCTTGGTTCTATCGACCTCAATTCCTCTTTTTGATACAAGATGTCCCAACACAATGCCTTCTTTTACCATAAAATGGCCTTTCTCCCAATTTAGTACTAGGTCCATTTCAATACACCTAGCCAACACCCGAGACAAGTTTGTGAGACAATCGTCAAATGAGTAACCATTCACAGAAAAGTCGTCCGTAAATACTTCCATAGAGTTCTCTAAAAATTCAGCAAAAATGGACATCATACAACGTTGAAAAGTTCCCGATGCATTACAAATACCAAAAGACATTCTCCTATAAGCAAATGTGCCGTAGGGGCAAGTAAATATGGTCTTTTCTTAGTCATCAGGGTGGATAGGAATTTGAAAGAAACCACTATACCCATCAAGAAAACAAAAATATTCATGCCTTGCTAGACATTCTAACATTTGATCGATAAAGGAAATGGGAAAGTGATCCTTCTTAGTGGCTGCATTTAATTTCCTATAGTCTACGCACATTCTCCACCCCGTGACCGTACGCATAGGTATCAACTTATTTTTCTCATTTCTAACCACGGTGAGCCCGCCCTTTTTAGGCACCACATGAATTAGACTCACCCACTCAGAATCTGAGAAAACATAAATAATACCAGCATTTCGTAATTGAGTGACTTCCTCTAATACAAATTCTCCTAATTTAGGATTTAAACGCCTAAGGAACTCACGACTGGGCTTCGCATTATCTTCTAAACGAATTCTATGCATGCAAACATCGAGGTTAACCCCCTTTAAATCATCAATATAGTGCCTAATAGCACCTTTATACTCATGCATCACATGCATCAATTTAGAGTCTCAATATCATTCAATGAAGCTTATATGATAACAGGTAAAGACTCGTTCGTTCCCAAGAGTTCATACCTTAGATTCGATGGAAGAGGTTTCAACCCCTCACCGAATTCCTTACCTTTTGGCACGTCATGTACTATCTTGGGCAAGAAACTCATATTCAAAGCTTTTCAACTCATCATAAGTATCAAAAACATCACAAGCATTATATAATTCAAGCAAATGACAATCCATAGAACTACTAGGAGCATTTAAAGCCTTTTTCAAGTAAAATTTAATTTTGTCGGTTCCCAGGTTAAGTTCTATAACTCCCTCTCCACAATCAATAACGGCTTTAACCGTATTCAAGAAAGGCTTTCCTAATATAATAGGGATTTCACGATCCTCATCCATTTCAAGCACATAAAAGTCAACGGAAACATAAAATTTCCCTACTCTAATCGGAACATCTTCTAAAATACCCTTCAGCAACCTAGATGATCTATTCGCCAATCTAAGGCTTATGGATGTAGGAGTGAGTTCACCCATGTCAAGCTTTTGAAACAAGGAAAATGGCATTAAAGAAATACTAGCTCCCAAATCACATAATGCGCTATCTATGCAAAACTCACCAATAGCAATAGGGATAGAGAATGAGCCATGATCATTTAGCTTCCTAGGCATGTTATGTTGAATAATAGCACTACAATTAGCATCCAAAGCTACGTGATCAATTTCATGCATTTCTCTCCTATGCAATATAATATCTTTAAGAAATTTTGCATAAGTAGGCATTTGAGTGAGTAACTCCGTGAAGGGGAGAGTAACTTGGAGTTTCTTTAGCATCTCTGCGAAGCACTTGAAATGCGCATCCTCCTTATTTTTCAGCCTTTGAGGGAAGGGAATTGGCGGCACATAAGGCGCTGGCTCCTACGGCTTTTCCTTCTCCCGTTTATCAATTAAATTCTGCGGCGAAGACTCTTCTTCGACAACTCCATCTGCTGTCTTTCCCACCTTGGCTTTTGACTGCGGCTACTTTATAAATCTCGCGCTTTTGAGTGTAATTGCATTGATTGTCTTGGAGGAGTTCACGTCGGGTTGCGAGGGCAGCTTCCCTTGATATTTCAAAGACGAACTAGCTTGTTGCACAATCTGCGTTTCAAGCATCTTGTTGTGCGCTTGCAATTGATCTAGCCTTTGAAGAATGAGCTGATTATTTTTTTGCTGCTGTGCTTGAGTCGCGGCCAAGTGGGCAACAATAGAAATCAGGGATGGTTCCTCATTGCTTTGTTTCTCTTCGTGCCTTTGGTGCGTTCCCTGATTTTGGTGGCTGAAAATGTTTGGCCTTTGATAATTTCTGCTTTGATAGTTTGCTCCTTGGCTGATATGTGTTGGAGGAGGCTCCTTGATTCTGATTTCTTGGCACAAATCCTGGCGGTGCTGGTTTGGGCTCTTTATTCAGCGGCGTTCTTCTCGGAAAGTTTGGATCCTCATGCAATCTCACATGGGTTGGAGGGTTCCTTGGCTGATAATTGCTAGCTTGCGGTGGCGCATATTCCCTCCCCTGATTTCTGATCAAGTAATTAACATCCTCATACTTGTCCGCGTGCTTTGCGGTGCACGAGTCATCATCATGCGTTGAGCTAGAACAAATACGGCAAACTTACTGGTGGTCTTTGTTTTTGTTAAGATTTAAGTTTCCAATTGATGCTGCCAAAGAAATCTCCGTCTTTGCTAGGGAATTGAAATCTTCTTTTGTCAGGGCTTTTGATGAACGCTCTTTCCCTTTCTTCTTTAAGAGAATTCTTTCTCCACCCCAATGCAAGTTCCGTGCTATGTTATCTATAATTTTGAAACCATCGGAGGCTCTCAAATCCATCATTGCCCCTCCACTCGCTTGGTTTATATGGCTTCTTGCATCTTGATCCATTCCATCATAAAAACTTTGCATGAGCTGCCATTTGCTGAACCTGTGATGCGGACAATCTCTTTGTAGCTCTTTGAAATGCTCATATGCCTCGTAGAAATTCTCATCATCTTGCTGCATAAATTGGCATATTCTGTCTAGGATTTTTTTAGTCTTTGGCGGCGGCAAGAATTGAATAAGAAACGCTTGGGCGAGTTCTTCCCAAGTGCGGAAAGTGTTCCGCTCGTGAGTCATTATCCAATCCTTGGTTTTTCCACTTAGCGAGAACGAAAACACTTTCATACAAATAGCCTCTGGTTTGACCCCCTGCACTGTGTAGGTGCAGCATAATTGAATTACGCCAGATGCGCATTAGGGTTTCCATACCCTTCAAACTGATTTTCGGCTACCATGTGGAGAAGAGCCGACTTTATCTGGAATTCTTTATCATCACCCTCTTCCAAGTATATGGGTGATCCATAATGTCCGATGGTTGGGGCAATGTATTCCCCAACCGGTCTTTCGTCGTCCTCTTGCGGACGAATAGCATTTCCTAACCTCCTCGGGTTCAGTTGATCCACAATTCTTGCTGGTGGTTGATCCATACTCCATTATTTGTTGATCAACTTGAATTTGAGGAGTATGAGTATCAAAATCTTGTGTTGATGTGGAAGTTTGTTCTTGTGCCTTCTTCGTGCCTGCTCTATTTTGCATTCAAACACACCTACCAAGCAATCGAAGCTTGTGAACTTAAATAAAAATAGGCAAGAGTAGCACGCAATCACAATCAACAAAAAAAAAAAGAAAAAGAAAAAAGAAAGTAGACTAACTAAAACAATACTAAATAGCAAACTAGTCTAATGGCTAATCCCCGGCAACAGCGCCAATTTGAACGTTGTCGAAATTGTGGTAGTAAAAATACTAGTCCAATCACGGTACACAAATAATATTTATAATCCGAGTGACCTCGAGTCGAACCCAAGAGAAAAGCCTAGATTAGTCTAAAGCTAGCTAGTAATGCTTAAGGTAAATCTACTAAATAAAAGTGGGGTTTTTTCTTCTAGGCGAGGTATCTCTAGTAAGTACTAAAGACAAGATCGAAATTGGTTTGAAAGAAAGTAATAAAGAAAACTTAGTCGAAATCCTATTTCACCTGTAAGTCATACGATTAGCAACACAAAACAGAAATATATACATGAGTTAATTTGATTGATAATTTTAGGCTAAAGTATCACTCATTCTAAATTCAACTCTCGCTCCTTCTCTAGAATAGGAATGATATCTAAGTGACACAGTTCTCAAACTCTCTCTCTATTGAACCGTGTAAAACAAAAGTTTCCTAATCTCAACCTCTCGGTCTATTGATAGTTAACTAAAGTCCGATATATGCTTAGCCTAATAGAATGCGGATGTCACTCTCGCGCACAAATGATATCTAAAATAATCATGCTTGATCTTCTAAACACCCTAAGTTCAATTCTCATTTCATCCTTAGGAGTTTTATTAATTTATACTCATTCATGTGTTTCGTCAAACACTTGGTGTGCATAGAATTAACATGAAGAACAAGCATAAGAATTTTCAATCAAACTTTACTCGTATTGATAAAGAAACATGTTTTGCATTACAATCTAACCTTAGGGATCCATAAGAATCCAAACTACTATGGGACTACTCACTCATGGTGAGTTTAATACAAGACATAATTTTGAAAGGAAATTGTTCAACAATTGAAGACAAACTAGTAAGGATTGAGTAGAGGGTTGATGTAGAATCTCCAATTGCGTGTATCTTCTCCGAATCCTCGACAATTCTTCAAGTCCTTCAAGAGAAATCATCTAGGGTTTTGTTTTCTGGAAAAAGCCTCTTCTAATTTTGCATTTCTTTCTATTTATACTCTCTTTGAAAATTACCAAATCGCCAGCAGTGCCCGAATCAAAAGTGATTCGGGGATGCTTTAATTAGTTGACTCGGACAAAGCATCCGAATCAAACACTTAGTGTTGTTTCGGAGCTGGTCGAATCACTTTCTCTTGGCCGAATCACTTTTGATTCGGTCAACCCTTTATTTGATTCGGTTAAGCCTTGGTCAATCGGACGAAATCCTTCAAGCTGATCCCGGTAGAGTACTTATTCTTGGCCGAATCACTTTTGATTCAGTCAAGTCTTTGTTTGATCCGGTCAAGCCTTGTCAATGAAATTTGTAGCGCCCCTGAGTTACTGATAGTGTACAAGCAGTTGCTATAGCAACTCCTTGTTCAGCCGGATCTGGTGCAACAAGAAACAAAACAATGAACTGAGATTTGTTCACCCAGTTCGGCCAATCTGCCTACGTCTGGGGAGGACTATACTCCAGTCCTCAATCCACTAGTTTCCAAGGTACTCCGTACAACATAGACTTGAGTCTGCGACAATCTATGCTACCCGACCTCAACTAGCACTCCGCACACAATCAAAAAACCCTCTGATTTGTGTCTCACTCACACACACTCGAATTAATTTAGAATAGCTAGTCCACTAATCACACAGACTCAGCCTATTCTAATTAGCACAATGTCTCAATAGGTTTGCTATAGCACACCCTTGTGCAACTAGCTTGTACACGTTCTGTCCGCTTTGTTCCAAAGCCTTCCGCTGAGCTGCTCAAACTCTGTCTTGAGTGCTCCTCACACTGGGATGCTCCTCCTCACTCAATGACCGCCTATCACTAGCGAGAATAGGCCTTCTACAGATTTTTCGAGTTCCTCCACTCGACAACACTCCTGCTGCGTTCCTTGATCAGCCAACAAGCACGTCCTGCTCTGAATTGGCCTTCACCGATCAAGCACTGACCAGACTTTACAAGTCTTCGATCAGTCTCTGCTCTAACCACTCAGCTCTGCGCTCACTCTCGGCTCTCGGTGGTGATCCAATCTCTCCGCGCTAGCATTCTGAATATATCTCTCGGTATATTGCTCTGCTCTCTGATTGTTGAATGGATGGATTCAGTATTGGATCATCTCAAATAGCTCTGCATCACTCTCTCTTCTATAGACACTCTGCTCCATCCAAATTAGGAAGCCCTCAAAGATCTCAACAAGATCCTCTCTCCTAAATTTTAGGAGATTTGATTTCCCAATCAAATCTTTAAGCTTGTGGTACGGAAACTTCACTGGAGATATTCTTGGAATATTTACAAGCCTTCTGATGTACTGCTACGACATACCTGGGCAGATTTCTCTTCGGTCACAAACTGCTGCCAAGCTGCTACAGCTCCTGCGGTAGCAACTGCTTGTTCACTGGGCTTATACATTATGACAGGTTTTGTCAATTGAATGCCATTGGTATTATCAGTCAAATTTCTCCTCGAGTTGATCCGTGCAGCTGGAGAGGATGATTCGGCCAAGGTTTGCCGAATCAATTCTGACTCGTGCACCCATCTTTTCTGCGCACTGTTCACCAACTATTTTCACCGCCGTGACTTCGTTTTTCTCTCATTTGTGATGATCTCTGGTCCAGGTTTTTTTCTAGGAGCGGCCTCTGAATTTTTCCATCTCAATCTATTTATACCCTGTGATTTTGACCGGGTTGACCCGTCATTGACCGAATCAAACTTGATTCGTGTTCATCAAAAGTGATTCGACCAAGGTTGGTCGAATCAAAGTGTCAGTGGGTTCCGAAGTTGGGCGAAGCACATTTGATTCTGTTAAGATATGTGGCATCATTGACAAACTCCTACAAGGTACATAAGAGTCTGTTATAGCAAGCATGTGAAGACAGCAGTTGGTTCAGAGCATTCTAGAGTGAACAAGCAGAGTGCACATGGGGTTGCTACAGCAACCTGTGTAGCAGAGAGCTGTAGCATCCTAGATAGCAGATTTCCGTGTGAAGAACAAGCTGCCCAGATATGAAGAAATAAGCAACGGGAGGATTCCAGAGCATCTGTCAGATTATTCTCAGTGCAGATTGCGGCCAACAAGTCAGCTTGAAGATATGGATCTTTTGGAAGGTGGGTATCCTACAAAGTAGGAGATAAGTTTTGGAAGGTTTCCTAATGGACTTAGGAAATCCCAGCAGCAACAAACAACTCAACAAGCTGAAACTAAAGATAAGATTTCTAAAATTTGTTTTAGGAAATCAAATCTCAACAAACTTGTAAGAATCTAGGAGAGCATTTTAGAAGGCTTCCTAAATTTGATATTGATGTAGCATGGAGTTCCTATTTAAAGGAGGCTGAGCAGAGTAATAAAGTATCCATCCAACATAGAATCCAAGCACCTCAGATATTGAAAGAGAGCAGAGCAATATTCAGAGTGCTAGAACGGAGGGATCGGATCACCACCGTGAGCAGAGCTGAGTGGTTAAGTGCAGAAGAATAGAAAAATCTTGAGAGCACATACACAGAGAGTCCTACATACCGCAAGGAGAGTCGGAGAGTCACGAAGAGCAGAGCGTGCACGTAGAGCTGAGTGACTAAAGCAGAGGTTGATCGAGACTTACAGAGCCTGATCAGAGCTTGATCATAGAAACCAATTCGAAGCAGAACGGGCTTGTTGGTTGATTAACACACACCGCAGGGGAATTGCTGAGTGGAGGAACTCAGAAAATCTACAGAAGGCCAAGTCTCGCTAGTGACAGACGGTCAGTGAGTAAGGGGGAGCAATCCAGAGTGAGCAGCGCTCGTGGAAGAGTTCCATCGGCTCTGCGGAAAGCTTTGGAGCGACGCAGACAAAACCTGCACCAGCTAGTTACTATGCGGGTGTTATAGCAAACCTACGGTCACGTTGTACTAATTATGAAATTTCACAGTGTCTTAGTTCGACAGATTTGTGAACAAGCAGTTGCTGCAGCACACTCTTGTTCACTAAAAAATTGACTCAGCAAGCAATGAACAAGACAAAGATTGCTCACCCAGTTCGGCCAGCTGCCTACGTCTGGGGAGGACTATTCTCTAGTCCTCAATCCACTAACTCGAAGGTTCCCACGTACACACGATTACAACTCACGCAACCTATGCTACTCAACCTTGTGTGGATCACTTGACACAATCAGAACAAGCTCTGACTTGTGCCTGCACACCCTCTACAATATGTCAATCTAGAATAGCTACCGTCTCCTCGAAACTCAGCCTATTCTAAATTACACTTGACTCAGCAGGGTTGCTGTAGCAACTGCTGTAATACACAGCTGAAGCACAATTTGTCCGCGTCGCTCCAAAGCCTTCTGCCGAGCCTATCGAACGATTCCACGAGCACTGCACACTCTGGAATACTCCCCCTCACTCAGTGACCACCTGCCACTAGCGAGTACTGCCGCACGACACTCGACCGAGCTAACAACTCGTCAGTTCTTCCGCGGCTTCCCTTGATCAACCAACAAGCTCAGCAGCTCCGAATTGGCTTCCAGATCAAGCTCGAATCAGACTCTGCAAGTCCTGATTCCCTTCTGCCACAATCACCTCAGCTCTGCGCTCACGCTCTGCTCTCGGGTGATGATCGAAGAATTCGTCCGTCGCACACCAAAGATTGTTCTCTCTGAAATCTGTGTATGCACTCGTGTATCCCTCTGCTTCGATCAACCATTCTGCTCTAAACCCTTTCTCTTAAATAGTGCACCAGCTTTAAGCAATGTCCAGGTTTAGGCAATGTCCCAACAAGAACAATTATCTCCTAAAATCTAGGAGATTAGATTTGATTTTGATCCTCAACCCAAAACTCCTTCTCTGGCTAGGAAACCCACTGGAAAAATCTTGACAACAATTTAGAAGTACCTCTGAACTGCTCCGCAGAGCTGCCAAGCTTTCTAACCCAGCCAAGGACACTGCTGCTATTTAGACAGTTGATACAGCCACTTGAACAAGCTCCTGCTACAGCATCCCCTGCTGCAGCTGCTGCTAGTTCACTTCTGCTGGTCTGCTTGATAACTTGAGCTGCAGCAACTCCTTGTACACTTGTGCTGGTTTTGTCAAACACTGCCATACTCATTATCAATCTCCCCCTTTGCATTTTGACAAAACCTCAACCTCTCCTTCTTCGCCTTATCTGCTCCTCCCCCTTTTTGGAACAAATGACAAGGGGGGCGGTCTCTGAAGAATTGGGACACCAACTAGGTCTTCTGGCAAAGAACTTTAGCAAGCTCTTTAAGAGGATAGAACAAAACTTCTTGTTTGCGGTACAAACATCTGGTGGAAGAAATCAGTCCAAGAGAGAAGGATTCCAATGCTGGGAATGTGAAGGATATGGTCACAAGCAGTCAGAATGCTCCAGCTATCGAAAGAAGAACAGCAAGTCAGAGAAGAAAACGGAGAAGAGAACTGAGAAGAAAAGCAACATTGCCCTTACTACTTTAACTGATATTGCAAATTCAGATTTAATAAATTCCGAGATTGTCTATGGGATTGTTGAGTCAGATAGTAGTGACGATGAAGAGTTCACAGAGAAATCACTAGAAAGAGACTTTACCCTGCTACACGAAGAATGACTGAAAATTGTTGAGATCGACAAGGAACTGCATGCCAAGATATCCACTATTGAGAATGAGAAAAATGATCTCGAGAAGACCATTAATCCTCTTTTAGATCAGACCAAGGCTTGGAAGATAGAAGATGAGAAAATGGAAAACATCAGTCTGCACAATGATACAGAGAAGAGAGACAACTGCAGATCCTAGATGAGATATTTTCCTACCAGAGGTTTGGGGGTGGAACTTCCAGACTTGGATACACGGGAGAAGGTGGCTCTGGAGTAACAACCTTTGTCAATCGAAAGACAAGTGTCAGAAGCAACAAAGAGTTTCATCCTGTTAGACAAACTCAGTGGAGACAAAAGACTGAAGTGACGGTTCACAACCATACTGAGAAGCCACTGCCAGAAGATGGTGCATCTGAATTGAAGGAAAGTCAATTAGAGCAACAAAAAGTAGAAGAGAAGGTTCCAATGGAAACAGACTGAAGTTGCTGTAGCAACTTCTATCGCTCGGATCTGACGATGTGTAAAAGGGTTTAACGACACAACGCTCGACGAATGAATGACTGACACATGTCCCAGAAAAAATTAAAAAGAAAAAGGGGATTAACGGATTTTTCTAGAGCTTGCTTCTCTTTCTTCAAAAACCTCTGATCTTCGACGACATCCTACCTCTGTCAACCAGCAACAATGGTGCAAACTAGGTCTTAAAGGTCTCCAAGTCGAATTCAAGTACTGGGTCAAAGAAACGAAAGCATATCAGTACTTAGAAGACTTCAACTGCAGAGTCTGTGCAACGACCATCCTCCACTCAGATAAGGGAACCCGTGGAGATTCTGTTGCTGACCTTGAAGCCGTCCAGAGAACTGGCTCTGGTAGAAAAAGGGCCATCCTCAAATCACAAAGTTGCCCAATTTTTCAACGGAGGAGTATGAGTCTAAGGAGGAGCTCAGTGATGAAGAACTAGCAGCTGGTGAAGAAGAAGGTGCCTTTGAGGAGGCAGTGAACAAAGGCAAAGATCTCATAGAAATTGACTCGAGCAGTGAAGAGTCTGAGTCGGAGTCTGCTGATTCTAGACTGCCTCCCCCAACGCAAACTGGGGAATCATCCCGGGGACCTCATGTGCCCCCAAAGAAGATGGTTGGCTTCGAGCACAAGGGCATTTGGTTCCGGAGCAAATCTCCGTCAGGGTGATGGGAGGTGGTGGTCAAGCATACCATGATTCATGAGTGGTTTCCAGAGGCCGAGAGGTACAAGGTGCCCGAATCATAAAGCTGCTGAAAGAGGTAAACTTGCTTAAATCTGTTACAATGTCAAAAAGATATAGTGGACAGCTAGTTAGGGAGGTTCTTGTGAACTTGCCTAAATATTTTGGGGAGGAAGGGAAGGCTAACTATGGTAGATGTCGTGTGAGAGGAGAGGAGGCATTGATCACACCAGCAGTGATAATGCATATTTCGGCATTGAGGTAGACGCGAGGCCCCATCCAGAGGTGAGCCCAAGTGAGCTTGCAGTCACCCTAACCGGTGGGCTGTGCACGGAGTGGGTGGCTCACAACCTTACTGTTGCTGATTTGACCACCGAGTATGCCCTCCTCTTCAACATATCAAGAACTGGACACCAAATACTGATAAGGGCAAAGTTAGAAAAGAGATGGGTCGGCTCCTCTTTAGCATCAGATAGAAAAAGAAGGTGGACTTGGGGCAAGTCATCTTCCCGCAGATTGCAGAGCATGCCACCTCCTCCAGATCAAGGCAGAGTATTTCCTTCCCTTCACTGATCTTCAAGCTGGTCACCCATTAATTACCAGAATTGGTGAGGCCCTGAGAGGGACTCTCTGTGACTCCCCAAAGTTTTGTGGTGGACCACAAACTATTCAAGGGAAGGCATATAGTGGATGTCACAGAAGAAGGACATGAAGATGCTGCAGCAGACTCTGCCGCTCCACCTGCTGCTCTGAGATCCGCAATGTAATTGCGTGTGATCTGCCTACTGGAGTCGGAGCTAGAGCACCTGACGGCAAGGGCCAAAAGGAATGCAGCTAGATGCGATCAGATCAAAAGCCTTCTCAAAGACTTGAAGTTCCCGGAAATGGGAGGCTCTCCGCCACCAGTTTGAATATCCCTGTCATTTGTGACAAAAAGGAAAAGAAGAAAATTGTAATGAACTGAACTTTGTTTTGAACTTTCATATATTCTTGCCCCTGTGTAGAACATTTGAGAAGTAGCTATAGCATAATAGAGTAGGTAGATAGTTGACAGGTTTTGTCAGTCAAAAGTAATTACAGTAGTTTTGTGAAAAATGCAAAGGGGGAGATTGTTACGGATATGGCATCTGTGACAAAGCCGAGCGGAAGAAGATGCTACAACATCTTGTGGTACTAGGAGCTGGTACATGCAAATGAAGACTGACAAAAAAAAAAAGCCAGAAGAAGCTATAGTATCCTATGACGATTGAAGCTGGTACATATGATCAGATGGGATCAAGACAAGAACTAGAAGAGGCTATAGCATCCCCTGAAGATTCAAGGCTAAAGAATCAAGAGAGTATCTTTGTAGCCATTCAATCTGGAGGAGCTCAGAGGATGTCCAGGTGATTGCTGCCGGAGTAGCAACACTCAAAGAGAGTCCCAGTTGATTAGAGTTCTTCAGCAGAGGCTTGGATGAAGGCAAATAAGATTTGTTTCCAAGTTGTGTTTTTTGAAACAAAATCTCAACATCTTCCAAGAATCCAGGGGAGGAATCAGATTCGTGCCATTATCATTTAGGACATGTTCCTAAGTCTAGTCGGACTGAAGTTTATAAGTTGCCGAGGTGCTGAAGCTATATATGCAGGCAGAGACCGAACCAACAAATATCGAATCAAGTACACACACAGAGAAAAGATCAAAGTTCGCGGAAGTAGAGAGTGCTGGTGAGTTGATTGTGTGAGAGCAGAAGAGTGATGAAGATTGAAGAAGTCTAATCCTACACTGATTCGAGGGAGTCAACTAGAGTGGAGCCTTGTTGACAGACCGAGCGACCGTGTGAAAGACAGCGGCGGAGTGTGACTTGCGCATGCTGTCTGAGCGTGCTCTTGGATAGTGATTGGAGATCATTAATTGAGGGGGAACAGTGCAGAGTGTCCGATTGAATTAATAGAAGGTTAATAGAAGAGTCGTTGACAAAAGCATCAGTAACTTGATGGAAGGAGTTGATGCAACATCATCTAGGTACACTTTGTAATAGGATAGGCTAAGAGTTATAGAACTGCTAGCTATCTATTATTGAAAGTAGATTACCTGTGTAGCTAATATGTCTGATCAGATTAAGCGCAAATTCTATCTACGTTAGAAGTAGAGGTTGTTCAAGCGTAAGCTGAGAATGGGATCCTTTGTACTTTAACTAGGAATAGTGGAATCTTGAAGACCGAGAGCTGTCCTCCCTAGACGTAAGCTGTTGCCAAACTTGGTGAACAAATCTAGATGTGTTTTCTGATTTGGCCAAATCATCAGCAACTTAGCGGAAGAAGTTGCGGAAGCAACCTGTGGTTTCTCGTCAACAGTAATGCAGTGCCAATTTCATATTCTATCTCTTTTGTTGACAAGGAGATGTTGTTATGCTTCTTACTGAACCAAGAAACCATGTTGTAGCCCGGGAAGAAGCATCCTCCTGCCAAGTCACCGTCACAGTATCCTACCAGGCTCGTGCTTGTGTCCTTAGTGTACAGTCCATATTAATTGGTTTTGCTTACATACATGATAATCTTCTTTACGAGTTGAAGGTAACTCTCTTTAGGACACGCCTCATATCTAGCACAAACTCCAATTGAGTATGATATGTCAGGTCGGCTAGCAGTTAAATATAACAACCTTGCTATCATGTTTCTATAGAATGTTTGATCAATATCTGTACTAGATTCATTCTTGATCACTTTTGTGTCGGTTGATGTATGTGTCCCTTTGTGTTTCACTTGTCCGTTTCAAACTTTTTCACCAGGTTCTTTCCATACTTTCTTTGAGAAATAAGGATACCATCTTTCTTCTGAATGACTTGCAGTCTAAGGAAGTAAGATATTTCACTGACCATTCATCTTGAATTCCTTTTGAACTTCGCAGCGCCTCTAATAAACATATTTGTGAACAAGCAGTTGCTACAGCACACTCTTGTTCACCAGTAAACTGTTTCAGCAAGAATGAACAAGGACAGATGTTTGTTCACCCAGTTCGGCCAATTGCCTACGTCTGGGGAGGACTATTCTTAGTCCTCAATCCACTAATCTCAAAGGTCTCCAAGTACACACGGTTACAACTCCACGCAACCTATGCTACTCAACCTTAGGTGGATCCTCGAACACAATCAGAACAGGCTCTGACTTGTGTCTGCACACCCTCTCCTGATATCTATCTAGAATAACTACAGTTATCTCGGACATAGTGATCGCGCGTCGTTGTACGCGTCAAATTAATCCTTCCTCTTCCACTAGTACAGCGGTTAAGTCAGGGTCGATCTCCACAGGGAGCAAGCAGTTCAGTTTTAACCAGTGACCTACACTTACGAAAATTGGGGGGTGAGTGATTGGGTTGCGCAATGCGCAAGTAAATAGTAGCTAATGCAGAACTTGCACCAGACGTGCGCAGGCAGTAGAGATTAAATACTATGACTATGAGAAGTATTGGGCAGACAATCCTCTATGAGCGCATTCCTTATCATTGACTCTAAACGTCTATAGTTTGATTTCACTTAAGTAGTGTCCGATCAAGGCTTCCTAACATGTGCGCATGTTCCGATCAAAGTTCATGCGCTATTAATTCTTGAACTAGACTGAACAACTACGAATCCGATCAAGGTAGCAATTGCTTATCCTAGCGCGTTACTCCTAGTTGGCACCGTCAGGCTATTCAACTAGTTTAACATACAACAACAAGCAACAAGAGTAAGATTGCGGTTCAAGGCTTCCCCTACTCATGCAACTAGCTGCCAACAACGTGCACAGAATTAATATAAGCAAACAAGCTATGCATTAAGCGCAAGTCTCAAAGGAAATACTCATAGATTCTAGCCCAACCAATACCAAGCGTTTAGCTAGACATGCTAGTGGTAAACATCATAGAAACAGTAAATAATATCTAAAGTATCCAAGAAAACAATAGCAAACAGTGCGTGCAGGTTGCAGTCTTGGCTGGCGCAGTCGGCTGGCGCAGGTCCTCTCAGCAAGCTCGTGTGTTTTTGATCCTGTCGCTCTCTCTCTGAATTATGATATGATCCTCAAACCCTAGCCTTCTTCTCTTCTTTATATACTACTCAGAGGCTCATCCTTGGCAACTTCCAAATCTGGTGGTGTCAGGATTTGGAAACACCACCATCTGCGCATGGCGCACGGCATCTTGGTTAGCGAAATCGGTTAGCGCACCGTGGTCGACTCTGCCAATTCTTCTGTTTGCGCCGCTAGCTCCGCAGGCTTGTGTGATGTGGGTCCTAAACGCTGCCTGTTAGCGTGTATCCGACTTAGGCCCTTGTTTTGCCCTGAAATACAAAAACACTGGAAACCAGTAATCTTGTACACAAAATAATGCAAACAAGCATAGGGTTAGGATCTAAATAATGTGTATAAATAGGCTCTATCAAACCCCCCACACTTGTCCCTTGTTCGTCCTCGAACAAGCACTCAAGCACGGATACTATTACCTCTCTGGAGTCTAGCGCGCAGTCTTGTACTCTGGCGCGATCTGCACTACTGATCACCTTGCGCTGCTCTACCACCTGCGCACATCTGCTTTCAACAGTTCTAATATAATGATTTCGCAATTCATTACCTCTCAGCTAGGATGAAGATCATTTCGGATGGCTGGGAGATAGCTCTTCATAGGCTCCAGGTTGTCAGCTCTCACTCCGAGGATGGGTATATGGTTAACAGCGCAGCTTCTTCCCGTGCGTGATTCTTCCGCGCACTTCCCGGGAACCTGAGCCTTTTGATGATTTTCTTTGTGGACTTTGCGCACGCTGGTGCTTATTTGTGCGCTTGCTGATTCTTTTGTGGCGCATATCATCTGCTGGTATTTTTCTTTTGTACAGCTTTGTCTATGGTTCCTATCTTTCCCAGAACGGTTCCAGTCTCGGCCTCCTGATAACAGCTATGGAACACCGCCCCGCTCTCCCTCCTTGGTCTATCTGCGCAGGTCGGCGCATGCGTTTACACCCGCGCCCGCCTTCCTTAGCTCGACTCCCAGAGGGAAGGTGGTCTGTTTTCCCACCTCGCCACGCTTTGGGTATTCGCCTTCGGCATCTGCGTGACTGAGCGCGCTCTCTTGTTCCGAAGGTCGCGAAGCACAGGCCTCCACTAGCGCTCTCGACCATATACCTCACCTCCGAAGCGCGAACGACTAACCGCCTCTCTAGAGCGTTTTTGTTAACTCCACATCCCCTGTATATCCCGACTAACAGGAGCAGAAAAATGAAAAAAATATACTAAAACAGTTGATAGCAGCGCATGCAATATGGATAGCGCAAAACAAGCTGAACAGTGTGCGCAACCCGCACTTAATCGCACTACTGCTACTGTTTTCTTCAACTAAACTAAGCTACACTATAAAGCTGAAAAAAAATGTGAAATGTAAAGGTAACGCTCCCCCCACACTTAAACAGAGACGTGTCCCCACGACTCAAGCTCAAGCGCACGGAGAACGCGCACATGCAAGCAATCAAAACAAAGAACATAAAAACTAAAAACATATAGTCAAAGCAGCGCAATATAGCATAGGGACACAAAATATGTAGCACAAGAGTTCAGCACACAGATAGCAACATAATATCGAATAATGTTCAGCATATAAAAGAAAAAGACACCACCCGAAAGGAATAATGCGCCCCCCCCCCCCCCCCCCCCCGCAGCTCTAGATGTCCTCGGAGCTGGACGCAGCCGCTGAGCCATGCGCCTCCTCCTCTGAAGAATCCGTCACATAATCGGTGCTGGAGGAAGGCGGTACAACAGAAAGGGCGGCAGGCTGCGCCACGAAGTCGTCCTCTGAGACGGGGTCCCATAGCGAGTCTGAGCTGGTGCTAATGATGGGTTCGGCTACAGGGGACCTCGGAATGGACGGCTGGGCAGGGGATGGTGCAGGTGCTGGTACTTGTTCTGGTTCGGGGGTGGGCCCTGTTTCTGGGGCTGGCTCTGGTGCTGGGGCTGGGGAAGGAGAGGGTTCTGCTGGATGCACTGGGGGCTGAGTAAGAGGGCTGGCTGGCTGGCGCGGCTCGCTGGGGGAACCTGGAGGTGGCCGGTGCAGGCTGAGGAGAGGGGGAATCGCGTCTCCAAATCTCCACCCTGATGGTGGGCTCATGCTCAAGTCCGCCCCCTCTGGCGCTAAATACTCGAGCACGCACATGACGTTGAACATCATGCGCTGCTCTGCTGATGCTTCCTCCGGCGCCTCCTCAGCCTCGGTCCTCGGGCACTTCCTTTGTGCACGCGGGGGAGAATCCTCGATGGAAATGGTAACTGGCTCCCCCTGCGGTGCACGGGCCCTCCGATGCGCTCCAGTCTGCGCGTGGGTCCTTGCGCGCCTGACTGGAGGCACAACTGGCTCTGGGGCCTCGTCCTCCTCCATCTCCTGCGCAGCCTCTGCTGCTTGCGCACTGCTCTCCACTTTTGGCCGCGGCACTCTGGCCGGCTGTAGGCGGTAGCACCACTCCAATGTGCCATCCTCCCTCACGGCTACCGCCCTTATCTGCAGCATGTGGGCGCGGTCCAGAGGAACAGCCGGCACCATTGTGTGCTCGGGCACCTCAGGCTCTCCATGCAACGCACGCAGCAGGTGCGTAATAATTCCTCCGCAAGTCAGCAGCCCCTTGGTGCTGACTCGGCTCCAGTGGTGTACCATGTTCAGGACAAAAAGCACCCTCTTCTCATAATAAAACCCCTTCAAGATCTCCATATCCAGTAGGCTAATCTTCGGCGCACCTTTAAAACGCCCAATAATCGCATAGGCGACCAAGCGCCACAAGTAGAACATCCACGGGTCACGCAGCTCTCGTCCCCTGCTGCGCTCCGCGGCAAACACTGGCCCGGTCGCCATCTCGTGCCACGCCTCCTGATTCGCGCACCTCAGTGTGCGCTTCAGCCTCTTAGCCGAGGCAATGTACCACACCCCTCGGTGCCGGTACCTTATCTCCATCTCACCTGGTTCTAACGACGCCAGGAACTCGCAGGTGTCCTCCTTGTCTGATGCGCTGTTGAGTTCCAACAGCGCCTCCCAGCCTGCTAACGCCAGCCTCTCCACAACGAGGTCCTCCAGTCCGACCTCGCGCAGGAAGTCCCTGCTGATGTACGTAGTCCCGTACATTTCTAGCCTCAGAAATGCAGCATACTTGCTGGCGAAAACAGCTGGGGTTTCTTGATCCACTGCAGGCTGCATTGTGGCTGGGTCTCTCTGGTCAACTCCGGTCAACACGCTCTAAAGCTCAGAAAATTAAAACTCCTCCAAATGCCCTGAAACTGTCACCCATTGGGCGCCTACTCCCCGCCTACAAAACCCTCTAACCAATACTCCAATCGGTGCACTCTAGCCTGGTGCGATTTCAAAACCCTAGAGCATTCCTCTACCGCACAAACCCTACTGGAATCTGCTCAAATCTGGGGGAAAGGTTACCTGGAGGGTGGTCGACGGAGAGCTCCTCAAATCTCTCTAGACGGAAGCTGGTTTGAGCGCCGGACGGTGAGCGGAGGTGTGAGGGCGGGAGTTTTTTCTGCAACGGTCGAGTGAAAAAGTGCTGAAATTTTCTAAGTACTGCCCTTATATACCCCCTGACTGGCGCAGCTGTCCTGCGCACTGCTGCTCGACTAAAAAAAAACACATGTAAAAATAAAACGAGTCGGGTTACCTCCCGACAAGTGCCTTTGTTTAACGTCGTTGGCTCGACTGTACCTCGTTACTTGCGTGAAAGTATACCAATGGCTTCCCCCACACTTGCTCCTGAGTGACCCTGCGCTTGTGCATGCGTTGTGTTCTTCTTGATCCTGCGCAAAGGGTCGGGCGGGTGGTCAGCATAGTTAATAGTATGTGATAAATGATAAGTAACGAGGGTAGGTAAAGAGGGAGAAGAAATATGAGCAATAGTCCCCTGTTCTCCCTCTGGCGCGTCTGATGGTGACTCTGGCGCAGCAACCTGCGCATCTGCTATCTCAGGTTATGCCAATTCAATTTCACGTGCTGTGTCATCCCAAGGTTCTCCTAGATACCGTTTGACTCTCTGCCCATTGACCTAAAAACGATGCCGATGCTCATTTTCTAACTCGATTGTTCCGTAGGGGAAAACCTTGGTAACCGTGTATGGTCCTGTCCATTTGCTGCGCAGCTTCCCTGGCATGAGCTTTAGGCGTGAGGAGAACAACAGTACCTGGTCTCCTGGCTCAAAAGTGAGTCTAAGAATATTCTTATCGTGAAATGCCTTGGTGCGTGCTTTGTAATCGCGCAGTCCCTCATAGGCATCCAGGCGCAGCTCTTTTAATTCGCTCAGCTCAAACGCGCGCTCCTTGCCAGCCTCATCCAAGTTTAGGTTGCATATGTGCAGTGCCCAGTATGCTTTGTGCTCCAACTCCACTGGCAGATGGCACGCCTTTCCATAGACCAACCGAAACGGTGAAGTCCCGATTGGTGTCTTATGCGCGGTCCAGTATGCCCACAGCGCATCGTCTAGGCGCTGGCTCCAGTCCTTCCGCGATGGTCTTACGGTTTTTTCCAGGATGCGCTTGATCTCTCGGTTGGAAACCTCGGCCTGTCCATTCGTCTGAGGGTGGTAAGCGGTGGACGTCTTGTGGTGCACTCCATAGTGCTTGAAAACTTGCGCCACAACTCTGTTGCAGAAATGCGTCCCCTGGTCTCTGATGATTGCCTTAGGCACCCCATACCTGCAAAAGATGTTAGTTTTTAGAAACTCAGCGACCGTCTTACCATCATCCTTCCGTGTGGCCTTAGCTTCGACCCATTTGGGGACATAATCCACTGCGACCAATCTGTACTCGTATCCGGCAGATGGAGGGAATGGCCCCATGAAGTCAATACCCCAAATATCAAACACTTCATCCACTAGAATCGGCGTTTGCGGCATCTCGTTGCGCATTGATATGCTCCCTGTGCGCTGGCACCTGTCACAGTTCCTGCAGTAGTTATATGAGTCACTGAACAAGCGCGGCCAATAAAATCCACAGTCCAGGATCTTTCTGCTGGTGCGCTTTGGACCGAAGTGTCCTCCACATGCGTGCGCATGACAGAACATCAAAACTGAGTTAATTTCATGGTCAGGCACGCAGCGCCTTAAAATCTGATCAGGCCCTATTCTGAGCATATATGGATCATCCCAAATGTAATGCTTGGACTCATGTTTCAATCTCATGCACTGGGTTTTATTGAAATGCGGAGGAAACGTACCTGTGACCAGGTAATTCGCAATGTGCGCATACCATGGTACCTTACCTGTCAGCGCCATCAAATGCTCGTTAGGAAATGTCTCCGTGATCTGCCCTGGCTCCTCCTCTTTCACGATCCTGCTCAGGTGGTCAGCAACTGTATTCTCCGTGCCCTTCTTATCCTTAATTTCCAAGTCAAATTCCTGAAGTAGGAGTACCCAGCGCATCAGGCGCGGCTTAGTCTCCTTCTTGGACAGTAGGTAGCGGATGGCTTCGTGGTCTGTGTAGATGACGACTCTGGCGCCTAGAACATATGCGCGGAACTTCTCTAGCGCAAAAACGATTGCCAGAAGCTCCTTCTCCGTGGTGGTGTAGTTCCTCTGCGCAGAGTCCAGTGTGCACGATGCATAATAAATGGCATGCGGTTTCTTGTCCACGCGCTGTCCCAGGACTGCTCCTACTGCGTAATCACTTGCGTCGCACATTAGTTCGAATGGTAGGCTCCAGTCTGGCGCGCGCAACACTGGCGCACTTGTCAGCGCCTCCTTCAGCTTATTAAACGCGGCCCTGCACTCATCAGTAAAGTCGAAGCACACATCCTTTTGCAAGAGGTTAGACAGGGGTATACAAATTTTAGAGAAGTCTTTTATGAAACGCCTGTCAAACCCGGCATGCCCAAGGAATGACTTCACGTCGCGCACGTTAGTGGAATAAGGCAGATTAGAAATAAGATCTATCTTAGCTTTATCTACCTTGATCCCCTCCTCTGAGATGATATGTCCTAGTACTACACCATGCGATACCATGAAATGACATTTTTCATAATTGAGTACTAGATTCTTTGAAATGCAGCGCGCTAAGACCTTATCAAGATGTGTTAAGCATGCATCAAAGGTACCTCCATATACGGTAAAATCATCCATGAACACTTCTATGCATATACCAATCATATCAGAAAAAATGCTCATGACTAGACGTTGGAACGTACCTTGCGCGTTACACAGCCCAAATGACATGCGCCGAAACGCAAATGTACCGAACGGGCAGGTGAACGTGGTCTTCTCTTGATCCTCCGCAGCTATGGGTATCTGGTTGTACCCTGAATATCCATCCAAGAAACAAAAATAGGGCTTTCCTGCTAATCTGTCCAGCATTTGGTCTATGAAGGGTAGCGGGAAATGGTCCTTGCGCGTGACTGCGTTAAGCTTCCTGTAGTTGATGCACATGCGCCATCCAGTTTGCATGCGCTTGGGAACTAGCTCGCCCTGCGCATTCTCCTCTACAGTGATTCATCCTTTCTTTGGCACAACGTGCACTGGACTGACCCATTTGCTGTCTGAGATCGGGTAAATGACTCCTGCGTCGAGTAGCTTAAGGATCTCCTTTTGCACCACCGCCATCATATTCGGATTCAATCTGCGCTGCGCCTCCCTGGATGGTTTGGCACCATCTTCCAATAGAATCCTATGCATGCATATGTCCGGGCTCACTCCGCGCAGGTCAGCAAGTGTCCATCCTATGGCGCGCTGGTTCTTGAGCAGAACCTGCTGTAAGCGCGCTTCCTGCTCCTCTTCTAATCCTTTCTTTATGATCACTGGCAGGGTGTCCTCATTTCCTAAGAAAATGTATTTGAGGTGCTCTGGAAGTTGCTTCAGCTCGATCTTGGGTGCCTGTTCAATAGAGGGCAAGATTTTATTAGTAGTGCAGATATGAACTATATCGTGTACCTGTTTGGATTCTGGTTCAGCACTGCTCAGCTCGTCTTCCTGCTCCTCCAACTCTGCCTGTGCTAGTGGCTCTGGTCCTACCGTTGCGCTCGCACATTGCGCATCTGTGACTAAGTCATCTATGCTATCCATCGCGTGAACTGTGGCGTCCTCATGAGGGTGCTGCATTCCTTTGAATATGTTAAAGTGAATTTCTTCGCCATCAACCTCCATAAAGAGTGTGCCCCTCCACACGTCTATCTTTGTGCGCGCGGTCATCAGAAAAGATCTGCCCAGTAAGATCTGCACACTGCTGGTGCTCGATTCACCCTCCATTTCTAGCACATAGAAATCTGCTGGGAACACCAGCTCTACTACTCGCACAAGAACATCCTCTATCATGCCCGTAGGTTGTTTGCAGGACCGATCTGCTAGCAGAATGGTGAGACCTGCAGGCTTTAGTGGTCCAAGGCGCAATGTCGCTGAAATTTCACAGTGTCTCAATTAGGCAGATTTGTGAACAAGCAGTTGCTGCAACACACTCTTGTTCACTAGAATTAATCTCAGCAAGCAACAAACAATGCACAAGTTTGTTCACCCAGTTCGGCCAATCTGCCTACGTCTGGGGAGGACTATTCTCCAGTCCTCAATCCACTCAACCAAAGGTTCCAGGAACACTAGGTTACAACGCACGCAACCTATGCTACTCAACCTCTTGTTGACCACTCAGCACAATCAGAACAAGCTCTGATTTGTGCCAGCACACCCTCTACAATATGTCAGTCTAGAATAGCTACAATCCTCTCAAAGACCTCAGCATATTCTATCCTACACTACTCAGCAGGGTTGCTGCAGCAACAGCTGTAACACACAGCTGAAGCACACTGTCCGCGTCGCTCCATGGCCTTCTGCCGAGCAGATCGAACCACTCCAAGAGCGCTGCACACTCTGAGTAACTCCCCCTCACTCAGTGACCACCTGCCACTAGTGAGTTCTTCCGCACGAACCTCGAACGAGCCTTCTACCCGTCAGTTCTTCCGCGGCTGCCTTTGATCAACCAACAAGCTCCAAAGCTCTGAATTGGCTTCCAGATCAATGCACAAATCAGTCTCTGCAAGACCTGATTCTCTTCTGCAATGCTCACCACAGCTCTGCGCTCAACGCTCTGCCCGTGTGTGTTTGATCGAAGAACAACGTCCGTAGCACTCAGAAAATCCTTTCTCTAAAATCTGTGTCTACTCTCGTGTATCCCTCAGCTTCGATCAGCCTCTTCAGCCCTAACACCTTCGACATAAATACCCACACCACTTTAAGCAGTTTCCAGGTTTAGGCCATTGATCCACAAGATCAATTATCTCCTAAAATCTAGGAGATTAGATTTGATAAATATCTCTAATGCAAATCTCCTTCTCTAACAAGTAAACCATGCTGGACTATGCTCACCAATATTTTAGAAATACTTCTAAGAACACTCACAAAGCTGCCATACCTTCAAAACGCTCCTAGCATAAAACTGCTACTCGAACAGTTGATACAGCACTTGAACCAGCACCTGCTGCAGCATCCCCTGCTGTATCTGCTGCTGGTTCACTTCTGCTGGCCTGCTTGATTGTTGAAGCTGCAGCAGCTCCTTGTTCACTTATGTTGGTTTTGTCAAACCTGCCATACTTGCATCATCAATCTCCCCCTTGGCATTTTGACAAAACCACCAGAAATCTAACTTGAGAAATTCTACTTCTTAGCCTGCTCTTTCTCTCTTCTTAGCCTGCTCTTTCTCCTCCCCCTTTTTGGAACAAATGACAAGGGGGGGTGTGACACGGAGGACTTATGGGGGCAACACACAGAGCCCTAGAGAGGCTCTCAGATCTTCAAACCGGGCTGCATCCAGAGCTTTGGTGAAGATATCAGCAAGCTGTTTGGCAGACACAATATGCTGGAGCGAGATAACTTTCTTTTCAACAAGATCACGAATGAAGTGATGACGAATGTCAATGTGCTTAGTTCTGCTGTGCTGAACCGGGTTCTTGGATATGCTGATGGCACTCATATTGTCGCAGTAGAGAGTCATTTCAGCTTGAGCAATCCCATACTCACTCAGCATTTGCTTCATCCACAACATTTGTGCACAGCAGCTCCCAGCAGCAATGTACTCAGCCTCGGCAGTGGATAGAGAAATGCTATTCTGTTTTCTGCTGAACCAAGAGACCAGGTTATTCCCCAAGAAGAAACATCCGCCCGAAGTGCTCTTCCTGTCCTCTGAGCACCCTGCCCAGTCTGCATCACTGTATCCGACCAGATTAGCCTTTGTGTCTTTAGTGTACCACAAGCCATAGCCCACAGTCCCGCCAACATACCGGATGATACGCTTGACCAACTGCATATGACTGTCTCTGGGACAGGCTTGAAATCTGGCGCAGACTCCTACTGCATAGGAAATGTCAGGACGGCTGGCAGTCAGGTAAAGCAAGCTCCCAATCATGCTTCTGTAGACAGTTTGACTCACTTCCAAACCGTGCTCGTCTTTGATGGCTTTCACATGAGTGGCAGCAGGAGTACGCTTGTGACTTGCCGAGTCGAGCTGGAATTTCTTCACAAGAGACTTGCTGTATTTACTTTGAGCAATAAAGATCCCATCCATTTTCTGAGTAATCTCCAAACCAAGAAAATATGAAAGTTCTCCCACCATGCTCATTTGGAATTCTTGCTGCATGTGTTTCACAAACTGCTTCACCAGGTGCTGGGACTTGGATCCAAAGACAATATCATCTACATATATTTGAGCAATGATCACATCAGACTGAGTTCTTTTGACAAACAAGGTTTTGTCAACTCCCCCTCGGTTGTAGCCATGTTTTTCCAAGAAAACTGTCAACCGCTCATACCATGCCCGAGGAGCCTGTTTTAGTCCATATAAAGCTTTCTTCAACTTGTACACCTGTTCTGGATGATGAGGATCTTCAAAGCCTTTTGGTTGAGAGACATAAACTTCTTCAGAGAGCTCTCCGTTCAAGAACGCACTTTTAACATCCATTTGATATAATTTGAACCCCAAGCAGCAAGACATTGCAAGCAGCAGTCTGATAGCCTCCAGGCGAGCTACTGGAGCAAATGTTTCATCAAAGTCTAGACCCTCAATCTGAGAATATCCCTGGGCAACCAGTCTGGCTTTATTTCGTGTAATGTTGCCCTTTTCATCAGTTTTGTTTTTGAACACCCATTTTGTGCCTATAATGTTTACCCCGATTGGTCTGTCTACCAGATCCCAAACATCATGTCTTTCAAACTCTGCCAATTCCTCCTGCATAGCCATAACCCAGAATTCATCACTCATGGCCTCCTTGAAATTCTTTGGTTCAATGCTAGACATGAAACATGTATTGAGATAGGCATGACTTCTGGTTCTTCTTCTGTCTGAGGGATCCCCAATCACATTTGTCAAGGGATGATCCTTCTGTATCTTCTTTGGGGGCTGCCTTGAAGGTGGATCGGGAGCCTCAGTGTGAAAATCGTTAGACAGGCTTTCTGATTGGTCGTCTGGAATTTCTGCTTCAGTACTTGCTGTAGCATCTGTTGAAGTCGCAGCTTGTTCACCTCTGGTCTGTCTATCAAGCATTTCTTCAGGATCAGAGTCTTCTTCACCAGTGTCAGAATCAGAGATAGATGCTTCGTCTGTATCATTTACAACCACATTTATGGACTCCATGACAGTCTTTGTTCGCTGGTTGAAAACACGATATGCCCTGCTGTTCGTTGAGTAACCAAAGAACATTCCAGGATCACTCTTCGGATCAAGTTTCTTTCTATACTCCCGGTCTCTCAGAATGAAGCAGTCACTTCCAAAGATATGGAAGTATTTAACCGTGGGTTTTTTCTGATTCCAGAGCTCATAGCAGGTCTGCTTGGTTCCCCTCCGCAAGGTGACTCTATTGATGATGTAGCATGCAGTATTCATGGCCTCTGCCCAGAATTTCAGAGGAATCCTCTTAGCATGGATCATCACTCTGGCCATTTCTTGAATTGTTCGATTCTTCCGTTCCACCACACCATTTTGCTGAGGGGTAATGGGAGAGGAGTACTGATGTGTTATACCCCTTTGTTGACAGAATTCATTCATGTCTTTGTTTTCAAATTCTCTGCCATGATCACTGCGAATGCTGCTGATTCTAAGATTCTTCTCTTGCTCTAGCCGAGACACCAGTGACACAATGACACTCACAGTATCTGATTTTTCTCTGAGAAAATCAATCCAAGTGAATCTAGACTAGTCATCAACACAGACAAATGCATACCTCTTCTTGCCTAGGCTCTCGACTTCCATTGGTCCCATCAGATCCATGTGAATCAGCTGAAGAGGCCTGGTGGTACCAATATCTTTGACTCGAGGATGTGAGGCCTTCTTCTGTTTTCCAATCTGACAATCTCCACAGATGGAGTCTGTCTCTCCTTTCAGCAATGGAATTCCTCTGACCAGCCCTTCTGTGGCAATTCTCTTAAGAGTTCTCCGGTTAACATGTCCCATCCTTTTGTGCCATAAGGTCATTTCCTCAGCCTTTGTCAGCATACATTTCTGAATCCGTGAGTTTGAACTCACATTGAGAAGGTAACAATTGCTCTTGGATCTGGCTCCTTCCATTATGCACTTTCCAGATTTGTCGAGAACTTGACATGAGTCTTTTGTAAACTTAACTTGTTTGGTCTCATCACACAGCTGGCTGATGCTGATGAGATTAGCCTTTAACCCTTCCACCAAAAGAACATTACTCAAGCGTGGCATTCCTTCCACAGCCAAAGTTCCTCTTCCCAGAACTCTTCCTTTCAGACCATTACCAAACTTCACACGTTGTTCCAGACAGGGAGTAATGTTCTTCAGAAAGGATCGTTCTCCTGTCATATGACCTGAACAGCCACTATCAAAGTACCAGCTGATCTTGTCCGAGGTGCTAGCTGTGCTGACAAGAGCGAGGTGCTGAGTCTGCGCATGTTTCTGTCTGACAGATTCCCTGCGTGATGCTGTTCTGGCACGAGCTGAGAAACAGTTTCTTTGAATATGACCTTTGCGACCACAGCTGTAGCATTTCTTAAACTTCGAAGCTCTCTTGTAACTGTGATGTAGAGGTTGCTGTAGCAGGTCCTGGTTCAATTTTTTGTGTGTTTTTGTGACTCTTCTAGCAGACCTGTATCTGGCTATGTTGCATTCATCTTCACTCAGCTCTTTCTCATCTTCACTTCCACTAGCAGAGAGGGCATTCTTTTTCATCCGTTTGCTGGTACAGTTGATTTGTCGATGACCGTAACCTGCACAATTCCAGCATCGGACTCCTTTCTTCCCGTCTTCACTCTGAGCCGGTTCCTTTCCTTTCCTTTTATTTTCTCCACCTCTTCTGATTTTTCGTGATGATGAGCTTTGTCTAGTTCTTGAGTCCATGGTTTTCAGAAGTTTTCCTAGGTTCTTGACCATCATACTCAGCTGATCCTCTGCAACTGACTGCTTGATTTCTGCTTCAGCTTTCAATCCAACATTCTTGTCCTTGGAAGTGGTGTCCTCTTTGACCAATTTCATCTCAAATTGTTTGAGAGACCCCATCAGCTCTTCCAGCCTCATGAATCTGACATTTTGCGCTTCTTCAATAGCTGTCACTTTCATGTCGAATTTTGTGGGCAGCGATCTGAGAACCTTCCTGATAAGCTTTTCTTCTGGGATGGGTTCACCAAGGGCATGAGCTTCATTTGCAAGATCGCAGAGTTTAGCATTAAACTCAGTGACTGTTTCTTCATCCAGCATCCTCAGATTCTCAAATTGTGTGGCAATTATCTGGAGTCTTGACAGCTTCACTCTATCAGTTCCTTCATGGGCAGTTTGCAGAATCTCCCATGCTTGCTTGGCCATATCACAGTTTGATATCAACCTGAAATTGTTAGCATCTACTGCAACAAAGATTGCATTCAAAGCTTTTGAATTACCAGTTGCTGCAGCACCTTCTTCAGCAGTCCACTGCTCTTCAGGTTTTATTCTTGTCACTCCTTGCTCATCCATGGTGATTGGAGGAGACCACTGAACCACAACAGCTCTCCATGTCTTCTCATCGATAGCCCTGAGAAAGGCTTTCATTCTAGCTTTCCAATACCCATAATTGCTCTCTTCCAATAATGGAGGTCTACTTGTGCTCTGTCCTTCCTTCATTGTCTTGGCTACTTCAGAGACACTGTAGGATCTTTTAACTCTGTGTGTCGAGTTCCCGCTCTGATACCAATTGAAATTTTATAGTGTCTCAATTAGGCAGATTTGTGAACAAGCAGTTGCTGCAGCACACTCTTGTTCACTAGAATTAATCTCAGCAAGCAACAAACAATGCACAAGTTTGTTCACCCAGTTCGGCCAATCTGCCTACGTCTGGGGAGGACTATTCTCCAGTCCTCAATCCACTCAACCAAAGGTTCCAGGAACACTAGGTTACAACGCACGCAACCTATGCTACTCAACCTCTTGTTGACCACTCAGCACAATCAGAACAAGCTCTGATTTGTGCCAGCACACCCTCTACAATATGTCAGTCTAGAATAGCTACAATCCTCTCAAAGAACTCAGCATATTCTATCCTACACTACTCAGCAGGGTTGCTGCAGCAACAGCTGTAACACACAGCTGAAGCACACTGTCCGCGTCGCTCCAAGGCCTTCTGCCGAGCCGATCGAACCACTCCAAGAGCGCTGCACACTCTGAGTAACTCCCCCTCACTCAGTGACCACCTGCCACTAGTGAGTTCTTCCGCACGAACCTCGAACGAGCCTTCTACCCGTCAGTTCTTCCGCGGCTGCCTTTGATCAACCAACAAGCTCCAAAGCTCTGAATTGGCTTCCAGATCAATGCACAAATCAGTCTCTGCAAGACCTGATTCTCTTCTGCAATGCTCACCATAGCTCTGCGCTCAACGCTCTGCCCGTGTGTGTTTGATCGAAGAACAACGTCCGTAGCACTCAGAAAATCCTTTCTCTGAAATCTGTGTCTACTCTCGTGTATCCCTCAGCTTCGATCAGCCTCTTCAGCCCTAACACCTTCGACATAAATACCCACACCACTTTAAGCAGTTTCCAGGTTTAGGCCATTGATCCACAAGATCAATTATCTCCTAAAATCTAGGAGATTAGATTTGATAAATATCTCTAATGCAAATCTCCTTCTCTGACAAGTAAACCATGCTGGACTATGCTCACCAATATTTTAGAAATACTTCTAAGAACACTCACAAAGCTGCCATACCTTCAAAACGCTCCTAGCATAAAACTGCTACTCGAACAGTTGATACAGCACTTGAACCAGCACCTGCTGCAGCATCCCCTGCTGTATCTGCTGCTGGTTCACTTCTGCTGGCCTGCTTGATTGTTGAAGCTGCAGCAGCTCCTTGTTCACTTATGTTGGTTTTGTCAAACCTGCCATACTTGCATCATCAGTCGCATATAGGGAATAGGGTAGCAAATTTATGGATGCGCCTAAATCAATCATGCAATTGCTCACTGTGGTCTTACCTAGAGTGCATGGGATTGTGAACGTACCTGGGTCTCGGCACTTAGGTGGTACCTTATGTTGCACGATCACTGAGGCCTGCGCATTTAGCATTACCTGTGCGCACTCGCCTTTCCTCCTCTTGTTTGTGCACAGCTCCTTTAAAAACTTGGCGTACCTAGGGATCTGCCGAACTGCTTCAATAAGGGGAATGTTTATTTCCACCTTACTGAATAACTCGTATAGCTCCTTGTCCAGCGCTCCCTTCCTAGCCGATGGTGCCTGCACAGGGAAAGGTGCAGGTATATTAGTACGATTCGTGCCCTTGTCTTTTAATTGTGTTATACCTGGCGCTTCGCCCTGCTGGCTTTTGGCTGATGCTTCTAGTTACGCGTTTGACTCCGATTGTGCATTCTGCTCTGCTGGATCCGGGACTTGCGCAGCTGGTTGCGCGGGCGCCTTCGTAGTCTGCTCTGTTCCTATCGAGCGCCCAGTCCTCAGTGTCACAGCGTTGACTCCTCCTTTGGGGTTCTGAATCACTTGCGAAGGCAGGTTGCCATCGCTCTTCTTTAGCTCATAAACCGTGGTAGCGATCTGTGATAGCTGCTTTTCAATGGACTCGAACCGCTTGTCATGCTTCTCGTCATTTTTGCGCACTGTGTCTGCTAGCTGCCCTACGATATCTTCTAAGGATCGCCGTGGCTGCTGGTTGTTTTGCGCGGGCGCATCAGTGCGGTGATGCGGTGGGTTGTAGGGCGCAGCTTGTTGCGTCTGCTGTGGCGCGCGTTGATCTGCGGACTGCCTCTGGAAATTATTTTCCTCCTTCCATCTAAACCCATTTGCAGCAAGTCCAAAGCGCGGCTGATTCTGCCTCTGTGGTCCTCTGCTATCCCATCCTCCAAGAGCATTGACATCTCCTGATTCCTCGAAAAGTGTGGGACATTCATCAGTTTTGTGCTCGGTGGACCTGCAGAATTCGCATGTCTTTGGCGCAGCTGGTTGTGCGCCATGCGCACTCATCAACTTCTGCAGCATGGCCTTCATTTCCTTGATCTCAGCTCTTGTTTCTACCTGATGCACAGAACGAGCACGACTATTCTCAAGTGTTAGCTGATGTCTTACCTGCCCAGCAGAGTCTTTTATCAGCTGCCACGCGTCTTCCGGATACATGTTGCAAATGTCGCCTCCTGCGCATGCATTCAATAACCTCAGCTCCATGGGTAGCAATCCATTCAGAAAGTTCTCTATCAGCACATTTTGGGGCATGCCGTGATTGTAGCAGTTGGCCTCCAGCTCCCTGAAACGTTCGTAATACTACGATAGTGATTCTCCTGCGCCTGCCTTGGCGCGGCCAGTTCTCTCCTGAGTAGCGCGATCTTTGCTGCGGGATAGAATTTGTCCAGGAACTTCTTCTGCAGCTGCTCCCATGTGTGAATTGATCCTGCGGGTAAGTTCATCAACCAATGTCTGGCTGTATCACACAGTGAAAATGGGAATGCCTTCATCTTCAGCGCCTCATCGCTCTCCCCTTCGGTCTTCATGTTCTCGCAGATGACTAGGAACTCTCGCACATGCTTGACTGGATTTTCGTTGTTCATCCCGTGGAACTTGGGCATGTGATGAATGAGCGAGCTCCTTAGTTCAAAATGACCGTCTGGCGAAAGCACGATGCACCATGGCTGGTTAACAGTGAGTGGGGCTGACATCTCGCGCACTGTTCTACGTCTTCAGCGGCCATCCGTGCTTCAACCTCGCGCTGCACTTCCTCTCTGAACAGGGTTGCGCGGTTGTGTGCCCTTGCTTCTTCCGGGGTTCTGTCCCCTAAGTTATCCCCAACGACACTGTTATCCTCCATAACCTGTTCTAAATCTCAAAGAAAACGAAATTAAAAGATAACTAAGCTATTGCGTCTGTCAGTGCGCAACTAGAATCTGCGCAGCGCATTTGTTTCAAGGTTGCACAGGCTGATGTTGATTGCGCGCTGTCAGAAACAACAACGAGAAAACAAAACAAACTGAAATAACTAGTTACTAAAAAGGAAAAACATAAACTAGCTAAAACTTAGCTGTGTTGCTCCCCGGCAACGGCGCCAAAATTTGATCGCGCGTCGTTGTATGCGTCAAATTAATCCTTCCTCTTCCACTAGTACAGCGGTTAAGTCAGGGTCGATCTCCAGAGGGAGCAAGCAGTTCAGTTTTAACCAGTGACCTACACTTACGAAAATTGGGGGGGTGAGTGATTGGGTTGCACTAGACGTGCGCAAGTAAATAGTAGCTAACGCAGGAATTGCACTAGACGTGCGCAGGCAGTAGAGATTAAGTACTATGACTATGAGAAGTATCGGTGCAGACAATCCTCTATGAGTGTATTCCTTATCATCGACTCTAAACGTCTATAGTTTGATTTCACTTAAGTTAGTGTCCGATCAAGGCTTCCTAACCTGTGCGCATGTTCCGATCAAAGTTCATGCGCTATTAATTCTTGAACTAGACTTAACAACTACGAATCCCATCAAGGTAGCAATTGCTTATCCTAGCGCGTTACTCCTAGTTGGCACCGTCAGGCTATTCAACTAGTTTAACATACAACAACAAGCAACAAGAGTAAGATTGCGGTTCAAGGCTTCCCCTACTCATGCAACTAGCTGCCAACAATGTGCACAGAATTAATATAAGCAAACAAGTTATGCATTAAGCGCAAGTCTCAAAGGAAATACTCATAGATTCATGCCCAACCAATACCAAGCGTTTAGCTAGACATGCTAGTGGTAAACATCATAGAAACAGTAAATAATATCTAAAGTATCCAAGAAAACAATAGCAAACAGTGCGTGCAGGTTGTAGTCTTGGCTGGCGCAGTCGGCTGGCGCAGGTCCTCTCAGCAAGCTCGTGTGTTTTTGATCCTGTCGCTCTCTCTCTGAATTATGATATGATCCTCAAACCCTAGCCTTCTTCTCTTCTTTATATACTGCTCAGAGGCTCATCCTTGGCAACTTCCAAATCTGGTGGTGTCAGGATTTGGAAACACCACCATCTGCGCATGGCGCACGGCATCTTGGTTAGCGAAATCGGTTAGCGCACCGTGGTCGACTCTGCCAATTCTTCTGTTTGCGCCGCTAGCTCCTTAGGCTTGTGTGATGTGCGTCCTAAACGCTGCATGTTAGCGCGTATCCGACTTAGGCCCTTGTTTTGCCCTGAAATACAAAAACACTGGAAACTAGTAATCTTGTACACAAAATAATGCAAACAAGCATAGGGTTAGGATCTAAATAATGTGTATAAATAGGCTCTATCACATAGCCTATTCTACACAATGCTGCATGCTGCATGTTGACAAACACTGCCATGCTGCCATGCTGCATTTTCTCAAACACTGCCATGCTGCATCATCAATCTCCCCCTTGGCATTTTGACAAAATCCTAGGCCACAGATGAATACTTCTATGAACAAGCAAATGTAACTAAAAACATTTCAAAGTAAGAGTGAGTGGTGGCCCCATTCGGCCTTAGTTAGGCCACACAGGGCAAAAAAAACAGTGTTCATCAGTGGCTCATCCGTGGCTCTGGCAGCTTCTTGCTCTCCCCCTTTTTGGAACAGATGCTCAAGGGGCCTGTCCTCCATCCTCCAGATACTCCAAATCTTTAAGTACACTTCTGAGTTGAGCACGTCTGATGTCCCTTCATTTGGCTTCAGCCTCCAAACTCATTAGTTCTGACTTCAGGAGGCTCACAATTCTGGCTCGGAGGGCTGTATCAATGGAAGAGGCAGTAGGCAAGGTTTCCATGAGAAGAATTGGATCAGCTGAGACTGTCAGAAGAGAATCCTCTTGAGATATGTCAACTGCATGTTTGCCCTTGAACAGCTTGTGATCAACCGTGAACAACTGCAGCTTCTCAGACATCACTTCAGAGATCTCTCCGAGCTCTGGATGCTGAGAGACCATCATACCATAGATAAGGGAGGGCAGCACAATGGGTTTGCAGGCGGAAGAGCTGCCAGCATGTGCAGCAATCTGAGGAAACATCACACTCCCCAGGCTGATTCTTCTCCTTTTCCCGACCGAATGCAAGAGGTCAGCAAAGAGTTTGCTTACCTTTCCCTTGTGAGAGCTAGGAATCCAGTTCCTAATCCCCAGATTGTATAGCAGAGCATACATAGAGGTGAGTTCAGATGCATTGAGGTTGTCCTTCCCAGGATTGACACACCTCTCCTGTGAGAACCTTGGCCAATACCTCCCGTTTGACATTTGTGGGCTCTCTGGCATCACTATCAATCCCAAAGAATTCATCTATTCTTTCTGGGGTAACCAGTACCAGCTTACCCCTGACCCAGCTTTTCCCATACTCATCTCCACCCTATTGTCCAAACTTCTCTTCCATGTTTACTATAAACTCCCTAACTAATCGGCTATTGTATCTGTAAGGATAGGTTAGGGATTTCAGAAGATTTACCTCAGATAGAATTTGGATGATTGCTGAAGACTTGTATTTCTCTAAATCCAGCCTCTTTTCAGAAACAATGTGCTTCCTCTCTGCTGAGCTCCAGGATTGAGAGGCATTCCTGATTCTGAACCATATTCCCCCGACAGTGACTGCTGTTGTGACATCTCCTTCGCTGGACTTCTGACCCACAGGTCTTTTCTCCGAAGGTTCACTTGTAGCATCCTCACTGGACTCCTCTTCTTCACTGGACTCCTCTTCTCCACTACTGGTATCAGTAATGATGATTGGTGCTTTTCCTTTGTCCGAAGGTGGAGGAGCATGTGCTGCAGCCGATTCTTGTTCAGGCAGATCAGCTTCCATCTCCTCCCCTTCTCCTTCTATGCTTGGGGATGTGACAAGAGTTCTGCAGCTCTCTACAGTATGGCCCACCTCAGCATTCTCTGCATCTTGTACTTCCCTTGAGGGTTCTTCACGTACTTCCTCTTCAGCCACAACTGCAGTGCTGGTAGCAGGCTCCCTGTCATGAACTAGACGTCTCCTTTCCTGCGAGGTTCCTCTTTGAGGAGAAGAAGTGTTGTGTGACACTGGAAGAGGTGCGGGCTCCCATACCACCAAGTCTAAACGCTGAGGAGGAGCTTCATTGCAGAACTTGGACCTCCTTTCGGTTCTGCCTTGCCGTGCTGCTGCCAGGTTTTTCTTCAGGCCTCGAGTTTTCACCATGGTTGCGGGTTTGCAGAGAGTGAGAGGAGCACACGGGAGTGTTGATCAGCAACGATTTGGGGGAAGCGCCTTCAACTGATTTTGCCCTAGAGTTTGATTTACCCGCTGCTTTTCTTTCTTTTTCAGAAGCACGTGCTCTGCATGTGACCTCTTCTGTCTTTAGCAACCAAGGCATTTGAACAAGCTTTTACCGGCCAGGTTGCTATAGCAGACAGGAGCTGGTTCTCCTACACATCCTGGATGACTCCTTTGTAGGAAGGATCCTCGTGAGGCTCTGATGATTGTTTCTTCACCCATACTTGAGTTTTTCTTGGTTTCCCCTTCTTCTGACCCTCAAGACTCCTGTCTTTTCGTTTTTCGCATTTGGGTCTCCACACCTGTAACTTCTGTGTTTTTCTCCTATTTTTTCCATTTCAGTGGGCTTGCTCAACAGTCCTTGCAATTCTCCATCGTGGTTCTTTCCAATACTGAGCATTTTCCGGATCTACTGGGCAAGGTGATTTTATACAGCATGTGTTGGCCCTGGGTTTTGTTCCCCTTTTTTCAGCTATGAAAGTTCTTTGGGTTCTCTGTTGCCGTTTCAGGTTCGGGGGTATCTTCTAATTCCCTTTTTTCTGACCATAATTATTTTTGCATGAACTCCTTTTATTATGAGGCTCTGGCTTTGCTACAGATGGATGATGAAGAAGGTGCTGTAGCATCCTCTTGTTCAAGTGTCTGGTTCCGTCTTCCTCTGCAGGTTTTGGGCAAACATCTGATTTTTTATTGTCATATATCATGGCATCCGAGGCTTTTATAAAAACTGTTCCTCTAGAGCTTTCTTCACTAGTGTATCCGAGTCCCGTTCTTCCTTTTCCAAGTCTTTGATATGAAAGAATTTCATCCAGGAAATTTTTCTGAGGTTCGGCTGCCTTTGCTGTTGCTAGAGAGGCACCGATGTCAGTGGCTTGGCTTCCTGGGTCTTCCCTTTTTAGTATGGTGACTTGTCTGTTACATGAGGAGAGAAATTATCCTCGTTCTTTGATCGCGCGTCGTTGTGCGCATCAAATTAATTCCTTCCTCTTCCACTAGTACAGCGGTTAAGTAAGGGTCGATCTCCACAGGGAGCAAGTAGTTTAGTTTTAGCCAGTAACCTACACTTACGAAGATTGGGGGGTGAATGATCGGGGTTGCGCGATGCGCAAGTAACAGTGGTATCGTAACGCAGGAAATTGCACTAGACGTGCGCAGGCAATAGAGATTAAGTACTATGACTTATGAGAAGTATCGGCGCAGACAATCCTCTATGAGTGTATTCCTTATCATCGACTCTAAATGTCTATAGCTCGATTTGCTAATGTTAGTGTCCGATCAAGGCTTCCTAACATGTGCGCATGTTCCGATCAAAGTTCATGTGCTATTAATTCTTACACTAGACTAAACAACTACGAATCCGATCAAGGTAGTAATTGCCTAACCTAGCGCGTTACTCCTAGTTGGCACCGTCAGGCTATTCAACTAGTTTAACAAACAACAACAAGCAACAAGAGTAAGATTGCGGTTCAAGGCTTCCCCTACTCATGTAACAAGCTGCCAGTAATGTGCACAGAATTAATATAAGCAAGCAAGCTATGCATTAAGCGCAAGTCTCAAAAGGAAATACTCATAGATTCATGTCCAACCGATACTAAGCGTTTAGCTAGACATGCTAGTGATAAACATCATAGAAATAGTAAATAATAACTAAAGTGTCCAAGAAAAACAATAGCAAACAGTGCGTGCAGGTTGCTGTCTTGGCTGGCGCAGTCGGCTGGCGCAGATCCTCTCAACAAGCTCGTGTGTTTTCCAGTCCTGCTGCGCAGTGCCTCCTGGGTGTACGAATTGTGAATCCTGAGAATCGTCTGTGTGTCTCCTAACCCTAGCCTCCTTCTCTTCTTTATATACTGCTCAGAGGCTCACTCTTGGCAACTTCCAAATCTGGTCGTGTCAGGATTTGGAAACACCAACATCTGCGCCTGGCGCACGGCATCTGCTTAGCGCAATCGGTTAGCGCACCGAGGTCGACTCTGCCAATTTCTACTGTTTGCGCCTTTAGCTCCGCAGGCTGTGTGATGCGCGTCCTAAACGCTGCGTGTTAGCGCGTATCCGACTTAGGCCCTCGTTTCGCCCTGAAATACAAAAATACTGGAAACCAGTAATCTTGTACACAAAATAATGTAAACAAGCACAGGGTTATGATCTAAATAATGCGTATAAATAGGCTCTATCAAACCCCCCACACTTGCCCCTTGTTCGTCCTCGAACAAGCACTCAAGCACGGATACCATTACCTCTCTGGAGTCTAGCGCATAGTCTTGCACTCTGGCGCGATCTGCACTACTGAACACCTTGCGCTGCTCTACCACCTGCGCACAACTGCTGTCAACAGTTTAAGTATAGGGATTTCGCAATTCATTACCTCTCAGCTAGGATGAAAATCATTTCGGATGGCTGGGAGATAGCTCTTCATAGGCTCCAGGTTGTCAGCTCTTACTCCGAGGATGGGTATATGGTTAACAGCGCCAGCTTCTTCCCGTGCGTGATTCTTCCGTGCACTTCCTGGGAACTCAAGCCTTTTGATGATTTTTTGTGGATTTTGCGCTCTCTGGTACTTGTGCGCATGCTGATTCTTTTGTAGCGCATATCATCTGCTGGTATTTTTTCCTTTTGTACAGCCTTGTCTATGATTTCTCATATTCCAAGAACGGTTCCAGTCTCGGCCTCCAGATAACAGCTATGGAACACCGCCCCGCTCTCCCTCCTTGGTCTGTCTGCACAGGTCGGCGCACGCGTTTACACCCGCGCCCGCCTTCCTTGGCTCAACTCCCAGAGAGAAGGTGGTCGGTTTTCCCACCTCGCCACGCTTTTGGGTACTTGCCTTTGGCATCTGCGTGACTGAGCGCGCTCTCTTGTTCCGAAGGTCGCGAAGCACAGGCCTCCACTCGCGCCCTCGACCATATACCTCTCCTCTGAAGCGCGAGCGACTAACCGCCTCTCTAGAGCGTTTCTGTCAACTCCACATCCCCTGTATATCCAATCTAACAGGAGCAGAAAAACGAAAAAAATATACTAAAAACAGTTGATGGCGCACGGCGCAAAATGGGTAGCACAAACAAGCTGAACAGTGCGCGCAGCCCGTACTCAAGCGCACTACTGCTACTGTTTCCTTTAATTAAACTAAGCTACACTAAAAATGCTCAAAAAATGTGAAATGTACATGTAACGCTCCCCCCCCCCCACACTTAAACCGAGACGTGTCCCCACGACTCAAGCTCAAGCGCACAGGGAATGCGCACATGCTGAACATATGCATGCAAGCAAAATAAAGAACATAAAACATGTAAAAGTAAAACGAGTCGGGTTACCTCCCGACAAGTGCCTTTGTTTAACGTCGTTGGCTCGACTGTACCTCGTTACGTGCCCAAATGTGTGCCAGCGACCTCCCCCACTCTTGCTCCTGAGTGATCCTGCGCTTGTGCATGGGTTGTGTTCTTCTTGGTCCTGCGCAAAGGGTGAGAAGGGTAGTCAACATGGATAATATGTGAGAAGTCTGCAGTAACGAGGGTAGATGAAGAGCAAGAAGAAATGTGAGCAATAGTTTCCAGTTCTCCCTCTGGTGCATCTAGTGGTGCCTCTGGCGCAGCAACTGGCGCATCTGCTATCTCAGGTTCTGCCAAGTCAATGCCGCGCACTGTGTCGTCCCAAGGTTCTCCTAGATACCGTTTGACTCTCTGCCCATTGACCTGAAAACGATGCCGGTGCTCGTTTTCTAACTCGATTGTTCCATAGGGGAAAACCTTAGTGACTGTGTACGGTCCAGTCCATTTGCTGCGCAGCTTTCTAGGCATGAGCTTCAGGCGTGATGAGAATAATAATACCTGGTCTCCTGGCTCAAAAGTGCGTCTGAGGATATGCTTGTCATGAAACGCCTTTGTCCGCTCCTTGTAATCGCGCAGTCCCTCATAGGCATCCAGGCGCAGCTCTTCTAATTCACTCAGCTCAAAAGCGCGCTCTTTGCCAGCCTCATCTAGGTTCAAGTTGCAAATGCGTAGGGCCCAATATGCTTTGTGTTCTAGCTCTACTGGCAGGTGGCATGCTTTTCCGTAGACCAACCGAAACGGTGAAGTCCCGATTGGTGTCTTATGCGCAGTGCGGTATGCCCACAGCGCATCGTCCAGGCGCTGGCTCCAATCCTTGCGCGATGGTCTCACAGTCTTCTCCAGGATGCGCTTGATTTCTCTGTTGGAGACCTCGGCCTGTCCATTTGTCTGAGGATGATAAGCAGTGGACGTCTTGTGGCGCACCCCATAATGCTTGAAAACTTGCGCCACGATCCTGTTGCAAAAGTGCGTCCCCTGGTCGCTGATGATTGCCTTAGGCACCCCATATCTGCAAAAGATGTTAGTTTTCAGAAATTCAGCGACCGTCTTATCATCATCCTTCCGTGTGGCCTTAGCTTCGACCCATTTGGAGACATAGTCCACCGTGACCAATATGTATTCATATCCTGCAGACGGGGGAAAAGGCCCCATGAAGTCAATTCCCCATATGTCAAACACTTCATCCACTAGAATTGGCGTCTGCGGCATCTCGTTGCGCGCCGATATGCCTCCCGTGCGCTGGCACCTGTCACAATTCCTGCAATAGTCATATGCGTCTCTAAACAGGTGCGGCCAATAAAATCCGCAGTCCAGGACCTTCCTGCTAGTGCGCTTGGGACCAAAGTGTCCTCCACATGCGTGCGCATGACAAAACATCAAAACTGAGTTAAATTCATGGTCAGGCACGCAGCGCCTCAATATCTGATCTGGTCCTATTCTAAGCATATAAGGATCATCCCAAATATAATGCTTGGACTCATGTTTCAATCTCATGCACCGGGTTTTATTGAAACGCGGAGGAAACGTACCTGTGACAAGGTAATTCGCAATGTGCGCATACCATGGTACCTTACCTATCAGCGCCATCAGATGCTCGTTAGGAAATGTCTCAGTGATCTGCCCTGGCTCCTCCTCCTTCACGATTCTGCTCAGGTGATCCGCAACTGTGTTCTCTGTGCCCTTCTTATCCTTGATCTCCAGGTCGAATTCCTGCAGTAGGAGCACCCAGCGCATCAGGCGCGGCTTAGTTTCTTTCTTGGACATTAGGTAGCGGATGGCTGCGTGGTCTGTGTATATGATGACCCTGGCGCCTAGAACATATGCACGGAACTTCTCTAGCGCAAACACAATTGCCAGAAGCTCCTTCTCCGTGGTGGTGTAGTTCTTCTGCACAGCGTCCAGTGTGCGCGATGCATAATAGATGGCGTGCGGCTTCTTGTCCACTCGCGGCCCCAGGACTGCACCTACTGCATAATCGTTGGCGTAGCACATCAGCTCAAATGGCAAGTTCCAGTCTGGTGCGCGTATCACTGGCGCACTGGTCAGCGCTTCCTTCAGCTTATCGAACGCGGTCCTACACTCATCAGAAAAATCGAAGCACACATCCTTTTGCAAGAGGTTAGACAGGGGAATACAGATTTTAGAGAAGTCTTTTATAAAACGCCTGTAAAATCCGGCGTGCCCTAAGAATGACTTCACATCGCGCACGTTTGTGGCGTAAGGTAGATTAGAAATAAGGTCTATCTTAGCTTTGTCTACCTTGATCCCCTCCTCTGAGATAATGTGTCCTAGCACTACACCATGCGTTACCATGAAATGGCATTTTTCATAATTAAGCACCAGGTTCTTAGAAATGCAGCGCGCTAAGACCTTATCTAGATGACTTAAGCACGCATCAAAGGTACCTCCATATACAGTAAAATCATCCATGAACACTTCTATGCATATACCAATCATATCAGAGAAAATGCTCATGACAAGTCGTTGGAACGTACCTGGCGCGTTGCACAGCCCAAATGACATGCGCCGAAACGCAAATGTACCGAACGGGCAGGTGAACGTGGTCTTCTCCTGATCCTCTGCAGCTATGGGTATTTGATTGTACCCTGAATATCCGTCCAAGAAACAAAAATAGGGCTTACCTGCTAATCTTTCCAGCATCTGATCCATAAAGGGTAGCGGGAAATGGTCCTTGCGCGTTACTGCGTTAAGCTTCCTGTAGTCGATGCACATGCGCCATCCAGTCTGGATGCGCTTGGGAACTAGCTCGCCCTGCGCATTCTCTTCCACTGTGATTCCTCCCTTCTTAGGCACAACGTGCACTGGACTGACCCATTTACTGTCCGAGATGGGGTAGATGACTCCTGCGTCAAGCAACTTTAGAATTTCCTTCTGCACTAGCTCCATCATATTTGGGTTCAATCTGCGCTGAGCCTCTCTGGATGGTTTGGCACCATCTTCCAACAGAATTCTATGCATGCATACGTCTGGGCTCACTCCCCGCAGATCTGCCAGTGTCCATCCTATAGCGCGCTGGTTCCTGTGCAGCACCTGCTGTAAACGCACTTCCTGCTCCTCTTCTAATCCTTTCTTTATGATCACTGGCAGGGTGCCTTCATTTCCCAGGAAAATGTATTTGAGGTGCTCGGGAAGTTGCTTCAGCTCTACCTTGGGTGCCTGTTCAATAGAGGGCAAGATTTTATTGGCAGTGCAAATATGAACTATATCGTGTACCTGTTTGAGTTCTGGTTCAGCACTGCTCAGTTCCTCTTCCTGCTCCTCCAACTCTGTCTGTGCCAGTGGCTCTGGTCCTATTGTTGCGCTTGCGCATTGCGTATCTGTGACTAAATCATCTAAGCTGTCCATTGCGTGCACTGTGGCGTCCTCATGAGGATGCTGCATCCCCTTGAATATATTGAAATGGATCTCTTCGCCATCTACCTCCATGGAAAGCGTGCCCCTCCACACGTCTATCTTTGTGCGCGCGGTCATCAGAAAAGGTCTACCCAGTAGGATCTGCGCACTGCTGGTGCTTGATTCACCCTCCATTTCCAGCACATAAAAATCTGCTGGAAACACCAGCTCTCCTACTCGCACAAGAACATCCTCGATCATGCCTGCAGGTTGTTTGCAAGACCGATCTGCTAGCTGAATAGTGAGACCTGCAGGCTTTAGTGGTCCAAGGCGCAATGTCGTATATAGGGAATAAGGTAACAAATTGATGGATGCGCCTAAATCAATCATGCAGTTGCTCACTGTGGTCTTACCTAAAGTGCAAGGGATAGTGAACGTACCTGGGTCTCGGCACTTAGGTGGTACCTTATGTTGCACGATCGCTGAGGCCTGCGCATTGAGCATTACCTGTGCGCATTCGCCTTTCCTCCTCTTGTTTGTGCACAGCTCCTTTAAAAACTTGGCGTACCTGGGAATCTGCCGAACTGCTTCGATAAGGGGAATGTTGATTTCCACCTTGCTGAATAACTCGTATACTTCTTTGTCCAGCGCCTCCTTTCTAGCCGATGGTGCCTGCACAGGAAAAGGTGCAGGTATATTAGTACGATTCGTGCCCTTGTCGTTTAATTGCGTTATACCTGGCGCTTCGCCCTGCTGGCTTGTGACTAGCACTTCTGGTTGCGCGTCTTGCTCTGGTTGCGCATTCTGTTCTGCAGGATCCGGGACTTGCGCAGCTGGTTGCGCGGGTGCCTTCGTGGTCTGCTCTGCTCTTATTGTGCGCCCAGTCCTCAGTGTTACTGCATTGACTCCTCCTTTGGGATCTGAATCACTTGCGACGGCAGGTTGCCATCGCTCTTCTTTAGCTCATATACCGTGGTAGCAATCTGTGACAGCTGCTTTTAAATGGACTCGAACCTCTTGTCATACTTCTCGTCATTCTTGCGCACTGTGTCTGCTAGCTGCCCCACGATATCTTCCAAAGATCGCCTTGGTTGCTGGTTGTTATGCGCTGGTGCGTCAGTGCGGCGATGCGGTGGATTGTAGGGCGCAGCTTGTTGCGTCTGCTGTGGCGCGCGCTGATCTGTGGACTGCCTATGGAAATTGTTTTCCTCCTTCCATCTGAATCCATTTGCTGCCAGTCCAAAGCGCGGCTGATTCTGCCTCTGTGGTCCTCTGTTATCCCATCCTCCAAGAGCATTGACATCTCCTGAATCCTCGAAAAGTGTGGGACACTCATCAGTTTTGTGCTCGGTGGACCTGCAGAATTCACATACCTTTGGCGCAACTGGTTGTGCGCTTTGCGCACTCATCAACTTCTGCAGCATGGCCTTCATTTCCTTGATCTCAGCGCTTGTTTCTACCTGATGCACAGAACGCGTACGACTATTTTCAAGTGTTAGCTGATGTCTTACCTGACCAGCAGAGTCTTCTATCAGCTGCCACGCGTCTTCTGGATACATGTTGCAAATGTCACCTCCTGCGCATGCGTTCAATAACCTCAGCTCCATGGGTAGCAGTCCATTCAGGAAGTTCTCTATCAGCACATTCTGGGGCAGGCCATGATTGTAGCAGTTGGCCTCTAGCTCTCTGAAACGCTCGTAATACTCTGACAGTGACTCTCCTGCGCTCTGCCTCGGCGCGGCCAGTTCTCTCCTGAGTAGCGCGATCTTTGCTGCTGGATAGAATTTGTCCAGGAACTTCTTCTGCAGCTGCTCCCATGTGTGAATTGATCCTGCGGGTAAGTTCATCAACCAATGTTTGGCTGCATCACACAGTGAAAATGGAAATGCCTTCATCTTCAGCGCCTCATCGCTCTCCCCTTCGGTCTTCATGTTCTCGCATATGACTAGGAACTCTCGCACATGCTTGACTGGATTTTCATTGTTCATCCCGTGGAACTTGGGCATGTGATGAATGAGCGAGCTTCTTAGTTCAAAATGACCGCCTGGGGGAAGCACGATGCACCATGGCTGGTTAACTGTGAGTGGGGCTGACATCTCGCGCACTGTTCTGCGTCGCGCGGCCTGTTGCACGGGTGGCGCATGATACACTTCAGCGGCCCTCCTTGCTTCAACCTCGCGCTGCACTTCCTCTCTGAACAGGGCTGCGCGGTTGTGTGCTCTTGCTTCCTCTGGGGTTCTGTCCCCTAAGTTGTCCCCAACGACACTGTTATCCTCCATGACCTGTTCTAAATCTCAAAGAAAACTAAATTAAAAGATAACTAATGCTGCTACGTCTGTCAGTGCGCAACTAGAATCTGCGCAGCGCAACTGTTTCAAGGCTGCGCAGGCTGATGGTGATTGCGCGCTGTCAGAAACAACAACGAGAAAACAAAACAAACTGAAAATAACTAGTTACTAATAAGGAAAAACGTAAACTAGCTATAACTTAGCTGTGTTGCTCCCCAGCAACGGCGCCAAAATTTGATCGCGCGTCGTTGTGCGCGTCAAATTAATTCCTTCCTCTTCCACTAGTACAGCGGTTAAGTAAGGGTCGATCTCCACAGGGAGCAAGTAGTTCAGTTTTAGCCAGTAACCTACAGTTACGAAGATTGGGGGGTGAGTGATCGGGGTTGCGCGATGCGCAAGTAACAGTGGTATCGTAACGCAGGAAATTGCACTAGACGTGCGCAGGCAATAGAGATTAAGTACTATGACTTATGAGAAGTATCGGCGCAGACAATCCTCTATGAGTGTATTCCTTATCATCGACTCTAAATGTCTATAGCTCGATTTGCTAATGTTAGTGTCCGATCAAGGCTTCCTAACATGTGCGCATGTTCCGATCAAAGTTCATGTGCTATTAATTCTTACACTAGACTAAACAACTACGAATCCGATCAAGGTAGTAATTGCCTAACCTAGCGCGTTACTCCTAGTTGGCACCGTCAGGCTATTCAACTAGTTTAACAAACAACAACAAGCAACAAGAGTAAGATTGCGGTTCAAGGCTTCCCCTACTCATGTAACAAGCTGCCAGTAATGTGCACAGAATTAATATAAGCAAGCAAGCTATGCATTAAGCGCAAGTCTCAAAAGGAAATACTCATAGATTCATGTCCAACCGATACTAAGCGTTTAGCTAGACATGCTAGTGATAAACATCATAGAAATAGTAAATAATAACTAAAGTGTCCAAGAAAAACAATAGCAAACAGTGCGTGCAGGTTGCTGTCTTGGCTGGCGCAGATCCTCTCAACAAGCTCGTGTGTTTTCCAGTCCTGCTGCGCAGTGCCTCCTGGGTGTACGAATTGTGAATCCTGAGAATCGTCTGTGTGTCTCCTAACCCTAGCCTCCTTCTCTTCTTTATATACTGCTCAGAGGCTCACTCTTGGCAACTTCCAAATCTGGTCGTGTCAGGATTTGGAAACACCAACATCTGCGCCTGGTGCACGGCATCTGCTTAGCGCAATCGGTTAGCGCACCGAGGTCGACTCTGCCAATTTCTACTGTTTGCGCCGCTAGCTCCGCAGGCTGTGTGATGCGCGTCCTAAACACTGCCTGTTAGCGCGTATCTGACTTAGGCCCTCGTTTCGCCCTGAAATACAAAAACACTGGAAACCAGTAATCTTGTACACAAAATAATGTAAACAAGCACAGGGTTATGATCTAAATAATGCGTATAAATAGGCTCTATCATTCTTTTCCAGTAACTTGACTCTATTAGTCAAAGCTTGATTCGTTTGCAGAGCTTCCTCGCATTGTTTGAGTATCTCTCCCAGATAGTCAATTAGGCTGACCGTTGAGTCCTCCTCGTCTTCACTTTCAGACACGACAACCCCATAGTATAATTCATTCTTTATTAACTCTTTGTGTTTGAAATCTGACACACTGGTTAACACAACACAATTTTCTTTTTCACTTTCCTTAGAGTCGCTCCACTTAGCTATTAGGGACTTGTTATCCTTCTTCTCCGAGTTTTTGAGGGGTTTGCTCGGACAGTCAGCCTCAATATGTCCATACCCTTCACAATTCCAACATTGAACACCCTTTCTCATTTCTTTCTTCTCATCTTCATTCTGAGCAGGTTCCTTCCCTCTCCTTTTATTTTCTCCATCTCTTCTGGATTGTTTTCGTGAGAATGAGCTTTTCCCAGTTCTTGAGTCCATGTTCTTTAGGAGTTTCCCAAGGTTTTTTACTAGCATACTCAGCTGATCATCTGGAGCTGACTTCTTCACTTCTGTTTCTGCCTTCAGTCCTATATTCTTATCCTTAGGAGTGGGCTCTTCTTAACCAGCTTCATCTCAAATTGTTTGAGGGATCCAACCAATTCTTCCAGCCTTATGTGTCTGACATTTTGAGCTTCTTCAATGGCCGTCACTTCCATGTCAAATTTTTTGTGGGCAACGATCTGAGGACCTTCCTAATCAGCTTCTCTTCAGGGATAGGTTCTCCAAGAGCATGGGCTTCATTTGATAGGTCACAAAGTTTTGCATTGAACTTAGTGATCGTCTCCTCTTCTAGCATTCTCAGATTCTCAAACTGCGTAGTAATAATCTGTAATCTTGACAACTTTACTTTATCAGTTCCTTCATGGGCAGTTTGCAGAATTTCCCGAGCTTGCTTGGCCATATCACAGTTTGATATCAGCCTGAAATTGTTAGCATCAACTGCAGCAAAAATAGCATTCAGAGTGTAATTTCACAGCGTCTCACTTAGGCAGATTTGTGAACTAGCAGTTGCTGCAGCACACTCTTGTTCACAAGAAATAATCTCAGCAAGCAATGAACAAAGACACAGGTTTGTTCACCCAGTTCGGCCAAACTGCCTACGTCTGGGGAGGACTATTCTCCAGTCCTCAATCCACTCAACCAAAGGTCCCAAGCACACTCGGTTACAACGCACGCAACCTATGCTACTTTAACCCCGTGTGGATCACACAACACAATCAGAACAGGCTCTGATTTGTGTCAGCACACCCTCTACAGTATGTCAGTCTAGAATAGCTACAATCCTCTCAAAGAACTTAGCCTATTCTATACTACACTACTCAGCAGAGTTGCTGCAGCAACAGCTGTAACACACAGCTGAAGCACAATGTCCGCGTCGCTCCAAGGCCTTCTGCCGAGCCGATCGAACCACTCCAAGAGCGCTGCACACTCTGAGTAACTCCCCCTCACTCAGTGACCACCTGCCACTAGTGAGTTCTTCCGCACGAACCTCGACCGAGCCTTCCACCCGTCAGTTCTTCCGCGGCTGCCTTTGATCAACCAACAAGCTCCACAGCTCTGAATTGGCTTCCAGATCAATGCACAAATCAGTCTCTGCAAGACCTGATTCTCTTCTGCAATGCTCACCACAGCTCTGCGCTCAACGCTCTGCCCGTGTGTGCTTGATCGAAGAACAACGTCCGTAGCACCAAAAAATCCTCACTCTGAAATCTGTGTCTACTCCCGTGTATCTCTCAGCTTCGATCACCCTCTTCAGCCCTAACTCGTTCTGCTTAAATACCCATACCACTTTAAGCAATTTCCATGTTTGGGCAATTGACCCACAAGATCAATTATCTCTTAAAATCTAGGAGATTAGATTTGATCAATATCTTCAATGCAAATCTCCTTCTCTGACCAGTAAACTTTGCTGGAAAATGCTCAACAGCATTTTACAAATTCTTCTAAGAGAAAGAACACAACTGCCATACCTTCAAAACGCACCCAGCACAAAACTTCGATTTGGACAGTTGATACAGTACTTGAACCAGCACCTGCTGCAGCACCCCCTGCTGTATCTGCTCCTGCTTGTTTGTTTGAGCTGCAGCAGCTCCTTGTTAACATATGTTGGTTTTGTCAATCCTGCCATACTAGCATCATCAATCTCCCCCTTGGCATTTTGACAAAACCACCAAATATCAATCTTGAGAAATTCTCCTCTACTTCTTAGCCTGCTCTTTCTCCTCCCCCTTTTTGGAATAAATGACAAGGGGGGTGTGGCAGGGAGAACTTATGGGGGCAACACACAGAGCCCTAGAGAGGCTCTCAGATCTTCAAACCGGGCTGCATCCAGAGCTTTGGTGAAGATATCAGCAAGCTGTTTGGCAGTCACAACATGCTGGAGCGAGATAACTTTCTTTTCAACAAGATCACGAATAAAGTGATGACGAATGTCAATGTGCTTAGTTCTGCTGTGTTGAACCGGGTTCTTGGATATGCTGATGGCACTCATATTGTCACAGTAGAGAGTCATTTCATTTTGAGCAATCCCATACTCACTCAGCATTTGCTTCATCCACAACATTTGTGCACAGCAGCTACCAGCAGCAATGTACTCAGCCTCGGCAGTGGATAGGGAAATGCTATTCTGTTTTCTGCTGAACCAAGAGACCAGGTTATTCCCCAAGAAGAAACATCCTCCCGAAGTGCTCTTCCTGTCCTCTGAGCAACCTGCCCAGTCTGCATCACTGTATCCGACCAGATTTGCATTTGTGTCTTTAGTGTACCACAAGCCATAGTCCACAGTGCCACCGACATACCGAATGATGCGCTTGACCAACTGCAGATGACTGTCTCTGGGACAGGCTTGAAATCTGGCACAGACTCCTACGGCATAGGAAATGTCAGGGCGACTGGCAGTTAGATAAAGCAAGCTCCCAATCATGCTTCTGTAGACAGTCTGACTCACTTCCAAACCATGCTCGTCTTTGATGGCTTTCACATGAGTGGCAGCAGGAGTTCGCTTGTGGCTTGCTGAATCTAGCTGGAATTTCTTCACAAGAGACTTGCTGTATTTACTTTGAGCAATGAAGATCCCATCCTTTTTCTGCGTAATCTCCAAACCAAGAAAGTATGAAAGTTCTCCTACCATGCTCATTTGAAATTCTTGCTGCATGTGATGCACAAACTGCTTCACCAGGTGCTGGGACTTTGATCCAAAGACAATATCATCCACATATATTTGAGCAATGATCACATCAGACTGAGTTCTTTTGACAAACAAGGTTTTGTCAGCTCCCCCTCGGTTGTAGCCATGTTCTTCCAGGAAAACTGTCAACCGCTCATACCATGCCCGAGGAGCCTGTTTAAGTCCATATAAGGCTTTCTTCAGTTTATACACCTGTTCTGGATGATGAGGATCTTCAAAACCTTTTGGTTGAGAGACATAAACTTCTTCAGAGAGATCTCCATTCAAGAACGCACTTTTAACATCCATTTGATATAATTTGAACCCCAGGCAGCAAGACATTGCTAGAAGCAGTCTGATAGCCTCCAGACGAGCTACTGGAGCAAATGTTTCATCAAAGTCTAGACCCTCAATCTGAGAATATCCCTGGGCAACCAGTCTGGCTTTATTTCGTGTAATGTTGCCCTTTTCATCAGTTTTGTTTTTGAACACCCATTTTGTGCCTATGATGTTTACCCCATTTGGTCTGTCTACCAGATCCCAAACATCGTGTCTTTCAAACTCTGCCAATTCCTCCTGCATAGCCATAATCCAGAATTCATCACTCATGGCCTCCTTGAAATTCTTTGGTTCAATGCTGGACATGAAACATGTATTGAGATAGGCATGACTTCTGGTTCTTCTTCTGTCTGAGGGATTCCCAATCACATTTGTCAAGGGATGATCCTTCAGTATCTTCTTTGGGGGCTGTCTTGAAGGAGGATCAGGAGCCTCAGTGTGAAGATCATCAGACATGCTTTCTGATTGGTCATCTGGAATTTCTGCTTCAGCACTAGCTGTAGCATCTTCTGTAGCCGCAGCTTGTTCACTTCTGGTCTGTCTACCAGGCATTTCTTCAAGATCAGAGTCAGTGTCAGAATCAGGGATAGATGCTTCTTCTGCATCATTGACAATACCATTTATGGACTCCATGACAGTTTTTGTTCGCTGGTTGAAAACACGATATGCCCTGCTGTTTGTTGAATATCCCAAGAACATTCCAGGATCACTCTTAGGATCGAGCTTCTTTCTATACTCCCGGTCTCTCAGAATGAAGCAATCACTTCCAAAGATATGAAAGTATTTAACCGTGGGCTTTTTCTGATTCCAGAGCTCATAGCAGGTCTGTTTGGTTCCCCTTCGCAAGGTGACTCTATTGATGATGTAGCATGCGGTGTTCATGGCCTCTGCCCAGAATTTCAGAGGAATCCTCTTAGCATGGATCATCACTCTTGCCATTTCTTGAATTGTTCGGTTCTTCCGTTCCACCACACCATTTTGCTGAGGGGTAATGGGAGAAGAGTACTGATGTGTTATACCCCTTTGTTGACAGAATTCATCCATGTCTTTGTTTTCAAACTCTCTGCCATGATCACTGCGAATGCTGCTGATTCTGAGATTCTTCTCTTGCTCTAATCGAGATACCAGTGACACAATGACACTCACAGTATCTGACTTTTCCCTGATAAAATCAATCCAAGTGAATCTAGAATAGTCGTCAACACAGACAAATGCATACCTTTTCTTGCCTAGGCTCTCGACTTCCATTGGTCCCATCAGATCCATGTGAATCAGCTGTAGAGGCCTGGTGGTACCAATGTCTTTGACTCGTGGATGTGAGGCCTTCTTTTGTTTCCCAATTTGACAGTCTCCACAAATGGAGTCTGTCTCTCCTTTCAGCAGTGGAATTCCCCTGACCAGCCCTTCTGAGGCAATTCTCTTTAGAGTTCTCAGGTTAACATGTCCCATCCTTTTGTGCCATAAAGTCATTTCCTCGGCCTTTGTTAACATACACTTCTGAATCCGTGAGTTTGAACTCACATTGAGAAGGTAACAGTTGCTCTTGGATCTAGCTCCTTCCATTATACACTTTCCAGATTTGTCGAGGACTTGGCATGAGTCTTTCGTAAACTTAACTTGTTTAGTCCCATCACACAGCTGGCTGATGCTGATGAGATTAGCCTTTAACCCTTCCACCAAAAGGACATTGCTCAGACTTGGCATTCCTTCCACAGCCAAAGTACCTCTTCCCAGAACTCTTCCTTTCAGACCATTACCAAACTTCACACGTTGTTCCAGACAGGGAGTAATATTTTTCAGAAAGGATCTTTCCCCTGTCATATGACCTGAACACCCACTATCAAAGTACCAGCTTATCTTGTCTGAGGTGCTAGCTGTGCTGATAAGGGCGAGGAGCTGAGTCTGCGCATGTTTCTACCTGACAGATTCCCTGGGCGATGCAATTCTGGCACGAGCTGAGAAACAGTTTCTTCGAATATGACCTCTGCGACCACAACTGTAACAATTTTTAAACTTTAAAGTTCTTTTGTTACTGTGATGTAGAGCTTGCTGCAGCAAGTCCTGGTTCACTCCTTTTTGTGTTTTTGTGCCTCTTCTTGAAGACCTGTATCTGGCCATGTTGCATTCATCTTCACTCAGGTTTTTCTCATCTTCACTTCCACTGGCAGAAAGAGCTTTCTTTTTCATCCGTTTGCTGGTGCAGGTTATTTGTCGATGACCGTAGCCTGCACAATTCCAGCATTGGACTCCCTTTTTCATCTCTTTCTTATCATCTTCATCTTGAACTGGTTCTTTCCCTTTCCCCCTTCGTTCACTGCCCCTTCTGAATTGTCTTCGCGAGGAAGAGCTTCTCTCAGTTCTGGATTCCATGTTTTTCAGAAGCTTCCCAAGGTTCTTAACAAGCATGCTCATCTGATCATCTGGGACTGTCTGCTTGATTTCTGCTTCAGCTTTCAATCCAACATTCTTGTCCTTGGAAGTGGTGTCCTCTTTGACCAGTTTCATCTCAAAATGTTTGAGAGACCCCATCAGCTCTTCCAACCTCATGAATCTGACATTTTGCGCTTCTTCAATAGTTGTCACTTTCATGTCGAATTTTTTGGGCAATGATCTGAGAACCTTTCTGATAAGCTTTTCTTCAGGGATGGGCTCACCAAGAGCATGAGCTTCATTTGCAAGATCACAGAGTTTAGCATTAAACTCAGTGACTGTTTCTTCATCCAGCATCCTCAGATTCTCAAATTGTGTGGCAATTATCTGGAGTCTTGACAGCTTCACTCTATCAGTTCCTTCATGGGCAGTTTGCAGAATCTCCCATGCTTGCTTGGCCATGTCACAGTTTGAGATCAACCTGAAATTATTAGCATCAACTGCAGCAAAAATTGCATTCAGAGCCTTTGAATTACCAGTTGCTGCAGCACCTTCTTCAGCAGTCCACTGCTCTTCAGGTTTTATTCTTGTCACTCCTTGCTCATCCATGGTGATTGGGGGAGACCACTGAACCACAACAGCTCTCCATGTCTTCTCATCAATAGCCCTGAGAAAGGCTTTCATTCTAGCTTTCCAATATCCATAATTGCTCTCTTCCAATAATGGAGGTCTGCTTGTGCTCTGTCCTTCCTTCATTGTCTTGGCTTCTTCAGAGACACTGTAGGATCTTTTAACTCTGTGTGTCGAGTTCCTGCTCTGATACCAATTGTAATTTCACAGCGTCTCACTTAGGCTGATTTGTGAACTAGCAATTGCTGCAGCACACTCTTGTTCACAAGAAATAATCTCAGCAAGCAATGAACAAAGACAGGTTTGTTCACCCAGTTCGGCCAAACTGCCTACGTCTGGGGAGGACTATTCTCCAGTCCTCAATCCACTCAACCAAAGGTCCCAAGCACACTCGGTTACAACGCACGCAACCTATGCTACTTTAACCCCGTGTGGATCACACAACACAATCAGAACAGGCTCTGATTTGTGTCAGCACACCCTCTACAGTATGTCAGTCTAGAATAGCTACAATCCTCTCAAAGAACTTAGCCTATTCTATACTACACTACTCAGCAGAGTTGCTGCAGCAACAGCTGTAACACACAGCTGAAGCACAATGTCCGCGTCGCTCCAAGGCCTTCTGCCGAGCCGATCGAACCACTCCAAGAGCGCTGCACACTCTGAGTAACTCCCCCTCACTCAGTGACCACCTGCCACTAGTGAGTTCTTCCGCACGAACCTCGACCGAGCCTTCCACCCGTCAGTTCTTCCGCGGCTGCCTTTGATCAACCAACAAGCTCCACAGCTCTGAATTGGCTTCCAGATCAATGCACAAATCAGTCTCTGCAAGACCTGATTCTCTTCTGCAATGCTCACCACAGCTCTGCGCTCAACGCTCTGCCCGTGTGTGCTTGATCGAAGAACAACGTCCGTAGCACCAAAAAATCCTCACTCTGAAATCTGTGTCTACTCCCGTGTATCTCTCAGCTTCGATCACCCTCTTCAGCCCTAACTCGTTCTGCTTAAATACCCATACCACTTTAAGCAATTTCAATGTTTGGGCAATTGACCCACAAGATCAATTATCTCCTAAAATCTAGGAGATTAGATTTGATCAATATCTTCAATGCAAATCTCCTTCTCTGACCAGTAAACTTTGCTGGAAAATGCTCAACAGCATTTTACAAATTCTTCTAAGAGAAAGAACACAACTGCCATACCTTCAAAACGCACCCAGCACAAAACTTCGATTTGGACAGTTGATACAGTACTTGAACCAGCACCTGCTGCAGCACCCCCTGCTGTATCTGCTCCTGCTTGTTTGTTTGAGCTGCAGCAGCTCCTTGTTAACATATGTTGGTTTTGTCAATCCTGCCATACTAGCATCATCACAGAGCCTTTGAATTACCAGTTGCTGCAGCTCCCTCTTCAGCTGTCCATTGTTCTTCAGGTTTTACCCGTGTAACTCCCTGTTCATCCATAGTAATTGGAGGAGAGCACTGGAGCACGATTGCTCTCCAGGTCTTCTCATCAATTGCTTTGAGAAAGGCCTTCATCCTAGCCTTCCAATATCCATAGGAGGTCCGCTCGTGCTCTGTCCTTCCTTCATTTTTCCTTGTCTTCTTCAGAGGCGATGTAGAATCTTTTACTCTGTTTGTCGAGCTCCCGCTCTGATACCAATTGAAATTCACCGCGCCTCTGATAAACAGATTTGTGAACAAGCAGTTGCTACAACACACTCTTGTTCATAAGTAAACTGTTTCACCAAGAAGAAAAGGACAGATGTTTGTTCACCTAGTTCGGCCAATTGCGTACGTCTGGGGAGGACTATTCTCAGTCCTCAATCTACTAATTTCAAAGGTCTCCAAGTACACACGGTTACAACTCCACGCAACCTATGCTACTCAACCTTAGGTAGATCCTCGAACACAATCAGAACAGGCTTTGACTTGTGTCTGCACACCCTCTACTGATATCTATCTAGAATAGCTACAGTTATCTCAAACTTAGCCTATTCTACACAATACTCAGATTCTGCAGGGTTGCTATAGCATCTGCTGTAGCACACAGCTGATGCACAAACTGTCCGCGTCACTCCGAAGCCTTCCACTGAGCCGTTCAAACAATTCCACGAGCGCTGCTCACTCTGGAATACTCCCCCTCACTCAGTGACCTCCTGTCCCTAGCGAGCACTGCCGTCCAGACACTCGACCGAGTCACTCACCCGTCAGTTCTTCAGCGGTTGCCCTTGATCAACCAACAAGCACTCTCTGCTCTGAATTGGCTTCCAGATCAAGCTTGGATCAGACTACACACGTCCTGATCACCTTCTGCTTCTGTCACCTCAGCTTTGTGCTCACGCTCTGCTCTCGGTGAAAATCGAAGTTCTCTTGACAGACCAAAAATACTCTCTCGAAATCCTGTGTGTGTTCTCGCTCTTTGCACTCTTCTTCGATCAAACGTCCTTGCTCTGAAGGGTCTTCTTTATATAGGAGCACTCATTTGCATCATTAACATGATTTAGCAATTTTCCTAGTAATATCAATATCTCCTAATTTTTAGGAGATTTGATTTGATTTGAGATTCAAATCTCCCACAATCAAATCTCCTTCTTCAGCTAGGAATCTCCACTGGAATATTCTCTGCAGCAACTTAGAAACTCCTCTGATATTCTTAGAAGGACTGCCGCGCCCTCTTTCCAAAGACCCAGGTTGCTGCTGCTCGGACAGACACTACAGCTCTTTGGAACAAGCTCCTGCTATAGCAGCCTCCAGCTATAGCAGCTCCTTGTTCACTGATCTTGTTCACATAAGCTGGACTCCGGCTATAGTAGCATCTTGTTCAGCTGCTTGTTCGCTTGTGCTGGTTTTGTTAAACATTGCCATACTGCATCATCACCTTTTGCATAAGTGCAACAAATTGCTCTGCCTACCTCTACGAGCTGGAGCTAAAAACTATGCCATCCACATATATTTGAGCAATAACAAAATTGACCTGGTTCTTTTAACAAAGAGAGTCTTGTCTACTCCCCTTCGACCATAGCCATGCTCCATTAGGATAAGTGTTAGCCACTCACAGCAAGCTCTAGGTGCTTGCTTTAGCTCATACAGAGCCTTCTTCAGCTTGTACACGTGATCAGCATGGTGAGGATCCTCAAATCCCTTTGGTTGCACCATATATACTTCTTCAGATAGAATTCCATTTTTGAAAGCACTTTTGACATCTATCTGATATAATTTGAACTTTAGATGAAGTTAAAATTTGACTGCGCTGATGATCTCGAGTTACAGCTGCCGGAGTTACAGCTTCTGCTGTAGTACTCTCTGTATCTTCTGCGGAAATTATTCTTCTGATAAATAAGAAAGATACAGATAATTTTTTCACCAAGTTCGGCAACTTGCCTATGTCTGGGGAAGATCACTCTCCGATCCTCAAGACTTCACTATCACGGTTCAAAGTACAAAGGAATCTCACCTCTACTTCTCACCTAGTCGAAACCTTTTGCTCAGATTAACCTCCTAGAAAAGCTAGCAGTCTGATCACACAGACTCTCTTTGTGCTACCTACACACTAGCAGTAATGAATAGTTACAGACCTGACAGTCAGACTTAGCCTATCCTATTACAATGTGAAGTACACTGAATGCTTTAGCACGCTCTGTATCAGAGTTGCTATAACTTCTATCAAAGACTATTCTAACCCTCTCTGCCAAACAGTCGGACACACTCTGTGTTTTGCAAACTCAGTCTTTGCTCCCCCTCGATCAATGAACGTCTTTTAATATCGGATAGCTACGATCAGCTCTCCAAAAGCCTGCAACACCCCTGGCTCGCAGCCGTTCTCCGAAGCAACTAATTAATCCTTCAACAAGCCAAGCTCCAATTGAATTTTGAGGATCAATGCTAAATCAAACTCAACGAGTTTTGATCTCCTCTGCGCACAACACAGCTGCAACTCAGCCTTCCTCTATTCTCTAGTTGTGTGTTCTCTGCTTCGATCGATGTCTGTGGCATTGCCTCTGCCTTGCTCTTATAGCTTCGTGGGTCGCCATTGATGGAAATCTAGTTGCCTTTGGATTCGTAGGACAGCCCATCATTATCAGAATCTCTTCCTAGATTCTTACAAGGTTGTTGAAGATTCCTTTTCCTAATTTGAACTTTAGGATCTTTATCTTTTAGAGCTTTTCTTCCGCCTGAGTGATGACCTCTGTTGGACACTCGATGACGTTTGCAATGCAATTTGGACCTCTGAGACAATGGAAACACTTCTATGGACTTTCTCGTGTATCTTCAAGCTTTCTCGATTTTTCTGCTTTAGGTTCAAATCTTCAGGGATTGCTGAAGCAGAATCTGTCTTTTGCCTTTTGCCCAGTTTGCCTCAGCTTTTGTGGTCCACAGAGTTACTGTAGTAGATCCTTGCGCTTGGTTGCGGTATCTCACCCATTCTTCAGATTGTGCTCCAGCTTCTAATCTTCAGGGAATGCTGAAGCAGAATCTTGTGCAGTTTTGTCAAGATATGCTCCATGGAGTTATTTATTCCCATAGTTTTATTACATTTTGCGTGAATGGATTACTCTTTTGTAGTGTTTTCGTATCGCAGGTGTGTTCAAGATCGCATTGGATTTTATCGCATATTTGAAGCATTCATCCAAGATCAAGAAGTCAACAGCAGTCAACTCTGCTGGTTCAATTAGAAATCAGATTCGGTTCGAGCAGAGGTGGTTCAATGTGGTTCATTCTGGTTCAACCCCAAAAACCCTAAACCTAAAAGATGGACAAAAGAGGAAAAGAATCCACTCACTATTCATGCACTATTCATGCTACAGGACTGACTGCAGTGGAGGAGAAGATTGAAGAGCTTGAGAGAGAAGTCGTCGAAATTCATTATTCACGCCGGTACTGTTCACGTACTGTTCACTGTTCACTGTTACTGTTACTATTCATGCCGCAACACTGTTCACGGCCGGAATTTATTTTGGTTCAGTTCTTGTTCTTTAACTTATTGTAGTGTAATGAACTCGGTTTTACTGTATCCCATGGATAATATGAGTAGCTAAATCAATATTTCAGTTTGGGGATTTATAATGCGACAATGGTTTGAGATCAATGAATGAATGTTTGAGCTAGTAATTTTATTGCCCTCGTATGTATGAACTGAATGCGTTGATTGTCAATTTAGTGTAGCTTAGCGGTGAGCTAATTTGATATCAATTGTGTTATACTTGACTGGAATGCATAATTAGCTAAGCTTAGCGGTGGAACTAATTTGTGGTCTCAGTCGGGTAACTATTGAACGTGTTCGAAAGCTTAGCGGTTAAGAATAGGTAGAATTTGATTGTCGACATATCTTTAGCTGGAATGTTGGACTGAGGCAGAATTCAGTAGTTTATGCATGTATTCGATCAATGATAACTAGTTACATTGTATTCCCCGAACTGATTTTCTCTGAATTGATATCCTCAGTTTTGTTCCTTTTTCTGTGACTCTCATTAGAACTCTATCCTATTTGCTCTCTTTGGGTTCGACCCTCTTGCTAGTGTGTTAACAGGAGTTATAAATATAAATTTGAGGTGCACGACGACGCGCTGTCAGCCATACCTCAATGAACGCTGTGGTTGTTGTGGTAGTAAAAATACTAGTCCAATTACGGTGTTCAAACAATATTTATAATCCGAGTGACCTGGAGTTGAACCGAAGAGAAAAGCCTAGATTAGTCTAAAGCTACCTAGTAATGCCTGATGCAAGTCTACTAAATATAAAAAGGGTTTCTCCTTTAAGTGAGGTTTCTCTAGTGAATACTAAAAGACAAGTTCAAATTTATGAAGAGTAAAGTAAGAGAGAATGTGTAGTCGGAATCCTGTTTCACCCCTAGGGCATGCGATTAGCAATACAAAACTTGTCTAAATCCTGAGTAAATTCGAGTGATGGTTCTAGGCTAAGGTATCACACATTCTAAATTCAACTCTCGTTCCTTCTCTATAATGGGAATACCTAAATAGTACGATTCTCAAACTCTCGCTCTATTGAACCGCGTAGAACAAAAGTCTTCTAATCTCAACCTCTCGGTCTATTGATAGTTAACTAAAGTCGCTCAATACTTAGCCTAGTGGAATGCGTATGTCACTCTCGCACACAAATGCAACCTAAAATTAACATGCTTAATCTTCTAAACAACCTAGGTTCAACTCTCATTCCATCCCTTGGTGTTCTACTAACTCATACTCATTCATTCGTTTCGTCAAATACTTGGTGTGCACAAAATTGAGATGAAGAGAAAGCATGAAAATTTTCAACCAATTCATTCATATAGATAAAAAGACAAGTCTTGCATTACAATCAAACCTAAGGGATCCATAAGAACCCCAACTACTAAAAGACTACTCACTCATGTGTCACTCATGGTGAGTTTGAAACAAGACATAATGAAATAGTTCAACAAGGAAAAGTAAAGAAAGTAAAGTAGTAGGGAAGTAGAAAATGAGGAAAGGGTTGATGTAGAATCTTCAATAGATGATGTCTTCTTCGAATTTTCCAAGTTCTCCAATTTAGGTTTCGTCCCTTGAGAGGAACCCTAGGCGCCGGAGGCACCCCAAGGCTCAATCTAATATTTCCGGTCTTTTTTCTATTTATACTTACCCGCCGTGCCCGAATCAAAAGTGATTCGGGCAAGGCTTAATGAGTTGATTCAGACAGAGTGTCCGAATCAAACACTCAGTGCTGTTTCAGAGCTGGGCGAATCACTTTCTCTTGGCCGAATCACTTTTTGATTGGGTCAACCCTTGGTCCATGAGATGAAATCCTTCTCCTTTCCGAATCACTTTTGATTCGCCCACTGCTTGGGCGGATCACTTGTCCAGCGTTAGAAACTCGCTCGTTTGACCTTTTAAACCTTCGAATCACGTCTTGATAAAAACTACAAAGTTGTATGCCTTTGAATTAGCTTTCCAACAAGCTATGGCACGCCTTAATCGGATAAGAATCACGCGCTCGACAAGCCTTCGATGATGAACAGTTTAGTCTGCCCCGATTTGATCTACATGTGAAATCTCCACGAATCAAGTGATTCTTGCAGCCCCATAAATTGATTCGACCGAATCATAATGTCAGTGCTGTAATGAAGCTGGGCGAATCAATTTCTTCTTGGGCGAATCACTTTTCTTTGGCCGAATCATAAGTGATTCGGCCTAGCCTGAATTCCTCTTTGGGCGAATCAACTTTGCAGTGCTAGAATCTTGCCTATTTTGATCCTTTAAACCTTCGAATTACGTCTTGATCTAAACTATGAAGTTGTAGTCCTTTGAGTTAGCTTTCCAACAAGATATGACGCGCTTCAATCATATAAGAATCATGTTCACGGCGATCCTACGAAGTTGAATAGGTCAATCAGCCTGGACGAATCAAACTAGCCTGAGCGAATCAAATCTGCCTTTTGCTTGATTTTGCTCTCGGTCGACTAGAATTCACCCAAAACTTCCCCAAGTGGTAAGGCAAAGAGGTAAAATTACATCGCTTATTAAGATTGCTACGTTAGCTAACCCCTTGTGTGTAAGAAAGAAGGAGTTCCTTTGATTGGTATAGCTTCGCGAAAAACATCTTTTCATGCGAAAAATATGTATAATTTTTTAGAGAAAATTAATGTGTATCATTTTAGCGAAAATGGGGTCACCTTGAGTCATCGTCAATGGCAAAAGAAGCTAGGGCTTCAAACAAGGACCACTTCATATCATGTAGTACGCATTTTCAACCTGAAATGGACAAAGAAAACATCAAATGTGTTTATAAAATAACGGAACAAACAAGAAGTAAAGTTAAACTACAGACAAACATAAGGTTATTTGTCCGCTCATCAAAACACCCCACACTTAAGTCTTGTTCGTCCCGAACAAGTATATGCACAAGTCAAACGGAGAGTAAGATGCTAAATCATATATGACAATATCAAAGCATGTAGCAAAACTTACGCACATATAACACATCCACCCCTACTCACGTAACATAACATAAAAATAACTAAACAAAGAAAACTAATCTACTCCTAACTCACTGTCGTAGGAATCATGAATGCATTTAGCGTATAAATACTCACAAATCCTACTCGCAATCATCCATAAGAGTTCAAAATTCAAATATAATTTGCAAAGCAAGTAGTTCTTTATCAGCCCACATAATAATAGAGTCGTGCAAATCATTCATTTCACTCAAACTCTAAGGATCATTCACTTCAATGCGACAATGAATATTCATAGAATCGATATCAAGACTAGCATTCGTCAAATTTAAATTATCGCTCAATTTCCTATGCAAGTAGTATGAAGAGAAGCGTCGCTTACACAAAAATTTTGTCGAGTCAATCACATATGCCTTAGACACTTTCTAAAAGCGAAATTCAAATGCCTTACTCTCACACATGCGAAAGAATTTGCGAAATAGGCACAAAGTCAAGAATCAAGTGTGTTTACTATTTTTCTTGCGTTTATACAAATGCTTTCAAGGGGGAACTTACTTCCTAACCCTCAGCATTTGTAAAACTTTTCCTTGACCCAAAAAATAAACAAATAATATTTTTGCATTTATACAAATGCTTTCACCGGGGAACTTATCTTCGTAACCCTCGGCATTTGTAAAACCTTGAAAATATAATTTTTTTCTTTCTTGCGCCTTTTTCGCAAACAATTTATTTGACCCCACACTTAATACTTGACAATGTGTCTAAGCGATATATAATGGAGCATGAAGTGTGAGCTTAACAAATGCAAATGCTAAATAGGAATGCTAAAGTCACCTAAAAGCAAACAAGAACAAGTATGAGGTTTTTATATGAAAATTATTTTTATTTTATTTTTGTGCTCGCTAGACTTCACTTCATTCTTCATGCACGGAAAGAGCTAAAAAATAAATCGAACTAAGCTAGTCAAAAATACCGAATCATGTGAATAAAATCATCACAAAGAATGTCAATCGACTTAAAGATACGATTCACGAATTCAAAGCAAAACTCATCCCAAATTTTTTTAAAATGATATTACTTAATTGCTTAGCTAACATTACTTTGTGTGATCAATACTTAAAGCTAGGATGAAAGCAATTATGCGAGTATAATGCGCGCAAAGTAAATATGTAGCATAGAATCATGTTGTTAAGAAAATAAAAGCAAAAGCGCAACAACCCACACTTAAAAATTTGCTTAGTCCCTAAGCAATATAAAGTAAAAGAATTAAACATATGGTGCATGGCGCAACACAAATTTCAAAACAATTCTATACTATAATCACGTAAAAACAAAAGCATAAATACTCACAAGCCTAGTTTAACGTCTTGGCTAAGACATAGCCGATCCCCTTTTTCATAAGAAACACACTTGAGAAATCCTTTGCGAGGATCCTTTCTCAAGTGTCATGCATCAATAATGTGGGAATCAAGTGGAGTCGTCAAGCTTGAAGTCTTCATGCTCCAACCGGTCCCTCATCTTCCTCTTGTGGAAGAGCGGCATTTCCTTCCCTCCTTGACTTTGGTTGATCCATAATTTCTTTTGGTGGTTGATCAACACAAATTTGAGGTATAGGAGTATCAAAATCTGGCAAATTCTGATCCGGGTTTGGCATTGATGTGGAGGCTTGTTCTTGTGCCTTTTTCGTGCGTGCTTTGGTTTGCATTCAAACACCTACCAAGCAATTGAAGAAAGCGTTAATAAGTGTGAACTTAAAACAAAGCAAGCAAGAATAGCATGCAAACACGCAATCACAATCAACAAAAAAAAGAAAAAAATAAAGTAGACTAATTAAAACAATACTAACTAGCAAACTAGTCTAATGGCTAATCACCGGCAACGGCGCCATTTTGAACACTGTTGTAATTGTGGCAGTAAAAATACTAGTCCAATCACGGTGTTCAAACAATATTTATTATCCGAGTGACCCCGATGCGAACCCAAGAGAAAAGCCTAGATTAGTCTAAAGCTAGCTAGTAATGCCTAATGCAAGTCTACTAAATAAAAGGGAGGCTTTTTCTCTATGCAAGGTATCTCTATTGAATATTACAGATAATGTGGAATTTGTTTCGAAGAAAAGTGATAGAGAAAACATAGTCGGAATCCTATTTCACCCTTAAGTCATACGATTAGCAATACAAAACTTGTATTCAATAAATCATGAGTAATTCGAGTGATGGTTCTAGGCTAAGGTATCACACATTCAAAATTCAACTCTCGCTCCTTCTCTAGAATGGGAATAATACCTAAATAGTACGGTTCTCAAACTCTCGCTCTATTGAACCGTGTAGAACAAAAGTCTCCTAATCTGAACCTCAAACTAGTCTCAATGTCTGTTGTACAACACGGTTCGACTACACGCAACCTATGCTACTAAACCTTAGCTAGTCGATCCCACAATCAGAACAAGCTCTGACTTGTGTTTCACACACACCTACTCACTTGAACCAATTCAGAATAGCTCTACCTCTGATCCCACAGATATTCTAATTTGATAATGAGTATGGCAGTGTTTGACAAAACCAGCACAAGTGTACAAGGAGCTGCTGCAGCTCAAGTTATCAAGCAGGCCAGCAGAAGTGAACTAGTAGCAGCTGCAGCAGGGGATGCTGCAGCAGGAGCTTGTTCAAGTGGCTGTATCAACTGTCTAAATAGCAGCGGTGTCCTAGGCTGGGTTAGAAAGCTTGGCAGCTCTGCGGAGCAGTTCAGAGGTACTTCTAAATTGCTGTCAAGATATTTCCAGTGGGTTTCCTAGCCAGAGAAGGAGTTTTGGGTTGAGGATCAAAATCTAATCTAATCTCCTAGATTTTAGGAGATAATTGTTCTTGTTGGGACATTGCCTAAACCTGGACATTGCTTAAAGCTGGTGCACTATTTAAGAGAAAGGGTTTAGAGCAGAATGGTTGATCGAAGCAGAGGGATACACGAGTGCATACACAGATTTCAGAGAGAACAATCTTTGGTGTGCGACGGACGAATTCTTCGATCATCACCCGAGAGCAGAGCGTGAGCGCAGAGCTGAGGTGATTGTGGCAGAAGGGAATCAGGACTTGCAGAGTCTGATTCGAGCTTGATCTAGAAGCCAATTCAGAGCTGCTGAGCTTGTTGGTTGATCAAGGGAAGCCGCGGAAGAACTAACGAGTTGTTGGCTCGGTCGAGTATCGTGCGGCAGTACTCGCTAGTGGCAGGTGGTCACTGAGTGAGGGGGAGTATTCCAGAGTGTGCAGCACTCGTGGAATCGTTCGATCGGCTCGGCAGAAGGCTTTGGAGCGACGCGGACAAATTGTGCTTCAGCTGTGTGTTACAGCAGTTGCTACAGCAACCCTGCTGAGTCAAGTGTAATTTAGAATAGGCTGAGTTTCGAGGAGACAGTAGCTATTCTAGATTGACATATTGTAGAGGGTGTGCAGGCACAAGTCAGAGCTTGTTCTGATTGTGTCAAGTGATCCACACAAGGTTGAGTAGCATAGGTTGCGTGAGTTGTAACCGTGTGTACGTGGGAACCTTCGAGTTAGTGGATTGAGGACTGGAGAATAGTCCTCCCCAGACGTAGGCAGCTGGCCGAACTGGGTGAACAATCTTTGTCTTGTTCATTGCTTGCTGAGTCAATTTTCTAGTGAACAAGAGTGTGTTGCAGCAATTGCTTGTTCACAAATCTGTCGACTAACACACTGTGAAATTTCAATTGGTATCAGAGCGGGTGCTCAACACACAGAGTAAAAGATCCTACAGTGTCTCTGAAGAAGCCAAGACATTGAAGGAAGGACAGAGCACAAGCAGACCTCCATTGTTGGAAGAGAGCAACTATGGATATTGGAAAGCGAGAATGAAAGCCTTTCTCAAGGCTATTGATGAGAAGACATGGAGAACTGTCGTAATCCAGTGGTCTCCCCCAATCACCATGGATGAGCAAGGAGTGACAAGGATAAAACCTGAAGAGCAATGGACTGCTGAAGAAGGTGCTGCAGCAACTGGTAATTCAAAGGCTCTGAATGCAATTTTTGCTGCAGTGGATGCTAACAACTTCAGGTTGATATCAAACTGCGACATGGCAAAACAAGCATGGGAAATTCTGCAAACTGCACATGAAGGAACTGATAGAGTGAAGCTGTCGAGACTGCAGATCATTGCCACACAGTTTGAAAATCTGAGAATGCTGGAAGAGGAGACTGTCACTGAGTTTAATGCCAAACTCTGTGATCTTGCAAATGAAGCTCATGCCCTTGGTGAACCTATCCCTGAAGAGAAGCTGATCAGGAAGGTTCTCAGATCGCTGCCCACGAAATTTGACATGAAAGTGACAGCCATTGAAGAAGCTCAAAATGTCAGATTCATGAGGTTGGAAGAATTGATGGGGTCTCTCAAACAATTTGAGATGAAACTGGCTAAAGAAGACACCACTCCCAAGGACAAGAATGTTGGACTGAAAGTTGAAACAGAAGCCAAGAAGACAGTTCCAGATGATCAGCTGAGTATGCTTGTCAAGAATCTTGGAAAGCTCCTGAAGAACATGGACTCAAGAAATGGGAAAAACTCTTCCTCACGAAAGCAATTCAGAAGAGGAAGTGAAAGTAACAGAAAAGGGAAGGAACCGGCTCAGAATGAAGAGGAAAAGAAAGAAATGAAGAAGGGAGTCCAATGCTGGAACTGTGCAGGGTACGGTCATCGACAAATCAGCTGCACTAGCAAACCGATGAAAAAGAGGGCTCTCTCTGCCAGTGGAAGTGAAGACGAAAAAGAGCTGAGTGAAGATGAATGCAACTTGGCCAGATACAGGTTTGTCAGAAGAGGCAGAAAATCACAAGGAAGAGTGAACCAGGACTTGCTACAGCAACCTTTGTATCACCGTAACAAGAGAGCTTCAAAGCATAAAAAATGTTTCAGCTGCGATCGCAAAGGCCACATAAAGAGAAACTGTTTCTCAGCCTACACCGGAGTAGCTTCAGCCAGGAAATCGGTCAGACAGAATCATGCGCAGACTCAGCTCCTCGCTCTTGTCAGCACAGCCAGCACCTCGGACAAAATAAGCTGGTACTTTGACAGTGGTTGTTCAGGACATATGACAGGAGAACGATCCTTCTTGAAAAACATTACACCCTGTTCGGAACAACGTGTGAAGTTTGGGAACGGCCTCAAAGGAAGAGTTCTGGGAAGGGGAACTTTGGCAGATGAAGGAATGCCGAGTCTGAGCAATGTTCTTCTAGTGGAAGGGCTAACGGCAAATCTCATAAGCATTAGTCAGCTGTGTGATGGGACTAAACAGGTAAAGTTCACGAAAGACATGCCAGGTCCTCGACAAATCTGGAAAATGCATAATGGAAGGAGCCAGATCAAAGAGCAACTGCTATCTTCTCAATGTGAGTTCAAACTCGTAGATTCAGAGATGTATGCTGACAAAGGCCGAGGAAATGACTCTATGGCACAGAAGGATGGGGCATGTTAACCTGAGAACTCTGAAGAGAATTGCTACAGAAGGTCTAGTCAGAGGAATACCGCTGCTAAAAGGGGAGACAGATTCTATCTGTGGTGACTGCCAGATTGGGAAACAAAAGAAGGCCTCGCATCCAAGAGTCAAAGACATTGGTTCCACCAGGCCTCTACAGTTGATCCACATGGATCTGATGGGACCAATGGAAGTCGAGAGTCTGGGCAGGAAAAGGTATGCATTTGTCTGTGTTGATGACTACTCCAGATTCACCTGGATAGATTTTATCAGAGAAAAATCAGACACTGTGAGAGTCATTGTGTCACTGGTGTCTCGTCTGGAGCAAGAGAAAAACCTCAGGATCAGCAGCATTCGCAGTGATCATGGCAGGGAGTTTGAAAACAAAGATATGGATGATTTCTATCGAAAAAAGGGTATCTCACATCAGTACTCCTCTCCCATTACCCCTCAGCAGAATGGTGTAGTAGAACGAAAGAATCGAACAATCCAAGAAATGGCCAGAGTCATGATCCATGCTAAGAGAGTTCCCCTGAAGTTCTGGGCAGAGGCCATGAATACCTTATGTTACATCATCAATAGAGTCACCTTACGGAGAGGTACCAACCAGACCTCCTATGAGCTCTGGAATCAGAAGAAGCCCACAGTCAAATACTTTCATGTCTTTGGAAGTGACTGCTTTATTCTAAGAGATCGGGAGTATAGGCAGAAACTAGACCCAAAAAGTGATCCTGGTCTGTTTCTGGGCTACTCAACAAACAGCAGAGCTTATCGAGTCTACAACCAGCGGACACATACAGTAATGGAATCCATAAATGTTGTCGTTAACGATGCTGAAGAAATTCCTACTCCTGATACTGTCACTGATGATGAAGACTCTGAAGTGGAGGAGGTGTCTGTCAGACAGAACAGACGTGAACAAGCTGTTGCTTCAGAAGATGCTACAGCAAGTGCTGAAGCAGAAAATCCAGATGTGCAATTTGAAAGCTTGCCTGAAGATGTGAACTCTGAGATTTCTAATCCTCCCTCAAGGCAGCCCCCAAAGAAGATTCAGAAGAATCATCCCTTGACAAACGTCATTGGAGATCCGTCAGAAAGAAGAAGAACTAGAAGCCATGCTTACCTAAATACATGTTTTATGTCCAGCATTGAACCCAAGAATTTAAAGGAAGCCATGAGTGATGAATTCTGGATATTGGCAATGCAGGACGAATTGGCAAAGTTTGAAAGACATGATGTTTGGGATCTGGTTAACAGACCAAATGGAGTAAATATTATTGGCACCAAGTGGGTGTTCAAAAACAAAACTGATGAAAAAGGCAACATTACAAGAAATAAAGCTAGACTGGTTGCCCAGGGATATTCTCAGATTGAGGGTCTTGATTTTGAAGAAACATTTGCTCCAGTGGCTCGCCTGGAGGCCATCAGACTCCTTTTAGCAATATCTTGTTTCATGGGATTCAAACTATATCAAATGGATGTTAAAAGCGCATTCTTAAATGGAGACCTCTCTGAAGAAGTCTATGTCTCTCAGCCAAAAGGTTTTGAAGATCCTCATCACCCGGAGCATGTCTATAAATTGAAGAAAGCCTTATATGGACTGAAACAGGCTCCTCGGGCATGGTATGTGAGGCTGTCAGTATTCTTAGAAAAACATGGCTACAATCGAGGAGGAGCTGACAAAACTCTTTTTGTCAAAAGAACTCAGTCAGATGTGATCATTGCTCAAATATACGTGGATGATATTGTCTTTGGATCAAAGTCTCACCACCTGGTGAAGCAGTTTGTGCATCACATGCAGCAAGAATTTCAAATGAGCATGGTAGGAGAACTGTCATACTTTCTTGGTCTGGAGATTTCTCAGAAAGCAGATGGCAGCTTTATTGCTCAAAGCAAATACAGCAAGAACCTTGTGAAGAAATTCCAGCTAAACAAGGCCAGTCACAAACGAACTCCTGCTGCCACTCACGTTAAAGCCATTAAAGATGAGCTTGGCATGGAAGTGAGCCAAACTATCTACAGAAGTATGATTGAGAGCTTGCTATATCTTACTGCCAGCCGCCCGGACATTTCTTTTGCAGTAGGAGTCTGTGCCAGATTTCAAGCGTGTCCCAAAGATAGCCACCTGCAGTTGGTCAAGCGCATCATTCGGTATGTTGGAGGTACTGTGGACTATGGCCTATGGTATACTAAAGACACAAATGCTAATCTGGTAGGATACAGTGATGCAGACTGGGCAGGATGCTCAGAGGACAGGAAGAACACTTCGGGAGGGTGTTTCTTTCTAGGAAATAACCTGGTCTCTTGGTTTAGCAGAAAGCAGAACAGCATTTCTCTATCCACTGCCGAGGCTGAATACATTGCTGCTGGGAGCTGCTGTGCACAAATGTTGTGGATGAAGCAGATGCTAAGTGAGTATGGGATTCCTCAAGATGAAATGACCCTCTACTGCGACAATATGAGTGCCATTAGCATATCTAAGAATCCGGTTCAGCACAGCAGAACCAAGCACATTGACATTCGTCATCACTTCATCTGTGATCTTGTTGAAAAGAGTATCATTGCGCTACAGCATGTGGTAACTGCCAAACAACTCGCTGACATCTTCACAAAAGCCCTGGATGCAGCCCGATTTGAAGACCTGCGAGCCTCTCTGGGGCTCTGTGTTTTACCTCCCTAGGTTGGCTATATAGATTCTACCTTTTCTTTGGCCTCAGCCTTCAATCCAACATTCTTCCTAGAGGATGGTGTGGCATCTTCTACCATCTTCGTCTCGAACTACCTTAATGACCCTATCAGAGCCTCCAGCCTCATATTTTTGATGTCATGAGCTTCCTCTATGATAGTGACCTTCATATCAAACTTTGATGTTAATGATCTGAGAACTTTCCTGACCAGCTTCTCTTCTGGTATTGGTTCTCCAAGAGCATAGGCTTCGTTGGACAGGTCACAAAGACGAGCGTTGAATTATGTGATGGTCTCTTCCTCCAGCATCTTCAGGCTCTCAAACCTCGAGGTGATCATCCGAACTATTGAACTTTTCACTTCATCAGTTCCCTCGTGAGCTGTTTTGAGTATATACCATGCCTGCTTTGCTCCGTCGTAGTTGGAGATCAACCTGAAATTGTTGCATCGACAGCAGCAAATATATCATTCAGGGCTTTGGAGTTACCAGATGATGTAGCTTCCTCTTCCGTTGTCCATTTATCCTTTGACTTCTTGTGAGTAACTCCCTGGGTGTCAATGGTTAATGGGGGCGACCATTCTGCAATCACTGCTCTCCAAGCTATTTCATCTATTGTTTTCAGAAAGGCTTTCATCAATTCTTTTCAATAGCCATAATTTCCTTCCTCGGGCAGTGGTGGTCTGCTATTGCTATGACCTTCTTTCATCTTGGCCTTGGCGATCAGTAGTGCCTTCCTGGACCTCACTCAGTGTGTCGAGCGATCGGCTCTGACCAATTGGCACTGCGTTACTATTAACAAGAAACCACAAGTTGCTTCAGCAACTTCTTCTGTTAGGTTGCTGATGCTCTGGCTAAATTTGAAATACATAACTAGATTTGTTCACCCAATTCGCCAACAGCCTACGTCTGGGGAGGACACCTCTCGGTCCTCAAGATTCCACTATTCCTGGTTAAAGTACAAAGAATCCCGTTCTCAGCTTAGTTAGAACAACCTCTACTTCTAACCTAGCTGGAATCTGCGCTCAATCTAATCACACAAATTAGCTACACAGGTAATCTACTTTCAATAATAGACAGCTAGCAGTTCTACAACTCTCGGCCTATCCTATTACAAAGTTTACCTAGATGATATTGCAGTACCTCCTTCCGCCAAGTTGCTGATGCTTCTATCAACGACCCTTCTATCAACCTTCTGTTGATTCAGTCGGACACTCGGCACTGCTCCCCCTCGATCAATGACCTCATGTCACTATCCAGACTTCTGCTCCAAATCACTCTCTGCTTTGAATCAGTGTAGGATCAGACTTCTTTAGTCTTAATCACTCTTCTGCTCTCACACAATCAAGGCTCCAATACTCTCTTCTTCCACGAACTCTGATCTTTTCTCTGTATGTGTGTACTTGATTCAATACTTTTTGGTTCAGTCTCTGCCTGCATATATAGCTTCATCACCTCAGCAACTTAGAAACTTCAGTCCGACTAGAGTTAGGAACTTGTTCTAAACGATAAAGGCACGATCCTAATCCTCCCCTGGATTCCTAGAAGTTGTTGAGATTTTGTATCCAAAAACACAACTTAGAAAGGAATCTTGTTTTCCTTCATCCGAGCCTCTGCTGAAGATCTCTGATCAACTGGGACTCTCTCTGACCGTTGCTACGTCGGCAGCAATCACCCGGACATCCTCCGAGCTTCTCCAGATTGAACGGCTACAAAGATACTCTCTTAATGCTTTAGCCATGAATCTTCAAGGGAAGTTATAGCCTCTTCTGGTTCTTGTCTTGATCCCATCTGATCATATGCACTAGCTTCAATCGTCACAGGATGATATAGCTTCTTCTGGCTCTTTTTGTTTTGTCAGTCTTCATTTGCATGTACCAGCTCCTGGTACCACAGGATGCTGTAGTGAACGATGTGGTTATTGTGGTAGTAAAAATACTAGTCCAATAACGGTGTTCAAATAATATTTATAATCCGAGTGACCTCGAGTCGAACCCAAGAGAAAAGCCTAGATTAGTCTAAGGCTAGCTAGTAATGCTTAAGGTAAGTCTACTAAATAAAAGGGGGGATTTTTCTTCTATGCGAGGTATCTCTAGTGAATACTAAAGACAAGTTCAAATTTGTGAAGTAAAGTAATAGAGAAAACGTAGTCGGAATCCTATTTCACTCCTAGGTCATGCAATTAGCAATGCAAAACAGAAATATATTCGTGAGTTGATTTGATTGATTATTCTAGGCTAAAGTATCACGCATTCTAAATTCAACTCTCTCCCCTTCTCTAGAATGGGAATGACACCTATGTGACACAATTCTCAAACCCTCGCTCTATTGAATCGTGTAGAACAAACGTCTCCTAATCTCAACCTCTCGGTCTATTGATAGTTAACTAAAGTCCGCTCTATGCTTAGCATAAGAGATTGCCAATGTCACTCTCGCGCACAAAAAGCTATCTAAAATAATCATGCTTGATCTTTTAAACAACCTAAGTTCAATTCTCATTCCATTCCTAGGTGTTTTATCAATTCATACTCATTCATGCATTTCGTCAAACACTTGGTGTGCATAAAATTAACATGAAGAACAAGCATAAGAATTTCAAATCCAAAAACCTCATTCATAATAAAATTGCATGTTTTGCATTACAATCTAACCTAAGGGATCCATAAGAACCCCAACTACTAAAAAACTACTCACTCATGGTGAGTTTGAAACAAGACATAATGAAATAGTTCAACAAGGAAAAGTAAAGAAAGTAAAGTAGTAAGGAAGTAGAGAATGAGTAAAGGGTTGATGTAGAATCTTCAATTGATGATGTCTTCTTCGAATTCTCCAAGTTCTCCAATTAGGGTTTCGTCCCTTGAGAGGAACCCTAGGTGCCGGAGGCACCCCAAGGGTCTCATCTAATTTTCCCATCTTCTTCTATTTATATTTACCCATCGTGCCCAAATCAACATCTCAGTGCTGTAATATGGCTGGCCGAATCACTTTTGATTCGGTCAACCCTCTATTTGATTCGGTCAACCCTTGGTCCATGAGATGAAATCCTTCTCTTTGGCCGAATCACTTTTGATTCGCCCACTGCTTGGGCGGATCACTTTTGTAGCGTTAGAAACTCGCTTGTTTGACCCTTTAAACCTTCGAATCACGTATTGACGTACTAGAAAGTTGTAGATATTTGAATTAGCTTTCCAACAAGCTATTGCACGCCGCACTAGGATAAGAATCATGCCCTCGGCAAGCCTTCGAAGATGAACAAGTCAATCTGCCCAGATTTGATCTACAAGCGAATTCTCCTCGAATCAAGTGATTAGTGCAACCCCATAATTTGATTCGGCCGAATCATAATGTCAGTGCAGTATTTAAGCTGGGCCAATCAATTCTTATTGGGCGAATCACTTTTCTTTGGTCGAATCAAAAGTGATTCGGCCTAGCCTGAATTCCTCTTTGGGTGAATCAACTTTGCAGTGCTACAATCTCTCCTGTTTCGACCCTTTAAACCTTCGAATTACGTCTTCATGTAAACTATGAATTTGTAGCCCTTTGAGTTATCTTTCCAATAAGATATTTCACGCCTTAATCGGATAAGAATCGTGTGCTCAGCAAGCCTTTGAAAATGAATAGGTCAATCAGCCTAGACGTATCAAACTAGCCTGGGCGAATCAAATCTGCCTTTTGCTTGATTTTGCTCTCTTTTGCTCTCAATCGACTGGAATTCACCCAAAACTTCTTCGGACCACTTCATATCATGTAATACACATTTTCAACCTAAAATGGACAAAGAAAACATCAAATGACTTTATAAAATAACAGAACAAACAAGAAGTAAAGTGAAAATACGGACAAACATAAGGTTATTTGTCCGCTCATCATGTAGCATCTTCTTTCGCTCGGCTTTGTCACAGATGCCATATCCATAATAGAATATATTTCAGCTGAGAGTTGGTGCGCTCATATGATTTGGATAAACCAAATGTTGGCCGAGTATGGAGTTCAACAGGATGCAATGACACTCTACTACGACAACATGAGTGTCATCAATATTTCCAAGAATCCAGTGCAGAATTCTTTGACCAAGCATGACATAAGGCACCACTTCATTCGAGACCTAGTGGAGAAGATGATCATTGTACTGAAGCATGTAGCAACAGAGAGGCAATTGGCTGACATCTTCACGAAGCCTTTGGATGGAGCGCACTTTGTTGTACTAAAGATCCGCCTTGGGTCTTCATGTGACTCCTAACTAGGTTGCTATAGCAACCCGTATCAGCTCATACATAGAAAAAAAATCATTAATCGCCAATATTTGGAATATTGAAGAGTGCACGTGAGTTTCTGATTAAAGAGACGGGTGGCTGATTTGAAAATTAATTAATTTTATCAAATGAAATTGGTTAGGGTTTGTACAACATCACCTTTACTCTCTCTCATCAACTTAAGCTCTCTAGAAACCCTACTATCTTCTCCAGCTCAAGGCACATGTAATCGACAATGGTGAACACTAGAGGAAATAAAGTTGTCCATGCGGTCTCCCACAATCCATTGACAAAACTGTCTAGAAGAGAAGGTGATGGAGATGAGGTAGTTGCTGAAGCAACAAAGTTGCCCGAAGGGGTAGAGCATCCACTAGATGCAAGCCCCGCAAAAAATCAAGGAGCAGATTTGGAAAAAGACCCAGAAGAAGAAATCGAAGAAGTTGTTGTATCTGCATAAACTGCATATCAAAGAAGAGAAGAACCAATTGCTGTGGAGACGTTGAGCAATGAATCCGGGGAGGATGTCTAATGAGTAGTCCCTATACCTGCTTTTGCGGCATCTTAGAAAAGTCCAGGTGAATCCTCCAAGGCGCGGTCCAAGCGCTCCAAGCGAAGTCCAACTGAGGTGCCCAGGATCATCTTGTGTGGCATATGGTTCAAAAAACCTGGAGGTATCTAAATCTTGGAAGCTTGTCTCAAAGCGTGTTATCATTCACGAAAAGGTGCTGTGTCGGAAATAATTCATCTACTGAAGGAGGTAACTCTACTAAGGTCTCTTACTGTGTCTAGAAGGTATGGTGCTCAGTTAGTTAGGGAGGTTATAGCAAACCTTCCCAATAGTTTTGGAGTACCAGGAAATTCAAATTTTGGTGAATGCTTTGTGAGGAGAATAAAGGTGGTGATCACACCGAAACTGATCAATGAATATCTTCGGATAGGAGGAGAGGTGAGTCTACCCGCTGAGGTAAACTCTGACATGGTGGCTGCCACCCCCGACTGGAGGGCTATTCACAGCCTATGTCACGTATAATTTAACGGCAGTGGATATGGCCACCAAAAACTCCCTCCTTTACAACTTTGTGGTGAAGAACTGGATTCCAAACTCCCACAGAGGCAAGATTAATACTAGATGTTTCACAATACTCAAACGGATAGTGTTTTGATAGTTTTTAGTAACAGCACAAATGGTACAATGAAATATTAAGGACACAAGATACGGTCACCCTGTTCAGCTCCACGAGTCTACTCAGGGGGGTTTCTTTGAAACCCAATTGGAAAGCATTTCATTATTAAAAGGTCAAGTACAATAGATCTTGCGTAATCAGACTCCTCTGTTATAGCTATGTTGTTGCACCATAGTAAATGCGTCTGACTCCCTCAGACAAAGATCCCTCACTAGTTCACCTCGATCTGCCTCCCTCAGATCGGAAGTTCTCCTCCCAAGAACACCAGCGCTCCTTGATCTATCTCCCATAGATCGTAAGATCTCCTCCCGAGAACACCATCACTTCACTGATTGTTTCTTTTACAGACTATTTGTACCGCAATGAAACAGCTTCTAGTTAACTTCGAGTGATCTCAACTTCCTCCCGATCTCCAATGATGATTGAGCTCACTCCTGATATTTGCTTATGATTATGGGATTCTCGATGATTGTAGATACCATAGGATGCACCTATTTATATAGATCGGTTGCTTACTCCTTAAGCCAACCGATCTGCTCCTTTTTAGGCGACGAATGATTATCTTTAGATTGTAGATAATTATCCCTTCCTAAAACTTCTCCAACCAATTTATAGAATCCCAATATCTTTGCATAGCATAATCCCGATATCTTAGATATACATACTCATCCCAACCCTAGCCACCTCGAGATCTCCTTGACTCCATTTTAGGAAACCCGAACAAGACAATCACTACTGAGTGACTGTTTCTAAAAATTGGTTGTGCCCCCGCTCTATTTCAGCTACCTCTAGCTCTCCATCTGAATAAAGCTTGAGTTTCCTTAGTCTTGTGAACCTTGTTGGTCTGCTTTGACACCCCTGATATAGATTACAGACTTTTGAGTGATACAGACTTCGTTTGCCGGAGACTCAGCTCTTCTATGACGAAGGCATAGTCTTCTTCATGTTATTTGGCCTGAGCCATCAGGGTGGTGATGGTTTGACTGAGGTGGTTCTTCTCATTCTCGAGGGCATCCACAGCTTCCTGCAAATCATCTTTCTCATCTTCTAGATGGGATACATTAGCGTTGAGATTCTTGTTTATTTCAAGTACTTCCAGCCACTGCTGATGCATTAGGGTGAAGTTTTCTACAAGGCTCTCCTCTGTGAGTTCTTCATTATCGCTGCATTTTAAGTATGTAGAGCTTTGTGTGATTCTGTGTTGTCGAGGTCTACTACGAAAGCAAGTGCCAGGTTATTCCTGGGTTCGGATTCATGTTCACTTTCCTTTGAGTCTTCATCGCACCACTTGGCAGCGTAGGACTTATGATTCTTCTTTTGGGTCCTGGGGGCATTCAGATTTCCTGTGGCCGAGACCTTCGCATTACCAGCAGCGAGTTCCCTTTAGTTTGTCCTATTGATCTTCACAGCTTTGAGCTGCATTCCTATTTCTTCTTGGGAAGTTTCCTCCTCGGCTGGACTGATTTCTAGTACCGGATTGCTATCCTGCATAGGGAGGTTTTTGGTCTAGCTTCTTCATGATCTTACCAAAGTTTTTTACCAGTAAAGCCAGTTGCTGCATCATGTCTTCGAGAGATGCTTGCTTCTCATCTGTTTCTGCTTTTAGGCCAACGTTCTCCCCAAAGGATGGTGGAGCATTCTTAACCAGCTTCATCTCGAATTAGTTCAGTGAACCGATTAGTTCTTCCAGTCTCATATTCTTGATGTCTTATGCCCCTTTTATGGTGGTAACTTTCATATCAAACCTTGAGGGCAATGATCTGAGCACTTTTTTAATGAGCTTTTCTTCCTGCATCGGTTCTCCAAGTGCATAGGCTTCATTAGATAGTTCGTACAGCTTTGCATTGAAGTCCGTTATGGTCTCTTCTTCAAGCATCCTTAGGCTCTCAAACTTTGAGCTGATATCATCTGAATTCTTGATGTCTTCACTTTTTCTGTGCCCTCATGAGCTGTCTCCAGGATGTCCCAAGCATATTTGGCAACATCGCAGTTTGAGATTAGTCTAAAGTTATTTGCATCAACTGTTGTAAATATTGCATTGAGAGCTTTGGAGTTGCCGGATGATATAGCTTCTTTTTCAGCAATCCATCTATCTTCGGGCTTCTTCTGACCTATTCCAGCATTATCTATCCCAGGGGATGTGCCCAATCCGAGATCCCAACTCTCCAAGCTTTTTCATCTATAGCCTTCATGAAGGCTTTCATGCGAACTTTCTAAAACCCATAACTTCCTTCTTCAAGCAATGGTGGTGTGCTTGTGCTTTGTCCTTCCTTCATGTTAGCCTTAGTTATCAGCAATGCGCGTCCGGATTCCACTTTGTGCGTCGAGAAATCCGCTCTGATGCCAATTGAAATTAGGCGTATTGTTGGTGTCTTGATCAACCAGGTTGCTATAACAACCTTCTAAGACACTTACGGAATTAACTTGTGAAGGTCGAACTTGAAAGACTCGAGCACTTTGCTTACCCAATTCGGCCAATGCCTACGTCTGGGGAGGACCTCTCTTCATTCCTCAAAATTCCAATATCAATGGTTAAAGTACAAAGGTACAATTTCTCAGCCTTTGCCAGAACAACCTCTACTTCTAACCTAGCTAGATTTTTCACTCAATCTAATCACACAAACTAGCGTACACTATCAACTATCCAATATAATGTAGTAATAGAATGCTACAGCTTTGATCACACAGACTTAGCCTATTCTATGACAAGGTGTTATGACAGGATGCTATAACAACTATTAGAACAAGCTGCTCTTCCTTAGCATCTGCCTCAGATTCTCCGGGCTCTCCCAACTACTCAATCCGACTTTCGCGAATTCTCACAACTCGGGTGACGCTCCCCCTTGATCAGCGACCTCCTGTCATCTATCAGGAAAATTGCTTTGCACACCGATCGTCCGTGACTAGTTCACCCGCGACAATGCTTGAAAGACTTGTAGTTGACCTTTCAGCAAGACTCCGCTCCAGTTGAACTTTGGTGATCAAGCGTGGATCAGACTCTGCTAGTCGTGACCTCCCTCAGCTTACAACACTCAGTTTGTTTTCTCTAGTTTGTTGCTCTTGCTTTAGCTTATGCACATGTGTTATGTGTTCTCCTTGCGTGCGACGCTTCCTTATTTATTTTCTATGCACGGAGAAATGATCTCAACAATTTAGAACACTTTCTAAATCCTTTTTGGTAATCCCAATCTATTCCAAGATCTTAGGAGTTCGTTGAGATTTGGTGTAACAACCTTCTTCCTAAAAACCTTTTTAGGAATCATATCTTCTCCTCCATCTTTTCAGGTTGATTGGACATCCTGTTGTTGTGGGAATATCCTAAATCGATTAGGAAACGTACCCCGAATTCCAATCATAAACTTTTGGATCTTGACTGGAAGTCTTCCAGTCGACTGTCTGCAAGTTGCTCCAGCTGCTGTCTTCATAGGTTTGTGTAACAACTTGCCAGATCAACTTGTGGGCGGTTTGTTAAGGATGCCACAATCTTTAGCAGTTCTTAACCTAATTATCTTTAAGACAAATTTGCATAGAACATAGAATTAAGCGATGTAGGATCAAACACATACGTATAATTCGAAAGAAAGTTTATATTAAGTTGCATGAAAAGAGTTCATACAACACGAATTCATAGAATCCCAGATTAATACGACTACTCACGATTCATTGTAAGACAAAAAGAATATTGTCCGTTAAAGAACATAAAGAAACAAGGAGTAGACGAAGGATTTTCACTACGAATGTAGATCTTCGATCCTCGATTTCTCAAGTCGTGCCTTTTACTCTCTAGGTCATAATCTCTCTCCAAGTAAGGTTCAAACTCTCAATTTTTGGAACCTTTCACGATGAGCAGTGTTTCTTATTTATATAAGCAAATTTAGGCTTCGGAATCCTGTGCTCGTACTGGTCCACTACCGTATAGGGCGGTACGGTCGTACTGCCCATGACTAGGTACCAGCGATACATATGAAAATACATTTAGAACCTTCAAGCCCGTACAAGTCGCTTTGGTACGGTCGTACCGAGCGTACTTCTCATGTTGTGATACGGTGGTACGGGTATAAACACATTCGGGGCCTTCAAGCTCGTACCCGCCTCCGACCTTACCACTCCATGGTACAGGCGTACTACTCCATGATACGGACTGATGTTCACTCTCTGCAACGAGTATGACTTTGATTACTTATTTGATCCTTTAAAACTTTGAATTCATCTTGATGTAAACTAGAAAGTTGTAGCCCTTCGAATTAGCTTTCCTACAAGCTATAAGATGTTTCAATAGGACAATCCTCGAGCAATCGAGAAGTCTTCAAAGACACATAGGTCAATCTGTCCAAATTTAGTCTGTTTTCGTCTAAATCTTCGAGTATTGCCTTGTTTTACTCTAAACAAACTACAAAGCTTCAATTTAATAAACTTTGACTTAAAAAAATAGTAAATTGGTTAAATGACAATAAAACCCGGGAAAACGAAAAGAAATCTATCTTTAACGAGTGAATATTTAATCAATATGGCCAAATACTACGACGGTGCCCCAAAACTATGCATGAATGTTTGGATTATGAAGTCGTTGCGTGTGCTATAAGTTTTGAATGTCACATTGTATTGGTCATCGTACATGTTTCGAAAGTATTATCATGTCTTGTTCATTTCCTTTTATGCAAGTTGATGCGGAGCAATTGGCACTATCGTACTTGGAAATCCAGGATCACCGAAAGAAGGTGCACGCGCATGTTAGCAGGATTTGAGCTGCTGCAGTCAGATGGGCCATTATAAGATATATTTTTTTAGTAGAACGGCCCTGCGGACGCGACACACTAGCAATGCTAGTGATGTACGGGCTTTTTGGCCCATCTTATGTCGTTTACTATTTTTTTTGAATTCTTATGTTTTTACCTTCCTTAAGTTTTTTGGGTTTTAGTTTCCTTAATTTTCAAGGATTTTAGATTCATTTTTGTCTAGTTATTTTCCTATTTAAAGAAACTTTGTAAGCCCTTTTGAGGCAGTTGAATTTGATTAAATAAAATTGAAGGTTGTCCTTCATTGGTATCAATTTTCGGTATTCTGCATTAGATTGGTATCAATTTCTAATAGGTCTTGTGTGATGCCAACTCGCAGACAATAACGAAGACCAGTTTGAACCGCCCATGGACGACACTCACTTGCACAAGGACAACGCTGACCTGCAGAGACAAATTGATTACCTAACTAGAAGACTTGATGCACTCGCCCCTTCACGCTAATATCTTGATGTTGCAGATGACAACCCGTTCGGAGCAGATCGCAATCCTCCCAGAGAAGATCGCCGTTGGGAATTCGGCTTCAGAGTTGATATTCCAGAACTCGATGGTAACCTTCAAGCTGATGACCTTATGACTGGCTTTCTCAGGTTGAGGAGATTTTGGACTTCAATTGCGGCGAGCCTGGTCGTAGACAGGCGAATTGTTGCAAAACACTAGCGGCTTCCTGTGAACTCTTTACGTGTGATGTTCCCTAGGATGATTATGTTCCCATTGATGGTCCTCCTATTTTTGACAATTATGGTGATGAGACGGAGTGGCGGAGAATATTTGATAGGAGACGTCAGTCCTGTTTTGATGTTGAGGCACACATTCGTTACCCCTCGTGCACCGGAACCGGCTGACTGGTTACATCATAAGTTGTTCCAATCTGCTCGCATATTGGGGAGCAGGTTTGCACCTTCATTGTTGATGCAGGGAGCTGTGAGTATGTGGTTTCGGAAGTTGTGGTTTCGATATTGGGGTTCCCTGTTGAAACCAATCCTCGTGCGGCCTCTTCGGTTAATGCTGCCACACAATCTACTCTATTATCTCGCGCTTCCTTTCAAACTGCTATAAAAAAATTCAGACTTACCACTTGATACGCTCGTCGTTGTGCGCGTCAAATTTATTCCTTGCTTCTCCACTTAGTATAGCGGCTAAGTCAGGGTCGAATCCACAGGGAGCAAGTAGATTAGCTTTAACTAGTAACCTGCACTTACGAAAACTGGGGGGTGTGAGTGATTGGGTTGCGCAAGTGCGCGAGTAAACAGTAGTAAACGCAGGAATTGCACTAGACGTGCGCAGGCAGTAGAGATTAAGTACTGTGACTATGAAAAGTATCGGCGCAGACAATCCTCTATGAGTGTATTCCTTATCATCGACTCTAAACGTCTATAGTTCGGTTTATTAATGTTAGTGTCCGATCAAGGCTTCCTAACATGTGCGCATGTTCCGATCAAAGTTCATGAGCTATTAATTCTTGAGACTAGTCTAAGCAGCTGCGAATCCTGTCACAGTAGCAACTGATTATCCTAGCGCGTTACTCCTAGTTGTCACCGTCAAGCTATTCAACTAGTTGAACATATAACAAACAAGTAGCAAGAGTAAGATTGCGGTTCAAGGCTTCCCCTACTCATGCAACTAGCTGTCAGCCGTGTGCACAGAATTAATACAAGCAAACAAACTATGCATTAAGCACAAGTCTCAAAGGAAATACTCATAGAATCATGCCCAACCGATACCAAGCGTTTAGCTAAACATGCTAGTAGTAAACATCATAGAAACAGTAAATAATATCTAAAGTATCCAAGAAAACAGCAACGAGTAGGTGCGTGCAGGTTGCAGAGTCTCGGCTGGCGCAGTCGGCTAGCGCAGGTCCTCGCAGCAGGCTCGTGTGTTTTTCTGTTCTGCCGCTCTCTTGTGTGCTGTGGTCCTCTCTTGGTGCTATTGATGCGTGTCTGGGTGCTAGTGATGCTCTCTCAAACCCTAGCCTTCCTCTCTTTATATACTGCTTATGAGGCCCAACCTTGGCAACTTCCAAATCTGGTGGTGTCAAGATTTGGAAACACCACTATTCTACGCATGGCGCACTGCACTTTGGTTAGCGCAATCGTTCTGCGCACCGTAGTCGACTCTGCCACTATCTGCTTGCGCTGCTAGCTCCGCAGGCTGGGTGATGCGCGTCTTAAACGCTGCCTGTTAGCGCGTATCCGACTTAGGCCCTCGTGTCGCCCAGAAATACAAAAACATCGGAAACCAGTAATCTTGTACACAAAATAATGCAACAAGCATAGGGTTAGGATCTAAATAGTGTGTATAAATAGGCTCTATCAAACCCCCCACACTTTCCCCTTGTTCGTCCCAAACATGCACTCAAGCACGGATACAATTACCTCTCTGGAGTCTAGCGCACAGTCTTGCACTCTGGCGCGATCTGCACTACTGTTCACCTTGCGCTGCTCTATCTCCTGCGCGCATCTGCCTTCAACAGTTTAATATAATAATTTTCGAATTTCGTTACCTCTCAGCTGGGATGAAGATCATTTCGGATGGCTGGGAGATAGCTCTTCTTAGGCTCCGGGTAGTCAGCTTTCACTCCGAGGATGGGTATATGGTTAACAGCGCAAGCTTCTTCCGGTGCATGATTCTTTCGCGCACTTCCTGGGAACTCAAGCCTTCTTGATGATTTTCTTGTGAACGTGCGCACGCTGGTACGGAATTGTGCGCATGTTGCTTCTTTTTGTAGCGCATATCATCTGCTGGTGTCTTTCTTTTTTGTACAACTTTATCTATGGTTCCTGTGTTCCAAGAACGGTTCCAGTCTGGCCTCCGGATAACAGCTATGGAACAACGCTCCGCTCTCCCTCCTTTGTCTACTTGCGCAGGTCAGCGCACGCGTTTACACCCTCGCCCGCCTTCCCTCGCTCCACTACCAGAGGAAAGGTGGTCTGTTTTCCCACTTCGCCACGCTTTGGGTATTCGCCTTCGGCATCTGCGTGACTGAGCGCGCTCTCTTGTTCCGAAGGTCGCGAAGCACCGGCCTCCACTAGCGCTCTCGACCATATACCTCGCCTTCGAAGCTCAAACGACTAACCGCCTCTCTAGAGCATTTCTGTCAACTCCACATCCCCTGTATATCCCAACTAACAGGAGCAGAAAAAATGAAAAAAATATACCAAAGCAGTTGATAGCAGCGCATGCAATATGAATAGCGCAATACAAGCTGAACAGTGTGCGCAACCCGCACACAAGCGCACTACTGCTACTATTTTCTTCAACTAAACTAAGCTACACTACAAAGCTAAAAAAAAACATGAAATGTAAATGTAACGCTCCCCCCCCCATACTTAAACAGAGACGTGTCCCCACGACTCATGCTCAAGCGCACGGAGAGCGCACACATGCATACAAGCAAAACAAACAATATAAGAAAGAAGAACATATAGTCAGTGCAGCATAATATAACAAAGGGTCACAAAACATTCAGCACAATATTCAGCAGAATATAGCAACATATAGCAACAGTTTTCAAAAAGATAGAAAAGAAACCACCCGAAAGAAATGCGCGCCCCACTGCAGCCCTAGATGTCCTCGGAGCTGGACTCAGCCGCTGATCCGTGCGCCTCCTCATCGGAAGAATCAGTCACATACTCGGTGCTGGAGGCTGGCGGCACTACAGAAATGGCGGCGGGCTGAGCCACGAGGTCATCCTCTGAGATAGGATCCCATAGTGAATCTGAGCTGGAACTTATGATGGGGTCGGCTTCAGGGGACCTCTGAATAGAAGGCTGTGCAAGGGGAGCTGCAGGTGCTGGTACTGGGTCTGCTACTGGGGTGGGCTCTGCTGCTGGGGCTCTGCTGTGCGCACCGGGGACTGGGTAGGAGGGCTGGCTGGCTGGCGCGGCTTGCTGGGGGATCCTGGAGGTGGCCTGCGCAGACTGAGGAGAGGGGGAATAGCATCTCCAAATCTCCACCCTGATGGTGGGCTCATGCTCCAATCTGCCCCCTCGGGCGCTAAATATTCGAGCACGCGCATGACGTTGAACATCATGCGCTGCTAATCTGATACCTCCTCAGGCGCCTCCTCGGCCTCTGTCCTGAGGCGCTTTCCTTGTGCACGCGGGGGAGAATCCTCAATGGCAATGGTAACTGGCTCCCCCTGCGGTGCACTTGCCCTTCGGCGCGCTCCAGTCCGCGCACGAGTCCTCATGCGCCTGACTGGAGGCGCAACTGGCTCTGGGGCCTCGTCCATCTCCATTTCCTCCGCAGCCTCCTCTGCTTGCGCGCTGCTCTCTGCTCGCTGCCTCGGCGCTCTGGCCTGCTGCAGCCGGTAGCACCATTCCAATGTACCATCCTCTCTCATGGCTACCGCTCTTATCTGCAGCATATGGGCGCGGTCCAAGGGAACAGCCGGCACCACTGTGTGCTCGGGCACCTCAGGCCCTCCATGCAACGCACGCAGCAGGTGCGTGATCATCCCTCCACAAGTCAGCGGCCCCTTCGTGCTGACCCGACTCCAATGGATCACCATGTTCAAGACAAACAGCACCTTCTTCCCATAGTAAAAACCCTTCAAAATCTCCATGTCCAGTAAGCTGATCTTGGGCCCACCATTGAAGCGCCCGATGATGGCATAGGCGACCATGCGCCATAGGTAGAACATCCACGGGTCGCGCAGCTCGCGTCCTCGGCTGCGCCCCGCGGCAAAAACTGGGCCGGTCGCCATCTCGCGCCATGCCTCCTGATTCGTGTGCGTGTCTATGTCCGCCTCACGCACCTTTGCGCACCTCAGCGTGCGCTTCAGCCTCTTAGCCGAGGCAATGTACCAGACTCCTCTGTGTCGGTGCCTTATCTCCAGATCAGCCGTCTCTAGCGACGCCAAAAACTCGCAGGTATCCTCCTTATCCACTGCGCTGTTGATGTCCAATAGCGCCTCCCAGCCCGCCAGCGCGAGCTTCTCCACAATGAGGTCCTCCATCCCGACCTCTCGCAGGAACTCCCTGCTGATGTACGGAGTCCCGTACATCTCCAGCCTCAGAAAGGCGTCATACTTGCTGGCGAAAGAAGCTGGGGTCGCTTGATCCTCGGCAGGCTGCATGGTGTGCTAGGGTTCCTCCGGTCAACTGGGGTCAATGCTCCTCAAATGCTCAAAAAAACCAAACTCCGCCAAATGCCCTGAAACTTTCACCAATTGATCGCCTACTGCCCACCTACAAAACCCCCTAACCAAAATTCCAAATGATGCAGGCTAGCTAAGTGCGATTTCAGACCTAGGGCACCCCTCTTATCGCACAAACCCTAACTCAATCGGCTCAAATCTGAGGGGAAGGGTTACCTGGTGAGTGTGCGACTGTATGCTCCTCAAATCTCTCTAAACGGAAGCTGGGTTGAGTGCTGGACGGAGAGCGGATTCTGAGGGCGGGAGCTTCTTGCAACGGTCGAGTGTGAAAAGTGCTGAAATTTTTCTAAGTACTGCCCTTATATACCCCCGTGTCTGGCGCATCTGTCCTGCGCACTGAAGTGCACACTGACCTGCGCACTGCTGCTCGACTAAAAAAAACTACAAGTCCTAAACTAGCTAAAAGACACTAGAGAACTAAAAGAAAAAACGTGTAAAAGTAAAACGTGTCGGGTTACCTCCCGACAAGTGCCTTTGTTTAACGTCGTTGGCTCGACTGTACCTCGTTACTTGCGTGAAAGTGTACCAGCGACCTCCCCCACTCTTGCTCCTGAGTGATCCCGCGCTCGTGCGTGTGTTGCGTTCTTCTTGGTCCTGCGCAAAGGATCGGAAGGGTGATCAGCATGATTAAAAGTATGTGATAAATCATAAGTAACGAGGTTAGGTAAAGATGAAGAAGAAATATGAGCAATAGTTCCAAGTTCTTCCTCTGGTGCATCTGGTGGTGACTCTGGCGCAGCAACCTGCGCATCTGCTATCTCTGGCTCTGCCAATTCAACTTCACGCGCTGTGCCATCCCAAGGTTCTCCTAAATACTTTTTGACTCTCTGCCCATTGACCTGAAAACGATGCCGGTGCTCGTTTTCTAACTCGATTGTTCCGTAGGGGAAAACCTTGGTAATTGTGTACGGTCCCGTCCATTTGCTGCGCAGCTTCCCAGGCATGACCTTTAGGCGCGAGGAGAATAATAGTACCTGGTCTTCTGGCTCAAAAGTGCGTCTGAGGATATTTTTTTCATGAAATGCCTTTGTGCGCGCCTTGTAATCGCGCAGTCCCTCATATGCATCCAGGCGCAGCTCTTCTAATTCGCTTAGCTCAAATGCGCGCTCCTTACCAGCCTCGTCTAGGTTTAGGTTGCAAACGCGCAATGCCTAGTATGCTTTGTGCTCTAACTCCATTGGCAGGTGGCACGCTTTTCCATAAACCAACCGAAACGGTGAAGTCCCAATTGGTGTCTTATGTGCGGTTTGGTATGCCCACAGCGCATCATCAAGGCGCTGGCTCCAGTCTTTGCGCGACGGTCTCACAGTTTTCTCCCGGATACGCTTGATCTCTCTGTTGGAAAACTCGGCCTGTCCATTCGTCTGAGGGTGGTAAGCGGTGGACGTCTTGTGGTTAATGCTTGAACACCTGCGCCACAATCCTGTTGCAAAAATGCGTCCCCTGGTCGCTGATGATTGCCTTAGGCACTCCGTACCTGCAAAATATGTTAGTCCTCACAAAGTCAGCAACTGTCTTACCATCATCCTTCCTGGTAGCCTTGGCCTCAACCCATTTGGAGACATAATCTACCGCGACCAATATATACTCATATCCGGAAGATGGAGGAAATGGCCCCATGAAGTCAATTCCCCAAATGTCGAATACTTCATCTACAAGAATTGGCGTCTGCGGCATCTCATTGCGCGCTGATATGCCTCCTGTGCGCTGGCACCTATCACAGTTCCTGCAGTAGTTATACGAGTCACTAAACAAGTGCGGCCAATAAAATTCGCAATCCAGGATCTTTCTGCTCGTGCGCTTTGGACCAAAGTGTCATCCACATGCGTGCGCATGACAAAACATCAAAACAGAGTTAATTTCATGGTTAGGCACGCAGCGCCTCAAAATATGATCAGGTCCTATTCTGAGCATATACGGATCATCCCAAATGTAATGCTTGGACTCATGCTTTAATCTCATGCATTGGGTCTTATTGAAATGAGGAGGAAACGTACCTGTGACCAGGTAATTTGCAATGTGCGCATACCATGGTACCTTACCTGTCAGCGCCATCAGATGCTCGTCAGGGAATGTCTCCGTGATTCACCCTGGCTCCTCTGCTTTCACGATCCTGCTCAGGTGGTCCGCGACTGTGTTCTCCATGCCCTTCTTATCTTTGATTTCCAAGTCGAATTCCTGAAGTAGGAGCACCCAGGGCATCAGGCGCGGCTTAGTCTCCTTCTTGGACATTAGGTAACGGATTGCTGCGTGGTCTGTGTAGACGATGACTCTGGCGCCAAGAACATATGCGCGGAACTTCTCCAGCGCAAACACGATTGCCAGAAGTTCCTTCTCCGTGGTGGTGTAGTTCCTCTGCGCAGCGTCCAGTGTGCGTGATGCATAATAAATGGCGTGCGGCTTCTTGTCCACTCGCTGTCCCAGGACTGCACCTACTGCATAGTTGCTTGCGTCGCACATCAGTTCAAAAGGCAGGTTCCAGTCTGGCGCGCGCATCACTGGCGCACTTGTCAGCGCCTCTTTCAGCTTATCAAACGCGGTCCTGCACTCATCAGTAAATTCGAAACACACATCCTTTTGCAAGAGGTTAGACAGGGGTATACAAATCTTAGAAAAATCTTTTATGAAGCGCCTGTAAAACCCAGCATGCCCAAGGAATGATTTCACATTGCGCACGTTAGTGGCATAAGGCAGATTGGAAATAAGATCTATTTTGGCTTTGTCTACCTTGATCCCTTCCTGCGAGATAATATGTCCTAGTACTACTCCATGTGATACCATGAAATGACATTTCTCATAATTGAGCACTAGGTTTTTCGAAATACAGCGCGCTAAGACCTTATCAAGGTGAGTTAAGCATGCGTCAAAGGTACCTCCGTACACAGTAAAATCATCCATGAACACTTCTATGCATATACCAATCATACAGAAAAAATGCTCATGACTAGACGTTGGAACGTACCTGGCGCATTACACAGCCCAAATGACATGCGCCGAAATGCAAACGTACCGAATGGGCAGGTAAACGTGGTCTTCTCTTGATCTTCCGCAGCTATGGGTATCTGATTGTACCCTGAATATCCGTCCAAGAAACAAAAGTAGGGCTTCCCCGCTAATCGATCTAGCATCTGATCCATAAAGGGTAGCGGGAAATGGTCCTTGCGCGTGACTGCGTTAAGCTTTCTGTAGTCGATGCACATGCGCCATCCAGTTTGTATGCGCTTGGGAACTAGCTCGCCCTGCGCATTCTCCTCTACTGTGATTCCTCCTTTCTTCGGTACAACGTGCACTGGACTTACCCATTTGCTGTCCAAGATTGGGTTAATGACTCCTGCGTCAAGCAGCTTCAGGATCTCTTTCTGCACCACCTCCATCATATTCGGGTTCAATCTGCGCTGAGGCTCCCTGGATGGTTTGGCACCATCTTCCAATAGAATCCTATGCATGCATACGTCCGGGCTCACTCCGCTCAGGTCAGCAAGTGTCCATCCTATAGCGCGCTGGTTCCTGCGTGCCTCCTGCTCCTCTTCTAATCCTTTCTTTATGATTACCGGAAGGGTGTCTTCATTTCCCAAGAATATGTATTTGAGGTGCTCTGGGAGTTGCTTCAGCTCGACCTTGGGTACCTGTTCAGTAGAGGGCAAGATTTTATTAGCAATGCAGACATTCACTATATCCCGTACCTGTCTGGATGCTGGTTCAGCACTGCTAAGCTCATCCTCTTGCGCCTCCAACTCTGCCTGTGCCAGTGTTTCGGGTTCTTCTGCTGCGCTTGCACATTGCGCATCTGCAACCAAGTCATCTAAGCTGTCCATGGCGTGCACTGTGGCGTCTTCATGAGGGTGCTGCATCCCTTTGAATATGTTAAAATGAATCTCCTCGCCATCAACCTCCATAGAGAGCGTGCCCCTCCACACGTCTATCTTTGTGCGCGCTGTCATCAGAAATTGTCTGCCTAGTAGGATCTGCGCACTACCTTTGCTCGACTCACCCTCCATTTCTAGGACATAGAAATCTGCTGGGAACACCAGCTCTCCTACTCGGACTAGAACATCCTCTATCATGCCCGTCGGTTGCTTGCACGACCGATCTGCTAGCTGAATGGTGAGACCTGCAGGCTTTAGTGGTCCAAGGCGCAATGACGCATATAGGGAATAGGGTAGTACATTTATAAATGCGCCTAAGTCAATCATGCAATTGTTCACTGTGGTCTTACCTAAAGTGCATGGGATGGTGAACGTACCTGGATCCCGGCATTTAGGTGGTACCTTATGCTGCACGATCGCTGAGGCCTGCGCATTTAGCATTACCTGCGCGCACTCGCCTTTCCTTCTCTTGTTTGTGCACAACTCCTTTAGAAACTTGGCGTACCTAGGAATCTGCCGAACTGCTTCAATAAGGGGAATGTTTATTTCCACCTTACTGAATAATTCGTAGAGCTCCTTATCAAGCGCTTCCTTCCTAGCCGATGGTGCCTGTACAGGAAAAGGTGCAGGTATGTTAGTACGATTCATGCCTTTCTCTTTTGATTGCGCCATACCTGGCACCTCGCCCTGCTGGCTTTTGGCTGGCTCTTCTGGTTGCGCATCTTGCTCTGATTGCGCATTTTACTCTGTTGGATCTGGGACTTGCGCAACTGGTTGCGCGGGTGCCTTTGCGGTCTGCTCTGTTCCTACCGTGCGCCCAGTCCTCAGTGTTACTGTGTTGACTCCTCCCTTGGGGTTCTGGATCACTTGCGAAGGCAGGTTGCCATCGCTCTTTTTCAGCTCATACACCGTGGTAGCGATCTGTGATAGCTGCTTCTCAATGGACTCGAACCTCTTGTCATACTTCTCATCATTTTTGCACACTGTGTCTGCTAGCTGCCCCACGATATCTTCTAAGGATCGCCTCGGTTGCTGGTTGTTCTGCGCTGGTGCATCAGTGCGGCGATGCGGTGGATTGTAGGGCGCAGCTTGTTGCGTCTGCTGTGGTGCGCGCTGATCCGTGGACTGCCTCAGGAAATTATTTTCCTCCTTCCATCTGAACCCATTTGCGGCTAGTCCAAAACGCGGCTGATTTTTCCTCTGTGGCCCTCTATTATCCCATCCTCCAAGAGCATTGACATCCCCTGATTCCTCAAAAAGTGTGGGACATGCGTCGGTTTTGTGCTCAGTGGATGTGCAGAACTCGCATGCCTTTGGCGCAGCTGGTTGCACTCCCTGCGCATGCATCAACTTCTGCAGCATGGCCTTCATTTCGTTTATCTCAGCGCTTGTTTCTACCTGATGCACAGAACGAGCACGACTATTTTCAAGTGTTAGCTGATGTCTTACCTATCCAACGGAGTCTTATATCAGCTGCCACGCGTCCTCTGGGTACATGTTGCAAATGTCGCCTCCTGCGCATGCCTTCAATAATCTCAGCTCCATGGGCAGCAATCCATTCAGGAAATTCTCTATCAGCACATTCTGGGGCAGGGCGTGATTGTAGCAGTTGGCCTCCAGCTCCCTGAAACGCTCGTAATACTCCGATAGTGACTCTCCTGCGCTCTGCCTAGGTGCGGCCAGCTCCCTCCTGAGTAGCGCGATCTTTGCTGCAGGATAGAACTTGTCCAGGAACTTCTTCTGCAGCTGCTCCCATGTGTGAATTGATCCTGCTGGTAAGTTCATCAGCCAATGCCTGGCCGTGTCACACAATGAAAATGGGAACGCTTTCATCTTCAGCGCCTCGTCGCTCTCCCCTTCGGCCTTCATGCTCTCGCAAATGACTAGGAATTCTCGCACATGCTTGACTGGGTTCTCGTTGTTCATCCCGTGGAACCTTGGCATGTCATGAATGAGTGAGCTCCTGAGTTCAAAATGATTGTCTGGTGGAAGCACTATGCACCATGGCTGGTTAACCGTGATTGGGGCTGACATCTCGCGCACTGTTCTACGTCGCGCGGCTTGTCGCGCGGGTGGCGCATTATACACTTCAGCGGCCATCCTTGCTTCAACCTCGCGCCGCACTTCCTCTCTGAACAGGGCTGCGCGGTTATGTGCCCTCGCATCCTCTGGGGTTCTGTCCCCTAAATTGTCTCCAACGACCTGTTATCCTCCATAACCTGTTCTAAATCTCAAAGAAAACGAAATTAAAAGAAAACAAAGCTGTTGCGTCTGTCAGTGCGCAACTAGAATATGCGCAGCGCAACTATTTCAAGGTTGCGCAGGCTGATGTTGATTGCGCGCTGTCAGAAACAACAACGAAAATAAAGCAAATAGAAATAACTAACTACTGTAAAAGAAAACTTAAGCTAATTAAAGCTTATCTGTGTTGCTCCCCGGCAACGGCGCCAAAATTTGATACGCGCGTCGTTGTGCGCGTCAAATTTATTCCTTCCTTCTCCACTTAGTATAGCGGCTAAGTCAGGGTCGAATCCACAGGGAGCAAGTAGATTAGTTTTAACTAGTAACCTGCACTTACGAAAACTGGGGGGTGTGAGTGATTGGGTTGCGCAAGTGCGCGAGTAAACAGTAGTAAACGCAGGAATTGCACTAGACGTGCGCAGGCAGTAGAGATTAAGTACTGTGACTATGAAAAGTATCGGCGCAGACAATCCTCTATGAGTGTATTCCTTATCATCGACTTTAAACGTCTATAGTTCGGTTTACTAATGTTAGTGTCCGATCAAGGCTTCCTAACATGTGCGCATGTTCCGATCAAAGTTCATGAGCTATTAATTCTTGAGACTAGTCTAAGCAGCTGCGAATCCTGTCACAGTAGCAACTGATTATCCTAGCGCGTTACTCCTAGTTGTCACCGTCAAGCTATTCAACTAGTTTAACATATAACAAACAAGTAGCAAGAGTAAGATTGCGGTTCAAGGCTTCCCCTACTCATGCAACTAGCTGTCAGCCGTGTGCACAGAATTAATACAAGCAAACAAACTATGCATTAAGCACAAGTCTCAAAGGAAATACTCATAGAATCATGCCCAACCGATACCAAGCGTTTAGCTAGACATGCTAGTAGTAAACATCATAGAAATAGTAAATAATATCTAAAGTATCCAAGAAAACAGCAACGAGCAGGTGCGTGCAGGTTGCAGAGTCTCGGCTGGCGCAGTCGGCTAGCGCAGGTCCTCGCAGCGGGCTCGTGTGTTTTTCTGTTCTGCCGCTCTCTCGTGTGCTGTGGTCCTCTCTTGGTGCTATTGATGCGTGTCTGGGTGCTAGTGATGCCCTCTCAAACCCTAGCCTTCCTCTCTTTATATACTGCTCATGAGGCCCAACCTTGGCAACTTCCAAATCTGGTGGTGTCAAGATTTGGAAACACCACTATTCTGCGCATGGCGCACTGCACTTTGGTTAGCGCAATCGGTCTGCGCACCGTAGTCGACTCTGCCACTATCTGCTTGCGCTGCTAGCTCCGCAGGCTGTGTGATGCGCGGCTTAAACGCTGCCTGTTAGCGCGTATCCGACTTAGGCCCTCGTTTCGCCCTCAAATACAAAAATACCGGAAACCAGTAATCTTGTACACAAAATAATGCAAACAAGCATAGGGTTAGGATCTAAATAGTGTGTATAAATAGGCTCTATCACAAACTACAAAGCTTCAATTTAATAAACTTTGACTTAAAAAAATAGTAAATTGGTTAAATGACAATAAAACCCGGGAAAACGAAAAGAAATCTATCTTTAACGAGTGAATATTTAGTCAATATGGCCAAATACTACGACGGTGCCCCAAAACTATGCATGAATGTTTGGATTATGAAGTCGTTGCGTGTGCTATAAGTTTTGAATGTCACATTGTATTGGTCATCGTACATGTTTCGAAAGTATTATCATGTCTTGTTCATTTCCTTTTATGCAAGTTGATGCGGAGCAATTGGCACTATCGTACTTGGAAATCCAGGATCACCGAAAGAAGGTGCACGCGCATGTTAGCAGGATTTGAGCTGCTGCAGTCAGATGGGCCATTATAAGATATATTTTTTTAGTAGAACGGGCCTGCGAACGCGACACACTAGCAATGCTAGTGATGTACGGGCTTTTTGGCCCATCTTATGTCGTTTACTATTTTTTTTTTGAATTCTTATGTTTTTACCTTCCTTAAGTTTTTTGGGTTTTAGTTTCCTTAATTTTCAAGGATTTTAGATTCATTTTTGTCTAGTTATTTTCCTATTTAAAGAAACTTTGTAAGCCCTTTTGAGGCAGTTGAATTTGATTAAATAAAATTGAAGGTTGTCCTTCATTGGTATCAATTTTCGGTATTCTGCATTAGATTGGTATCAATTTCCAATAGGTCTTGTGTGATGCCAACTCGCAGACAATAACGAAGACCAGTTTGAACCGCCCATGGACGACACTCACTTGCACAAGGACAACGCTGACCTGCAGAGACAAATTGATTACCTAACCAGAAGACTTGATGCACTCGCCCCTTCACGCTAATATCTTGATGTTGCAGATGACAACCCGTTCGGAGCAGATCGCAATCCTCCCAGAGAAGATCGCTGTTGGGAATTCGACTTCAGAGTTGATATTCCAGAACTCGATGGTAACCTTCAAGCTGATGACCTTATGACTGGCTTTCTCAGGTTGAGGAGATTTTGGACTTCAATTGCGGCGAGCCTGGTCGTAGACAGGCGAATTGTTGCAAAACACTAGCGGCTTCCCGTGAACTCTTTACGTGTGATGTTCCCTAGGATGATTATGTTCCCATTGATGGTCCTCCTATTTTTGACAATTATGGTGATGAGACGGAGTGGCGGAGAATATTTGATAGGAGACGTCAGTCCTGTTTTGATGTTGAGGCACACATTCGTTACCCCTCGTGCACCGGAACCGGCTGACTGGTTACATCATAATTTGTTCCAATCTGCTCGCATATTGGGGAGCAGGTTTGCACCTTCATTGTTGATGCAGGGAGCTGTGAGTATGTGGTTTCGGAAGTTGCGGTTTCGATATTGGGGCTCCCTGTTGAAACCAACCCTCGTGTGGCCTCTTCGGTTAATGCTGCCACACAATCTACTCTATTATCTCGCGCTTCCTTTCAAACTGCTATAAAAAAATTCAGACTTACCACACAACGTGATATTCAACATCATATTGATTTGGCGCCGGGTGCCATTAACAAGCTTATTTGGATTTGAGGACGAATCTTCTCTGCTATGGAGAGAATGATGGTGAGCAATTGGCACTATCGTACTTGGGAATCCGGGATCATCCGAAGAAGGTGCACGCGGGCGGTGCACGTTAGTAGGATTTGGGTGCCGGAGTCAAATCATAAGATTTTTTATTAGCCAAACAGACCTGCGGACGCTATACACTAGCTATGCTAGTGATGTACGGCCTTTTGGCCCATCTGATGCCGTTTACTTTATTATTTCAAATTTTTATGTTTTTACCTTCCTTAAGTATTTAGGGTTTCAGTTTCCTTATTTTTCTAGGGTTTTAGCTTCATTTTCCTTCTAGTTATTTTCCTATTTAAAGAAACTTTGTAAGCCCTTCTAAAGCAATTGAATTTGATTAAATAAAATCGAGGGTTTTCCTTCATTCGTATCAATTTTTGATATTTTACGGAATCAACGAATTTGATCTATCCCAGTCCGCACGCTGCATCACAAGTTCTGTGAGCAACTCGTCTTCCTAATTTTCTTGTGTTGCTCTGTTTCTCCGTATATTGCTTACGTCCGTATTATCTTTTGAAAATGTGTGACACTCATAATTTGGCTAGTTTGGTCTATGTTATTTAAGCATTGGACTTGTATTTTGCATGTTTATATTTTTCAGATACAGAAGACTAGAGTTTTGGGGAATGAGTGAGCGTTGCGCCAATAAATTAATAATAATAAGTGTCTTTTGGAGACCTGAACATTTTAATGCTTCTTACGTCTCGTTGGTGGTTTAAAGGACGTGACATCGTTTTGGACATATAAAGTTTTGGGATGTTACATTCAACTAGTCTATTTTGGTGTCCAGATCACATGTTGTTCAAGTTTTAATTTTGTCGGATTGAAATATTTGGTGTTGATTTGCAATGGTTTGGTTGATTTGTGCGTGTGAGCAAGCTTTGCCATGGCGTATTGAATCTGATATTTTAGTTGAAAAACAAACCATGTAAGTTAGTGGTGTACATCTTTTGTGTCCTTCTTAGCTATTGCTTTCTTCAAATTAAGTTCTCCTTTAGCTGCTCGTCACTCTTAAAAAATGGCATTATATTTTTGGTTTTATAACATCTTATCATGGGAAACTAGCTAATCATCCCTAGAGTTTAGGATGCCTTTTAAGGCATCGTTTTCAAGGCTGGTCTCTTCATGGGCCATGGGTAGCTAGAATAATGGCAAGCATTGTCTCTAAGTTTAAGGGTGACATTGGTTGGTTGGTTTGGGGTGTTTTGGAATTGGTTGGTTGCTCTATATCTATTGGTGCTTATGCTAAACTTCACGAGTAGGATGGATTCTTTTTGATATATGATAGTTTCGGATGGTTCCTATTGTGTTATGCTTGGGTGTATGAATTAATTTGGCTGAAGCTGCTACCCCCTAATTTCTTCCTATATAATTGGCTTCCTACCTTTAGACTGATGTTGCTAGCTATTGGCATCAAGTAAATATCCGCATCCTTAGAACTCGATAAGCAATATTATGGGTTTCCATAGGCATGGAGCATGCAGTAGATGCATCAAATTTGAACAATGAGAAAAAATCCAAGATTTTCCATCTTTTGATTACTTGTTACCTTGAATCCAATCCCACACTTGTTTAAAAAAAAAAAAACCTTGATACTATAGCTGTTTATGCTTGAAAGCACCTACGGTTAAATCATATAACTCTGTCTTCCGACTCGGCTGATGAACAATGACTTGTGTTTTTCAATTTTTTTTTTTAAGAGGAACCCAACATTAGTGAGGTAGAAGAGAAAGTAGCCCAATAATAAATGAGGCAGATGCAACTAATAAGCATCGGAGTGCAGCTTTTATGCGGTCTTCAACTCCTGACGGCATGAAGTGGCAAAGTGTGTGCATACGACAGATTTGGTATTGTGATATTTAGGTAGATCGGGCGACCTAGGTTCTTTCATGTTTCAATCAAAAGGGTTTCAATAGGGTTTAAACTAATGAGCTTAAACAAGCTATTTGTTTAACAAAATACATTTCTAATTCGTCATGAACATAAACGAATTGAGTTCTCCATTATTCGTGTATTTAACAAATTTAAAAAGTTTTCACGAAATATATTGACAAGGGCCCAACAAAAAGTTAAAAACAAAGAAATGTATGTTGAAGTTGTTACCCAAGCCGACATACATGTCTTGGCTCTCTACAGTTTGGTCGTGTTACGCAAGAGATATATATGATATATGTTGCAACTTGGAGATAAATTAAACAACTATATATATATATATATGTCAACTCAATTTATTTGTGAAGCAGCTACATATTGCAATTGATTATGGCTTTGTTTGTTTATGTAGCAATTTGCTTGCCTGGCGAATCTTTGTACAGTTGATTTGAACTTTGAGAAGTTATCATTAATCCTCCGAGAAAAGGCCATCCTGCGCGCAGCTGCACACAGACGATGTAGTTTACAACCAGCAGCTGGAGAGTGGGATTTGGTGAGAAAGATTATATTGGTTATGCTATCGTTTGGTTTCTGAGGTCAGAGAATTGCCTTTCTTTAATTTCATTTCATTATAAAAACCGCAGCAGCATCATATTCCACCAACTCAAACGCCTCACCCACTTGACTCACTGCTCCTCTCTAGCATCTCTCTTCCTGCTGATTCCATTCCATTAGTAAAGGCAAAGCTTCAGACGATCGATGGCCACCAGCGTCGTCGACCTTAAGATTGTTGAGGTGCTGGAAGAAGCAGCGTACGCCTGCGACCAGGACTCCGAGCTCACCGTCTTCAAAACCTCCCTCTTCTTCTCCGGCGACGGCTTCTCCGCCTACGACTCCGGAGGCGAGCTCATCTTCCGCGTCGAATCCTACGAGACCAGCGATACCAGCGAGCTCGTCCTCATGGACGCCTCTGGAACCTGCCTCCTCACCGTCCGGCGCAAGGTAATATTAATAAACGAACGATCTGAATATGCTTTTTCTGACCTTTTTCTGGAAATCAGCGGCCGAGTCTGCATCAGCGGTGGGAGGGATTCACAGGCGATAAAGCGGAGGGGCAGAAGCCGATCTTCAGCGTAAAGCGGTCGTCGATGATCGGGCGATGTGCAGTGACGGTGGAGATGTACACAGAGGAAGGAGAGGAGTATCAGATCGAAGGGTGCTTCGGGAACAGGTGCTGCACCATCTTTAACTCGGATAGGGAAGCAGTGGCGGAGATCAAGAGGAAAGTGGACGCTTCAGTGGATGTGGTGATGGGGATGGACGTTTTCTCGCTTTGCTTGAAGCCTGGTTTCGATGCAGCGTTTGCAATGGGGTTGGTGCTGGTGCTGGATCAGATCAATGGGGATGAAGACGATGGAGGCGTGCATGGCGACGATAACACCGTCTCCCTGCATCCCATAACCGAGGATTGAGCGATCGAGTCTGCTGTATGTTCTCAGATGTTAATTACTAATTACATGCATACTTCATACTTGTAGTAGTGATGATGAGTCATCTTGTGTTGTGCGCTGCTTTTGATGCAATCAAATGCATGTTACTTAAAGAAGCTGAAACTTGGATTGAGTTTGCAAAAGAAAAAAAAAAAGGTAGATTTATTATGCATCTTTTGTGGGCCAAAAAATGAGACCTAGCTTTGATCATTGGAGATGAGCTTGATGGAAAATGGAAAAGAAAGAAAGATTTTCAAAACTCCAAGGGTTATACATCAATAATTATGTATTCTTTACATTTATTATTTTTTGTTTTCTACTATTGGTAGGTGCCTGGGTCATCCCCTGGAAAGGGAAGGAACAGAGGCTTGCTGGGTCTGGAAGAAAGTTCAACATGGGGATACTTATGGCAATGGAGTACATTAATTTGGTCCCAGGAATAATATATGACTAAGCAAAAGCTTGCATGATTGAAACCAGTTAACTTGATGCAGCAGCACTCTACCCAAGTTAAATTTCAACATGGAAGATCCATTTCTAGTGGGAAAAACTGGAATTGTATTTTGTATTATGCATGGATTCCTTATACTGTCAAAAAACCTGTTCTTTTCATAGCTGCGTTTATTTCTTTGTTTCTCTGTATATTTATGTAGTGTCAGTGTCAACTGCCCGGATCCACACATGGTTTGAAACCATCTGCCACCATTAACTAGTTTTTGTTCTTCTCTGCTGGAATAATGCTGGATCTTGTAAACTAGTTAACTCAATTCTTAGTAGAATTTCCAGCTAAATTCAATTCCATTCCAAGTCCAAAACACGAACAATGCAACAAACGAACACGGAAGATTGTTCACCTTGTTCGATTACAACAACTCAGGACAAACCACAACCGTGAACTCACGCCAAGACTCAAGTTGGAAGTATATAGACAAGGACAAGACCAAGAAAGACAACGAATGAAGGGATTTCGCCCCCTTCAAAAGCTCCGGTCATCACCGCTGCAAGCTCTATTCCACTGCGAACCGCCCAATGTGATCGGATCAAGTCGTTACTTTATTTTACAGTGATTTTGTTTTCATGCAAGATCATCACCCTATTTCTTATATCAGTAGAGCTCTTGGTCCTCGTCATTAAGCACTTTCGGTCTATAAAAGGAACTTATGCCCGTTGAAATTGAGGTGTTGCTGGAGTCTGTATCAATCAGGTTGCTATAGAAACCTACTACGACAACCTGCGGAATAAAGTAGCTAAGCCAATAGCGTACTGATAGAGCCTAGTTATACACATTATTTAGGTCATAACCCTGTGCTTGTTTGCAATATTTCATGAGCAAGATTACTCGTTTCCAATGTTTTTGTATATCAGGTCAGAACGAGTCCTTAAGTTGGATACGCGCTAACAGGCAGCGTTCTAGGAGTGAAAGATCAGCCTGCGGAGCTAGCGGCGCAGACAGAAGAAGAAATGGCGAAAGACAGCAGAGGTGCGCTACCCGATTGCGCCAATCAATGCTGTGCGCCAGGCGCAAAGTCCCAGTGACCAGATTTGGAAGTTGCCAAAAGATGAAACTTCCTGGGCACTATTTAAACAAAGAAAGTCTAGGGTTTCAGGAGATCGGAACATCATCACTCAGCGGCATTCCAGAGGCACTGCGCGGCAGAACTGGAAAACACACGGACCTGTCAAGGAGATTTGCGCCAGCCGACTGCGCCAGCCGAGAGAAGACACTGCACGCACTGTTTGCTACCGTTTTCTTGGATTCAGTAGTTGTTATTTACTATTTTATGATGTTTACCACTAGCATGTCTAGCTAAACACTTAGTGTTGGTCGGGCATGAACCTATGATGTATTACCTTTGAGACTTGAGCTTAATGCATAGTTTATTTACTTGTATTAATTCTGTGCGTACTGAGACAGTTAGTTGCATGAGTAGGGGAAGCCTTGAACCGCAAACTTACTTGTGTTGCTTGCTTGTCACCTGTTAAACTAGTTGCATGCGTAGGGGAAGCCTTGAACCGCAAACTTACCGTGACAATTAGGAGTAACGAGTTAGGGTAGGCAGTTGCTACTGTGACAGGATTCGCAGCTGTTTAGTCTAGTTCTAGGATTAATAGCACATGAACTTTGAACGGAACATGCGCACGTGTTAGGAAGCCTTTACCGGACACTAACCCAAGTAAACCACAAGCTATAGATGTTTAGAGTCGATGATAAGGAATGCATTCATAGAGGATTGTCTGCCCAGCACTTCTCATAAAGATAGTACTTCATCTCTACTGCTTGCGCACGTCTAGTGCAATTTCCTGCGTTACGATATTCACTGCTACTCGCGCATCGCGCAAAACCCCCAATCACTCACGCAACCCCCGTTTTCTTAAGTGTAGGTTACTGGCTAAGACTCACTGCTTGCTCCCTGTGGAGATCGACCCTTACTTAACCGCTGTACTAGTGGGAGAGGAAGGATTATATTTGACGCGCACGACGACGCGCGATCAAATTTTGGCGCCGTTGCCGGGGAACGACGCAGCTAAGTTTTAGCTAGCTTACATTTCTCATTTTAGTAACTAGTTATTTCATTTTGTTTTGTTTTCTCGTTGTTGTTTCTGACAGCGCACAATCACATCCGCCTGCGCAACCTTGAAACAGTTGCGCTGCGCAGATTCTAGTTGCGCACTGACAGACGCAACAACTTCGTTGCCATTTAATTCGTTTCTTGAGTTTGGATCAGGACATGGAGGATAACAGTGTGGTTGGAGATAACCTGGGAGACAGAACCCCAGAGGAAGCAAGGGCACATAACCGCGCAGCCCTATTCAGAGAGGAAGTGCACCGTGAGGTCGACGCACGGATGGCCGCTGAACCATACATTGCGCCACCCGTTCGTCCAGTCGCGAGGCGCAGGACAGTGCGCGAAATGTCAGCCCCACTCACTGTTAACCAGCCATGGTGCATAGTGCTTCCGCCCAACGGACAGTTCGAACTGAGGAGCTCACTCATCCATCACATGCCCAAGTTTCACGGAATGAACAACGAAAATCCAGTCAAGCATGTGCGGGAGTTCCTAATCATTTGCGAGAACATGAAGACCTTGGGGGAGAACGAAGAAGCGCTGAAGATGAAGGCATTCCCATTTTCATTGAGCGATGCAGCCAAACACTGGCTGATGAGCCTACCCGCAGGATCAATCCACACATGGGAGCAGCTGCAGAAGAAATTCTTAGACAAATTTTATCCAGCAGCGAAGATTGCGCTGCTCAGAAGGGAATTGGCCGCGCCAAGGCAGAGCGCAGGGGAGTCTCTGTCAGAATACTACGAGCGTTTCAGGGAGCTAGAAGCCAACTGCTACAATCACGGGCTTCCTCAGAATGTGCTGATAGAGAACTTTCTGAATGGACTGCTGCCCATGGAGCTTCGACTACTGAATGCATGCGCAGGAGGGGACATTTGCAACATGTACCCGGAGGATGCATGGCAGCTGATAGAAGATTCTGCTGGGCAGGTAAGACATCAATTGACACTTGAAAGTAGTCGTAATCGTTCTGTGCATCAGGTAGAGGCAAGCGCTGAGATCCAAGAAATGAAGGCCATGCTACAGAAGCTGATGAGTGCGCAGAGCGCACAACCAGTTGCGCCAAAGGTATGTGAATTCTGCAGGTCCACTGAGCACAAGACAGACGAATGCCCAACACTTTTTGAAGAAACTGGAGACGTAAATGCCCTTGGAGGATGGGACAACAGAGGACCGCAGAGGCAGCATCAGCCGCGCTTTGGGCTTGCTGCAAATGGATTCAGATGGAGAGAAGAGAACAATTTCCAGAGGCAGCCCACTGATCAGCGCGCGCCACAGCAGACGCAACAAGCTGCACCCTACAATCCACCGCATCGCCGCACAGACGCACCAGCGCAGAACAATCAGCAACCAAAGCGATCCTTGGAAGATATCATGGGGCAGCTAGCAGACACAGTGCGCAAGAATGACGAAAAGTATGACAAGAGGTTCGAATCCATAGAGAAGCATCTATCACAAATTGCAACCACGGTGTATGAGCTGAAAAAGAGCGATGGCAACCTGCCTTCGCAAGTGATTCAGAACCCTAAAGGAGGAGTTAATGCAGTAACACTGAGGACTGGGCGCACAGTGGGAACAGAGCAGACCGCGCAGGCGCCCGCGCAACCAGTTGCGCAAGTCCCAGATCCAGCAGCTCAGAGTGCGCAACCAGAGCCAGAGGCGCAATCAGAAGCGCCAACCACGAACCAGCAGGGCAAAGCGCCAGGTATGTCTCACTCGACAAACAAGGACAAAAATTGTACTAACATACCTGCTCCTTTCCCTGTGCAGGCACCACTGGCAAGAAAAGAAGCACTGGACAAGGAACTATATGAGCTGTTCAGCAAGGTGGAAATCAACATACCTCTCATAGAAGCTATTCGACAGATTCCCAGGTATGCGAAGTTTTTAAAAGAACTGTGCACAAATAAAAGAAGGACAGGCGAATGCGCACAGGTAATGCTAAATGCGCAGGCCTCAGCAATCGTGCAACAAAAGGTACCACCTAAGTGCCGAGATCCAGGTACATTCACTATCCCTTGCACCTTAGGTAAAACCACGGTAAGCAACTGCATGATCGATTTAGGCGCATCAATCAATTTATTACCATATTCTCTCTATGCGACCTTGCGCCTCGGACCACTAAAACCTGCAGGTCTCACAATTCAGCTAGCAGATAGATCGTGCAAACAACCTGCAGGCATGATAGAAGATGTCCTAGTTCGAGTGGGAGAGCTGGTGTTCCCAGCAGACTTTTATGTGCTCGAAATGGAGGGTGAATCAAGCGCCAGCGGTGCGCAGATCCTCCTAGGCAGACCGTTTCTGATGACTGCGCGCACGAAGATAGACGTGTGGAGGGGCACGCTCTCCATGGAGGTAGATGGCGAAGAAATCCATTTCAACATCTTCGAAGGGATGCAGCACCCACATGAGGACGCTACTGTGCACGCAATGGACAGCTTTGACGATTTAGTCACCGAAGCGCAGTGTGCGAGCACAACCATAGGACCAGAGCTACTGACACAGGCGGAGCTGGAGGAGCAAGAGGAGGAGCTAAGCAGTGCTGAACCAGCACCCACACAGGTACTTGATATAGTTCATATTTGCACCGCTAACAAAATCTTGCCTTCTATTGAACAGGCACCCAAGATCGAACTGAAGCAACTCCCGGAGCACCTCAAGTACATTTTCTTGGGAGATGAGGACACCCTGCCAGTGATCATCAAGAAGGGATTGGAAAAAGAGCAGGAGACGTGTGCATGCACCGAATTCTGTTGGAAGATGGTGCCAAACCATCCAGGGAGGCTCAGCGCAGGTTAAACCCAAATATGATGGAGGTAGTGCAAAAGGAAGTCCTGAAGTTGCTTGACGCAGGGGTCATTTACCCAATCTCAGACAGCAAATGGGTCAGCCCGGTGCACGTTGTGCCAAAGAAAGGAGGAATCACAGTGGAGGAGAATGCGCAGGGCGAGCTAGTTCCCAAGCGCATACAAACTGGCTGGCGCATGTGCATCGACTACAGGAAGCTGAACGCTGTAACGCGCAAGGACCACTTCCCGCTACCCTTCATGGACCAGATGCTGGATCGCTTGGCAGGTAAGCCTTACTTTTGTTTTTTGGACGGATATTCAGGTTACAATCAGATACCCATAGCTGTGGAGGATCAAGAGAAGACCACGTTCACATGCCCCTTCGGAACATTTGCGTTTCGGCGTATGTCTTTTGGGCTGTGCAACGCGCCAGGTACGTTCCAACGCCTTGTCATGAGCATTTTCTCTGATATGATTGGTATATGCATAGAAGTGTTCATGGATGATTTCACTGTATATGGGAGTACCTTTGATGCATGCTTAACACATCTAGATAAAGTCTTAGCGCGCTGCATCTCTAAGAACTTAGTGCTAAATTACGAAAAATGTCATTTCATGGTAACGCACGGAGTAGTACTAGGTCATATCATTTCAGAGGAGGGTATTAAGGTAGACAAAGCTAAGATAGATATTATTTCTAATTTGCCTTATGCCACCAACGTGCACGACGTGAAATCGTTCTTAGGGCATGCTGGGTTTTACAGGCGTTTTATTAAGGATTTCTCTAAAATTTGCATACCCCTGTCTAACCTGTTGCAAAAAGACGTGTGCTTCGATTTTACTGATGAGTGCAGGGCGGCGTTCGATAAGCTGAAAGAAGCGCTGACCAGTGCGCCAGTGATGCGCGCACCAGACTGGAACCTGCCATTCGAGCTGATGTGTGACGCAAGTGACTACGCAGTAGGAGCAGTCTTGGGGCAGCGCGAGGATAAGAAGCCGCATGCCATCTACTATGCATCGCGCACACTGGACTCCGTGCAGAAGAACTACACCACCACGGAGAAGGAGCTTCTGGCAATTGTATTTGCGCTGGAGAAGTTCCGAGCATATGTTCTAGGCGCCAGAGTCATCATCTACACGGACCACGCAGCTATCCGCTACCTCATGTCCAAGAAAGAGACCAAGCCGCGCCTGATGCGCTGGGTACTTCTGCTTCAGGAATTCGACTTAGAGATCAAAGATAAGAAGGGCACAGAAAATACCGTCGCTGATCACCTGAGCAGGATCGTAAAGGATGAGGAGCCAGGGCAGATCAAGGAGACATTCCCTGACGAGCATCTGATGGCGCTAACAGGTAAGGTACCATGGTATGCGCATATCGCAAATTACCTGGTCACAGGTGCGTTCCCTCCTCATTTCAATAAAACTCAGTGCATGCGATTGAAACATGAGTCCAAGCATTATCTTTGGGATGATCCTTACATGCTTAGAATAGGTCCAGATCGGATATTAAGACGTTGCGTGCCTGACCATGAGATTAATTCTGTGTTGATGTTTTGTCATGCGCACGCCTGTGGAGGACATTTCGGTCCCAAGCGCACGAGCAGGAAGATCTTGGACTGCGGATTCTACTGGCCGCACCTATTCAGAGATGCCTATGACCACTGCAGGAAGTGTGACAGGTGCCAGCGCACTGGAGGAATCTCCGCGCGCAACGAGATGCCGCAGACCCCGATTCTGGTGGACGAAGTGTTCGATGTTTGGGGAATCGACTTCATGGGTCCATTTCCCCCATCTGCCGGCTACGAGTACATACTGGTGGCCGTGGATTACGTATCCAAATGGGTCGAAGCTAAGGCCACGCGCAAGGATGATGGTAAGACTGTCGCTGATTTTCTCAGAACTAACATATTTTGCAGGTACGGAGTGCCTAAGGCAGTTATCAGCGACCAGGGGACGCACTTCTGCAACAGGGTTGTGGCGCAAGTTTTCAAGCACTATGGGGTGCGCCACAAGACGTCCACCGCTTACCATCCGCAGACAAATGGACAGGCCGAAGTTTCTAACAGAGAGATCAAGCGCATCTTGGAAAAGACTGTGAGGCCGTCGCGCAGGGATTGGAGCCAGCGCCTGGATGATGCGCTATGGGCATACCGCACTGCACACAAGACGCCCATTGGAACCTCACCATTCCGGCTGGTCTATGGGAAGGCATGACACCTGCCAGTAGAGCTCGAGCACAAGGCATATTGGGCTTTACGTATTTGTAACTTGAACTTGGATGAGGCAGGAAAGGAACGCGCATTTGAGCTGAGCGAACTCGAAGAGCTGCGCCTAGACGCCTATGAGGGACTGCGCGATTACAAAGCGCGCACCAAGGCGTTTCATGACAAGCATATTCTCCGGCGCACATTTGAACCAGGAGACCAGGTACTGTTATTTTCATCGCGCCTGAAGCTCATGCCTGGAAAGTTGCGCAGCAAGTGGACGGGACCATACACCGTCACCAAGGTTTTCCCCTACGGCACAATTGAATTAGAAGACGGGCACCAGCATCGTTTTCAGGTTAACGGGCAGAGAGTCAAACGGTACTTGGGCGAACCTTGGGATGGCGCAACACGCAACATTGACTTGGCCGAGCCAGAGATAGTGGACGCGCAAGCTGCTGCGCCAGACGCACCACCAGATGTTTCAGAGGGAGAACTAGCACCCATCGCCTATATCTCCTCTTCCTCTGCATCTACCCTCATTACGAATAATGTATCACATGCTGACCCTCCCTTGTATCCTTTGCGCAGGACCAATGAGATCGTAACACAAGCACTGGCGCAAGGACACTCAGGAGCAAGAGTGGGGGGGGGGGGGGGGGCTGCAGACGCACTTCTTGGCACGTAACGAGGTACCGTCGAGCCAACGACGTTAAACAAAGGCACTTGTTGGGAGGTAACCCGACACATTTTAATTTGGCACATTTTAGTCTGCTTGTTTTGTTTTGTTTTGTTTTGTTTTTTTTTTTTTTGAGTGTTTTTAGTTAGATTAGGGTTTGGTAGTTTTTAGTCACACAAGTGCGCAGGACCGTGCGCCTATCAATGCGCAGGTCTGTTGCGCTAGCCAGAGGGGGGTATATAAGGCCAGACTTAGAAAATTCCCAGCACTTTTCACTTGACCGTTGCACACGAGCTCCCGCCTTCAGACCTCTGCCGTCGATCAGCGCCCAACCCACCGTCCGTCTAGAGGGATTCAAGGACAACACGACCGCACAGCACCCAGGTAACCCCCGATTCCGCTTTGAGCCGCTTCTGTTAGGGTTTGCGCGGAGAAGACAGTTTTTAGGGTTTTGAAATCGCACCAGGCTAGAGTGCGCGGCTTGGAGTGCTGTTTTGTGCGTTGAGTAGGCGACCAGTAGGCGCTCGTTCGGTGCAAGTTTCAGAGGATTCTGGGCAGTTTCGAATTTTAGGGTTTTGGGGAGCATTGACCGCGATTGACCAGAGCCCAGCGCAAGATGAGACCCGCCACAGACCAGGAGACCCCAGCGGCTTTCGCTAACAAGTATGCAGCGTTCATCAGCCTGGACATGTACGGGACACCGTACATATGCCGAGATTTCCTGCGCGAGGTAGGATTAGAGGACCTCGTGGCGCAGAGGCTAGCGATTGCCGGCTGGGAGGCGCTTATGGACCTCCGCAGCGCATCAGACCAGGAAGATACGTGTGAGTTCCTGGCGTCTCTGGAGGCAGGGGACAGGGAGATCAGATATAGACACAGGGGTGTCTGGTTCATTGCCTCGGAAAGGAGGCTGAGGCGCGCATTCGGATGCGCCAAGGTGCGTGAGGAGTTAGACACGCACAATAACCAGGAGGCTTGGCGGGACATGGCAACAGGGCCAGCATTCGCCGCGGGGCGCAGCAGGGGCCGAGAGCTGCGCGACCCGTGGCTGTTCTACTTATGGCGCATCGTGGCCTACACAGTCATTGGCCGTTTCAACGGCGCACCAAAGATCAGCCTCTTGGATATGGAGATTTTGACGGGGCTTTATTATGAGCGGAAGGTGCTGTTCATCCTGAACATGGTGCACCATTGGAGCCGAGTCAGCATGAGGGGGCCGCTGACGTGTGGAGGCCTTATCACGCACCTGCTGCGGGCCTTACATGGAGAGCCCGAGGTGCCAGAGCACACCTTGGTGCAGCCTATACCTCTGGACCGCGCCCACATGCTGCAAATCAGGGCGGTAGCCGTTCGGGACGATGGCACACTAGAGTGGTGCTACCGTCTGCAGCCAGCCAGACCACCGCGGGCCAGAGCAGAGAGCAGTGCGCGGGCCAGAGCAGAGAGCAGTGCACAGGGCGCAGCAGCCGCCGCAGCAGATGAAGAGATGGAGGAGGCCCTAGAACCAGAGGTGCCTCTAGTCAGGCGCCCAAGGACCCGGGCGCAGACTGGAGCGCACCAGAGGGGGAGCCAGTGACCATTTCCATCGAGGATTCTCCCCCTCGTGCACGTGCCAAGCGCCCAAGGACTGAGACTGAGGAGGCGCCTGAGGAAGCCACTGCCGAGCAGCGCATGTTGTTCAACGTCATGCGCGTGCTCGAATACTTAGCGCCAGAGGGGGCGGATTTAAGTATGAGTCCACCATCCGGGTGGAAATTTGGAGATGCGATTCCCCCTCTCCTCAGCCTGCACCATCCACCTCCTACCCGAACCCCAGAAGCCCCAGCAGCACCCTCTCCAGCACCAACCCCAGCCCCAGCCCCAGCAGAGTCAGCACCTGCATCAGCCCCAGCAGCCCCAGCAGCAGAGCCCACCCCTGAACCCGAACCAGTACCATCACCAGTAGCTTCCCCTGCCCGGCCTTCTGTTCCGGAGTCCCCCATTAACTTTCCCAGCGTAGACTCCGATTCCATATGGGAGTCACTTTCCGAGGACGAGCAGCCTGACCCCCTCACCATAGTACCACCAGCCTCCAGCACCGATTCCTTGCAAGATTCTTCAGAGGAGGAGGCGCATGATTCAGAGGCTGATTCTAGCTCGGAGGACTTCTAAGGCCTTGGGCAGGCGCAGTGATTTTCTTTAGGGTGGTGTCTTTTATTTTTGCTGCGTCTAGTTGACTATTATGTGTGCTGAATATTTGTGCCCTGCATTCTGTGACTCCCTCGCTATATTTTGTGTGACTTTTTGTGTTCCCTTTTCTGTTCTTTATTTTCGTTGCATTGCATGCATGTGCGCAGCCTCCGTGCGCTTGAGCTTGAGTCGTGGGGACACGTCTCTGTTCAAGTGTGGGGGGGGGGGGCGTTACTCTTACATTTCATGTTTTGAGCATTTTTAGTATAGCTTAGTTTAAGTTGAAGAGAATTAGTAGCAGTAGTGCGCTAAGGTGCAGGATGCGCATGCGCTCCAGCTTGTGTTGCGCTATCCGTATTGCGTGCGCCGTTCTCTACTGTTTTAGCATAATTTTTTCGTTTTTTTCTGCTCCTGTCAGTTGGGATATACAGGGGATGTGGAGTTGATAGAAATGCTCCAGAGAGGCGGTTAGTCGCTTGTGCTTCGAAGGCGAGGTATATGGTCGAGTGCGCTAGTGGAGGCCGGTGCTTCGCAACCTTCGGAACAAAAGAGCGCGCTCAGTCACGCAGATGCCAAAGGCAAAGTACCCAAAGCGTGGCGAGGTGGGAAAACAGACCACCTTCTCTCTGGAAATCCAGCTAAGGAAGGCGGGCGCGGTTGCAAACGCGTGCGCTGACCGGCGCAGACAAACCAAGGAGGGAGAGCGGAACGAGTTCCATAGCTGCTATCCGAAGGCTGAAATTGGAACTGTTCTGGGAATGAAACAAATTGGAAAGGAAGCTGTACAAAAGAAAAAATACCAGCAGAAGCAGATGATTTGCGTTACAAAGAATCAGCATGCGCACTACTTAGTACCTGCGTGCGCAAGACCACAAGGATATCATCAAAGGCTCAGGTTCCCAGGAAGTGTGCGAACGAATCACGCACTGGAAGAAGCTCGCGCAAGAAACCATATACCTATCTTCGGAGCGGGAGCTGACAACCAGGAGCCTAAGAAGAGCTATCTCCCAGTCATCCAAAGATCTTCATCCCGGCTGAGAGGTAATGAAATTTCGGGATTATTATATTAGAACTATTGAGTGCAGTTGTGCGCAGGTGATAAAGTAGCACAAGTTGAGCAACTGTGCATTTTGCGCTAGAATGCAAGGCTGTGCGCTAGTCTCCAGAAAAGGTAATTGTATCCGCGTTTCAGTACTTGTTCGGGACGAACAAGGGACAAGTGTGGGGGGTTTGATAGAGCCTAGTTATGCACATTATTTAGGTCATAACCCTGTGCTTGTTTGCAATATTTCATGAGCAAGATTACTCGTTTCCAATGTTTTTGTATATCAGGTCAGAACGAGTCCTTAAGTTGGATACGCGCTAACAGGCAGCGTTCTAGGAGTGAAAGATCAGCCTGCGGAGCTAGCGGCGCAGACAGAAGAAGAAATGGCGAAAGACAGCAGAGGTGCGCTACCCGATTGCGCCAATCAATGCTGTGCGCCAGGCGCAAAGTCCCAGTGACCAGATTTGGAAGTTGCCAAAAGATGAAACTTCCTGGGCACTATTTAAACAAAGAAAGTCTAGGGTTTCAGGAGATCGGAACATCATCACTCAGCGGCATTCCAGAGGCACTGCGCGGCAGAACTGGAAAACACACGGACCTGTCAAGGAGATTTGCGCCAGCCGACTGCGCCAGCCGAGAGAAGACACTGCACGCACTGTTTGCTACCGTTTTCTTGGATTCAGTAGTTGTTATTTACTATTTTATGATGTTTACCACTAGCATGTCTAGCTAAACACTTAGTGTTGGTCGGGCATGAACCTATGATGTATTACCTTTGAGACTTGAGCTTAATGCATAGTTTATTTACTTGTATTAATTCTGTGCGTACTGAGACAGTTAGTTGCATGAGTAGGGGAAGCCTTGAACCGCAAACTTACTTGTGTTGCTTGCTTGTCACCTGTTAAACTAGTTGCATGCGTAGGGGAAGCCTTGAACCGCAAACTTACCGTGACAATTAGGAGTAACGAGTTAGGGTAGGCAGTTGCTACTGTGACAGGATTCGCAGCTGTTTAGTCTAGTTCTAGGATTAATAGCACATGAACTTTGAACGGAACATGCGCACGTGTTAGGAAGCCTTTACCGGACACTAACCCAAGTAAACCACAAGCTATAGATGTTTAGAGTCGATGATAAGGAATGCATTCATAGAGGATTGTCTGCCCAGCACTTCTCATAAAGATAGTACTTCATCTCTACTGCTTGCGCACGTCTAGTGCAATTTCCTGCGTTACGATATTCACTGCTACTCGCGCATCGCGCAAAACCCCCAATCACTCACGCAACCCCCGTTTTCTTAAGTGTAGGTTACTGGCTAAGACTCACTGCTTGCTCCCTGTGGAGATCGACCCTTACTTAACCGCTGTACTAGTGGGAGAGGAAGGATTATATTTGACGCGCACGACGACGCGCGATCACGTACGGTACACAAACAATTGGTCACCCAGTTCGGCCAATGCCTACGTCTGGGGGGACTACTCTCCAGTCCCCAAGATTCTACTATAACCGGTTAAAGTACAAGGATACAAGTTCTCAACCTATGCTAGAATAACCTCTACTTTTAACCTAGCTAGAATCTTTGTTCTGTCTAATCACACATGTTAAGGTAATGGCATCATTGACAAAGCAATCAACAAAGAAGATGCTACAGCATCCTACAAAGTTAGAAGCTGGAGCATGGCTCTGGAATTGACAAAACAAAACAACAGCAAGAAGATGTTATAGCAATCCATTGCAACAGAAGCTGGAGCAAGTTTCGGAAGTAGACAGCGAACAACTACTAGAAGATGCTATTGCATGCCGTGAAGGCTCAGAGCTAAAGCAAAAGTAGCCATAATTTTGGAGCAGCACAGAGAGCGTCGGGGGCTGCTGCCGGCGTCGCAACTCGGCAAGGAGTTGCCCGAACATTCGCAGTTGATCAGAAGCCTTCACCAAGTGATCGAAAGAAGATAAGTTTCCAAATTGATTTTAGGAAATCAATTCTCAACAAACTTGCAAGAATTTAGGAAAAGATCCAATGTGCAAAGTTAGTTGGAAAGATCTGCGAATCCTAGGGGAATTAGGATCCCTATGTTTGTTAGATTGCTGCAGCTATATACTGGAAGGCAGCACATCAACGAACACACACACCGAGAGAGAGAGAAACGCGAAAGCTGAGAGCGGAAGGCTAAAGGTAGAGCGCAAAATTGTGAGTGTGTGGGCTGAGAGAAGATCATGACTGGAGAAGTCTGATCTACACTTGATCAAGGAAATTCAACTTCAGTGTTGTCTCGTTGAAAGATCAAGTACTAGCTTTGAAGCACAATTGTGGAGAAGAGCTATCGCGAACTGTTGAAGATCAAAGCCGAGTTCCCTGATATTGACTGGAGGTCATTGATCAAGGGGGAGCCTTGCCAGAGTCTGGAGTACTCGTGAAAGTCCGACTTCATAACAGAGAGTGCGTGGTGAGTCGTGGATAGAAGCTACAACAACTTGACTGTGTAAATTGCTATAACATCTTCTTATTACACATTGTATTAGTATAGGCTGAGTCTGTGTGATCAGTATCTATTACTGGAGTGTGTAGATAATGTAAGCTAGTCTGTGCGATCAGACTGAGCGTAGATTCCAGCTAGGTTAGAAGTAAAGATTGAACTAGCGTAGGCTGAGTTCTGATATCCTTTGATAATGTTATGGCATTCAATTGACAAAACCTCCAGAGTGTACAAGCCCAGTGTACAAGCAGTTGCTATAGCAGGAGCAGTAGCAGGGAGCCGTAGCAGCAGAACATCAGTTTTGCCGCAAAGGACAATATGCCCAGATATGAAGTAGCAGTGCAACGGGAGGCTTTCAAATATTCTCAGAATACCCCCAGTGAAGATTTCGTGCCACATCTTGAAGATTTGATTGAAAAATCAAATCTCCTACAAAGGAGATAGGATCTTGTTGAGATCTTTTAGGAACTTCCTAAAGTTGATATTGATGGAGCATGGAGAGTTGTCAAGTGGAGGAACTCAGACAATCTGCAGAAGGCCTATTCTCGCTAGTGACAGGCGGTCACTGAGTGAGGGGGAGCATCCCGGAGTTCAAACGGCTGGGCGAAAGGCTTTGGAGCGATGCGGACAGAACCTGCACAAGCCAGTTGCACAAGCATGTGCTATAGCAATGATAGAGCCTATTTATACGCGCTATTTAGATCCTAACACTGTGCTTGTTTGCATCATTTTGTGTACAAGATTACTGGTTTCCGGTGTTTTTGTATTCCAGGGCAAACAGGGCTTAAGTCGGATATGCGCTAACAAGCAGCGTTTGAGGAGCGCAACACACAGCCTGTGGAGCTGGCAGCGCAAACAAATAGGAAGTGGCAGAGTCAATGATAGAGCCTAGTTATACACATTATTTAGATCATAACCCTATGCTTGTTTGCAATATTTTATGAGCAAGATTACTCGTTTCCAATGTTTTTGTATATCAGGTCAGAACGAGTCCTTAAGTCGGATACGCGCTGTCAGGCAGCGTTCTAGGAGTGAAAGATCAGCCTGTGGAGCTAGCGGCGCAAACAAAAGAAGAAATGGCGAAAGACAGCAGAAGTGCGCTACCCGATTGCGCCATCCAATGCCGTGCGCCAGGCGCAAAGTGCCAGTGACCAGATTTGGAAGTTGCCAAAAGATGAACCTCCTGAGCAGTATATAAAGGGAGGAAGTCTAGGGTTTCGGGGAGTTCGAAAAAGACTGTTGTTCCAGAGGCACCAGAGGACGCGAAGGAGGCACTGTGCGGCAGAACTGGAAAACACACGGACTTATTGAGGAGATTTGCGCCAGCCGACTGCGCCAGCCGAGAGAAGACACTGCACGCACTGTTTGCTACCGTTTTCTTGGATTCATTAGTTATTATTTACTATTTTATGATGTTTACCACTAGCATGTCTAGCTAAACACTTAGTGTTGATCGGGCATGAATCTGTGATGTATTCCTTTGAGACTTGAGCTTAATGCATAGTTTATTTACTTGTACTAATTCTGTGCGTACTGAGACAGTTAGTTGCATGAGTAGGGGAAGCCTTGAACCGCAAACTTACTTGTGTAGCTCGCTTGTCGCATGTTAAACTAGTTGCATGCGTAGGTGCATGCGTAGGGGAAGCCTTGAACCGCAAACTTACCGTGACAATTAGGAGTAACGAGTTAGGGTAGGCAGTTGCTACTGTGACAGGATTCGCAGCTGTTTAGTCTAGTTCTAAGGATTAATAGCACATGAACTTTGAACGGAACATGCGCACGTGTTAGGAAGCCTTTACCGGACACTAACCCAAGTAAAACACAAGCTATAGATGTTTGGAGTCGATGATAAGGAATGCATTCATAGAGGATTGTCTGCCCAATACTTCTCATAAATATAGTATTTAATCTCTACTGCTTGCACACGTCTAGTGCAATTCCCCGCGTTACGATATTCGCTGTTACTCGCGCATCGCGCAAAACCCCCAATCACTCACGCAACCCCCGTTTTCTTAAGTGTAGGTTACTGGCTAAGACTCACTGCTTGCTCCCTGTGGAGATCGACCCTTACTTAACCGCTGTACTAGTGGGAGAGGAAGGAATTATATTTGACGCGCACAACGACGCGCGATCAAATTTTGGCGCCGTTGCCGGGGAGCAACACAGCTAAGTTTTAGCTAGCTTACATTTCTCATTTTAGTAACTAGTTATTTCATTTTGTTTTGTTTTCTCGTTGTTGTTTCTGACAGCGCACAATCACATCAGCCTGCGCAACCTTGAAACAGTTGCGCTGCACAGATTCTAGTTGCGCACTGACAGACGCAACAACTTCATTGCCATTTAATTTCGTTTCTTGAGTTTGGATCAGGACATGGAGGATAACAGTGTGGTTGGAGATAACCTGGGAGACAGAACCCCAGAGGAAGCAAGGGCACATAACCGCGCAGCCCTATTCAGAGAGGAAGTGCAGCGTGAGGTCGACCCACGGATGGCCGCTGAACCATACATTGCGCCACCCGTTCGTCCAGTCGCGAGGCGCAGGACAGTGCGCGAAATGTCAGCCCCACTCACTGTTAACCAGCCATGGTGCATAGTGCTTCCGCCCAACGGACAGTTCGAACTGAGGAGCTCACTCATCCATCACATGCCCAAGTTTCACGGAATGAACAACGAAAATCCAGTCAAGCATGTGCGGGAGTTCCTAATCATTTGCGAGAACATGAAGACCTTGGGGGAGAACGATGAAGCGCTGAAGATGAAGGCGTTCCCATTTTCATTGAGCGATGCAGCCAAACACTGGCTGATGAGCCTACCCGCAGGATCAATCCACACATGGGAGCAGCTGCAGAAGAAATTCTTAGACAAATTTTATCCAGCAGCGAAGATTGCGCTGCTCAGAAGGGAATTGGCCGCGCCAAGGCAGAGCGCAGGGGAGTCTCTGTCAGAATACTATGAACGTTTCAGGGAGCTAGAAGCCAACTGCCACAATCACGGGCTTCCTCAGAATGTGCTGATAGAGAACTTTCTGAATGGACTGCTGCCCATGGAGCTGCGACTACTGAATGCATGCGCAGGAGGGGACATTTGCAACATGTACCCGGAGGATGCATGGCAGCTGATAGAAGATTCTGCTGGGCAGGTAAGACATCAATTGACACTTGAAAGTAGTCGTAATCGTTCTGTGCATCAGGTAGAGGCAAGCGCTGAGATCAAAGAAATGAAGGCCATGCTACAGAAGCTGATGAGTGCGCAGAGCGCACAACCAGTTGCGCCAAACGTATGTGAATTCTGCAGGTCCGCTGAGCACAAGACAGACGAATGCCCAACACTTTTTGAAGAAACTGGAGATGTAAATGCCCTTGGAGGATGGGACAACAGAGGACCACAGAGGCAGAATCAGCCGCGCTTTGGGCTTGCTGCAAATGGATTCAGATGGAGAGAAGAGAACAATTTCCAGAGGCAGCCCACTGATCAGCGCGCGCCACAGAAGACGCAACAAGCTGCACCCTACAATCCACCGCATCGCCGCACAGACGCACCAGCGCAGAACAATCAGCAACCAAAGCGATCCTTGGAAGATATCATGGGGCAGCTAGCAGACACAGTGCGCAAGAATGACGAAAAGTATGACAAGAGGTTCGAATCCATAGAAAAGCATCTATCACAAATTGCAACCACGGTGTATGAGCTGAAAAAGAGCGATGGCAACCTGCCTTCGCAAGTGATTCAGAACCCTAAGGGAGGAGTTAATGCAGTAACACTGAGGACTGGGCGCACAGTGGGAACAGAGCAGACCGCGCAGGCGCCCGCGCAACCAGTTGCGCAAGTCCCAGATCCAGCAGCTCAGAGTGCGCAACTAGAGCCAGAGGCGCAATCAGAAGCGCCAACCACGAACCAGCAGGGCAAAGCGCCAGGTATGTCTCACTCGACAAACAAGGACAAAAATTGTACTAACATACCTGCTCCTTTCCCTGTGCAGGCACCACTGGCGAGAAAAGAAGCACTGGACAAGGAACTATATGAGCTGTTCAGCAAGGTGGAAATCAACATACCTCTCATAGAAGCTATTCGACAGATTCCCAGGTATGCAAAGTTTTTAAAAGAGCTGTGCACAAATAAAAGGAGGACAGGCGAATGCGCACCGGTAATGCTAAATGCGCAGGCCTCAGCAATCGTGCAACAAAAGGTACCACCTAAGTGCCGAGATCCAGGTACATTCACTATCCCTTGCACCTTAGGTAAAACCACGGTAAGCAATTGCATGATCGATTTAGGCGCATCAATCAATTTATTACCATATTCTCTCTATGCGACCTTGAGCACCCACATGAGGACGCTACCGTGCACGCAATGGACAGCTTTGACGATTTAGTCACAGAAGCGCAGTGTGCGAGCGCAACCATAGGACCAGAGCTACTGACACAGGCAGAGCTGGAGGAGCAAGAGGAGGAGCTAAGCAGTGCTGAACCAGCACCCGCACAGGCACTTGATATAGTTCATATTTGCACCGCTAACAAAATCTTGCCCTCTATTGAACAGGCACCCAAGATCGAACTGAAGCAACTCCCGGAGCACCTCAAGTACATTTTCTTAGGAGATGAGGACACCCTGCCAGTGATCATCAAGAAGGGATTGGAAAAAGAGCAGGAGGCGCGCTTACAACAGGTGCTGCGCAGGAACCAGCGCGCTATTGGATGGACTCTTGCTGATCTGCGCGGAGTGAGCCCAGACGTGTGCATGCACCGAATTCTGTTGGAAGATGGTGCCAAACCATCTAGGGAGGCTCAGCGCAGGTTAAACCCAAATATGATGGAGGTAGTGCAAAAGGAAGTCCTGAAGTTGCTTGACGCAGGGGTCATTTACCCAATCTCAGACAGCAAATGGGTCAACCCGGTGCACGTTGTGCCAAAGAAAGGAGGAATCACGGTGGAGGAGAATGCGCAGGGCGAGCTAGTTCCCAAGCGCATACAAACTGGCTGGCGCATGTGCATCGACTACAGGAAGCTGAACGCTGTAACGCGCAAGGACCACTTCCCGCTACCCTTCATGGACCAGATGCTGGATCGCTTGGCAGGTAAGCCTTACTTTTGTTTTTTGGACGGATATTCAGGTTACAATCAGATACCCATAGCTGCGGAGGATCAAGAGAAGACCACGTTCACATGCCCCTTCGGAACATTTGCGTTTCGGCGTATGTCTTTTGGGCTGTGCAACGCGCCAGGTACGTTCCAACGCCTCGTCATGAGCATTTTCTCTGATATGATTGGTATATGCATAGAAGTGTTCATGGATGATTTCACTGTATATGGGAGTACCTTTGATGCATGTTTAACACATCTAGATAAAGTCTTAGCGCGCTGCATCTCTAAGAACTTAGTGCTAAATTACGAAAAATGTCATTTCATGGTAACCCACGGAGTAGTACTAGGTCATATCATTTCAGAGGAGGGTATTAAGGTAGACAAAGCTAAGATAGATATTATTTCTAATCTGCCTTATGCCACCAACGTGCGCGACGTGAAATCGTTCTTAGGGCATGCTGGGTTTTACAGGCGCTTTATTAAGGATTTCTCTAAAATTTGCATACCCCTGTCTAACCTGTTGCAAAAAGACGTGTGCTTCGATTTTACTGATGAGTGCAGGGCGGCGTTCGATAAGCTGAAAGAAGCACTGACCAGTGCGCCAGTGATGCGCGCACCAGACTGGAACCTGCCATTCGAGCTGATGTGTGACGCAAGTGACTACGCAGTAGGAGCAGTCTTGGGGCAGTGCGAGGACAAGAAGCCGCATGCCATCTACTATGCATCGCGCACACTGGACTCCGCGCAGAAGAACTACACCACCACGGAGAAGGAGCTTCTGGCAATTGTATTTGCGCTGGAGAAGTTCCGAGCATATGTTCTAGGCGCCAGAGTCATCATCTACACGGACCACGCAGCTATCCGCTACCTCATGTCCAAAAAAGAGACCAAGCCGCGCCTGATGCGCTGGGTACTTCTGCTTCAGGAATTCGACTTAGAGATCAAAGATAAGAAGGGCACGGAAAATACCGTCGCTGATCACCTGAGCAGGATCGTAAAGGATGAGGAGCCAGGGCAGATCAAGGAGACATTCCCTGACGAGCATCTGATGGCGCTAACAGGTAAGGTACCATGGTATGCGCATATCGCAAATTACCTGGTCACAGGTGCGTTCCCTCCTCATTTCAATAAAACTCAGTGCATGCGATTGAAACATGAGTCCAAGCATTACCTTTGGGATGATCCTTACATGCTTAGAATAGGTCCAGATCGGATATTAAGACGTTGCGTGCCTGACCATGAGATTAACTCTGTGTTGATGTTTTGTCATGCGCACGCCTGTGGAGGACATTTCGGTCCCAAGCGCACGAGCAGGAAGATCTTGGACTGCGGATTCTACTGGCCGCACCTATTCAGAGATGCCTATGACCACTGCAGGAAGTGTGACAGGTGCCAGCGCACTGGAGGAATCTCCGCGCGCAACGAGATGCCGCAGACCCCGATTTTGGTGGATGAAGTGTTCGATGTTTGGGGAATCGACTTCATGGGTCCATTTCCCCCATCTGCCGGCTACGAGTACATACTGGTGGCCGTGGATTACGTATCCAAATGGGTCGAAGCTAAGGCCACGCGCAAGGATGATGGTAAGACTGTCGCTGATTTTCTCAGAACTAACATATTTTGCAGGTACGGAGTGCCTAAGGCAGTTATCAGCGACCAGGGGACGCACTTCTGCAACAGGGTTGTGGCGCAAGTTTTCAAGCACTATGGGGTGCACCACAAGACGTCCACCGCTTACCATCCGCAGACAATTGGACAGGCCGAAGTTTCTAACAGAGAGATCAAGCGCATCTTGGAAAAGACTGTGAGGCCGTCGCGCAAGGATTGGAGCCAGCGCCTGGATGATGCGCTATGGGCATACCGCACTGCGCACAAAACGCCCATTGGAACCTCACCATTCCGGCTGGTCTATGGGAAGGCATGCCACCTGCCAGTAGAGCTCGAGCACAAGGCATATTGGGCCTTACGTATTTGCAACTTGAACTTGGAGGAGGCAGGAAAAGAACGCGCATTTGAGCTGAGCGAACTAGAAGAACTGCGCCTGGACGCCTATGAGGGACTGCGCGATTACAAAGCGCGCACCAAGGCATTTCATGACAAGCATATCCTCCGGCGCACATTTGAACCAGGGGTTCAGGTATTATTATTTTCATCACGCCTGAAGCTCATGCCTGGGAAGTTGCGCAGCAAGTGGACGGGACCATACACCGTCACCAAGGTTTTCCCCTACGGCACAGTTGAATTAGAAGACGGGCACCAGCATCGTTTTCAGGTTAACGGGCAGAGAGTCAAACGGTACTTGGGCGAACCTTGGGATGGCGCAGCACGCAACATTGACTTGGCCGAGCCAGAGATAGTGGACGCGCAAGCTGCTGCGCCAGACGCACCACCAGATGCTTCAGAGGGAGAACTAGCACCCATCGCCTATATCTCCTCTTCCTCTGCATCTACCCTCATTACGAATAATGTATCACATGCTGACCTTCCCTTTTATCCTTTGCGCAGTACCAATGCGATCGTAACACAAGCACTGGCGCAAGGACACTCAGGAGCAAGAGTGGGGGAGGCCGCAGACGCACTTCTTGGCACGTAACGAGGTACCGTCGAGCCAACGACGTTAAACAAAGGCACTTGTCGGGAGGTAACCCGACACGTTTTATTTTGGCACATTTTATTCTGCTTGTTTTGTTTCTTTTTTTTGAGTGTTTTTAGCTAGTTTAGGGTTTTGTAGTTTTTTTAGTCACACAAGTGCGCAGGACCGTGCGCAGGTCAGTTGCGCTAGCCAGAGGGGGGTATATAAGGCCAGACTTAGAAAAATTCCCAGCACTTTTCACTCAACCGTTGCACACGAGCTCCCGCCTTCAGACCTCTGCTGTCGATCAGCCCCAACCCACCGTCCGTCTAGAGGGATTATACACATGATCGACAACACGACCGCACAGCACCCAGGTAACCCCCCGATTCCGCTTTGAGCCGCTTCTGTTAGGGTTTGCGCGGAGGAGACAGTTTTTAGGGTTTTGAAATCGCACCAAGCTAGAGTGCGCGGCTTGGAGTGCTGTTTTGTGCGTTGAGTAGGCGACCAGTAGGCGCTCGTTCGGTGCAAGTTTCAGAGGATTCTGGGCAGTTTCGATTCTTAGGGTTTTGGGGAGCATTGACCGCGATTGACCGGAGCCGAGCGCAAGATGAGACCCGCCACAGACCAGGAGACCCCAGCGGCTTTCGCTAACAAGTATGCAGCGTTCATCAGCCTGGACATGTACGGGACACCGTACATCTGCCGAGATTTCCTGCGCGAGGTAGGATTAGAGGACCTCGTGGCGCAGAGGCTAGTGATTGCCGGCTGGGAGGCGCTAATGGACCTCCGCAGCGCATCAGACCAGGAAGATACGTGTGAGTTCCTGGCGTCTCTGGAGGCAGGGGACAGGGAGATCAGATATAGACACAGGGGTGTCTGGTTCATAGCCTCGGAAAGGAGGCTGAGGCGCGCATTCGGGTGCGCCAAGGTGCGTGAGGAGGAGTTAGACACACACAATAACCAGGAGGCTTGGCGGGACATGGCAACAGGGCCAGCATTCGCCGCGGGGCGCAGCAGGGGCCGAGAGCTGCGCGACCCATGGCTGTTCTACTTATGGCGCATCGTGGCCTACACAGTCATTGGCCGTTTCAACGGCGCACCAAAGATCAGCCTCCTGGATATGGAGATTTTGAAGGGGCTTTATTATGGGCGGAAGGTGCTGTTCATCCTGAACATGGTGCATCATTGGAGCCGAGTCAGCATGAGGGGGCCGCTGACGTGTGGAGGCCTTATCACGCACTTGCTGCGGGCCTTACATGGAGAGCCCGAGGTGCCAGAACACACCTTGGTGCAGGCTATACCTCTGGACCGCGCCTACATGCTGCAAATCAGGGCGGTAGCTGTACGGGACGATGGCACACTAGAGTGGTGCTACCGCCTGCAGCCGGCCAGAACACCGCGGCCCAGAGCAGAGAGCAGTGCGCAGGGCGCAGCAGCAGGCGCAGCAACCGCAGCCGCAGCCGCCGCAGATGAAGAGATGGAGGAGGCCTTAGAACCAGAGGTGCCTCTAGTCAGGCGCGCAAGGACCCGCGCGCAGACTGGGGCGCAGAGAAGGGTGAGGGCACCACCGGGGGAGCCAGTGACCATTTCCATCGAGGACTCTCCCCCGCGTGCCCCTGGAAAGCGCCCAAGGACTGAGCCCGAGGAGGGGGCGCCCGAAGCAGCATCAGCAGAGCAGCGCATGATGTTCAACGTCATGCGCGTGCTTGAATACTTGGCGCCCGAGGGGGCGGATTTAAACATGAGCCCACCATCAGGGTGGAAATTTGGAGACCCCATTCCCCCTCTCCTCAGCCTCCACCATCCTCCTCCTACCAGAACCCCAGCCCAGCCAGCCAGCCCTCCTCAGTCTCCAGTGCGCCCACCCGCAACAGCGCCAGCACCAGCGCCAGCAGCAGAACCCACCCCTGAACCCGAACTAGTACAACCACCAGCAGCTTCCCCTGCCCGGCCTTCTGTTCCGGAGTCCCCCATTAACTTTCCCAGCGTAGACTCCGATTCCATATGGGAGTCACTTTCCGAGGATGACCTCGCAGCACAGCCTCCTGCCCTTTCAGTGGTACCGCCCTCCTCCAGCACTGAGTACGTGACGGATACTTCCGAGGAGGAGGCGCATGATTCAGAGGCTGATTCTAGCTCGGAGGACTTCTAAGGCCGAGGGCAGGCGCAGTGATTTTCTTTAGGGTGGTGTCTTTTATTTTGCTGCGTCTAGTTGACTATTATGTGTGCTGAATATTTGTGCCCTACATTCTGTGACTCCCTTGCTATATTTTGTGTGACTATTTGTGTTCACTCTTATGTTCTTTATTTTCGTTGCATTGCATGCATGTGCGCCGCCTCCGTGCGCTTGAGCTTGAGTCGTGGGGACACGTCTCTGTTCAAGTGTGGGGGGGGGGGGGGGGGCGTTACTCTTACATTTCATGTTTTGAGCATTTTTAGTATAGCTTAGTTTAAGTTGAAGAGAATTAGTAGCAGTAGTGCGCTAAGGTGCAGGATGCGCATGCGCTCCAGCTTGTTTTGCGCTATCCGTATTGCGTGCGCCGTTCTCTACTGTTTTAGCATAATTTTTTCGTTTTTTTCTGCTCCTGTTAGTTGGGATATACAGGGGATGTGGAGTTGATAGAAATGCTCCAGAGAGGCGGTTAGTCGCTTGTGCTTCGAAGGCGAGGTATATGGTCGAGTGCGCTAGTGGAGGCCGGTGCTTCGCAACCTTCGGAACAAAAGAGCGCGCTCAGTCACGCAGATGCCAGAGGCGAAATACCCAAAGCGTGGCGAGGTGGGAAAACAGACCACCTTCTCTCTGGAAGCCGAGCTAAGGAAAGCGGGCGCGGTTGCAAACGCGTGCGCCGACCGGCGCAGACAGACCAAGGAGGGAGAGCGGAACGAGTTCCATAGCTGCTATCCGAAGGCTGAGATTGGAACTGTTCTGGGAATGAAACAAATTGGAAAGGAAGCTGTACAAAAGAAAAAAATACCAGCAGAAGCAGATGATTTGCGTTACAAAGAATCAGTATGCGCACTACTTAGTATCTGCGTGCGCAAGACCACAAGGATATCATCAAAGGCTCAGGTTCCCAGGAAGTGTGCGAACGGATCACGCACTGGAAGAAGCTCGCGCAAGAAACCATATACCTATCTTCGGAGCGGGAGCTGACAACCAGGAGCCTAAGAAGAGCTATCTCCCAGTCATCCAAAGATCTTCATCCCGGCTGAGAGGTAATGAAATTTCGGGATTATTATATTAGAACTATTGAGTACAGTTGTGCGCAGGTGATAGAGCAGCACAAGTTGAGCAACTGTGCATTTTGCGCTAGAATGCAAGGCTGTGCGCTAGTCTCCAGAAAAGGTAATTGTATCCGCGTTTCAGTACTTGTTTGGGACGAACAAGGGGCAAGTGTGGGGGGTTTGATAGAGCCTAGTTATACACATTATTTAGATCATAACCCTATGCTTGTTTGCAATATTTTATGAGCAAGATTACTCGTTTCCAATGTTTTTGTATATCAGGTCAGAACGAGTCCTTAAGTCGGATACGCGCTGTCAGGCAGCGTTCTAGGAGTGAAAGATCAGCCTGTGGAGCTAGCGGCGCAAACAAAAGAAGAAATGGCGAAAGACAGCAGAAGTGCGCTACCCGATTGCGCCATCCAATGCCGTGCGCCAGGCGCAAAGTGCCAGTGACCAGATTTGGAAGTTGCCAAAAGATGAACCTCCTGAGCAGTATATAAAGGGAGGAAGTCTAGGGTTTCGGGGAGTTCGAAAAAGACTGTTGTTCCAGAGGCACCAGAGGACGCGAAGGAGGCACTGTGCGGCAGAACTGGAAAACACACGGACTTATTGAGGAGATTTGCGCCAGCCGACTGCGCCAGCCGAGAGAAGACACTGCACGCACTGTTTGCTACCGTTTTCTTGGATTCATTAGTTATTATTTACTATTTTATGATGTTTACCACTAGCATGTCTAGCTAAACACTTAGTGTTGGTCGGGCATGAATCTGTGATGTATTCCTTTGAGACTTGAGCTTAATGCATAGTTTATTTACTTGTACTAAATCTGTGCGTACTGAGACAGTTAGTTGCATGAGTAGGGGAAGCCTTGAACCGCAAACTTACTTGTGTAGCTCGCTTGTCGCATGTTAAACTAGTTGCATGCGTAGGGGAAGCCTTGAACCGCAAACTTACCGTGACAATTAGGAGTAACGAGTTAGGGTAGGCAGTTGCTACTGTGACAGTATTCGCAGCTGTTTAGTCTAGTTCTAAGGATTAATAGCACATGAACTTTGAACGGAACATGCGCACGTGTTAGGAAGCCTTTACCGGACACTAACCCAAGTAAAACACAAGCTATAGATGTTTGGAGTCGATGATAAGGAATGCATTCATAGAGGATTGTCTGCCCAATACTTCTCATAAATATAGTATTTAATCTCTACTGCTTGCACACGTCTAGTGCAATTCCCCGCGTTACGATATTCGCTGTTACTCGCGCATCGCGCAAAACCCCCAATCACTCATGCAACCCCCGTTTTCTTAAGTGTAGGTTACTGGCTAAGACTCACTGCTTGCTCCCTGTGGAGATCGACCCTTACTTAACCGCTGTACTAGTGGGAGAGGAAGGAATTATATTTGACGCGCACAACGACGCGCGATCAAATTTTGGCGCCGTTGTCGGGGAGCAACACAGCTAAGTTTTAGCTAGCTTACATTTCTCATTTTAGTAACTAGTTATTTCATTTTGTTTTGTTTTCTCGTTGTTGTTTCTGACAGCGCACAATCACATCAGCCTGCGCAACCTTGAAACAGTTGCGCTGCGCAGATTCTAGTTGCGCACTGACAGACGCAACAACTTCATTGCCATTTAATTTCGTTTCTTGAGTTTGGATCAGGACATGGAGGATAACAGTGTGGTTGGAGATAACCTGGGAGACAGAACCCCAGAGGAAGCAAGGGCACATAACCGCGCAGCCCTATTCAGAGAGGAAGTGCAGCGTGAGGTCGACGCACGGATGGCCGCTGAACCATACATTGCGCCACCCGTTCGTCCAGTCGCGAGGCGCAGGACAGTGCGCGAAATGTCAGCCCCACTCACTGTTAACCAGCCATGGTGCATAGTGCTTCCGCCCAACGGACAGTTCGAACTGAGGAGCTCACTCATCCATCACATGCCCAAGTTTCACGGAATGAACAACGAAAATCCAGTCAAGCATGTGCGGGAGTTCCTAATCATTTGCGAGAACATGAAGACCTTGGGGCAAGCGCTGAGATCAAAGAAATGAAGGCCATGCTACAGAAGCTGATGAGTGCGCAGAGCGCACAACCAGTTGCGCCAAAGGTATGTGAATTCTGCAGGTCCACTGAGCACAAGACAGACGAATGCCCAACACTTTTTGAAGAAACTGGAGATGTAAATGCCCTTGGAGGATGGGACAACAGAGGACCGCAGAGGCAGAATCAGCCGCGCTTTGGGCTTGCTGCAAATGGATTCAGATGGAGAGAAGAGAACAATTTCCAGAGGCAGCCCACTGATCAGCGCGCGCCACAGCAGACGCAACAAGCTGCACCCTACAATCCACCGCATCGCCGCACAGACGCACCAGCGCAGAACAATCAGCAACCAAAGCGATCCTTGGAAGATATCATGGGGCAGCTAGCAGACACAGTGCGCAAGAATGACGAAAAGTATGACAAGAGGTTCGAATCCATAGAAAAGCATCTATCACAAATTGCAACCACGATGTATGAACTGAAAAAGAGCGATGGCAACCTGCCTTCGCAAGTGATTCAGAACCCTAAGGGAGGAGTTAATGCAGTAACACTGAGGACTGGGCGCACAGTGGGAACAGAGCAGACCGCGCAGGCGCCCGCGCAACCAGTTGCGCAAGTCCCAGATCCAGCAGCTCAGAGTGCGCAACCAGAGCCAGAGGCGTAATCAGAAGCGCCAACCACGAACCAGCAGGGCAAAGCGCCAGGTATGTCTCACTCGACAAACAAGGACAAAAATTGTACTAACATACCTGCTCCTTTCCCTGTGCAGGCACCACTGGCGAGAAAAGAAGCACTGGACAAGGAACTATATGAGCTGTTCAGCAAGGTGGAAATCAACATACCTCTCATAGAAGCTATTCGACAGATTCCCAGGTATGCGAAGTTTTTAAAAGAGCTGTGCACAAATAAAAGGAGGACAGGCGAATGCGCACCGGTAATGCTAAATGCGCAGGCCTCAGCAATCGTGCAACAAAAGGTACCACCTAAGTGCCGAGATCCAGGTACATTCACTATCCCTTGCACCTTAGGTAAAACCACGGTAAGCAATTGCATGATCGATTTAGGCGCATCAATCAATTTATTACCATATTCTCTCTATGCGACCTTGCGCCTTGGACCACTAAAACCTGCAGGTCTCACAATTCAGCTAGCAGATAGATCGTGCAAACAACCTGCAGGCATGATAGAAGATGTCCTAGTTCGAGTGGGAGAGCTGGTGTTCCCAGCAGACTTTTATGTGCTCGAAATGGAGGGTGAATCAAGCGCCAGCGGTGCGCAGATCCTCCTAGGCAGACCGTTTCTGATGACTGCGCGCACGAAGATAGACGTGTGGAGGGGCACGCTCTCCATGGAGGTAGATGGCGAAGAAATCCATTTCAACATCTTCGAAGGGATGCAGCACCCACATGAGGACGCTACCGTGCACGCAATGGACAGCTTTGACGATTTAGTCACAGAAGCGCAGTGTGCGAGCGCAACCATAGGACCAGAGCTACTGACACAGGCAGAGCTGGAGGAGCAAGAGGAGGAGCTAAGCAGTGCTGAACCAGCACCCGCACAGGCACTTGATATAGTTCATATTTGCACCGCTAACAAAATCTTGCCCTCTATTGAACAGGCACCCAAGATCGAACTGAAGCAACTCCCGGAGCACCTCAAGTACATTTTCTTAGGAGATGAGGACACCCTGCCAGTGATCATCAAGAAGGGATTGGAAAAAGAGCAGGAGGCGCGCTTACAACAGGTGCTGCGCAGGAACCAGCGCGCTATTGGATGGACTCTTGCTGATCTGCGCGGAGTGAGCCCAGACGTGTGCATGCACCGAATTCTGCGCAGAGGAACCAGCGCACGTGTTAGGAAGCCTTTACCGGACACTAACCCAAGTAAAACACAAGCTATAGATGTTTGGAGTCGATGATAAGGAATGCATTCATAGAGGATTGTCTGCCCAATACTTCTCATAAATATAGTATTTAATCTCTACTGCTTGCACACGTCTAGTGCAATTCCCCGCGTTACGATATTCGCTGTTACTCGCGCATCGCGCAAAACCCCCAATCACTCACGCAACCCCCGTTTTCTTAAGTGTAGGTTACTGGCTAAGACTCACTGCTTGCTCCCTGTGGAGATCGACCCTTACTTAACCGCTGTACTAGTGGGAGAGGAAGGAATTATATTTGACGCGCACAACGACGCGCGATCAGTCAACTACGGTGTGCAGACCGATTGCGCTAACCAGTGTGTGTGCAGTGCGCCATGCGCAGGATATTGGTGTTTCCAAATCTTGACACCAACAGATTTGGAAGTTGCCAAGGCCGTCCTTGGGCCTCATGAGCAGTATATAAAGAGAGGAAGGCTAGGGTTTGAGAGACACACCACGACACACAGAGAAGCAGGAGAGAGAGAGGCAGAACTGAAAAACACACGAGCTACCGAGAGGACCTGTGCTAGCCGACTGCGCCAGCCGAGACACTGCAACCTGCACGAACCTGCTTCTTACTGTTTTCTTGGATACTTTAGTTGTTATTTACTATTTCTATGATGTTTACTACTAGCATGTCTAGCTAAACGCTTTGTATCGGTTGGGCATGATTCTATGAGTATTCCTTTGAGACTTGTGCTTAATGCATAATTTGTTTGCTTCTATTAATTCTGTGCACACGGTTGACAGCTAGTTGCATGAGTAGGGGAAGCCTTGAACCGTAATCTTACTCTTGTTACTTGTTTGTTATATGTTAAACTAGTTGGTAGCTTGACGGTGACAACTAGGAGTAACGTGTTAGGATAATCAGTTGCTACTGTGACAGGATTCGTAGCTGCTTAGACTAGTTTCAAGAATTAATAGCTCATGAACTTTGATCGGAACATGCGCACATGTTAGGAAGCCTTGATCGGACACTAACATTAGTAAACCGAACTATAGACGTTTAGAGTCGATGATAAGGAATACATTCATAGAGGATTGTCTGCGTCGATACTTTTCATAGTCATAGTACTTAATCTCTACTGCCTGCGCACGTCTAGTGCAAATCTTGCTTTAACTATTGTTTATTTGCGCATCTGCGCAATCCAATCACTCACACCCCAATTTTCGTAAGTGTAGGTTACTAGTTAGAGCGAGTCTGCTGGCTCCCTGTGGAATCGACCCTGACTTAGCCGCTATACTAAGTAGAGAAAGAAGGATTAATTTGACGCGCACAACGACGCGCGCATCAAGCAACCTACTGTGAGATTGTTTAATTAGAATAGGCTAATTCTGGAGAGCAGAGTTATAGCTATTCTAGGTTAAATCAATTGTGTAGGTGTGCACAAATCAGAGAGCGTTCTAATTGTGTGTGATCTACTAGTTGAGGTTGGGTAGCATAAGTTGGCCGTGTGTCGAATCTGTGTTGTACGGATCACCTTGGAGACTACTGGATTAAGGAATGGAGTATAGTCCTCCCCAAACGTAGGCAGTTGGCCGAACTGGGTGACCAAATCACTGTTCATTATTTTTCCTTACTGCAAAAGATCAGACTGTACAAGAGGTTGCTATAGCAACTGCTTGTACACCATCAGTAACTCAGAGGCGCTACAAATTTTATTCTTATACTAGAAACCGTGCTTAGTGGAATCGTGAGGACACGCGATAAGTCCTCCTCAGACGTAGGCAATTGTCGAATTGGGTGAACAAAGAGTGCTTGTGTCTTTCAGGCTCGGCCTTAGCAAGAAAATTCCGCAAGTGACCCAGAGGTTGCTACAACAACCTATTGATACAAGTCATCAGCAACACTCGTAATTTCAATTGGTATCAGAGCCGATCACTCGGCGCACAGAGTGTGATTCGGGCAAGCGCTGCTGAATTCTACAGGGAACATAAAGGAAGGACAAAGCACATGCAGACCACCACTGGTCGAAGGAGAAAACTACGGATACTGGACAGCCCGCATGAAGGCCTTCCTGAAGGCTGTAGATGAAAAAGCTTGGAGAACAGTGATATCAGAATTGTCGCATCCACTGACCATCGACAGCAAGAGAGTTGCTCAGAAAAGTCTGAAGACAGATGGGCAGCAGAAGAGGAAGCTATAACATCTGGCAACTCCAAGGCCCTCAATGCCATTTTTGCTGCTATTGATGCCAACAATTTGAGACTTATCTTGAACTGCGACATCGCAAAACAAGCATGGGATATTCTGGAGACGGCACATAAAGGAACGGACAAGGTGAAGACTTCAAGAATTTAGATGATCACCTCAAGGTTTAAATGCTTGAAGATGTTGGAGAGAGAAATCATCACTGAGTTCAATGCAAATCTGTGTGACCTATCAAAATTTTTTTGCTCTTGGAGAACCGATTCAGAAAGAGAAACTGGTGAGAAAAGTTCTCAGATCCCTGACTTTAAAGTTTGACATGAAGGTCACCACCATAGAAGAAGCAAAGGACATCAAGAACATGAGGCTGGAAGCTCTGATTGGGTCCCAGAGACAATTCGAGATGAAGCTGACAAAGGATGTTACGCCATCCTTTGGGAAGAACATTAGACTAAAGGCTGAGACAAATGAGAAAGAAGTCGCACCAGAAGAAGATGCAGCAACTGGCACTACTTGCAAAGAACTTTGGTAAGTTCATGAAAAAATTGAATCAAAACCCCTCATATGCAGGCCAACAATCAAGCGATAGAAACCAATCCAGGAGAGGAGAGTTTTCAAAGAAGATACAAGGATGTTGAATCAAAGCAGAGGGAGAGGAAGGACAATTAGAAAGGATTACAGTAGTGGGAGTGTGAAGGCTTTGGCCATAGGCAGTCTAAATGTCCAAACAATCAGAAGAAGAATAAGAAGTACCTTGCTGCAAACTGGAGCAACGAAGACAGTAAAGACTACTCCGAACAAAAGAGCAATGTTGGTCTGATTACTATAACAGACTCAGAAAGCACCTCTTTAATAAAGACAGATATTTTTTATGGTGTTGTTGAGTTAGATAGTAGCAATGATGAGGAAATCACTGAGGAGTTCATTGAAAGAAACTTCATCCTGCTACACGAGAAGTCGCTGCAATTCATTGAGATCAACCAAGGTCTTGCTTTCAAAGATATCCGGATTGGAAAACGAACGAGAAGAATTACTGAGGACCATCAAACTCATGACAGACCATGCAGATCAACGTGAGACAGAGTATGCAGCTGTAATGGAGGAAGTCAGTCTGCACAGATAAACTGCCAAGATGCTCAACAGTGGATCAAGCAGCCTCGATGATCTCTTATCCTACCAAAGATATGGAGGTGGAAATTCAGTTCTTAGCTACACGGGTGAAGCAGGAACAAGAATGACTACGTTTGTCAAAGCCCAGAAGATAGAGGATCCAGATCGTGTAGGGCAGAGGGAGGAATTGCCTACCAAACAGAAAGAACTGACTCAGAAGAAAATCACCAGAAGAAAAGGACAGGAGATGCTACAGCAACCTCTGCAGGACTCAAGTGGAACCTCAAGGAAGAAGCATAGGTGTTATTTCTGTGATCAGGTTGGGCACATACAATGTGTCTGTCCCATTCTGAACAAGTATTGGAGACCGCATAGACAATCCCAGGATAGCCATAGAGGATGCAAGACGGGCCGAAGACTGTATGATTATGTGTCCTACAGCTTATCAAAGTCAATGAAGAAAGATAGTTGGTACTTTAACAGTGGATACTCGGGACACATGATAGGGGATAAAGCATTCTTAAATGATGTTCAACCCTACAAAGAATAGAACATGACGTTTGGGAATGGACTGAAAGGGAAAGATCTAGGCAAAGGGACTCTAGATGTACATGTCTTGTCCAAGCTACAGAATGTGATGCTTGTAGATGGACTGAAAGCAAACCACGTCAGCATAAGTCAACTATGTGACGGTACACACTTCATTAATTTTACACAAAAGATATATTTGATGCAGATGGGAGATGCATAATGAAGGGTACAAGGTCTGCCAATAATTGCTACTTACTACAGGACGCTACAGCAGCCTCTGTACACACTTGTCTGATGACCAAGAAAAAAGAGATAAAGTTATCGCATGAGAGGTTGAGACACCTCAACCTGAGAACCCTCAAAAGGATTGCTTCAGAACAACTAGTCAAAGGAATCCCTGAGATCGCAGGAGAATTTGTGGAGAATGCCAAGTTGGAAAACAAAGGAAGGCCTCCCACCCCAAGGTCACTGAGATCAATACATCCAGACCACTGCAACTATTGCATATGGATCTCATGGGACAAATGAAAGTAGAGAGCTGCAGAAAGAAAAGGTACGCTTTTGTTTGTGTCGATGACTACTCACTGTTCTCATGGGTTGAGTTTATCAAAGAAAAGTTAGAAACCGTGAGGGTGGTGACCACCCTACCTACCAGGATGAAATGAGAAAAGTGCTTATTAAGTGGCAGCTATACAGAGTGATCATGGAAGGGAGTTTGAGAATGACGCCATGGATGATTTCTGCAACAGCCAAGGCATCACGCATCAATACTTGTCACCCATCACTCCACAACAGAATGGCATAGGTGAACGAAATAACCGTACTATTCAGGAGATGGCACGTGTAATGATTCACGCAAAGAAGGTCCCACCCCGATTCTGGACAGAAGATATGAACACTGCCTGCTATATCATCAATCGCGTAACCATCAGAAAAGGAACAAACAAGACGTGTTACAAGTTGTGGAGACAGAAGAAGTCATCGGTAAAATACTTCCATGTGTTCGGAAGCGAATGTTATATTCTGAGAGACCGCGAGTTCCGAAAGAAGCCTGAGCCTAAGAGTGACAAAGGAATGTTCCTTGGATACTCCACTACCAGCAGAGCATATCGGGTCTACAACACACGGACAAGAACAGTGATTGAATCCATCCATGTGATTGTCAAGGATGAGGAAGCGGAACATCCAAAGAGTGATGATGATGAAGATCCTGTGCCGAAGGAGCACAAGCAGACATGTTTCCAAGAACTGAACAATGTTGATCAAGGAGAAGTTTTAGGGGATGCTATAGCAGAAGATCTTGAACAACCTGTGCAAAAAGAGAATCCTGAGCAGACAACATAAGTGCCTTCTGAGGAAATCCCAACTACTCCAGGTCCAGGACGTCCTCCACCAAAGAAAGTCCAACGAAACCATCCTCTGACAAATTTCATCGATGATCTCACCGAAGAGAGACGAACTCGAGGTACCTCCCACATCCACCTATATGATATGATTAACAACTCATGCTTTATGTTCAGCATTGAAACGAAGAACATTACAGAAGCACTGGGAGATGAGTTCTAGATAGCTGCAATGCAAGAGGATCTGGGTGAGTTCGAAAGAAACAATGTTTGGGACTTGGTGACTCGACCTGCAGGTGTGACTATCATCGGAATCCAGTGGATTTATAAGAACAAATCAGATGAAAAAGGAATTATCACACGAAACAAGGCTAGTTTGGTAGCACAAGGATACACTCAGATCGAAGGTGTCGACTTTGATGACACCTCTGCTCGAGTAGCTATAATGGAAGCCATCAAACTACTCTTAGCACTTGCCTGCCATTTGTAGTTCAAGTTGTTCCAAATGGATGCAAAAGTGCCTTCATGAATGGGATTCTATCCGAGGGAGTATATGTTGCTCAGCCCAAAGGTTTTGAGGATCCTCAACATCCTGATCACGTATACAGATTAAAGGAGGCCATGTATGGGTTAAAGCAAGCTCCAAGAGCATGGTTTGAGCGATTAACAATCTTCCTGATATATCACGGATATGACCAAGGGGGAGTAGACAAGACACTCTTTGTCAGAAGAACCAATGTCAGATTTTGTCATAGCTCAAATATATGTGGATGATATTGTCTATGGGTCAAGCTCGCAGATGATGGTGAGGTAGTTCGTCGCTCACATGCAAAAAAGATTCAAGATGTGCATGGTCGGATAATTATCGTATTTCCTTGGTCTTCAAGTCTCTTAGAAGCAAGATGGAATATTTATGTCTTTAAGCAAGTATGGGAAAAATTTGGTGAAAAAGTTTGACATGGACAAAGCAAGCCACAAACGAACGCCTGCAAATACCTACACAAAAGTGGGTAAAAGATGAAGCAACAGATACGGTTGATCAAACTCTGTACCGAAGCATGATTGGAAGTTTGTTGTATCTTTCTACTAGTCGACTAGACATATTGATCGCGCGTCGTTGTACGCGTCAAATTAATCCTTCCTTCTCCACTTAGTATAGCGGCTAAGTCAGGGTCGATCCCACAAGGAGTGTGCAGACTCGTCTTAGCTAGCAACCTACAACTTACGAAATTGGGGTTGTGAGTGATTGGGTTGCACAGGTGCGCGAATGAACAGTAGTGAAAGCAGAGTTGCACGATACGTGCGCAGGCAGTAGATTTTAAGTACTATGACTATGAAGAGTATCGGTACGGAAAATCCTCTATGAATGTATCCCTTATCATCGACTCTAAACATCTATAGTGCAGTTCTACTTAAGTTAGTGTCCGATCAAGGCTTCCTAACGTGCGCGCATGTTCCGATCAAAGTCCATGAGCTATTAATTCCTGAAACTAGTCTAAGCAGCCACGAATCCTATCACAGTAGCAGCTGATTATCCTAGTGTGTTACTCTTAGTTGTCACCGTCAAGTTATCAACTAGTTTAACATACAATAACTAGCAATTAGAATAAGATTGCGGTTCAAGGCTTCCCTTATTCACACAACTAATTATCACCCATATGCATAGAATTAATATAAGTAGACGTACCAAGCATTAAGCACAAGTCTCAAAGGAAATACTTCATAGAATCATGCCCAATCGATACAAAGTGTTTAGCTGGACATGCTAAAAATAAACATCATAGCAATAATAAATAAAACTAAGGCAGCAAGAGAAAACGTAGCAGGTTGGCGCAATTGCGCGTTGCTGTTCTCGGCTGGCGCAGGTGATTCGTGCAGATTCTGGCTGAAGTAGCTCGTGTGTTTTGCTGCTAAGTGTCCTTCTCTCTATCTGCTCTCCCTCTTCTCTCTAACCCTAGCTTCCCTCCTCTTATATAGTGGTCTTGAAGCCCAAGGAATGCTTAGATTTGGCCCGAGAGAATTTTAGCAACTTCCCAAATCTAGGAGATCAATATTTAGAAACTCTGCCATTCTGCGCACGCTGATTGCGCTACTTGCTTCGCGCAGTCGGTTTGCTCACTATAGTTCGAAACAGCTATCTCCTTTTGCGCTGCTAGCTCCGCAGGTCGTGCATTGTGCTCTAAAAACGTCCGTTAGCGCACATCTGACTTATGCTCCTATTTTATGAATGAATGAGCTCTGTAGTTCAAAATGCCCATCGGGTGGAAGCACTATGCACCACGGTTGGTTGACTGTGATTGGGGCCGACATCTCGCGCACTTTTCTGCGTCGCACGATCTGTTGCGCGGGTTGCGCATTATATACTTCAGCAGCCATCCTAGCTTCAACTTTGCGCTGCACTTCCTCTCTGAACCGAGCTGCGCCCTCGCATTGTTAGATCCCTCTAGGGTTCTGTCCCCTAAGTTATCGCCGATGACACTGTTATTCTCCATGTCCTGTTCAAGACTTCAAGCAAACGGAATTAAAAGAAACTAGGTTGTTGCCCCTGTCTGTGCACAACTATGATCTGCGCAGTGCAACTGTTTCAAGGTTACGCAAGCGGATGTTGATTGCGTACTGGCAGAAACAACCAACGAAAATAAAAAGAAATAACTAGCTACTGTAAAAGAAAACTTGAACTAGTTAAGACTTATCAGTGTTGCTCCCCGGCAACGGCGCCAAAATTTGATCTCGTGTCGTTGTACGCATCAAATTAATCCTTCCTTCTCCACTTAGTATAGCGGCTAAGTCAGGGTCGATCCCACAAGGAGCGTGCAGACTCGTCTTAGCTAGCAACCTACAACTTACGAAATTGGAGTTGTGAGTGATTGGGTTGCGTAGGTGCGCGAATGAACAGTAGTGAAAGCAGAGTTGCACGATACGTGCGCAGGCAGTAGATTTTAAGTACTATGACTATGAAGAGTATCGGTACGGACAATCCTCTATGAATGTATCCCTTATCATCGACTCTAAACATCTATAGTGCATAATCAAGGCTTCCTAACGTGCGCGCATGTTCCGATCAAAGTCCATGAGCTATTAATTCCTGAAACTAGTCTAAGCAGCCACGAATCCTATCACAGTAGCAGCTGATTATCCTAGTGTGTTACTCCTAGTTGTCACCGTCAAGTTATCAACTAGTTTAACATACAATAACTAGCAATTAGAATAAGATTGCGGTTCAAGTCTTCCCTTATTCACACAACTAATTATCACCCATATGCATAGAATTAATATAAGTAGACGTACCAAGCATTAAGCACAAGTCTCAAAGGAAATACTTCATAGAATCATGCCCAACCGATACAAAGTGTTTAGCTGGACATGCTAAAAACAAACATCATAGCAATAATAAATAAAACTAAGGCAGCAAGAGAAAACGTAGCAGGTTGGCGCAATTGCGCGTTGCTGTTCTCGGCTGGCGCAGGTGATTCGCGCAGATTCTGGCTGAAGTAGCTCGTGTGTTTTGCTGCTAAGTGTCCTTCTCTCTATCTGCTCTCCCTCTTCTCTCTAACCCTAGCTTCCCTCCTCTTATATAGTGGTCTTAAAACCCAAGGAATGTTTAGATTTGGCCCGAGAGACTTTTAGCAACTTCCCAAATCTAGGAGATCAATATTTAGAAACTCTGCCATTCTGCGCACGCTGATTGCGCTACTTGCTTCGCGCAGTCGGTTTGCGCACTGTAGTCCGAAACAACTATCTCCTTTTGCGCTGCTAGCTCCGCAGGTCGTGCATTGTGCTCTAAAAACGTCCGCTAGCGCACATCTGACTTATGCTCCTGTTTTATCCTGAAATACAAAAATACCGAAAACCAGTAATCTTGTACACAAAATAATGCAAACAAGCACAGTGTTGAGATCTAAATAGCGCATATAACTAGGCTCTATCACATATCCTACGTTATGGGAGCATGTGCAAGATACCAGGCTTGCCCAAAGGAAAGTCATCTCCAACTGGTGAAGAGAATCATCAGATATATTAGGGGAACGAGTTATGGCTTATGGTACACCAAGGACACCAGTGTAGAGCTCGAAGGATATTGCAATGTGAACTGGGCAGGATGTTTAGAAGATAGGAAGAGCACATCAGGACGCTGCTTCTTCCACGGCAATAACCTGGTTTCGTGGTTCAGCAAGAAACGAAACAGCATATCCCTATCCACTGCAAAAGCGGAGTACATAGCAGCTGGAAGCTGCTGTGCTCTCAGTTGATATGGATGAAGCAGATGTTGGGCTAGTATGGTGTTTCACAGGATGCTATAAAACTACTATGACAACATGAGTTCCATCCATATTTCCAAGAATCCTGTCCAGCACTCTCAGAAACATATTGATATAAGGCATCACTTCATCAGAGATTTAGTGGATAAGAAGATCACAGCTTTACAACACGTAGCAATCGAGAAAAAGCTGAGTGATATCTTACAAAGATAAGGTTCCAAATTGGTTTTAGGAAATCAATTCTCAATAACTTGCAAAAAAACTAGGAGAAAATCCAATATGCAAAGTTGTCCTAAGGGAATTAGGATTCCTATGTTTGTTCAGCGTTGCGGCTATATATGGCAGTGCAGCACACACAGGAAAAACACACAACCACAGAGACATACACATAAGCAAAGAGCGGGAGCTAAAGGCTAGAGCGTAGAGTTGTGAGTGCATGAGCTGAGAGACGATCGTGACTAGAGAAGTCTGATCTAAGCTTGATCTAAGAACTTCAACTGGAACGTAGTCTTATTAAAAGATCAAGTACTTGCTTCGGAGCATAGTCGCGGAGAGAAGCTGTCGCGGACTGTCAGAGATCAAAGCAGAGTTCTCAGATATTGACAGGAGGCCATTGATCAAGGGGGAGCATCGCCAGAGTCAGGAGAACTTGTGGAAGACCGACTGATGTTTAGCAGGGAGTGCTTAGAGAGTCATGGACAGAAGTTATAGCAACTTGACAGAGTAAGTTGCTATAGCATCTTTCTGTTACACAGTGTCTTAGTATAGGATGAGTGTGTGAGCTGTAGACAGTGTGAGAAAGTCTGTGGGATCAGACTATGTAGCTAATCTGTGTGATCAGATTGAGCATAGATTTTAACTAGGTTAGAATTAGAAGTTAAACTAGCGTTGGCTGAGTTTTAGAAGCCTTTGTACTTGAACCGAAATAGTGAAATCTTGAGAACCGAGTGACCCAGAGGTTGCTATAACAACCTACTATAACCTATCACCAGCAGTTTGCATAATTTCAATCTCTGAATGAGCTAGCTCTCTCATTTCTTTCTTAGCCTCATCTGAGTTTGGAACTACTCAATCCTCACCTACAACCCTCTAACACTTCTCCCCGATTAGAATGGCTCTCATTTTAACTTTCCACAAGGCAAAGTCAATGTTGCCATCAAAAAGCCTAATTCTAAAATCAGACAAATGAAAAGTAGTGCAAGAAGCCAAGTAGAAATTAGACCAATAATCAAAAGTCACACAAACAAGGCCTACAATATCATCTAGCGATCTATCATGACATGCAATCACCAAGAATGTGATTAGTGATCTGCAATAGTTAAAACTTCTACACGAGAAGGAACAATAAGATCATAAATACTATTATCATAAGCAAGAATGTTAATGGCCTGCAATAGATCAAACTTCCACAAGGAATGATCAACAAGGTCACTGATGTTATGCGAACAATCAAGAAAATTCTCTGATACCAATTTGTAAACTAATTAACTCAATTCTGAGTCGAATTTCTAGTTAAGTTCACTTTCATTCAAAGTCCAAAATAAAAACAATGTAAGAAACGAACACTGAAGATTGTTCAAGCAGTTCGGGGAATACCTTACATCCGTAAAGCCTCGAGTTCAAGAAGACTCCATCAATTCACTAAGCAACCAAGTGTTAAATTACAGAAAGGCACGACAGACCCCAATCGAGAATTCGAGCCACTGTTGATGTATGGCATCCCTTGACAAAACTCCACAAGAGTCTGCTTCAAATATCCCAGAAGATTTGAAGTTGAAGCACAATCTGAAGAATAGGCGAGATACAGCAACCAATCACAAGGATCTGCTACAGTATTTTGTGGACCACAAAAGGTAAGGCAAAAGGCAAAAGACAGATTATGCTATAGCAACCCGTGATGATTATAAGCTAAAGCAAAATGGCCAAGAAGCTTGAAGATGCACGGAGAAAGTCCAAAGAGTTGCTGCCATTGTCTCAAAGGTTCAAGAAGCTTTGCAAACGTCATCAAGTGGCCTGCAGGTGTCATCACATGGTTGGAGGAAAAACTTACAAGATAAGGATCCTCAAGTACGATTTAGGAAACTGAATCTTCAACAACTTTGCAAGAATCTAGGAGGAGATTTTGATAATGACGTGCTGCCCTTCGAATCCAAAGGAAAAAATGTTTTTGCCTCTGGTAATCAACAAAGCTATAAGAGGAAGGCTGAGGCAGTTCTTTTGAGGATCATAGAAAAAGAAACCTGAAATTTCAAGTGTCTCTACTTATGCAGATTTGTGAACTAGCAGTTGCTGCAGCACACTCTTGTTCACTTAAATGTAGGCACAGCAGACAATGAAAAGGACACAGATTTGTTCACCCAGTTCGGCCAATCTGCCTACGTCTGGGGAGGACTATTCTCCAGTCCTCAATCCACTCAATCAAAGGTTCAGATCACACTAGGTTACAACGCACGCAACCTATGCTACTTTAACCCCGTGTGGACTACTCAACACAATCAGAACAAGCTCTGATTTGTGTTAGCACACCCTCTACAATATGTCAGTCTAGAATAGCTACAATTCTCTTCAAGAACTCAGCCTATTCTAGCCTACACTACTCAGCAGGGTTGCTGCAGCAACAGCTGTAACACCAGCTGAAGCACTCTGTCCGCGTCGCTCCAAGGCCTCCTGCCGAGCCGATCGAACCACTCCAAGAGCGCTGCACACTCTGAGTAACTCCCCCTCACTCAGTGACCACCTGCCACTAGTGAGTTCTTCCGCACGAACCTCGACCGAGCCTTCCACCCGTCAGTTCTCCCGCGGCTGCCTTTGATCAACCAACAAGCTCCACAGCTCTAAATTGGCTTCCAGATCAAAGCACGAATCAGTCTCTGCAAGACCTGATTCTCTTCTGCAATACGCACCACAGCTCTGCGCTCAACGCTCTGCCCGTGTGTGTTGATCGAAGAACACCTTCCGTAGCACACCCAGAAAAACCTCTCTCTGAATTTCGTGTCTACTCTCGTGTATCACTCAGCTTCGATCACACTCTACAGCCCTCGAACCTTCTGCTTAAATACCCTCACCACTTTAAGCAATTTCCAGGTTTAGGCCATAATCCCACAAGATCAATTATCTCCTAAAATCTAGGAGATTAGATTTGATTAATATCTTCAATGCCAATCTTCTTTTCTGACAAGTGAACCGTGCTGGAAAAATGCTTAGCAGCATTTTAGAAAACCTCCTAAGAGCAAGAACACAAACTGCCATACCTCCAAAACGCACCCAGCACAAACTGTTACTCGGACAGATGAACCAGCACTTGAACCAGCACCTGCTGCAGCACCCCTGCTGTATCTGTTGCTAGCTGTTCTGCTTGATTGCTTGAGCTGCAGCAGCTCCTTGTTCACAAATGACATATGTTGGTTTTGGCAAACCTGCCACACTTGCATTATCAATCTCCCCCTTGGCATTTTGACAAAACCACTTCATAACTCCACTTCTCAGCCTGCTCTTTCTTCTCCCCCTTTTTGGAACAAATGACGAGGGAGTGTCTCTGCTGGGAGCACTTATGACGGCAATACACAGAGCCCGAGAGAGGCCCTCAGGTCTTCAAACCGGGCTGCATCCAGAGCTTTGGTGAAGATATCAGCAAGTTGTTTGGCAGACACAACATGCTGGAGCGTGATTACTTTCTGTTCAACAAGGTCACGGATGAAGTGATGACGGATGTCAATGTGCTTGGTTCTACTGTGCTGGACAGGGTTCTTGGATATGCTGATGGCACTCATATTGTCACAGTAGAGAGTCATGTCATCTTGAGCAACCCCATACTCACTCAGCATTTGCTTCATCCACAACATTTGTGCACAGCAGCTCCCAGCAGCAATGTACTCAGCCTCGGCAGTGGATAGAGAAATGCTGTTCTGTTTTCTGCTGAACCAAGAAACCAGGTTATTCCCCAAGAAGAAGCATCCTCCCGAGGTGCTCTTTCTGTCTTCTGAGCACCCTGCCCAGTCTGCATCACTGTATCCTACCAGATTTGCCTTTGTGTCTCGAGTATACCATAGGCCATAGCCCACAGTTCCCCCGACATACCGAATAATGCGCTTGACCAACTGCATATGGCTGTCTCTTGGGCTGGCTTGGAATCTGGCACAGACTCCTACTGCATAGGAAATGTCAGGACGGCTGGCAGTCAGGTAAAGAAGGCTCCCTATCATGCTTCTGTAGACAGTCTGACTTACTTCCAAACCTTGCTCATCTTTAATGGCTTTCACATGAGTAGCAGCAGGAGTACGCTTGTGACTGGCTGAGTCGAGCTGGAATTTCTTCACAAGGGCCTTGCTGTATTTGCTTTGAGCAATAAAGATCCCGTCCATTTTCTGAGTAATCTCCAAACCAAGAAAGTAGGAAAGTTCTCCTACCATGCTCATCTGAAATTCTTGCTGCATGTGTTGCACAAACTGCTTCACCAGGTGCTGGGACTTTGACCCAAAGACAATGTCATCCACATATATTTGAGCAATGATCACATCAGACCGAGTTCTTTTGACAAACAAGGTTTTGTCAGCTCCCCCTCGGTTGTAGCCATGATTTTCCAGGAAGGTTGTCAATCGCTCATACCAAGCCCGAGGAGCCTGTTTCAGCCCATATAAAGCTTTCTTCAATTTATACACCTGTTCTGGATGATGAGGATCTTCAAAACCTTTTGGTTGAGAGACATAGACTTCTTCAGAGAGATCTCCGTTCAAGAACGCACTTTTAACATCCATTTGATATAATTTGAATCCCAGGCAGCAAGACATTGCTAGAAGCAGTCTGATGGCCTCCAGGCGAGCTACTGGAGCGAATGTTTCTTCAAAGTCAAGACCTTCAATCTGAGAATATCCCTGGGCAACCAGTCTGGCTTTATTTCTTGTAATGTTGCCCTTTTCGTCAGTTTTATTTTTGAACACCCATTTTGTGCCGATGATGTTTACCCCTTTAGGTCTGTCTACCAAATCCCAGACATCGTGCCTTTCAAACTCTGCCAACTCCTCTTGCATAGCCATAATCCAGAATTCATCACTCATGGCCTCCTTGAAGTTCTTTGGTTCAAGACTGGACATGAAGCATGTATTGAGGTAGGCATGGCCTCTGGTTCTTCTTCTATCTGAGGGATTCCCAATCACATTTGTCAAGGGATGATCCTTCTGTATCTTCTTTGGGGGCTGCCTTGAAGGTGGATCAGGAGCTTCAGTGTGGAAATCCTCAGACAGACTCTCTGCTTGGTCATCTGGAATCTCTGCTTCAGCACTTGCTGTAGCATCTGCTGGAGCCGCAGCTTGTTCACTTCTGGTCTGTCTATCAGACATTTCTTCAGGATCAGAGTCTTCTTCACCAGTGTCAGACTCAGAGTTAGGTGCTTCATCTACATCTTTGACAACCACATTTATTGATTCCATGACAGTCTTTGTTCGCTGGTTGAACACACGATATGCCCTGCTGTTTGTTGAATATCCCAAGAATATTCCAGGATCACTCTTTGGATCGAGTTTCTTTCGATACTCCCGGTCTCTCAGAATGAAGCAGTCACTTCCAAAGATATGAAAGTACTTAACAGTGGGCTTTTTCTGATTCCAGAGCTCATAGCAGGTCTGCATGGTACCTCTTCGCAAGGTAACTCTATTGATGATGTAGCAGGCGGTATTCATGGCCTCTGCCCAGAATTTCAGAGGAATCCTCTTAGCATGGATCATTACCCTGGCCATTTCTTGAATTGTTCGGTTCTTCCGTTCCACCACACCATTTTGCTGAGGAGTAATGGGAGAAGAGAACTGATGTGTTATACCCCTTTGTTGACAGAACTCATCCATGTCTTTGTTTTCAAATTCTCTGCCATGATCACTTTTCTTGCCTAGGCTCTCCACTTCCATTGGTCCCATCAGATCCATATGGATCAGCTGAAGAGGCCTGATGGTACCAATATCTTTGACCCGAGGATGTGAAGCCTTCTTTTGTTTCCCAATCTGACAGTCTCCACAGATGGAGTCTGTCTCTCCTTTCAGCAGTGGAATTCCTCTGACCAGCCCTTCTGTGGCAATTCTCTTTAGAGTTCTCAGGTTAACATGTCCCATCCTTTTGTGCCATAAGGTCATTTCCTCGGCCTTTGTCAGCATACATTTCTGAATCCGTGAGTTTGAACTCACATTGAGAAGGTAGCAATTGCTCTTGGATCTGGCTCCTTCCATTATGCACTTTCCAGATTTATCGAGAACTTGACATGAGTCTCTTGTAAACTTAACTTGTTTAGTCCCATCACACAACTGGCTGATGCTGATAAGATTAGCCTTTAATCCTTCCACCAAAAGAACATTGCTCAGATTTGGCATTCCTTCTACAGCCAAAGTTCCTCTTCCCAGAACCCTTCCTTTCAGGCCATTACCAAACTTCACATTTTGTTCCAGACAGGGAGTGATATTCTTCAGAAAGGATCTTTCTCCTGTCATATGGCCTGAACAGCCACTGTCAAAGTACCAGCTTATCTTGTCTGAGGTGCTAGCTGTGCTGACAAGGGCGAGGAGCTGAGTCTGCGCATGTTTCTGCTTGGCAGATTCCCTGGGCGATGTAATTCTGGCATGAGCTGAGGAGCAGTTTCTTTGAAAATGTCCTCTGCGACCACAGCTGTAACATTTCTTAAACTTCAAAGCTCTCTTGTTACGGTGAAATAGACATTGCTGCAGCAAGTCCTGGTTCACTCCTTTTTGTGTTTTTGTGCCTCTTCTTGCTGACCTGTATCTGGCCATGTTGCATTCATCTTCACTCAGATCTTCACTTTCACTGGCAGAAAGAGCTTTCTTTTTCATCCGTTTGCTGGTGCAGTTGATCTGTCGATGGCCGTAGCCTGCACAATTCCAGCATTGGACTCCTTTCTTCACTTCGTTCTTTTCTTCTTCACTCTGAGCTGGTTCCTTACCTTTCCTTTTGCTTTCACCACCCCTCCTGAATTGTTTTCGCGAAGAAGATCTTCTCTCAGTTCTGGATTCCATGTTTTTCAGAAGCTTTCCGAGGTTCTTAACCAGCATGTTTATCTGATCATCTGGATCTGTCTGCTTGCTTTCCGCTTCTGCCTTCAAACCAACATTCTTATCCTGGGAGGTGGTGTCTCCTTTGACCAGTTTCATCTCAAATTGTTTGAGAGACCCCATCAGCTCTTCCAACCTCATGAATCTGACATTTTGTGCTTCTTCAATGGCTGTCACCTTCATGTCAAATTTTGTAGGCAGCGATCTGAGCACCTTTCTGATAAGCTTTTCTTCTGGGATGGGCTCACCAAGGGCATGAGCTTCATTTGCAAGATCACAGAGTTTAGCATTAAACTCAGTGACTGTTTCTTCATCCAGCATCCTCAGATTCTCAAATTGTGTGGCAATTATCTGGAGTCTTGACAGCTTCACTCTATCAGTTCCCTCATGGGCAGTTTGCAGAATCTCCCATGCTTTCTTGGCCATGTCACAGTTTGAGATCAACCTGAAGTTATTAGCATCAACTGCAGCAAAAATTGCATTCAAAGCCTTTGAATTACCAGTTGCTGCAGCACCTTCTTCAACAGTCCACTGCTCTTCAGGTTTTATTCTTGTCACTCCTTGCTCATCTATGGTGATTGGGGGAGACCACTGAATCACAACAGCTCTCCATGTCTTCTCGTCAATGGCCCTGAGAAAGGCCTTCATCCTAGCTTTCCAATAACCATAGTTGCTCTCTTCCAGAAGTGGAGGTCTACTCGTGCTCTGTCCTTCCTTCATTGTCTTGGCTACTTCAGAGACACTGTAGGACCTTTTAAACTCTGTGTGTCGAGTTCCCGCTCTGATACCAATTGAAATTTCAAGTGTCTCTACTTATGCAGATTTGTGAACTAGCAGTTGCTGCAGCACACTCTTGTTCACTTAAATGTAGGCACAGCAGACAATGAAAAGGACACAGATTTGTTCACCCAGTTCGGCCAATCTGCCTACGTCTGGGGAGGACTATTCTCCAGTCCTCAATCCACTCAATCAAAGGTTCAGATCACACTAGGTTACAACGCACGCAACCTATGCTACTTTAACCCCGTGTGGACTACTCAACACAATCAGAACAAGCTCTGATTTGTGTTAGCACACCCTCTACAATATGTCAGTCTAGAATAGCTACAATTCTCTTCAAGAACTCAGCCTATTCTAGCCTACACTACTCAGCAGGGTTGCTGCAGCAACAGCTGTAACACCAGCTGAAGCACTCTGTCCGCGTCGCTCCAAGGCCTCCTGCCGAGCCGATCGAACCACTCCAAGAGCGCTGCACACTCTGAGTAACTCCCCCTCACTCAGTGACCACCTGCCACTAGTGAGTTCTTCCGCACGAACCTCGACCGAGCCTTCCACCCGTCAGTTCTCCCGCGGCTGCCTTTGATCAACCAACAAGCTCCACAGCTCTAAATTGGCTTCCAGATCAAAGCACGAATCAGTCTCTGCAAGACCTGATTCTCTTCTGCAATACGCACCACAGCTCTGCGCTCAACGCTCTGCCCGTGTGTGTTGATCGAAGAACACCTTCCGTAGCACACCCAGAAAAACCTCTCTCTGAATTTCGTGTCTACTCTCGTGTATCACTCAGCTTCGATCACACTCTACAGCCCTCGAACCTTCTGCTTAAATACCCTCACCACTTTAAGCAATTTCCAGGTTTAGGCCATAATCCCACAAGATCAATTATCTCCTAAAATCTAGGAGATTAGATTTGATTAATATCTTCAATGCCAATCTTCTTTTCTGACAAGTGAACCGTGCTGAAAAATGCTTAGCAGCATTTTAGAAAACCTCCTAAGAGCAAGAACACAAACTGCCATACCTCCAAAACGCACCCAGCACAAACTGTTACTCGGACAGATGAACCAGCACTTGAACCAGCACCTGCTGCAGCACCCCTGCTGTATCTGTTGCTAGCTGTTCTGCTTGATTGCTTGAGCTGCAGCAGCTCCTTGTTCACAAATGACATATGTTGGTTTTGGCAAACCTGCCACACTTGCATTATCAAAACCGAAGCAGAAAATACTCAGAACTAAAGTTTAAAGCAAAAGGCTCACAGTGTGTGGTGTGCAGAAGAGTCAGGACTCGCTAAGTTTGATCAAATTTGATCTACATAATTCAAATGGAGCGTGGCTCGTTGAAGGATCAAACAAAAGCTTCGGAGAACAGCTGCGGACAAACCTGTCGCAGGCTGTTGAAGACCTGAGCTTCTCTCCTTGATATTGTCAGGTAGGCTTTGATGAAGGGGGAGTAGATTCTGAGTTGGAGGAACTCAGAGAGAGACGGACTGATTGGCAGAGTGTGCTGGAGAAGTCGTCTACAGGAGTTACAGCTACTCTGAGATAGAGTGTGTTGAAGCATTAGTGTACTGCACATTGTAATAGGGTAGGCTAAGTCTGAGTGTCATGTCTGTAGCTATTCTCTACTAGAAGTGTGTAGGTAGCACGAAGAGAGTCTATGTGATCAGAATGCTAGCTAGTCTAGGGGGTTAGACTGAGCGAAAGATTTCGATTAGGTGAGAAGTAGAGGTGGGAGTCTTTTGTACTTTGAACCGTGATAGTGAAGTCATGAGGATCGGAGAGTGATCCTCCCCAGACGTAGGCAAGTTGCCAAACTGGGTGAACAAATTATCAGTATTTTTCTTATTCGACAAAAAAATAATTTGTCAAGAAGATACAGGGAGTGCTATAGCAGAAGCTGTAACTCGAGATCAGCAGCGCAGTCAAATTTTAATTGACATCAGAGCCGACCACTCAACATATTGAGTGTGATCCGGGAAGGTGTTGCTGTCATCTATGGCCACCATGAAAGTAGGACAAAGCACCGGCAGACCGTTGTTGCTTGAGGAAGGTAAGTATGTGATGATGCAAGTATGGCAGGTTTGACAAAACCAACATAAGTGAACAAGGAGCTGCTGCAGCTTCAACAATCAAGCAGGCCAGCAGAAGTGAACCAGCAGCAGATACAGCAGGGGATGCTGCAGCAGATGCTGGTTCAAGTGCTGTATCAACTGTTCGAGTAGCAGTTTTGTGCTGGGAGCGTTTTGAAGGTATGGCAGCTTTGTGAGAGTTCTTAGAAGTATTTCTAAAATACTGTTGAGCATATTCCAGCATGGTTTACTTGTCAGAGAAGGAGATTTGCATTAGAGATATTTATCATATCTAATCTCCTAGATTTTAGGAGATAACTGATCTTGTGGATCAATGGCCTAAACCTGGAAACTGCTTAAAGTGGTGTGGGTATTTAAGCAGAAGGTGTTAGGGCTGAAGGGGGTGATCGAAGCTGAGTGATACACGAGAGTAGACACAGATTTTAGAGAAGGAACTTTCTGGGTGCTACGGAGGTTGTTCTTCGATCAAACACACACGGGCAGAGCGTTGAGCGCAGAGCTGTGGTGAGCATTGCAGAAGAGAATCAGGTCTTGCAGAGACTGATTTGTGCATTGATCTGGAAGCCAATTCAGAGCTTTGGAGCTTGTTGGTTGATCAAAGGCAGCCGCGGAAGAACTGACGGGTGGAAGGCTCGTTCGAGGTTCGTGCGGAAGAACTCACTAGTGGCAGGTGGTCACTGAGTGAGGGGGAGTTACTCAGAGTGTGCAGCGCTCTTGGAGAGGTTCGATCGGCTCGGCAGAAGGCCTTGGAGCGAAGCTGACATTGTGCTTCAGCTGTGTGTTACAGCTGTTGCTGCAGCAACTCTGCTGAGTAGTGTAGTATAGAATAGGCTAAGTTCTTTGAGAGGATTGTAGCTATTCTAGACTGACATATTGTAGAGGGTGTGCTGACACAAATCAGAGCTTGTTCTGATTGTGTTGTGTGATCCACACGGGGTTAAAGTAGCATAGGTTGCGTGCGTTGTAACCGAGTGTGCTTGGGACCTTTGGTTGAGTGGATTGAGGACTGGAGAATAGTCCTCCCCAGACGTAGGCTGTTTGGCCGAACTGGGTGAACAAACCTGTGCCTTTGTTCATTGCTTGCTGAGATTATTTCTTGTGAACAAGAGTGTGCTGCAGCAACTGCTAGTTCACAAATCTGTCTAAGTGAGACGCTGTGAAATTTTAGTATGGGTATTGGAAAGCTCGAATGAAAGCATTCTTGAAGGCCATAGATGCGAAGGCATGCAGAGCTGTGATCTCGGAATGGGCACATCCATTGGTGATAGATGATAAAGGAGTAGCACAAAAAATCCGAAAAGAGATGGACTGCTAAAGAAGTTGCAACAGCATCCGGAAACTCCAAAGCTCTTAATGCAATATTTGCCGCAGTTGATGCAAACAATTTTAGGCTGATCTCAAACTGCAACGTCGTGAAAAAGGCTTGGGATACCCTTGAGACAGCTCATGAGGGAACAGACAAGGTGAAGAGCTTGAGAATTCAGATGAGCACCTTAAGATTTGAAAGGTTGAAGATGCTGGATGGAGAGACCATCAGTGAATTCATGCCAAGCTGTGTGACCTATCAAATGAACCTTATGCCCTCAGAAAACCAATACAAGAAGAGAAGAGAGTCAGAAAAGTTCTCCGGTCTCTGATATCAAAGTTTGACATGAAGGTCACAGCCATAAAAGAAGCACAAGATGTCAAGAACATGAGGCTAGAGGCGTTGATTAGTTCGCTGAGACAGTTTGAGATGAAAGTTACAGAGAATGCTATACCACTCTCTGGGAAAGACCTTGTGCTAAAAGCTGAGACAAAGGAGAAGGAGACTGTCCCAGATGATGTAAGGCAACAAATGTCCCCGCTGGTCAAAAACTTTGGCAAGTTCATGAAGAGAATAGACCAGAAACCTTCGTATGCAGGTCAAACATCTAGGGGAGAAATATAAGAGGAGAAAATTCTCAGAGAAGAAACAAGGATGCGGACCAAAGTAGAGAAGAAGGGAAGGACAAGAAGAAGGGGATGCAATGCTGGGAATGTGAAGACTATGGTCACAGACAGACTGAATGTCCGAGCTATCAAAAGAAGAACAAATCCCTTTCTGCAAACAGGAGCGACGAAGACAGTGAAGACGGTGCTAAACAGAAGAGTAATGTTGCTCTGACCACTGTAACAGCTCTAGAAAACACCGGTTCAGTATAGTTAGATACTGTTTATGGTGTTGAAGAGACAGACATCAGTGATGATGAGGAAATCACCGAGGAGTCCATTACATCTAAGTTTGCCCTTATGAACGAGAAATGGCCGGAAGTTATTAAGATCAACAAGGGGTTATTTGCAAAGATATCTTACTTGGAAAGCGAACGAGAGGAGCTACTGAAGACCATTGCCTTTGTGACCGAGCAGTCCAACCAACAACAGGAGGAGTATGCGGTCCAACCATGTTTGTCAAGGCTATGGAAACAGAAGGTGCTGAACCAGAAGTGCAAAGCAAGGAGATGCCAGCTGAACAGCAAAAACAGGTTCTGAAGAAAATGTAAGAAGATGCTACAACAACCTGTGCAGTACGTAGCTGAAACTCGACATGACAAACGTTGTTGCTACTCCTGTGATCAAGATGGTCACATTCAAAAGGTTTGTTCGATACTCAACAAGTACTGGAGGCCACAGAGACAATCCCAGGTTAGCGTCGGAGACACATAGCGGGAAGGAGACATTATGCAAATGCTGCCTATAGTTCATCGAGATCAATGAAGAAAGGCAACTGGTACAACGATGGTGGATGCTTAGGACACTCTACGGGGAGCAGAAATTACTTGACAAATATTCAGCCCTAAAAATACCAAATCGTGAGGCTTGGGAATGGGCTGAAAGGGAGAAATCTCAGCAAACGGACTGTAGACGAGAACAGTCCGCCTAAGCTGAAGACTTTAACGATCATGGAACGAATGAAGGCAAAGTCTAGAAATTCCAATGATCAAATGAGAATTGAACACAGTTGGTGGGGATCTGCTACAGCACTCTGTGGACCACAAAAGCTGAGGCAAACTGGGCAAAAGATAGATTTTGCTATAGCAACCCGTGATGATTTGAAGCTAAAGCAAAATCGTCGAGAAGCTTGAAGATGCACGGAGAAAGTCCAGAGAATTACTGCCATTGTCTCAAAGGTTCAAGAAGCTTTACAAACTTCATTAAGTGGCCTACAGGTGTCATCACACGGTTGGAGGAAAAACTTACAAGATAAGGATCCTCAAGTTTTGATTTAGGAAACGAAATCTTAAACAACTTTGCAAGAATCTAGGAGGAGATTCTGATAATGACGTGCTCTCGAATCCAAAGGAAACAAGGTTTTTGCCTCCGATAATCAAAAAAGCTATAAGAGGAAGGATGAGGTAGTTCTTTGAGGATCATCGAAAAAGAAACCGAAGCAGAAAATACTCACAACTAGAGTTTAAAGCAGAAGGCTCACAGTGTTGTGAGGTGCACAGAAGAGATCAGGACTCACTGAGTTTGATCAAGATTTGATCCACAGAATTCAACTTGAGCGTGACTCGTTGAAGGATCAAACAAAAGCTTCAGAGAACAGCTGCGGACAAACCTCTCCTTGATATTTTCAGGTGGGTTTTGATGAAGGGGGAGCATATTCTGAGTTGGAGGAACTCAGAGAGAGACGGACTGATTGGCAGAGTGTGCTGGAGAAGTCGTCTACAGAAGTTACAGCTACTCTGAGATAGAGTGTGCTGAAGCATTCTGTATACTGCACATTGTATTAGGATAGGCTAAGTCTGAGTGTCAGGTCTGTATCTATTCCTTACTGAAAGTGTGTAGGTAGCACGAAGAGAGTCTGTGTGATCAGACTGGTAGCTAGTCTAAAGGGTTAGACTGAGCGAAAGATTTCGATTAGGTGAGAAGTAGATGTGAGAGTCCTTTGTACTTTGAACCGTGATAGTGAAGTCTTGAGGATCGGTGAGTGATCCTCCCTAGACGTAGGCAAGTTGACGAACTGGGTGAATAAATTACTGTGTCTTTATTATTCGTCAGAAGAATAATTTCCTCAGGAAGATATAGAGAGTACTACAGCAAAAGCTGTAACTCCAAAAGCTGTAACTCGCAGCTCAATCAAATTTAAGCCAAGATTCAAGATGTAACTCTATGGACTAGCACATGACTAAAAAAATAACAAAAGAAGGAACGAATGGATTTAGCCCCCTTCAGAAGCCAACGAATGGATTTAGCCCCCTTCAGAAGCCCCTAGATGAACTCAATCAAGCTATGTCCACTTCGGTCGTCACCGCTGCAAGTTCTGCTCCTCTGCAGACCATCAAACCTCATGCCACCGTATTACACCCACTATCCGCACGCCGATGCTGCTCTGACGCGCCCCAAGGACCTTCTCAATTGAAGTCTTCTTGATCTCTTCTCACTCTTGCGAAAATCTTCTTCTCTCAAAATCAATTTCTGCTTCCCTTGTCGCGCTTTTGACAGCCCATGTCGCGCTTTTGCTCAGTGGGAGAGCGCCTCTTAGTTTGGATCCCCTTCTTATGAGTGCTCCAGTTATTCCTCTTGCGAAACCTGGAGTAGGGGTTAGGCCGGTCGCAGTGGGAGAGGTTTGGCGGCGTCTTACGTCGAGGGTGGCTCTGAGTGCTGTTAGAGCTTCAGCGACGACTTATTTATTGCCTTTTTAGTTGGGGGTGGGAGTGAGAGGGGCAGCAGAGGCTATTACACACTCTTTAAACCACTTGATGGGGAAGCATTCAGCCGATTAGGGGCTAGGGGTTTTAAAGGTGGATCTCACAAATGCTTTTAATCTAGTCAGTAAAGAGGTTTTCTTGGAAGGAGTGCGGCTGCATTTCCCATCGCAGAGCGCTTGGGTTGAGTATTGTTATGGGTCTCAAGCTTTGCTCTTTTTTGGAGAGTCGACCATTCTTAGTTGTCGGGGGTGCAGCAAGGCGATCCTTTGGGGCCATTGCTTTTTGTCGTCGCTTTGCAGCCTTTGCTACGTCGGATTGGAGAATTGTGTCCTCGTTTGATGTTCAACGCTTGGTACCTGGACAGTGGTATATTGATGGAATATAGAGAGGATTTGTCGGTGGCGTTTGGGGTCATTCGGGATTCGGGGTCACGGCTAGGGTTGGTGGTGAACCATACCAAGTCCTTATGGTGTTGCCCAGGGGGTGGCAGGAACCAGCCTCCGGAGGTGCCAGACGGGGTAGTGGTCTCGGACTCCTCGGCTTCATCTGTTTTGGGTAATCCTATTTCAGCGGATGGGATAGAAGCCGATGGGGTGGTGGGGAAGCGATTTCTAGGCATTCAGGCCATTCTAACTGAGGTGTCTAAGTTGGATAATCCGCAGCTGGAGTTGTTGCTTTTGCGCGCCTGCGTAGGCATGCCGAAGATGATGTATAATTTGTGGTGTTCACCGCCCGATTGGATTGAGGGGTGAATTTTCTCTTTCGACACAGCGGTGCATCAGAGTTTGATGCATATATGGAACACGGGTTTCACGATGGAGCAAAGAAGATTGGTGGGTTTACCTCTTAAGTTTGGCGGGCTTGGAATTCCGGTGGGAAGCGATGTGGCTCTCTCAGCTGCAGTGGCCTCCTTGGTGCCGGCTGGAGGTTTGTGGGAGATGCTTACGAAGGATTCGTTCTCTTCGTCCAGGTGCAGAGTCTTGCTTGAGAGGTGAAATTTGAGATTTCGTCCTACCTCCCCAGTTGGATTGGATGAGCTTAGGTCGAAGGCTAAGCTACAACAGTGGCTTACCTTCCTGGCTGCGGAAGCCATCAGGGTAGAGATCAAGGCGCAGGGAGGGGTCCGGGTGAGTACTCTGGTGGATGTTGTTTCTGCGTCGGGGAGTGGTATTTGGACCACAGCGATACCTACGCCTTTCTCTGGGCTTCATATGAGCCCGGCGGCGTATTGCTTGGCCCTCAGGTACCGTACCGGACACGATGTGTTTGCAATTTCCCGGGCTTGTACGGCCTGTAGGGGGTTTCACACGTCCGACGCGGCGGGGGATCACGATTCCCATTGTCTGGGTGGGAGGAGGAGGATTCGAAGGCATAACGCGGTGAGAGATGCGTTATACACCTTTTTTAGGGAGGCTAATTTTGGGGCCTAGGCTGGAGGTGGCTGGCCTTCTCGATGGGGGAGAGAAGCCAGCGGAGATTTTAGTTCTGGCTTGGGATCCAGGGAGGGATCTTTTTGTGAATGTATCCATTGTCTCTCCTTTTGTGAGAGGAGGAGCAAGAAGGGGGTCAGGGGAGGCTGCTAGGAGATCAGAGAAGAGGAAGATCTCTAAGTATGAGGCTTTTTGTTCAGCCAATGGTCTTATGTTCGAGCCTTTCATCATGGAATCTGTAGAAGGTTTCGGAGCGAGGGCGGATCAGTTGATCAGGACAGTGGCGGCGAGGTGCGCGGAGGCTAAGGGTATGGAGCCGCCGGCAGCGCTCTCCATTTTGAGGCAGAAGTTGTCTTTTGTTTCGCAGAAGGCATTGGCAAAGAAAGGACTTCGATTAGCTCCGTCTTTCCCTTTTGGCTTTGAGCTCTCATTTGTAACTGTCTCTTTTTGAGTTATAAGAAAAAATTTCTGCTTTGGTACTCTAAATCCCCAATTTCAATTCCTTTCATATACGATCCAAAACTCATCTTAAGGCTAAATGAGCTAAAGACCTTGACCAAAGTTTACCTAACTTGGAGTTTGCCTAAAAACAACTTAGTTCTAAAGCCAAAAACAACTTGGCATAAGTCAGAGCCGGAACAAAGCAGACTTTGGCACAGAACAAAATACAACATTGCTCAACAGTTATATATCTTTCAACTGGTTTCTGGCTGATGTAATTAGTTTTATCGGAACTTTTACTTGTCTTCCTAGTTCAACAAATTAATATGATTGTTGATTCCCATGAAAATGAATGAAATGATGGATGCTTTCGTGTCCTGTCGGGAGGACACTTTGGCCCTCAGACAGCTCTCAAATGTTTAGACCACGAATGTGGTGTGTGGTGTCTAAGGATGAGAGAATAATTTGTGTATTATACTGTGTGTTACAGAAATGTTACATACAGTATCAAAGAATTTGCTGTTTTCTGATAAAAGCCAGCTCGGCCGTTGTATTATGAGCTGATGAAACTGAGAAGCACAACTGCATATAAGCCTGCCAGCAGCCACGTTAGAAGTCCTGAGCCCTGATCACAAAATCACAGTGAAAAATTACTTGTTGTATAGCTGATGTTAGATCATTATGTGACACAAGTGGCAGAGTCAGAAAAGATATTGAACCTTGAAAAAGTTCAGCCGTGGAGAAGTTGCTGAAGAAGGAATAAGTCCTGTAAACCCAATATCATAAGCAATGCTCCCATCATGCTTGAACAATCCAAAGTTCCTCTCTGATGTCGGTCCGGGCTTCAAATTCTCATTGAACAATGCAAAAACATAAGCCTTCACCACCTTCTTAGGCCTGAAAGGCGTCCCCTTCTTCTTCATCACCAATTTCAACAAGTTGTAGTTAAAAGTCCTTGCATTTTTCAGGGTTGCTCCGACTTCATTCTCATCCCCTTTCGAGGCCCACCCAGTCTCTGACACAATGACTTCCATTTTGTCAAACCCAATGCTCTCCAGTGCAGCATATGCAGCGTCTATCTGAGCCATAAACATGTTGTCGTAGTGCAGCTTTGTTTTGGCGTCTGTAATTCCTTTGTTCTTCTGGAATAACGCATAGTTTATGTCTATATGCTCTGGATCACTGATGTAGGCCAGGAAAGGGTAAGCATTGAAGTAGAAGGGCGAGTTGATTTGCGAGAAGAATTCAAGCAATGGCTTCATGTAGACAAGGACACTCTCTTTGAATGTGCCTGCAGATGGGGGGAAGGAAGAAGCAAAAACAGCTGCAGAATGAGGCGAATTGACCTCCACAGTTTTTGCCAAGTTGAGTCTGTCCAGTGCAGTGTACACATTTCTAACTGCACCTAGTAAGACCTCAGCTACCTCCACATTACCATTCCCAAGCACTTCATTTCCAACTGCAATGCCTCTGATTTTGGTTCCAGGAAGGAAAGCCTCCACGTTTTCTTTCACCCATGACATTGCACGGTCCTCGCTCAGGCTCATGTCTTTCAAAAACTCATTCCCCAGCCCCACCGTGATTTCTATGTCTGACCCTTTGAAGGCTGTCAGCACATCATGGTCAGCATCATATATTCTTACATTCTTTATTTTGGCTGCTTTGAGAAGGGTCACTACGCTCCCCGGTGGCGGGAGATTATCTGATATCCTTCCATAGTTGACTCCGTATGTCCCCGTGAACCCCAAAACTGCGCAAACAAAGGCAAAACAGTCAGCACAGGAACACAGTTAAAAAGAAAAGTAAGTGTGCCATACCACTCCCAAAGAAGGCCGATGATATGAGCAAGCAAATGAGGAAGAAAGAAGAGAAACCCATCAGCTTGGAATTAAGGTGGATTAACAATGCAATAGCATGCTTCTTATAACAGGGAATAAGGTAAAAAAAAAACTATGAACATGGCAATATGCAAAGTCTTCTGACATTGTCGAAGGAAGATCACCAGCGGCAACAAACTGGATACAATACTTCTGATTCCGGCATGCAATAGAATAGATTATAAAGAGATTCCTTTCCTCATTGATACATCAAATGAGATTAGCTTGAAGAGGTCTTGGGAGGATTCAGATACCTCCCTTTTATGTATCTTGCCTTTCTCTTAAAGTATGCCTTTTACTGTCAATTCAAATGGACATACCTTTCTTGGAATGTTTCACATTGATAAAAATGTTTTGTTAAGATACCTTTAGGAGAAAAGTGGCCTGAAAAATACCAACATGAACAAGTTAGTCAATGATCATGACGCAGAAGAAACCTGGAAAATATGTCTAATAGGCAAAAAAGGTATTCAAATACAACCATTACATATATAAATGTATCAAAGGGTGAAGACATAACATAGGTTCTACATGTGCTTGAAACTTAAGTACAAAGTTCCTCCTAGTCGAACAAGCAGCAACTGATTAGTTCTGACTGCACAACTGATAAATTATATCTAACATGGACAACATTAAACGGCAGCCCTCCAAAGAGTAAATAAGGAGTGACAGATAAGTCAGAGAGACCCATGAGATTATATTTTATTTAACAGTTGACCGAGGAAGGTGCTGGGTGCTGCTGGGTATCCGCATGACCCATTTGGTTATTATTGAACTTTCCGTTCTCAACATATCCCAATTCTGGCTTCTCGCCTTCATCTGCACTTGCTGATTTTTCATGCTTCTCTTCAGTCTCAGTTGCAGGTGAGATTCCATTAGCTTTCTCTTCCTTAGCTGGATCATTTGCCTTCTCAGCTTGCACCTTTCCAGACTTTCTGCCATTTTCAATGAGCTCCTCTTCTTTTGGTTCTTCTTCAACTTTGGGTGCTCCACTATTCAACTTCTCTTTATCAGCTGTCTCACTTGTGATATCAGAAGAAGCGTTTGGGTTGGGTTCTTCAGTTATTTTAGAGTCGTTTTCATATTCGACTTCCATGACATCAGTTTTCTCAGCAATTGCATCATCAGTGTTCCCTTTCTTTTCAGCCTTCTTCTCAGATGAGTGTTCTTCAGTATCAGTTATCTTTGTCTCTTCCTGCTTCTCAGTTTCCTTTTCCCCTTGATCTTCTTCCATATTAGTAATATTGGGTTCCACCGACTTTTCAACCTTCTTATCCCCCTGGTTTTCTTCAGCACCGGTTATATTGGTCTCCTCTTGCTTTTCAGCCTTACAATTGCCTTCAATTTCTTCAGTATCAGTTACATTGGTCTCCTCTTGACCAGCTTCTTCCATATTGACATCTGAACTCTTCTCATCAGTGTGTGGTGTCTTCTCTACACCAGAATCCTCATTTTTCTTCCCAGCATCATTTGCTTCTGAAACTTCTTTCTCACCCTTGTCCAAATCCTCTGATTCTTTCTTATCCTTTGAAGCTTCTTCATGAACAGCTGCAGCTTCCTTGCCACCTTTCTTAGAACCAGATGACTTGCGGCTACGCTTCTTCCCAGGTTCAATTTCAGGGGAGGGACTTGCTTTCACTTTCTCACTGATCCTCGTTGACCTCCTAGGAGTCTCACCATTTCCCCAATCAAAGTGCGATAAAGGGGGATTCCCTGGGTGAGATTTCAAGTACTGCTCCAGCTGTTTCCGATTGTTAATCTCCTCCCCTGTTGGAGCAATAAACATTATCTCACTCTTCTTTGGCGTTCCCCCGAGCTTCGGCAGAAACTACAGTCATATAACAGCAAGGTTTAGAATTTGACAGGACTTCAAGTTAACTAGGCACTAGAATATGAATGAAAACTACAGAAAAATATATTGCAAGAAGCTCCATATGAACATCAAAGAAGCAGCAACATAACCCTCAGTCAAACTAAGAGACTGCCAAATAAAAATATCACGCTTTGTTGGACTTATAATGATACCGAAATAAATATATGTCCAATACCAAACATTCTAGAATATCATTCCGGGATTCAATATTCAATCAATTTCATCACAATATTTCCATTAACCAGATGGACTCTACGATATTTATGAGAAAAAAGTGGAACTATTCCCTTGGTTTTTTGATAGAAAGAATCATGGATATGATTCCAGATCCAATATTTACAAAGGAAAACAGAAGCACATAACTAACAGCTTTGAAAAATTTCACAAGTCTAGTAAGATAAAGAGACTGGACTAAATATACATATACACAAATTCAAAGAATCCAAAATGCCAAAGCAGTGGAAATCAGGACACACTTCTACGGATCCTTTAAGTAGCATAGCAATAAGTGTAGTTGCTCTCGTGCTAAAACACAGTCGGAGCTTAACCCCCAAAATATGAGCCAAATAATCAAAGCAAATAATAGATGGGACAAGTGTCAAAACCAGAAAAATGCATCACAGGAACTGTACTAAGTAAAGCTAATATTCTTTCTAATAATTTTACTATGGTAACACCAATGTTGAGAGCATGTAGAGAACGCTGTAATAATTACAAAGCAACCAAACACCATTTTTTATATTTGTCAATAAGAAAATGGCAAAAGATGTCCCAGTAGGTTTTCAATGCATAAATCATTCTCAACTTCCAAGAGCAGGTTGTAGCGAAACACATAGAAACTGGAAAAGAAAAGAAAAAAACACAAAGTCCAATGATGCAACTATTAGATAAGAAATATTTATTGCCGTGGTAGCATTAAAACAGATAAATACCGAATAAAAAATACATGAACATTTTAAAAGCAATCAGATTGGCTTCACATAATCAAATGAAATAATGACAGAGAGGCTGTGCACCTATGAACTGGGGATGGTAAATTATATATTTCATTGTATATGGGAATACGAATTTGAATTAGAGAGAAGAAGAATGTGTGCAATATAATCACAGAAAGATGGAACCATTTCTTTCGTTTGTCATAGACCAAACATGCAGCTACAGAAACCTTAAACACCCCACTAATAGATTATATCTAACAGTGACAACTTTATAAAGCCAATTCCATTAAAAGAAATATGTAAAATGAATATTCACATTGGTTACCAGCCAATATGAAAATTGTCTAATTGACAAATCATTTATTTTCTAAGCAATACACGGCCTAGTTAGGCTACACAGTTTGTAGGTCTCAAGGATGTTTGACTAGATGCATACAACAAAAGAAGGACATCAGCTGAAACTAATTCAATCACTCAACATTTCCAAACCAGGACTCACAGAACAACATCCATAGTGTCATATGCTAAAGAGAAATATGAATACAGCATGTCATGGCACTACTGACCAAGCAAATACAATGAATTCCAAAGTGTCATTTACTTTGACTGGGAAATTGCTGCAGTCAGTTCCATCACTTGTTCGGGCACTATGGAAGGTTGCCTATCAAATGGATTGCTTTTGAAGATGTACCAATAGAAAAAGGCAACAGTTTTTGGATAATAAATACAGGTGATCAGTCTTGATAGACTAACTTGTACAGTACATGACACCAAATTTGAAATCAGTCCCATTTCCATCCAACTGTATCTTGAGACACCTAATATTTCTTTTTCGCTCAAGATTTAGAAAGAGCTACAACTGAACCGCGCATAAGATCACAAATCCCCAATTCTGTTTTTAAAAAAAAGCCCTAGCTTTCAAAAAACCCCCAATTGAGTAGCAAGACACGGTAAACCCCTACACTTCCACTCACCATCAAAGCCCAATCCATCCCACAACAACCTAAACCCTGAATAAGACTCCCAGCAAAACTAATTCAACAAAACCCTAATTCTCTGATGACCCACAAACCATACATAGATCTAACCCTAAATTCTGAATTACAGAAACAACTTCACCAAACACAACCAAAATTTGCAAATCAAGCACACAGCAAGGGAACGAGAGAAAGAGAATCAAGGAGAGGGAGCATGAAACAGACCAGTTTCTTCCAAGCAGGAGGAGCGGGCAGCTCGAGGGAGACAACTTCTTCACCACTCGACATCCTCAACTATTTCTTTCACTCTCACCTGCACACAAAAATTAACGGAGGCACAGAGCTGTAAAATGAAAATCAGAATATAAAAGAAGAATTGCTTAGAGAAATGAAAAAGGTCGAGGGGTCAGATTACCTCGAGGAAGAAATCCAAAAGCAAAATTGCAGCAGAAAAATTCTCTCTCAAACTGAGGAGTTGTGGAAGACGATGATCTAACCGTCAAGATGTTTTCTCTGCCTCTCCCAACCTTTTTATATATATTTATTTATTTATAATTTACTCGTTGGTATCGAGGGAGGGAGGGAGCTGATAAAGTGACGGGCAACGCAGAGAATCGGAGCCGAACGATTTAAGATTGATGTGAACGGAGGGCTGCGATTTGTCGGTTAAAGTTGTTTTTTGACCATGGCTGCACCCAAATCCAGAGTTGGAGCAGTCGTAAGAAGGACGCGTGTAGACAGAAATGAGATGAAATTTTGATTTTGATTTTGATTTTTTGAAAATGAATAAAATAAAAGTAAGCGGATGAGGGTTTGATCGTCGGCCCACGTGACAGCCCATCGATTGCTGAGAACCATTCAGATTAATCTAATCAGCAGGCCCTCCTCTTCTTTTCCACTTCCTAAATAAACAAAGTTCACCCTTAATTATTTGATTCAAATGTTAGGATCAAGTTAAACCAATTAAAAAGTTTATATGTTTATATAAATATTTCAAGTATCATAATCTAATTGTTTACATGAAAAATAAGTATTCTGATTATATAAATTACAAAATACATGTCATCATCATCCTCCATGTAATCTTCCGCTTCATTGTCAGCATTGCCTAACATAATTTCAAATGCTATCAAGTTTCGTACTTGATTCATCTAGTCTTTTCGAAATACATCAAATAGATTGAATCAGTTATGCCCATCAACTCGTGTGATAAAATAGGTATCCTCAACTGATACATGCGAATAAGGTTATGTAGAGTAAATGTAGCAAGAATTATATCAATTTGGCACACATCTGACACATGAGGCATGGTCCAAAGTATTTCCCAAGTGTTTTTCAAAACACCAAATGCTCATTCGATAGTTGTCCTCAATGATGAATGACGATAATTGAACTTTTCATAAATTCCAGATAAATGTTAATCATTCCTGATATGTGAGAACAAACTTCTGTCTTTGTACTGTCCAAATACCGTGTATTTGGAACACCAAATAATATTTACATGTGAAATATAAATCGAAATTATATTTGTTATATAACGTAAACGAGAATTATATACCTGGTGTAAGATGTGGAAAATAATATTTGGATTGAGTTAACTAGCCTCTCCGAACAGTTTGATCGTGCACACTTCCTTCCCATCCGATGTGTGTGTATGTAAAAAAGTATATCAAAAGAGCAACATGAAAAAACATTCCATATTTTTATTCTCTTAGGTCCTCGGTACAAAACATCATGATTATCATCTAATATAGCTTCGATATGAGTGTCATCAAGAGCACCAATACAATCCTACATATAAAAAAACTTTTAGGACAACTTTTAGTTTAGAACAATATATTTTGAACATTTTGATATATTTAAGTACATTAAAATAAGGTGAATACATTTTGCTGTTATTAATTTTTTGAGGTACCAAGTTCAATGAGGTATGTGGTCTCACAATATCAAACGACAGATCCTTCAAAGCATCTAACACGAGGATAAAATACTTATGCACCGTGGAGGGCATGTATTTAAATGTATCAGCAACATGAAAAAAATTTAGAAATGCCTTACTTTCCAAAACCAATTTCTCAAATGCCCTAGTTTCCAAAATCCTTTCTGAAATGCCCTACTTTCTAATGAATCCGGGCTTCCAAAGCCCGGATTGTTTGAAAATCGATAATTTCGGTTTCAGAAAATCCGGAAAGATCAGAAAAAACATACAATCCGGTTTTTCAAAACCCACACTGGTTACAAATCAAACGGATTCCATCAAAATAAGAATCCGGCCTTGAAGAAACCGGAATCATTGAATATTTAAAAATCCTAAAACACACAACACAACATATCACCATAAACCCTAAACGCAAGTTCTGATGTTCAACAAAATAAACCCTAACCCCCAAATCACAACTAAACCCTAACCCCTCAAATCGCAAATATACAACAACTCACCTCGAAATCCCCTTCAACTCACCGAATTCAGATGTTCAACAAAATAAACCCTAACTCCCAAATCACAACTAAACCCTAACCCCAAATCACAAATATACTACAACTCACCTCGAAATCCCCTTCAATCCTTCCTCCCATTGCGTCCGGCTTCGTCGGCGTGGCTTGTCCGGGCATGCGGCGGCTTGTGGCGTCGTGCAGGTGTGACAGATATGAGAGAGGCGGCGACCGAGTGGGGAGAGAAGGGAAGGAGTCGAGCAGAAATTTATTCTGCTTGAGTCTGGTGTTTTAAAAATTGGATTATTAATAACTCTGGATTTTTTAAAAGCGGATACATTAAACACGTAGGATGTTGGGACGGAGCCGTTTGATTTGTAACCTGTACGGTTTTTTTAAATTCGGTTGTATGTTTTTCTGATCTTTCCGGATTTTTTGAAACCGGAATTATCGATTTTCAAATAATCCGGGCTTTGGAAGCACGGATTCATTAAAAAGTAGGGCATTTCATAAAGGATTTTGGAAACTAGGGCATTTGAGAAATTGGTTTTGGAAAGTAAGGCATTTCTAAAAAAATTCCAGCAACATCTAGATAGGAAATTCCTTTAGCCAATATGTATAGGCGCATGCCTACTTGTTCCATAACCATGATATGTTTGCTATTAGCTAACAGTTATCTTGACAACATTAAGTTGACCAGTTTCACAAGTATTTTTTCTATTAATCTTAATTGTTCATGACATAAACGAGGATGTACAAATACCAATCTGTGCATATATTCAGCACCAGTTTCACCTCCAGATCTAATTCTAATCTTTTTGGAGCTGCAACCAAATTTGACAACTTCTGAAGTGCAATCCTCGACATTGTTTAATAAATCCTTCATTCTATCAACACACATTATGAGTACAACGACATTTAGTTTAGAACAACATAGAACAATCATACAACTTTCTCATCCATTATGAAGCAAAGGAAACTCAAATATGCAAAACAGTCAAAGACCCAACAATATTACAAATCAGTTCAATGACGCTCATCACACCATATGACTGTCACAACAACACAAGTCACAATAAAGTTAAATAAGTTGGCACCAACCTTTAAACCATCGTATAACAAGCTGGCTCAAACCATTAGGGCCATAACTCGCTCATTTGACATTTTTTTATCATCTCCCATTTATCTTCATCATTTGTCAAAACCACAAACATCTTATCGAGGTGTTTTTTGACGAGATGTACTACGCACCGCCCAACGTATCTAGGATCACGCATTTTCACTTGTTCCAAACTGGACAGAGTTGCACAGAGTCTAGCTTCATGGATTTAAAGGTCAGTCGTGTAAAAAATTTGAAACCCTTTGTCAAAGTCGTTGACTTTTCTTGGCTTAGAAAAAGTAGTCTCTCCAATTCTTCTTTTATTTGAGCTGGAAGTATTCGTAAGGACCTACTCCAATTAGCTTCATCTGACAAAGTCTGCACCCTTGGTAATTCTTATACATCATCACTATCCCTTGACTCTTCCTTAACATGATCCCTTAATTCCGGATCATATCCCTATCCTATCCCCTTAGAATAGGCCTTCACCAATGCCGAAAAAAATATTTTTCAATTCTTCGCAAATCTTCCACCAAAAACTGGACAACAAAGATCCAAATCATGAAGCTTGTTCTTTATTACGTACTTTTCAGCACCACCTGTCATGTATTTCAAAAACAACAAATCACCAATAAATCAACCATATCAACCAATATACAAATTAACAACAATATGTATAATGTATCATGTGTAAATGGATTTTATACCTGAATGAATTCTTGTAGTCTGTCACACGAAGCTCCTCCTCAGTTGGTATATCGTCGTCATTGAAAGCAATTCCGGACAACTTGTTCATGGTTGTCTAAGCTGACCATTTCCCTTCACAAATGTTGTAATGATTCACCATATGTTTCGATTTTTTCTTTTGGGATACTTGTGAATTGTAAATGCTTTCCACCCGTGTCCAATCTATTGGACTGTGATTCCCTATATTTTTTAATTCGATCAAAATTTTAAACAGTCTTTGACTTTCTTCCGGATGCCACATAACTAATACATTTTACATGTTAATATTTCACATAATTAGAACAACATTTAACCACAAAAACTGCCCACACAATTCCAATTAAAATTAATAACAACAACATCCTTGCACATGATCACCAAAGAGCAGCCTACCACATAGCAGCCTAAATAATTACACAAAGCAGATCACCAAAACTGCCAACACCAACAGACCATCGCTGCTTGAAACCAAGCCTAGCACCCTAAATTGCAACCAAAACACATAGCAAATCACCAAAACTGCCAAAACCAAGAAACCATCACTCCAACAAATCAAACATAGCACCCTAAATTGCAATCGGGAAACTATTACACACAACAAATCACCAAAACTGTCAAAACTAAGAGTGCATCGGTGCTCGAAATCAAGTCTAGCACCCTAAATGGTAGCCGAAACAATTAGACAATCAATCAGCAATATAACCGCAATTAAAGACCAACAAAATCAAAACAACCATAAGGCAAGCACCCTCAACTACCTGGAAAGAGAAAATCGCAACAACCTGAAGCGAATCACAACCGACTAGCTGTAGGAGAGCAATTACACTAAGCACAAACAACAACCACAATCGAAGCACGAGCAATCAGAGTTAAATCTAGAAGCAACAAGTTGTCGGAGAAAATTCACCGACATCGAACCATAAGAGTCCACCAAAATTGCCCGATACAGCTTGCCCCGTAACCCACCTTACCTATTTCTATTCCGAATGAAAGTTAAACGTCTATTCTACTTGAGCTGTTCGAGATCGCTTGTTAACTGTTTCACAAAGCATTAGCAGATTGCGTTTTGGTGATTGTTAGTTGCAATGGAAACAGTACGAAGAAAAGTAAACGACACAGGATATGTTTACCCTGTTCAGCTCACCGAGCCTACTCAGGGGGTTACTCGGAACCCCAAGTGGGAATCACTTCACAAATATTTGATCAAGTACAATAGATCTTTAAGTAACCTATCTTCAATAGTTACCACTATGTAGTTGAACTAATGTGAGTGCGTCTGACTCCCTCAGACGGAGATCCTCCTCTTCCCACTTCGATTTGCCTCTGCAAATCGGTAATTCTCTTCCTGAGAATATCATACCTGAAACACAGTCTGTTCAACACTGTTCTTCAGCTCATGGCAATCAAGCTTTTTCTCTGTCGACTTTCCAACTAATTCTGATGATGATCGCCAGTCAATTGCTCCGATCTGCCTCCGTTCGATAATCTGGGTTTTTCGTCATGCCTTCTGCAAATTTCCAACTCTGCATAAATGGAATAGATCCGTTATTTTTCATCTTTGGAAAGGAGATAATGTTCGATCACACTTTCCGGAATTCGGAGCGAATCCAATCTGAATAACGTAGAATCTGATCTTCGGAGCCCCAAATCCAGGAGAGAATATCTTCGGAATCTCTTTCGAATATTTTTTTGATGATACACTATATTCGCATATCTCCGACTGATAGTACTACAACTCCTGTCTGACAGATACTATTACACCTTTTGTCACAGCCGAGTTTCTTTGCACTGTTTGTCAAAAATATGTCATTCAAAGATCCGTGAACTATTAGGATCTAACATTCTCCCCCTTGATATTTTTTTGACAAAACTGTCTCTTCATAGGGTGCGAAAGGCATGTATCTACCAAGTGTCGAATTCTCTCCTTTCAATACTCCCCCTTTTTGCAAATAAAAGTGACAAGGATATACAAACATAGACATGGGTGGCTTCACATTCTCTGCAACACATTACTCCCCCTTCTTGTTAGCCTCACTGTTCTTTTGTCTTATTCTACTGTCCCATATATCTTAGACAGTCGTGTTGCAACAGAGGATTCCATCACTTCCTCATGTTGTTTAACCGTCTCAGCAACTGACTCAGGTTCAATGTTCTTTGGAGGAAAACTGACTTGAACAGCCTCAGCATCACCCATCTGCCTCTTTGTCTGCTTCACCGGAGACTGTCTCAGCTGCCGGATCCTTTCTCTCTCGTGACAATGCATACTTTGAACCCAAATTCTGCTTCCTTTACCTTCTTCTCAGTCTTCTGAGCAAATAGCTTGGCTTATCTCGAGGCCTGACCCTTTTTCTGAACAACAGACTTCACACATTTTCTTCTTTGAAATAGGTCTATTTCAGACTTGTCTGCCAAAGACCTTTTGACCGACTTCGCCTTTTATCGCCGAGTCGTCTCAGTCCTCTTGGCAGGTAACTCCCCATGACTGCCAGAACTTGTAGCCACTTGATCTTCCTTAGATTTTCTCCATTATCAACAACTTCAACCTCCTTCTTCGAGGCTGGTTCAGGTTCAACTGTTACAGATTTCGGAATGAAGGATTATCCGAGGGCTTCTTCTTCTTTTCTCTGCCCCTTTTTGGCACTTGGAGCTTTCACCTGGATGCTTTGTGAATATATAGGAGCGAATTAGAAATTCAAAACTCAAATTTCAAAACAATTTGCTGATTTCTTCTTTCCAAAGTATCTAGAACATATGACCTGTCACACAGCTCTGCTTCACCCAACATGAGAGACAGACATCAGAATCTCTGCCTTTAGATGCTTAACCAGTTTATCAGTTTCTTAAGAATTATTCTACAACAAGCATATCTGAACCTGACTAAATGTCAACAACATAGAGACCCAAGGCGAGTCTAAGTGTTTCAAACTGAGTACTGTTCAAGGCTTCAGTGAAAATGTCTGCTAGCTGTCCATCGGTGGATACCTGTTTCAGAGTAATGATCTTCTGTTCAACCGACTCACGAATGTGGTGATGCTTGATGTCAATTTGTTTGGTTTTGGAATGTTGAACAGGATCCTTCGAAATGTTGAATGCACTCAAGTTGTCACAGAATAGAGTCATCTCCCCCTGTTTCAGACCATACTCTTTCAGCATCTGTTTCACACTTGTCAAGTGACTTTCTTTGGGGTTAGCCTAGTACCTAGCATATACTCTAACAGCATAACAAATGTCGGGTCGACTGGCAGTGAGATGGAGTAGGCTGTCGATCATGCTCCTGTACAGGGTCTGTTGCAAACTGACTCCAGATTCATCTTTTGTGATTTTTACATGTGTAGTGGCAGGAGTGTGCTTATGGCTGACATTTTCCAATTTGAACTTCTTCACCAAGTTCCTAGCATACTTTCTCACTTGCAGACCAAGATAGTGAGTCATTTCATCCACCACACTCATCTGAAATTCCCTCTGCATCTGTTCAACAAACTGATTCACCAACTTCTGTGATCGAGATCCAAATACTATGTCAGCCACATAGATTTGCGCAATGATGAGTTCCTTCTGAACGTGAGTGTTGTCTTCTCCTCCTCGTACATAGCCATGTTGAATGAGAAATATTCTGAGATGTTCATACCATGCTTTGGGCGCCTGTTTCTGTCTGTACAAGGCCTTTTTGAGACGATGCACATGATCCGGGAGATGTGTGTCTTCAAAGACCTTAAGCTGAGCAACATATACTTTTTCATTCAGCGGCGGACCCCGAATAATGTTGGTCATCGGATGATTTTAAAGCCGCGGAGGTTGAATAGCTGGAACTGGCTTTGGTTCTGTATCAGATACATGTTCATCATCCCGAATTTCTGGTATAGGGTCTGACACACCTATCCATTCTTCCTGAGACGGCTTGCTAGTTTCTATATCAGAACAGACAACATCATCTTCATATGTGCTGATCGAATAATCTGAGCCTTGAATCGCCACGTTAATTGACTCCACAACAGTAAGGACTCTGTTTTGTGTTCCAGGGTGAACAAGAACTCTGTTCAGAGTGTAACAGGCAATTGATCTCTTCCGCCCAAAAAGTGAGAGTTACCCCTTTTCCATGAATCATGACCCGCATCATCTATTGAAGGGTACGATTCTTTCTCTCCGCTACTTCATTTTGTTGGGGCGTTATGGGTGCTGAGAACTGATGAAGCATTCCCTGTTTTAGACAGAACTATTCCATATCGTTGTTCTCAAATTCCTTACCATGGTCACTCTCTGATTCTGAGTTTTCTGATTTGGTGCTGGTAGCCTCTGTCACAGTAGTGAGAGCCAGATAGTTAGACTCTTCCCCTTCTGTTTCAGTCTCGTCTGTTTCACTATCACACCACCCGGCTAAGAGTGCCCGTCTCTATTTCTTAAGGGTGTTCGTGCATTCTGCTTGAATGTGGCCAAATCCTTCACATTCTCGACATTGGATCCCTTTACCTTTTGCTTCCTTTGGAATCTCAGTGGTTCTATTTTTTTTTTTGTTGAATTGTCCATCTTGTCGTCTTCTGATGTTTGTTCCAGATTTGGTGCTATATTCAGACTGACGCTGGTTCAGCTTCCTCATAAGTCTGCCAAAGTTTTTTGCCAGTAATGCCAAATGTTCAGACATTTCTCCTTCATCTTCAACAGATTTCGATGCTTCATTTTTGAGAGTTATTCCCCGAGATTTCTTTTCAGGTGTTTCAGACATCAATTTCATCTCGAATGTCCAAAGGGATCCCATCAAGATATCAAGTCTCATTCCCTTTACGTCCTGGGCATCCTCAATAGCCGTAACCTTCATTGCATACTTTGGCGATAGTGACCTCAGAACTTTTCTGACAAGCTTTCTCATTGTTGATCGGCTCTCCAAGCGCATGGGCTTCGTTTGCAGTGTCCATCAATTTCGCATTGAACTTGGTTATCGACTCTTCCTCCTTCATTTTCAGATTCTCAAACCTGATAGTAATCATCTATAACCGAGATTGTTTCACCTTGTCAGTTCCTTCGAAGGCTGTCTCGAGTATATCCCATGCGTCTTTTGCTGCTTCATATGTAGAAATCAGTCTGAAAATGTCTGGTTCGACTGCATTGAAGATCGCATTGAGCGTTTTAGCATTTGTTGCAGTAGCTTTATCCTCATCTGCTGTCCACTGACATTCAGGCTTAGGATAGGCTACTCCATCTATGTTCTTGACCAATGATGCATCATACTTGAAGATCACTGATTTACATGCTCAATCATCTATCGATTTGATAAAGACCCTCATGCGCGTTTTCCAGTATGGGTAGTTCAAACCATCAATGAGTGGAGGCCGAGTAATGTTCTATCCTTCTCGCGTACTCATCTTAAACAGCTCTGTGTTCCAGTCCCTAAATCACACTATGTACAGCGAGTGTCTCGCTCTGATAAAGTTAAACATCTGTTCTACTCGGGCTGTTTCAGATCGCTTGTTAACTGTTTCACAAAGCTTTAGCAGATTGCGTTTTGGTGATTGTTAGTTGCAACGGAAAAAGTACGAAGAACAGTAAACGACACAGGATATGTTTACCTGTTCAGCTCACCGAGCCTACTCAACGAGGATTACTCGGAACCCCAAGTGGGAATCACTTCACAAGTATTTGATCAAGTACAATAGATCTTTAAGTAACCTATCTTCAATAGTTACCACTATGTAGTTGAACTAATGTGAGTGCATCTGACTTCCTCAGACAGAGATCCTCCTCTTCCCACCTCGATTTGCCTCCCGCAAATCGGTAATTCACTTCCCGAGAATATCAGACCTGAAACACAGTCTGTTCAACACTGTTCTTCAGCTCACGACTATCAAGCTTTTGCTCTGTCGACTTTCAGACTAATTTTGATGATGATTGCCAGTCAATTGCTTCGATCTGCCTTCGTTCGATAATCTGGGTTTTTCGTCATGCCTTATGCAATCTTCCAGCTTTGCATAAATAGAATAGATCCACTATTTTTCATCTTTGGAAAGAAGATAATGTTCGATCACACTTTCCGTAATTCGGAGCGAATCCAATCTGAATAACATAGAATCTGATCTTCGGAGCCCCAAATCCAGGAGAGAATATCTTCGGAATCTCTTTCGAATATTGCTTTGATGATACACTATATTCACATATCTCCGACTGATATCACTACAGACTCCTGTGTGACAGATACTGTTACACCTTCTGTCACAGCAGAGTTTCTTTGCACTGTTTGTCAAAAATATGACATTCAAAGATCCGTGAACTACTAGGATCTAACATCGAAAAAGACGGACGACACGAAATCGTAGGTCGATGTAGAAGTAGGTGTCGGAGGCGATGGATGGATCCGGAAGAAATGAGAGAACCTAATCCACGACATTGCGTTTTACTTTTATTAAAATTTTAAAAAATTATATTTTGATATAAGTTGAAATAATACTCATACAAAATAGTACAAAAATTTAAGTATTTAAGTTAAATATTTAAATAAAGTTAAGTTAAACCTAGTTAAAAAATTAAATACTTCGATAAATATTTTCAGTACAAAAAAAAAAAACTCAAGTGGAATTCAAATGGAAATCCATATTAATGGATACCATCGATATCCAGTACGTTAGCCAAAAGGCATCTATTAGCTGTGGTTTGTGTCCAAAAGTTCGGAATTGAAAATGTAGTTATAGTTTCTAATCTACTGCACCTTGAAAATTTAATCCATCACATTTGAAACTCGATAAAAAAACCATGGATTTTATTCTAGTAAATTGGGAGCACATGAAAACCTACATTTTTAAAAGTCTATACTTGCCTAGTTTCAAATTAATAACTTCAAAAATTCCAAATGGATTTAATATTTACAGCTAGAGAATTTTTGGCTTGCCCTCAATTAGTTTGCAACTTATTCAATAGTCAGTAGATAGCATTTTACACTGAATAAATTGAAAAGCTGAATTAATTAACTAACAAAGAGGATTGAAACTGAAATGTTTTGCTTCCTGGTTGACGAGTACATTTTGAGAAGCCTATGACATATGGAGAACAACACCAACACATATATAGATGTTGTGCAGTGCACATATTTACAGCAAGGAAGAGAGCGAGGTTGCGTGCCCTTTGACGCCTCACTGTCTGAAGCCAGAGCCTTTGGTTGGGTTGCCGCTGTTTTTGTCATCCCACACGCATGCCCAGAAGAAGAGGGACATCCAGAATAGAACTGCAAAGAAAATCTGCAGCTTGTCTTTCAGTCTCAGGAATTCCGCATCAAGCCCTGTTCACAAAAGAAGTTACATGAGTAAATCAGCTCCAAGACGAATGAGTTCCCAACTGTTAATGAACATAAAAGGGTATTGTGTGGTTTGGGAACTCTTCGTGAACAAATATACAAACAACTCTAACTTGACTGATTTTCGCAAGTATATGTGAGTTAGACAAAGACAAAAGCCTTTCCAAACAAAACCAAGACCTACGAGTACGAGAAAATGCAACGAGCCTCTTCAAGTAAAATAGATTCTATAGCCTTCCTCATAATCAAGCATATTCACTACAAAAACACAGTGGACATGCAAACTGTACAAACTTAAGACACACAAGTACCTTGAAGTTAGTTACATGCTACCAACATGACAACTCTTTCATGAATTCGATGTCCAGACTTGAGAGTATGATTTCCAACCAAGCTACTCGCATTACACGAGGCAGAATCAGGAAACATGAAATCAATCTCTCGTTTCAGATCATCAAAGACAATTGTGGGAAAAGTTGTGTATAAGGTGGTGAAGTCATGTGGTGCACCAAAAAGTGTTCCATTTCCAGACAAAATCCTATGGAAGAAAAATTGGTTCAACAACTCAACACATAGCTAAATACTAGTCTTAAACCTGAAGTCAATCAACATTGAAATACCAACTGCTTCTATCATTTCTTCCTTCCTTCCACACCACAGCCACAGCCACAGCTTTGCTCATCACCAAATTGATTATCAGGAAAATTCAGACGCAAAACCAGTAAAAAAATCACAACACCCCATAAAATTATAATAAACCATAAACTGGAAAACACCAACCTGAGGAGCGGACAAGGTCTTTCTCAGAAGAAGGTCCAGAGTCCGGCGGAGGAGGGGTGGCGGGATTGGCTGCTGGGCGACGAGGAAATCGAGCGTGGAAATTGAGAGAGGAGTGTAGATGTGGGCGGTTCAGATTGAAGAAAGTGGTATACAAGTGGGTTGCAGCTGGAGGGCTGACTAGGGAATGAGAGGCGAAAGTGGTGCTGCGCAGAAATGACGGCCTCAGCAAGCCACAGGCCATAGCTTGTGTGTTGTGTCGACAGCATCTCTTTTTCGTTTCTACCCTTGCTTGGCTTAAAGAAAAAAAATTAAAAAATGCCCCATCCCCAAACTAAATCTAATGTCCCGTTTGGTAATGAGATGGATAATGTCATTTCCACTCTCATTAAAAAAAATAAGGAGATCAATTATGTCATTTCTCATCTCTTAATTTTTTTAATAAAATCGGTTATAGTATTATCGATCTCATTATGAAGACTAATGAGATGACAGGATAGACGAGTCATCAACCACGTACTAGACCGGATATATCATTACCGGTCTCAAATTAATAACACAGATCTGGGCAACCTTCTCCCATTCTTCATCCGAGAAAAAAATCTTCCGCTCCTCCGGCGGTGCCCTCCCCATCCTCCATATCTGCATCCGTTCAACCTCTCTTCTTCTCCCTGTTCGTATTCTCCTGCGCTGCGAATCGAAGACGACGGCGGATCCGATTGAAGATTGCTCCAGATCCGAGCACACGCAGTCTGCCCTTATCTCTTCAGCCGTTCGTCCTCCGTTAAGCGAGCAGGCTTCCGGCCGCGACTTTTCCATCTCCAAGTGTCCAGATTTAAGGTTATGTGAATTCAGATTAATTGAAATGATGATAATGTGGATTATGATGATGTTGTTCACGATGGTGAGCATGCATATGATTATGATGATGATGATGATGATGTAGAAGATTATGATATGATGATGTTGGTGATTTAGATGATCATTGTAACGTCTCATTTATTGCAATGCAGATGGATGTAGATGACATAGTTGAGCCTAGTCCTATAGATGATTCAATTTTTACGCAGCAACGGACACACCGGTCGGGTGAAGTATGGATAGATCCTGTTAGTGTACATTTGGAGGTTAAGTATGTTCTCTTGATATAGAATTTGTTATATATTGGCTGACATTGCATTGGATTATGACAGGCGGGAAGGACTTTAAAGTTGGTCCATCGGAGGATGTGGGATATGGACCCTCGGATAGTCGACCTTATTGTTAGAGCCGAGTTTATCCATGGATTCAAGTGCAAAACATTGAGGTGGATTGGGCCTTAATCACATCATTGGTAGAGCGATGGAGATAAGAGACCCATACTTTTCATTTGGGGATGGGAGAATGCACCGTAACCCTTCAGGATGTGGGTATGCTGACAGAATTACCATTCGAGGGTGAAGTTGTCAATGGGACTGAGGAAGAAGAATGGGAAGCTATGTGCATACGGTTGCTTGGTGCATATCCTGAATGTCCACGTTCGCCCACATTGGCAAAGCGAACCGGAACAACACGAGTGTGGTTCTAGAAGACGCATCAGAAGAGGACCTAAAGAGGTACGGGACGACATACACTCTTTGTATGTTAGGGTCGTCCTTGATGCCCAACCTATTCGGAGATAGGGTATCACTTCATTATCTCCCCCTGCTTTCTGACCAAGATGCATCACGAACGTATAGCTGGGGGAGTGCAGTTCTTGGATATTTGTATAGACAGTTGTGCAGTGTTGCACGAGAGGGACATAAGCAGATGGGTGGGTGCATAATTCTTTTATAGTTGTGGAGCTGGGAGGGAATTCCAATTGGCCGCCCGACTGGATTCAGTCGAACTCTAGAGCCACTGGATGCTGATGTCCATCCAGGGGGGGGGGGGGGGGGGGGGAGGGCGTGGTCATACACGTGAGTGGCATTTTTCAATTAAAACAGATTGTTCCCGTGTACGTTTATTCCCGTAGATTTAATAGTTTAACCTCTTATGTTTCAGGAAATGGTATGGACCGAAATCATACATGGAGACTCCCCACGGGTCCCTCGTATTCTATCGGGATCAGTTGGATCAGATTAGTCATGATGATTTCGTCTGGAGACCGTATGACGAGAACATGTTTCCCTCCTAAACCCAACATGCATAGAAGGGCGATTGAGCTGGGGTGCGGAAGTTGCCCTCTTGTGCTACAACATTGTTGAGTGGCATCATCCTTCGAGAGTGATGAGGCAGTTAATACCGGGACCACCTTTGGTGGAAACAGATCCTAACCACGGCTTGATGAGAAAAAAAAACGAAAGAATTGGGGGGTTGAGTTGGCATAGTGTCTTGAAATTTGGAGAGGTCGCAGAGATCGAATTGTTCAAGGAGAGGTTGATGATGACGATGCCGTGCCTACACCAGAATATCGCACCTAGTACCATAACACCACCCGTCGTTTCATTCAGCCTCTGAATCCTGATTCTTAGCCATATCGTCCCACTACCCGTTCACCATTGTCTAGTAAGTAATTGTTTATTATAGGTTAAGTAAAATTTATGTTCATTTATGTAAATCAACGAATTGATGTGCGGTGATTACAACAGGTGAGAGCCCATGTGGATCACGAGCGTACAGCGAGCCACATGTTCTTGAATACCACATGTCTAATTTCAAGGATGGGAAGTCACAGACTATTCCATTCGACAGTGGAGGAAATTGCGAGACTGGGCGAGCTGGACAAACTTGGTGTGAACCCTGCACAAATCACAATGGGAGACGACGAGAGCGAAAGCCGCCAGGCAGACTCAGACGTACACCTGAGCAGCCTGGAGCGAGAACCCGAAGTAGGACCATCACAGCCAAGGGACCATAGACCTTTTCGTGAGAAGAGGGTGCCTAGGCTATTTTCACACAGTTTGTTTTTTGGACATTGAAATTGTGGGTTGTGAACATTGAACTTGCTTATTTTATATTGCTTATGGTATTGACATTTAACATTTCATATGTGATTCCTTACCGGCGATACTTTTCCACGGAAAGCCAAAACATAAAAGTCATTACTGTACACACAAAACCAAATGACATTATCTAGGTGCTGGATCGGTTAGGGCATGATCGTCTGTTATGGCCTGGGCAATGGCTCAAACTGCATTTTCATTATTCTGATCCGCCAGGAATTCCAGTTCACGTGTCAGAAAGAGCATGCAGAGGGATCCTCTCCAGTGACTCAAACGGAAACAGATCCCGCGAACACTATAGGTCAGAACAATCCACCACAAGTACCTGGCGAGGAAATAAGAGATGCAGTACCTCGAGGGAAGAGCCATCACCGAGCTCACCTGAAGGGGATGTTGAACTATCTGTACCCATCGAGGAACAGACTCAAGATGATGCCTGACAAGGAATACAGCAGCCCGAACAGAGAACCACTCACAAGGGGAGGATAGTTCGGTCACCTCCAAACCTGAGAGACTATGAATGCTACACCTATCAGGATCAAGGAGAGAACCCTTACTTATTGCCAACTCAATTATTCTTACATTGTGTAGCTGCGTGTTTGTCTCTCTTGCAGAACCCAAAATAGTGGTCGAAGCCTTCAAAGATCCAGATTGGGTAAATGCCATGCAAGAGGAGCTACACCAATTTGAGCGAAACAAAGTATGGTGGCTAGTCCCCAAACCAGAAAAAACGTGATATGTACAAAATGGGCCTTCCAGAATAAGACGGACGAAAACCGCATCATAGTACGAAACAAAGCTCGATTGGTGGTCAAAGGATACTGTGAGTGCATATGTGGCGTCTTGCACAAAACTGTTCAATAAGTTGTCTAGGTGGTAATGCTGAACACTCTATGCTATACTGAATGAGCCGCTGTTTTTCTGGTGCACAATAATCGCGATGCAGACGCGAAGTTAAAGATCAAGTTACTGATAATATTGGAGATACGCTTATCTCCAGGATCCTAACTAACATTTTGAGTGCATCGAAATCAAAACAAATCATCACGAAAAGATAGCTTCTATCTAACCTAGAGATCATAACAACCTGAGAGAAAAGTGGATCTGCTAGGTTAAATATTGGATGGATGCAGCCGCAAAGAAATACTGATGATTGGAGAGAACGAAAGTACACCTTGTGAGCTGCGTCTTCATCGAGAGTATAGTAGCACTGTCTAGATTAGTAGCTAGTTGTGGGAAGTGCCGGGAGGTCTCACATTCAGGGGGAGCCTGAGTGTCGATCACTAGTAGATAAGTAGAGGTTAGAATAAGGAGGGAGTCCGCTGTTCTGTAACGCTCTTGTACTTGATCGTAAACTAGTGAATCGGTTCTCATGGGCTTGGGATAAGCCCCCCAGACATAGGCTGATTTATAGCCGAACTGGGTCACCATTCGTGTGTCTCTAGCAGTTGTTGTTATTTTCGTTTATATCTGTTCTACTGCATAACATGTCCACGAAAGACGTCCCAACAACAAGTCGAACAAGTTCTCATCATCCTGCACACTGTATTTTCAATTGGTATCAGAGCTAGCGTGCTCGACATACAGAGTTAGATCTTGGGAAAAGGCTGCAGGAAAATGAGTATGAGAGAAGGTCAGAGCATAGCACGACCCCCACTGTTGGATGAAGACAATTACGGCTACTGGAAAGCAAGGATGAAGGCATATATCTAAATAGTTGATGATCGTGCATGGAGAGCTATTCTGAAGCCCTGGAGTGTTCCCAACAAAAAGTGACAAGGACGGAAACGTGACCGAGAAACCTGAAGAAGAGTGGACAAAGGATGAAGAATGGGCATGGACCAGCAATGTAGATGAGAAGATCTTCAAGCTCATCTCAAAATGCGGAGTTGCCAAAGAAGCGTGGGACATATTGGCTACTCATCATGAAGGAACTGAGAAGGTTAAGCTATCCCGGATGCAGATGATCAATACACAGTTTGAGGAGCTGAAGATGACGGAAGGCGAAACCATAAGGGAATTCTTTGCAAAGCTAGGAGATCTGTCGAACCAAGCATTCAACTTAGAAGAACCCATGGCTGAGGAGAAGTTGGTTAGAAAAGCTCCGCGTTCTCTTCCAGCCAGATTCGAAATGAAAGTGACCGCAGTCGAGGAGGCCCAGGATGTGAAGAATATGCGCCTCGATGACTTGATGAGATCGTTCACGACCTATGAGATGAGGATTACCAGCAACCAGTCAGTGGCTAAGGAGAGAGCTATCGGGCTGAAGACAGAAACCCAAGGGCATGACAATATTGAGGATATGACAGAAGAAATGGCCCTCCTAACTAAGCAGTTCGGAAGATTCATGAGTAAATTGAACAAGAAGATGGTAGGACAGAATGCTCAGAACAATGACAGTACAGATCCAGAGGAAATTCCCAGACCAGAGGCAGACAGCTCGATCCAAAAGAGCAGAACAGACCAAATCATCCTAAGGGAATTCAGTGTAGAGAATGCGAGGGATATGGACACATTCAAGCAGAATGTGCAAACACACTCAAACGCAACAAAAGATCCCTGAACGGGACATGGAGTGATGAGGAGTCCGATGAAGAAGGATCGGAGGTAAGCTCAGAAAAGATAGTTGCACTAACCTCTGTTGCATCAATGACAGGCTCAGATAGCAAGGGAGAAGAACCAACTGACGAATGCATCATCGAGAAGTTCTCTCTGCTACACTCAAAATGGACTGAAGTTGTCAGTATCAACGCAAAGCTCAACAAAACACTTAGCAGTTTGAAGGATGAGAATGTTGAACTACAACGTCAGAACAACATCTTGGACAGAGAGATGACGGAAGATCATAGAACTATCAGCTGACTATAACAAAAATTGTCTGAGGTTACGAAAGAGCTGAGCTCGTTCAAGAAGTATCAAAGGATGCTCAATTCAGGAACCGGAAAGTTATAGTCGATCCTATCTACGCAGAGGCCAAGTCATGACACACGAGGTATTGGATTCACTGGATCCAAAACAGCCAACAAGTTGGTGTTTGTTTGAGAAACTGAGAAAATCACTCCAGCTGTATCCAGATGCATCAATTAAACATCAAACTGGAAGGAGAGATGGAGATGTTATTACTATCACCTCACTGGGCATATCAGAAGGAACTGTCGCATCAGAAGGATGAACTCAGACGCTCATCGGGACAACAAGTGGGTCTGGAAAGCAAAGGAGAAAAGAGACATCTGTCTTGTTGCCTACAGCATGACCACTCATAACAAAGAAAGCAGATGGTACTTCGACAGCGGGTGTTCCGGGCACATGACAGGTAATGAGAAATATCTTACTGACATCAGACCAACTCGGAATCAACATGTGGTCTTTGGAGACGGAAAGAGAGGAAGAGTTCTAAGAAGTGGAACTCTGAACACTGACAGATTGCCAATGCTTCTCAACGTTCTACTAGTTGAAGGATTAACGGCAAATCTTCTCAGCATAAGCCAGCTCTGCGATGGAGAAAATCAGGTGGAGTTTAATCGAGACTCCTGCAAAGTTGTGACAAGTAAGGGGAATGTATTCACAGAGGTCATCGTTCGACAAACAATTGCTACTTTCTGGAGCACAACACCACTAGATGGTCAATCTGCCTCAAAACGAATACAGAACTCCAGCTATGGCATAGACGAATCGGACATATTCACGGTAGGTTGCTCAAGAGACTGGCAGCAGAAGGACTTGTTCGCGGAATACCTGCGTTCACTGGCGAGGTAGACCTCTTGTGTGGAGAATGTCAAGTCGGGAAGCAAACAAGAACAGCACATGGGGGAACAAATGAGATCGGCACCTCAAAGTCACTAGAGGTTCTGCACATGGATCTCATGGGGTCAATGCAGGTAGAGAGCATCGGAAGAAAGAGGTATGTCTTCATATGCGTAGATGACTACACCAGGTACACATGGGTCTCCTTCCTCAGGGAAAAGGCAGATACTGTCCAAGTAGTTGTTCAACTCATCACTCAGCTGGAACAAGCAAGAAGGAGCTGGGGAGAATATGTGATAGCCATCAGGAGTGATCATAGTCGAGAATTTGACAACGAACAAATGATGAACTATTGCATCAACCATGGAATAGAGGACCAGTTCTCCTCTCCAATCACCCCTTAACAGAACGGAGTAGTGGAAAGGAAGAACAGAACGCTTCAAGAGATGACCCGGGTGATGCTCCATTCCAGAAATGTTCCACTGAAGATCTGGGCAGAAGCCATGAGTACAGCGTGCTACACACTGAACCGCGTATTTATCAGGGAAGGACTGGAAAAGACCAGCTATGAACTATGGACGGGAAACAAGCCTTCAGTCAGGTATTTCCATGTATTCGGGAACACATGTTATATCCTGACAGATCGTGAATATAGGCAGAAGCTGGACTCAAGAAGTGACGAGGGCATGTTCCTTGGATACTCCACAAATAGCAGCGCGTACAGGGTGGTCAACAGAAGGACTGGAACAGTGATGGAGTCTATAAATGTCGTAGTTGAAGATGATAGACTAAATCTGGCTAGACATCAAGACAAAGATGAGGAGATCATGCAGAGGAAATCAGGAGCGGATACTCTCAGTGTCCCAGAAGTTGTCCCAACAGATTATCTTGTACACATGGAAGAAGCAACCGTTGAAGAGGAGCAATCAGAGGAGTTACGTGAGGAGGAAGAATAGGGAGACTGTCCACTGTCAACCAGTAGGATTCAGGTCAATCATCTGATCGATAACATCATTGGAGATCCCACTGAAGTCCGGCAAATACGAAAGATTCCCAGAGTTAACTATCGCGACATGATCAATCACTCATGCTTCCTATCCACGGTAGAGCCAAAGAACATAAAAGAAGCAATGAAGGATGAACACTGGATTCTGGCCATGCAGGAAGAGTTCGGAGAATTTGAAAGAAACGAGGTATGGGATCTTGTTCCTCGGCCAGATGGAGTAAATATCATTGGCACTAAATGGGTGTACAAGAACAAGACGGACAAAAAGGGGAATATCACTCGAAACAAGGCAAGGCTGGTAGCTCAAGGATACACTCAAATCGAAGGGATAGACTTCGACGAGACCTTTGCTCCCATTGCTCGGCTTGAGGCAATCCGACTATTAATAGCTTATTCATGTCACATGCAGTTCAAGCTACATCAAATGGACGTGAAGAGTGCCTTCCTAAATGGAGTTCTATCTGAAGAAGTCTACGTAGCTCAGCTAAAGGGATTTGAAGATCCAGCACACCCAGATCATGTCTATCGTCTCAAAAAGGCTCACTACGGCCTTAAGCAAGCTCCATGGGCATGGTATGAGAGGCTAACAGAGTTCTTAATCCAACACGGTTATTGATAGAGGCTATTTGTACGCATTATTTAAATCATAACCCTATGCTTGTTTGCAATATTTTATGAGCAAGATTACTCGTTTCTAGTGTTTTCGTATTACAGGGCAAAACGAGTCCTTGAGTCGGATACGCGCTAACAGGCAGCGTTCTAGGAGTGAAAGATCCGCCTGCGGAGCTAGCTGCACAAACAGAAGAGAAGTTGGCGAGAGTCAGTAGCGATGCGCTAGCCGATGCGCTGGCCGAATGCCGTGCGCCACGCGCAAAGTCCAGTGACCAGATTTGGAAGTTGCCAAAGGTGAACTTCCTGGGCAATATATAAACAAAGAAAGTCTAGGGTTTTAAGAAGGGAGATATCATCCACCACTGGACGACACACATTAGAGATAGCGGCAAAACTGGAAAACACACGGACTTGTTGAGAGGATTTGCGCCAGCCGACTGCGCCAGCCGAGAAGACAAGCTGCACGCACCGTTTGCTACAGTTTTCTCAGACACATTAGTCATTATTTGCTATTCTGTGATGTTTATCACTAGCATGTCTAGCTAAACTCTTAGTGTTGGTCGGGCATGAATCTATGATGTATTATCTTTGAGACTTGAGCTTAATGCATAGTTTACTTACTTGTATTAATCCTGTGCATACGGAGACAGCTAGTTGCATACGTAGGGGAAGCCTTGAACCGCAATCTTACTTGTGTTGCTTGCTTGTCATATGTTAAACTAGTTGATAGCTTTACGGTGACAACTAGGAGTAACGAGCTAGGGCAAGCAGTTGCTACTGTGACAGGATTCGCAGCTGTTTTAGTCTATGTTCTAAGGATTAATAGCACATGAACTTTGAACGGAACATGCGCATGTGTTAGAAAGCCTTGACCGGACACTAACCCAAGTGAAATTAAGCTATAGACGTTTAGAGTCGATGCTAAGGAATGCACTCATAGAGGATTGTCTGCCCAATACTTCTCACAATCATAGTATTTAATCTCTATTGCTTGCGCACGTCTAGTACAAATTCCCTGCGTTACACTAGTCACTGTTCATTTGCGCATCGCGCATTTCAATCATTCACACACCCCCATTTTCGTAAGTGTAGGTTGCTGGCTAGAACTGAACTTTTGCTCCCTGTGGAGATCGACCCTTACTTAACCGCTGTACTGAGTGGAAGAGGAAGGATTATATTTGACGCGCACAATGACGCGCGATCAAATTTTGGCGCCGTTGCCGGGGAGCAACACAGCTAAGTTCTAGATAGTTTACGTTTTTTTCCTTTTTTAGTAACTATTTATTTCAGTTTGTTTTGTTTTCGTTGTTGTTTCTGACAGCACGCAATCACATCAGCCTGCGCAACCTTGAAACAGTTGCGCTGCGCAGATTCTAGTTGCGCACTGACAGACGCAACAACATTAGTTATCTTTTAATTTCATTTTTCCTTGAGATTCGGAACAGGTTATGGAGGATAACAGTGTCGTAGGAGACAACTTGGGGGACAGAACCCCAGACGAAGCAAGAGCACATAACCGCGCAGCCCTGTTCAGAGAGGAAGTGCAGCGCGAGGTTGAAGCAAGGAGGGCCGCTGAAGTGTATCATGCGCCACCCGTGCAACAAGCCGCGCGACGCAGAACAGTGCGCGAGATGTCGGCCCCTATCACTGTTAACCAGCCATGGTGCATCGTGCTTCCACCAGGCGGTCATTTTGAGCTAAGGAGCTCGCTCATCCATCACATGCCCAAGTTCCACGGGATGAACAATGAAAATCCAGTCAAGCATGTGCGAGAGTTCCTAGTCATTTGCGAGAACATGAAGACCGAAGGGGAGAGTGATGAGGCGCTGAAAATGAAGGCATTCCCATTTTCGTTGTGTGATACAGCCAGACATTGGTTGATGAATTTACCCGCAGGATCCATTCACACATGGGAGCAGCTGCAGAAGAAATTCCTAGATAAATTATATCCAGCAGCAAAGATTGCGCTGCTCAGAAGGGAACTAGCCGCGCCAAGGCAGAGCGCAGGGGAGTCATTGTCAGAATATTACGAGCGTTTCAGGGAACTGGAGGCCAACTGTTACAATCACGGCCTGCCCCAGAATGTGCTGATAGAGAACTTTCTAAATGGACTGCTGCCCATGGAGCTGCGCCTACTGAATGCATGCGCAGGAGGGGACATTTGCAACATGTACCCAGAGGATGCGTGGCAGCTGATAGAAGACTCTGCTGGGCAGGTAAGACATCAACTAACGCTTGAAAATAGTCGTGCCCGTTCTGTGCATCAGGTCGAAACAAGCGCTGAGATCAAGGAAATGAAGGCCATGCTGCAGAAATTAATGAGTGCGCAGAGCGCACAACCAGTTGCACCGAAGGTATGTGAATTCTGCAGGTCCACCGAGCACAAGACAGATGAATGCCCAACACTTTTCGAAGAGACTGGAGATGTCAATGCTCTTGGAGGATGGGACAACAGAGGACCGCAGAGGCAGAATCAGCCGCGCTTTGGGCTTGCCCCAAATGGATTCAGATGGAAGGAGGAGAACAATTTCCAGAGGCAGCCCACAGATCAGCGCGCACCACAGCAGACGCAACAAGCTGCACCCTACAATCCACCGCATCGCCGCAATGACGCACCAGCGCATAACAACCAGCAACCGAGGCGATCTTTGGAAGATATCGTGGGGTAGCTAGCAGATACAGTACGCAAAAATAACGAGAAATATGACAAGAGGTTCGAGTCCATCGAAAAGCAGCTATCACAGATCGCAACCACAGTATATGAGCTAAAGAAGAGCGATGGCAACCTGCCTTTGCAAGTGATTCAGAACCCTAAAATAGGAGTCAATGCAGTGACACTGAGGACTGGGCGCACAGTAGGAACAGAGCAGACCGCGCAGGCGCCCGCGCAACCAGTCGCGCAAGTCCCGAATCCAGCAGATCAGGCTGCGCAACCAGAGCAAGATGCGCAACCAGAAGCACCGGCAGGGCAACATGCCAGGTATGTCTCAGTCCAGAAGCAAGGACATAAATCGTACTAACATACCTGCACCTTTCCCTGTGCAGGCACCATTGGCTAGAAAGGAAGCATTGGACAAGGAGCTTTATGAGTTGTTCAGCAAGGTGGAAATCAATATTCTCCTCATTGAAGCTATTCGGCAGATTCCCAGGTATGCAAAGTTTTTAAAAGAGCTGTGCACAAACAAAAGGAGGAAGGGGGAATGCGCACAGGTAATGCTAAATGCGCAGGCCTCAGCGATCGTGCAACAAAAGGTACTACCTAAGTGCCGAGATCCAGGTACATTTACTATCCCATGCACGCTAGGTAAGACCACAGTGAGTAATTGCATGATCGATTTAGGCGCATCCATCAATTTGCTACCTTATTCTCTATATACGACATTGCGCCTTGGACCACTTAAGCCTGCAGGTCTCATCGTTCAGCTAGCAGATAGATCGTGCAAACAACCTGCAGGCATGATAGAAGATGTCCTAGTTCGAGTAGGAGAGCTGGTGTTCCCAGCAGATTTTTATGTGCTCGAAATGGAGGGTGAATCAAGCGCCAGCAGTGCGCAGATCCTCCTAGGCAGACCATTTCTGATGACCGCGCGCACAAAGATAGACGTGTGGAGGGGCACGCTCTCCATGGAGGTAGATGGCGAAGAAATCCATTTCAACATATTCAAGGGGATGCAGCATCCACATGAGGACGCTACAGTGCACGAAATGGACAGCATTGATGATTTAGTCGCAGAAGCGCAATGTGCGAGCGCAACCGTAGGACCAGAGCTACTGACACAGGCAGAGCTGGAGGAGCAAGAGGAGGATCTGAGCAGTGCGGAACCAGCACCCAAGGTACGTGATATAGTTCATATTTGCACCGCTAACAAAATCTTGCCCTCTATTGAACAGGCACCCAAGATCGAACTGAAGCAACTCCCAGAGCACCTCAAATACATTTTCTTGGGAAGTGAGGACACCCTACCAGTGATCATCAAGAAAGGATTAGAGGAAGAGCAGGAAGTGCGCCTGCAGCAGGTACTGCGCAAGAACCAGCGCGCTATTGGATGGACACTTGCAGATCTGCGCGGAGTGAGCCCAGACGTGTGCATGCACAGAATACTATTGGAAGATGGTGCCAAACCATCCAGGGAGGCTCAGCGCAGATTGAACCCAAATATGATGGAGGTAGTGCAGAAGGAGATCTTAAAGTTGCTTGACGCAGGAGTCATTTACCCCATCTCGGACAGCAAACGGGTCAGTCCAGTGCACGTTGTGCCTAAGAAGGGAGGAATCACAGTGGAAGAAAATGCGCAGGGCGAGCTTGTTTCCAAGCGCATTCAGACTGGATGGCGCATGCGCATTGCGCCAGAGCCGCCACCAGATGCACCAGAGGGAGAACTGGAACCTATTGTTTACATTTCTTCTTCCTCTTCATCTACCCTCGTTACTGCAGACTTCTCACATATTATCCATGCTGACTACCCTTCTCACCCTTTGCGCAGGACCAAGCAGAACATAGCACATGCACAAGCGCAGGGTCACTCAAGAGCAAGGGTGGGGGAGGTCGCTGACACACGTTTTGGCACGTAACGAGGTACAGTCGAGCCAACGACGTTAAACAAAGGCACTTGTCGGGAGGTAACCCGACACGTTTTTACTTTTGCATATTTTATTTACTATTTGTTTTTGTTCTTATGTTCTTTATTTTTGCATTACATGCATGTGTGCGCTCTCCATGCGCTTGCGCTTGAGTCGTGGGGACACGTCTCTGTTCAAGTGTGGGGGGAGGGTTACATTCACTTTTCACGTTTTTGAGCATTTTAGTGAAGCTTAGTTTAAGTTAAAGAGAATAGTAGCAGTAGTGCGCTAGAGTGCAGGATGCGCGTGCGCTCCAGCTTGTTTTGCGCTATCCGTATTGCGTGCGCTGCTATTTACTGTTTTAGTATTTTTTTTTCGTTTTTCTGCTCCTGTTAGTTGGGATATGCAGGGGATGTGGAGTTGACAGAAATGCTCCAGAGAGGCGGTTAGTCACTTTTGCTTCGAAGGCAAGGTATATGGTCGAGAGCGTTGGTGGAGGCCGGTGCTTCGCAGCCTTCGGGACAAAAGAGCGCGCTCAGTCACGCAGATGCCAAAGGCAAAATACCCAAAGCGTGGCGAGGTGGGAAAATAGACCACCTTCTCTCTGGAACTCGAGCTAAGGAAGGCAGGCGCGGATGTAAACGCGTGCGCTGACCTGCGCAGACAGACAAAGGAGAGAGACCGGGGCGAGTTCCATAGCTGCTATCCGAAGGCTGAGACTGGAACTGCTCTGGGAATGTAAGAAATTAAAGATGAAGCTGTACAAAAGAAAAAAATACCAGCAGATGATACACGCTACAAATAAATCAGCATGCGCACAAACATCAACATGCGCAAAGACCATAAGGAAATCATCAGAGAGCTCAGGTTCCCAGGAAGTGCGCGGACAAATCACGCACCGGAAGAAGCTGCGTTATCCACCATATACCTGTCTTCGGAGTAGGAGCTGGCAGCCTGGAGCCTAAGAAGAGCTATCTCCCAGCCATCCAAAAATCTTCATCCCAGCTGAGAGGTAATGGATTTCGAAATTATTATATTAGAACTGTTGAGTACGGTTGTGCGCAGGTGATAGAGTAGTGCGAGTTGAGCAATTGCGCATTCGCATCGGAGTACAAGACTGTGCGCTAGACTCCAGAAGAGGTACTTGTATCCGCGCTTCAATGCTTGTTCGGGACGAACAAGGGGCAAGTGTGGGGGGTTTGATAGAGGCTATTTGTACGCATTATTTAAATCATAACCCTATGCTTGTTTGCAATATTTTATGAGCAAGATTACTCGTTTCTAGTGTTTTCGTATTACAGGGCAAAACGAGTCCTTGAGTCGGATACGCGCTAACAGGCAGCGTTCTAGGAGTGAAAGATCCGCCTGCGGAGCTAGCTGCACAAACAGAAGAGAAGTTGGCGAGAGTCAGTAGCGGTGCGCTAGCCGATGCGCTGGCCGAATGCTGTGCGCCAGGCGCAAAGTCCAGTGACCAGATTTGGAAGTTGCCAAAGGTGAACTTCCTGGGCAATATATAAACAAAGAAAGTCTAGGGTTTTAAGAAGGGAGATATCATCCACCACTGAACGACACACATCAGAGATAGCGGCAAAACTGGAAAACACACGGACTTGTTGAGAGGATTTGCGCCAGCCGACTGCGCCAGCCGAGAAGACAAGCTGCACGCACCGTTTGCTACAGTTTTCTCAGACACATTAGTCATTATTTGCTATTCTGTGATGTTTATCACTAGCATGTCTAGCTAAACTCTTAGTGTTGGTCGGGCATGAATCTATGATGTATTATCTTTGAGACTTGAGCTTAATGCATAGTTTACTTACTTGTATTAATCCTGTGCATACGGAGACAGCTAGTTGCATACGTAGGGGAAGCCTTGAACCGCAATCTTACTTGTGTTGCTTGCTTGTCATATGTTAAACTAGTTGATAGCTTTACGGTGACAACTAGGAGTAACGAGCTAGGGCAAGCAGTTGCTACTGTGACAGGATTCGCAGCTGTTTTAGTCTATGTTCTAAGGATTAATAGCACATGAACTTTGAACGGAACATGCGCATGTGTTAGAAAGCCTTGACCGGACACTAACCCAAGTGAAATTAAGCTATAGACGTTTAGAGTCGATGATAAGGAATGCACTCATAGAGGATTGTCTGCCCAATACTTCTCACAATCATAGTATTTAATCTCTATTGCTTGCGCACGTCTAGTACAAATTCCCTGCGTTACACTAGTCACTGTTCATTTGCGCATCGCGCATTTCAATCATTCACACACCCCCATTTTCGTAAGTGTAGGTTGCTGGCTAGAACTGAACTTTTGCTCCCTGTGGAGATCGACCCTTACTTAACCGCTGTACTGAGTGGAAGAGGAAGGATTATATTTGACGCGCACAACGACGCGCGATCAGTTATTCCAGGGGAGGGGCAGACAAAACGCTATTCGTTCGAAGCACCAAAGAAGCCATTATCATCGCTCAAATCTATGTGGACGACATAGTATTTGGATCAACCTCGCAAAAGCTGGTGGAACAATTTGTTGGACAGATAAAGAGCGAGTTTCAGATGAGCATGGTCGGAGAGATGTCCTACTTTCTTGGACTTCAGGTGATACAGAAGCCGACTAGAACCTTCATATCTCAGAGCAAGTACGCCAAGAATTTAGTCAAGAAGTTCGGTCTCGAAAACTCCAGCCACAAGAGGACACCAGCAGCTACACATGTAAAGATCACCAAAGATGAAAGTGGAAAATCAGTGGACCAGCCTCTATACCGCAGCATGATTGGCAGTCTGCTCTACCTCACGGCAAGCAGGCCGGATATTGCATATGCTGTCGAAGTGTGTGCCAGATATCAGGCCGATCCCAAAGAGTCACACATGTCTAATGTTGAGAGGAACATTCGATACATCAGTGGCACTACAGAATTTGGCTTATGGTATACACGTGATACAACTGCCTGCCTTATTGGGTATAGTGACGCAGACTGGGCAGGCAGCGCTGAAGACCGCAAGAGTACCTCAGGAGGCTGTTTCAATCTAGGAAACAATCTTGTATCCTGGTTTAGCCAGAAGCAGAGCAGCATCTCTTTATCGACTGCAGAAGCAGAATATATTGCCGCTGGAAGTTGTTGCGCTCAACTACTATGGATGAAGCAGATGTTGTTCGAGATAGGTGTCCAACAAGAGGTTATGACTGTCTTCTGTGACAATATGAGTGCCATCAGTATCTCAAAGAACCCAGTGCAACACTCCCGGACGAAGCATATAGACATTCGCCATCATTTCATCTACGAGCTGGTTGAACAGAAGGTGATCAGTCTGGCTCACATCTCAACGGAACAACAAGTAGCTGATATCTTCACGAAAGTGTTGGATTATTCCCTCTATGAAGCTCACCGGTCCACTCTGAACTTGTGTACCCCCCAACATTGAAGCTGGACATGTTCAGGAGGTACCCCTGATATTCAAATATTATTTATTTTTAAGCGGGAATCTCGTGCAACAGGATGGTGACACGTGGCATACAACGCACCAGTGAGAGGTCGTTCAAAAACTGGGCCCCATACAATGACTCATCCGCACATAAAAGGGCGCACTATTTCCCCAAAAATTTACACGGCTGTGTTTTCCTCAATCCTAGAAATCAAGAAGGCTCAGAATCATCATCCGATTATCTGCAAAATGGTGCTCACAAGAGGTAGCGAGACTAAATCGGCGACTAGGTGTGGCTCATCCAGGACCGCAGTATCCTCTACCTCTCTGGACGATGACGTTCCTCTTTCCCAACTAACCGTTCGCAGACCACGGACCCGACTGTCCCAGAAGACCCTTCACTCTTCTGCTCCGACGAGTTCCAGGCAGATCACCCACAAGTCTCCTCCTCAAATGACGATGTGTTCAACGTTAAGCGTATAAGCCCACTACCAGGAGACGGAGTCAAGAGCGACGCGAGGGTGTCATCCACTGAGCCTCCATCGCCGGTGCCTGTTTTATATCAGCTCCAATAGATGACCCTGTCCCAGCAACCTCTGCTGACCCTGTGCCTTCACCAGACCCAGCGGTAGTCCCGGTTGCTGCCGTTGTACATCCGCTCGAACCTGTTCCAGAGACCCCGGTTAAAGAGGCTCCTGCATCTGACCCTGTCTCTCGTGAGCCTACCCCTACTATTCAAGATCTATTCAGCACTGTGGAGCCTGTCCGTAAGCCTCCTCGGAAGAAGACGGTGGGAAGGAAAGGTGGAGTCAAACTTCCTGAAGAGACGTCTCCAGGGTCTGACCCATTGCCTGAGTCGGCTCCTCATGTAACCACGTTCCAGAAGCCAGCCGCTATAAAGCGAAAAATCTCACCCACACAGGGCAGCTCCATGCTTACCAAGAAGAAGAGGAAGTCCAGAGCTGCATTGTTGATGGTCTTTGGTTTGCAGATGCCCGATGTGCCCAACGGTGGCAAGCAGTGACCAAGCGGAAAGTCATTCTCGAGAAGCTCATGAATCCTGCAAAATATGCCGCTCCTTCTATGCTTGACATACTTCATCAGATGAGGATGTATGGTACTGTGTCCTTGGCCCGACGATATGATAAACGCCTTGTTAGGGAGATTATTGTCAACTTACCTCCTCAGTTCGAAGATTCTACAAGTGTTGACTATGGTGTTTTGAGGGCTAGAGGTAAATATTAATGACTATTTTGATATTGAGATTGAGGATGGCGAGTTGTCGAAGGACAACTTTGACTTGATTGCCCGCATCATCACTGGAGGCACTCGAGTAATGTGGACTGACTTCACTGCTCCCTCTGCTGAACTATCAACCAAGCACTCATTGTTGTATCATATCGGGCACCACAACTGATTTCCTAAGCAGCATCGTGGAACCGTCAACAAAGAGTTTGGGAAATTTCTATATGCCTTAGGGCTGGGGCACTCGATGAATTTTGGTCAGATTGTGTTCAACAATCTGTCGATACATGCTACTTCGACAAGAGAACAGCATCCTATTGGGTTTCCTTCGCTATTATATACCATGTTCACTACTGCTCACCCTGACTTGAAGGCCACTGATCATCATCTCTCCCCGCCGGCCCTGTATCATCATGTTGACTACAAGCTCTTCATAGGCCGGCATCTCAACGACCTCGGTGGTGATTCTGCAGATGTCTCAGAGGAACCTTTGTCAGCGGAGACCCCAGTTCCTGAGGCTATATGGGCATGGGCAATACTTCAGTTAGAGTCCACAGCCAATTTTCTTACTGCAGAGATCAAGCGGCTCACGTTGCAGAGGGCGCAAATTACGAACCTCATCAGGGACATGAAGTATCCGACCCAGACTCCGGAGGAATGATGCCAGCCTTGGCATTTCCACCAAACCAGGGGGAGAAGATACTTACTTTTCAAGTTGGTCGATCGTGAACTCGCTTTGTTTTGTTTTGGATATTGTGGCTGCCCTGGATATTCGTACGTTGAACTGTTATGATGTTTTTGAGTTCAAGAATTTGCCCTATATGAAGTTTTGATGCAAATGCCGAGGGGGAGATTGTGAGTGCATATGTGGCGTCTTGCACAAAACTGTTCAAGAAGTTGTCCAGGCGGTAATGCTGAACACTCTATGTGGTCAAAGGTGGTCAAAGGATACTGTGAGTGCATATGTGGCGTCTTGCACAAAACTGTTCAATAAGTTGTCTAGGTGGTAATGCTGAACACTCTATGCTATACTGAATGAGCCGCTGTTTTTCTGGTGCACAATAATCGCGATGCAGACGCGAAGTTAAAGATCAAGTTACTGATAATATTGGAGATACGCTTATCTCCAGGATCCTAACTAACATTTTGAGTGCATCGAAATCAAAACAAATCATCACGAAAAGATAGCTTCTATCTAACCTAGAGATCATAACAACCTGAGAGAAAAGTGGATCTGCTAGGTTAAATATTGGATGGATGCAGCCGCAAAGAAATACTGATGATTGGAGAGAACGAAAGTACACCTTGTGAGCTGCGTCTTCATCGAGAGTATAGTAGCACTGTCTAGATTAGTAGCTAGTTGTGGGAAGTGCCGGGAGGTCTCACATTCAGGGGGAGCCTGAGTGTCGATCACTAGTAGATAAGTAGAGGTTAGAATAAGGAGGGAGTCCGCTGTTCTGTAACGCTCTTGTACTTGATCGTAAACTAGTGAATCGGTTCTCATGGGCTTGGGATAAGCCCCCCAGACGTAGGCTGATTTATAGCCGAACTGGGTCACCATTCGTGTGTCTCTAGCAGTTGTTGTTATTTTTGTTTATATCTGTTCTACTGCATAACATGTCCACGAAAGACGTCCCAACAACAAGTCGAACAAGTTCTCATCATCCTGCACACTGTATTTTCAGATACAATCAACATGAAGGAATTGACTACAACAAAACTTTCGCTCTTGTAGCCAGATTAGAAGCCATCAGATTGTTAATTGCCTTCTCAACTTATCATGGTTTTATCTTGCAGCAAATGGACGTGAAAAAAACATTTCTGAATGGACACTTGCAAGAGGAGGTATACGTGAGTCAAACTCCCGGCTTTGAAGACTCATCTCACCCAGACCATGTCTATGTCCTTGACAAAGCCCTCTACGGACTAAAATAGGCTCCTCGAGCATGGTTTGAAAGACTGTCCAAATTTCTGCTGTCACACGGATACGTATGGGGGGAGGTCGATAAAACTCTGTTTCTCCTGAGGGAAGAAACACATACTCTGGTGGTATAGGTATACGTAGATGACATTATCTTTGGATCTACTAATGACAAACTTGCCAGGAAACTCTCCGCGCTCATGTCTAGCAAATTCGAAATGAGCATGGTCGTGGAACTTAAATTCTTTCTTGGGTTGGAAGTATCACATAGGGACCGGATGGCACGCGGATACATCAACAAAAGTATCTCAAGGAGATCCTCGCCAAGTACGGCATGAACATCGCTAAACCCTACAACACTCCCATGTCACCGAACGATTCACTGGGGAAAGATGAGAGCTCCCCCTCTGTTGACTCAACCATGTATTGGGGAATGATAGGTTCATTACTATATCTAATAGCCAGCAGACCTGATATTAAGTTTAGCGTCTGTTGTGTGCTCGTTTTCAGGCCGATCCTAGAGAAACACATATGAAACCTGTCAAGAGAATACTGCGTTACCTGAAAGGAACATATACCCTGTCCCTATAGTATCCCAGAGGGGGAGACCTAAGACTTGTTGGCTTCACAAATGCTAACTTCGGTGGAAGCCGCACTGACCGTAAGTCCACTTCAGGGATGGCCCAATTCCTAGGCCCCTGCCTTATCTCATGGTGATCGAAGAAACAGAATTCCATTGCCCTGTCCACCGCAGAAACCGAATATGTAGCTACCGCTGCTTGCTGCTCTCAACTCCTATGGCTTCGACAACAGCTAAGTGACTATGGTGTTGTTTGATCACTCTTATATTTTGCGATAACACTAGTGCCATCAACATTTCTAAAAACCCTGTGCAATTCTCACGTACTAAGCATATTGAGATAAAATATCACTTTTTGCGTGACTGTTTTGAGAAAGGTCTAGTCACAATGAATTTTGTCGCACGGATGAACAAGTAGCAGACATTCTCACCAAGGCGCTGAACTGGGAGCCCTTTGAAAAACTACGGCTGGAGCTAGGAATATCTTCCCTTCTCTGAGGTATGCGTTCCCTGGAATATCCCCTCGATGATTGGTTATAAACGGATAGGTCAGTACTGGTTTTTTACCTCGTTAATTCAGAAATATCATTCTTTCTAACATGTACGAGTAGCAGTTACATTGCCCCACCTTCGGCATATTTGTCTCATAATATCTCCAACATTGGTTCATGACAACATGACGAGCTTTCTGCTAAGCCTAAAGAGTCTTCCTATACATTGATCCTACCATACAAGCCAGGGAAGCACTCTACAGCCAACCCTAGCCGCTCAAGATGCGACAGTCCTATGAGCCCTTTGACATTCATTAACGGGAATGTTTCATCTTGAGGTACATGCATGCTTTATCTTTAAATTTTCTTTCATTGTGTGGTGCCTATCTTGTACCATTTGGGTAATCTACTCTGCATCACACGCCTCCTTGCCTGAACCATGAGATCCTGAACCAAGTCTCTAGACTGCACGAATATTCTGGACAGCTAGCTCTCTTGCCTCCTGAATTTACTCCTTGAAATCACTAGGAAGATGGCTACTATCAAGTACATTTATGGGAAAATCTCTGGGCAGAAGAATATCTAAATCATATCGGCCAAAATCAATTATATATCTAGAACTTGGAAGGTGAGATATACCGGATCTGATTCATATCTTGATTCACACAAAATTTGGAAAGCAGCAGTCTCTTGGTTGATCCTCAGATTTTTTTTGGAAGGCGGGAGATATTGATCATAAAGATTAGAAGGCGGCAAAATATTTAATGCAATCGAATTTTTCTAAAATTGGGGTTATGTCCTCCCTATTAAAAACAGTGCACCCGTCTCATTCAGCACATCACTTCATCAGCACTCCTCTCCAGAACAGCCTTCAAACCCCTAAAACGCTCCCATGGCCTCTCAATCCACTCCCCACCTGGACTCCGAGCCTCTCACCACCCATGTCCGGGATGGCCGACCACTGGAATCGGTCGATCCAGGAACCCCATGCTCTTCCAGCTTCGCTGACTGCCTCGTTGTTGGGGACATTCCACCCACCCCCCCCCCCCCCATCTCGCCGCCGGACTCGCGGCTCGAGTTCCTCCTCAAAGGCTAAAGGAGCAGGCCCCTCCGTGAAGAAGCAGAAGCAGGAGGTCGCCTCTTCAGGCACCCGGAAAAGCGCCAGCATTCCGCACCGTAAGGACCCAATGCTGGAACCCGAAGCTGAGATCCCCTTGAAACAAACCTCAGATCTGGACATGACCACCTGTTCCATTGTTCCCGACTTATCACTAGACGAGGAGTTTTTTAGCGGTCACATGCTGGAGGACATTCTGGGCCTCTTTGGCCGCCAGGGGTGGGGCTCCCTCTTCTAGGATAAACCTCAGGTCACTGAACCATTGATTAAGGAGTTTTATGCCTCCTTCTGCTTGGAAGAACGCACCGGTCTTCTGTTGGGGTCATTCTCAGTGGGTCAGGAAATCCACTCCTTCACCAGCCGGTAACTGGCGAAATGGTTGGGTGTTCCTCATCAAGGCTACGACCAATACTCCAAAGGACGGTTCTCTCAGGACATCACTCCCGGAGAAATCATTCTGCGAGTCAGGGAGGACCCCAATGCACTTCTGGGGAACGGATCGACACAGCGTACGGGGATCAAAAACCGAATTCTCCACCGGCTTCTTTGTGGGCCGCGCCTCCAAAAATATAGCGTAATATTTATTCAAGACTATCTGCTTCTGGACAAGCTCCTCAGAGGGGAGCAGATCAATCTGGCCTCAATTGTTATGCATCACATGGCCAGAATCAGAACTATTGTACACCATGGACTGCCTTATCCAAGCTTCGTTAAGCTCATCCTCACTCAATGCGACATTTATCGAGCTGAGTCGGAAGTCAAAGCATGGAAGCCCTTTGTGCAGACAACTATGAAAGGATGGGGTATGTCTTTACACCTGAGGTTGGCTGGGAATCCAACACCGCTAGACCCACTGCTGTTCCCTTGCCCCTCCCAGCTGGTGAGCCAACCCCTGACCCCTCCCCTGTGCATCTTGGTCCTGCCTAGAACAGATACAACGGTTGGAGGGAATGGCTACCTCCCAGAGGGAACAGATGACGCACGTATAAGAATCAATTAATCTTATCCTCCGGAAACTTCTCCAGCACTCGCAGCGCATTGCTGATCTCAATACTCAACTCCGTTGGGAACCAGGCTGCTTGAGTTGCTAGAGCCAATTATTCGTCGCAGCCGGTGACTGGTTTGAATTCTTATGGTTTAATGCCCCCCCCCCCCTTCAATCCCAGCCCCATTATCTACCCTTCTTTGTTACTCTTTATTGTTCCTCATCATGTTTTCCGTTCTCTCTGTTTGATGCTCTGTTATTACACTCCTTTTGCCCCTGGTGGTGCCCTGATAACGACCACTTTACTTGTTTTAATGAATGTCGTTTCTGGATTATTAAGGTCTTTAACCTATTACTAACTTCTGTTTGATGATGCCAAAAGGAGGAAGTGTTACAGGAGGCTCATACGCTGAGGGGGAAGCACAATTTCCTTCTCTATACACTTGTATCTCAAAGGGGGAACTAACCAGTGCTATACTTGACAGGGATGCTTTATCTCGGAACTTTGTTACACATATTTGTCTGAGGGGGAACAAACCAATACTATACCTGATAGGGAATGCACTTGCATGACATATTCGTATGTTATTTTTCTATCTCTCGAAGAAGTGTTTGTCATCATCAAAAAGGGGGAATTTGTTGGATTCCGAAGTTTTGATGATTAAAAACACTTAGCTAATAAGTGTATTTAATGCGAAGGAGGTTACATTAATACACTGAACAGAAAAAGATCTTCTTGCAGAAATACTCAAGCAGATTCGCAATTAATAAGAAGATCCAAAGAATATTGATAACATATTTATGAGAATATTTTATCAATCCAGAATATATTATGGGTACATTTTGGATGACAATTAATGTGATTTTCTCTTAACTTGGAAACAAATCTATTCTTGATTGATTTGCTTTCCAATCTTAAGAGATAACACATTAATGGCAAGATTAATTAGGATGGAGATAATCCAAGTCTCTTCACCTAAGCTTGCAAGATTGCCGAAGCCTTGATGTTTTTAAAAATCCGAGAAAACAAAAGTGAAGGAGATTGAATCAAGAAGAGAAAGATCGAGCAAGCAAGAAAAAGAGCTTCAGTGCATAGAACATTCTGATCAAAAGAACTCGGAGGTGAGAAGAAGAGTGCTTAAGGGTTGGATTGAGTTGGTAGATTCAAAGGTTAAGCAAAGCTGTGTACGGATAGTACTAGTTAGTCGTTTAGAAGCTTTGTAACCAACAAACATATTCTCAATACAAAGCATCTCTTTTCACAAATCATTCCAGTAGATACTGGAAGATAGTGGTTTTACTTAGTTACAAATTGGTACTAAGGTTTCCACTATATACGAACGAGTAAGCCATTTAAATCTTTATTTATTTAATTCATTCTGCTGCTGCCTTACCTCTCAAGGAAGACATCACTTCCTTACCTGAGATGGAAAGCTAACCTAACGATATAACACTTCCCAACCCCAATTAAATTATAATGTCTAGATCTTCTACCGATGTACTCATCCTCCGGTTCGTTAGCATCCCACGCAGACACATCACTGAATCCTGGAATATCCCAGACCAGTTCAAGTTCTGGAAACGGAAATTCATTTTCCGCATCCATTTGGTCTAAGAACTCCATCTCCTCCCTGTCAAACTCATCCATCACTGGCATGTCCAGTGTTTCAAAAGTCGGCATAACCATTGGATCGGTTTGGATATTTTCCATTTTTTTCCGTACCTACAAATAAGATAACCAACAATCAAACATAGAAATTGAAACAATTTTAACAACAATAAACTTTTAACCTCCTGTTTCACCAAGCATTAATCTAATACAACATACATAATTTACCGTAGAATTCGACTATCTCAAATCTAATAAATCTAACAACATAAAAATACAACAAACATAAATAAAGAGACAATCTAATTTAATTATAGCCAATTATATCAAATCCAGCATACTTACATACACAAACACAAAAAAACCCAAGAAGGATAACATATAACGAACTATAACAATATTAACCCACTAATAATATCAAATCTATTCAGCAAATACATATACTCACTATATGTAACATACACAAACAACTCTCACCCAAATTATGCTCCAAATCTAGCTGGTGAGTAAGCCGGAATCACTTCAAATCTTGCAGTTAGCCTGAAGGGAATGGAGAAGAGAGATGAAGCGGGGAGAAGGAGAAATGACGGCGCTGCATTTCTTATCACCATGAGACCAGTTATGCCATTTCTAGTCTCTTTATGAGACCGGAAATGGCACCTCCGGTTTCATGCCTGAATGATGGCGGTACATTTGTTATTAGTATGAGATCGAAAATGGCATAACCGATCTCATAAAGAGACCGGAAATGGCATAACCGGTCTCATACGTGGATAATGACCCGGCTGTTCTTCCGCTTTCCTGCCATGTCATCAATCTTCATAAAGAGACCGGTAATGCCATAACCGGTCTCATTGAAAATCGTAAGAGATCGGAAATGGCATAACCGGTCTCCTTGTTTTTCAATGAGGCCGGAGATGGATTACCGGTCTCAATAGCAAACGGGGCATTTGAGAAAAGAATTTTGGAAAGCAAGTATTTGTGAAGTTTAGTTTGAGGGAAGGGGCATTTCTAAATTTTTTTCTTAAATAAAGTAGTTAGTGTCTTCTACCCAATCAGCTAGAAGCATGCGAGGTTCAAACCAAAAGTCTAACAAATTACTGGCCTCTTACTCTCTATTTGATTGGTTTTTAGGCCTTGTGTTCCTTCTCAATCTTGATTTTGCATTGCTCCGAATCCTAACTTAAATAATTTAGGAAGGGCATTTATATCTACGTTCGTTGGCCTCCGACTGTACAAGTTGCGGTGGAATGGCAATCTATGTAGGCCGATTCATGTACATGTACTCTCATACCCTTAACTGTAGTAGGACGGTCCAATCATGACTTTCGGTGCTCGATACAAAGTTGTCGTGACCAAACTCATGTTGTCAATCTTGAATTAATTCTGATCCGCAAAGCTGATCCTTATGCGTAACATATTCGTTGTCGGTCACTCGCCTACCGTCAAATAGTAGTGTTGTAATGACACCTACGTTTAGTAGGGTCACTGTCATCTCACCTGGTTAAATTGAATTGTATACGTCTCATATTTCCAACTCTCTACTAAAGTTGTGAGGTGTCTCACATCGCGTATTTTAACCTTTTATATTTGTCAAGGTTGTGTTTTGAGATCAAGATGCAATCAAAAGAATTTATAACATCAATAAGTCTAATGGTCCAAGTAGCAAACTCGTGTATATATCATGTAAGATTATGCCTTTATTTAGCTATTTTAATCAAGAAAAATTATAATTTTCTAACTAAGTGATTCTAATGCAAAAATAAGATTATGTAAATAAAAGAAACATTCATGAATCAAACTTCACCAGTGCGCACCACTCAATACATACAATAAAAATAGAAAATTAAACATGTCATTCGATTATTGCGAATAGTCATGTGTGTTATAAGTAAGTCAAACAGTCCTGGATCATTATCTTTCGCAACACATCCTATACTTCGAGTTCCTCCAGCGATGCATGCACTCGATTATTCCTAGTCATTAGTATCCAACCCATGTTACGTTAGGAAACCATTAAGTCTGTATTTTCAAACAAGTAATGTCCAACTCCCCAATTGAATTATATACTACCAGCGTAGCTACTATAGTTAGCGTCAGTTCTATATAATTCCGGTTAATCATTTTAACTATAGTGATATTGATTTTTAATCTAAGCATCCTTGCAAAAAATTCTGTCACGACCCAAATTCTCGGTCGAGACCGGCGTCTGATCAACTATCAAGCAAGCCTCCAAAGTGCAGTGCATATTGATATATTAAGTAGCGGAATTATATAAGAAAAATAAATTATTCAGAATCCTGCCGAAGTACAATGGAGAAAATACTCTAACTGAAGAAAAATGACAATTCAAATAAATGTTCTGATATCATGACTGGTTGGATGGCACCGTGCTTGAAACGAGTAATTCCCTTGCAACGATGAGTGGTTGCTTCTGAACTTACAGCTCACTTATCTGAAAATATTGGATAATAACAGGGTGAGTCATAATGACTTAGTGAATAAGTAACATACTGTATTGACGTAATATCTTTATTAACTTTCAATGATATAACTCAAATTATCATATACTCAATCGATGCGGTATGAATGCACAATAATGTCCATGTCGATCGATCATAATAAAAATGGACGGTCGTCACTGCCGGTCCGAACCATCATATCAAAGTGCGGGCTAAGCCTAGCCATGTCATATCAAAGAGCGGGCCATGCCTCGCTATATCACAACCCATGTCGATGGTCATGCATGTCGTGTATGCGATGATGCATATAATATATCATATTATATTTCACAACAATTATAATATGTATTGATATTATTCTTATGTCGATAAACGGTCCAAAACTTAACGTCTTTGTCAAGACGAGGTGAATCCGATTATTAAACGAATTCTGTTATTATCCAATTATAATTTAATAGCATAAACAAACCATATGATAGTACGATACGATAACATGGTATGATACAATTTAGAACAAGTATATTATTTACTCACAACGAAATTGATTCGTCTTGAATCAATGAGCTTTGCTTAACACCCTCCTTAATTGATGATTGATCACCACCGACTTCACGAAGACTCGCCGCCTTACCTTGAGATTTGTCACACCTCAGTATGTTTCTATTATAACTTTTGAATAACATTTTGATAACGCGTGTCAAGAACACAACATTTCAACCTAACTAGTGCATGACCCAGAGTGAAGACTTTCCATCTCAAGAGTTAGTCACAGCGATTACGGAAAGTAGTGAAGTTTGATTTGATTTGTTGGCTAGTTGGTTGTAACACGTGTGATAGTGTTATGCATTGCTTGCTGCAACACTCCTTAAACAGCAAGGAGTTACCAAGAGAGCTATACTGAACATCATTATAAAAAAACAAGCGTACACACCTTATCAAATCAATATCGTCAACTCCTCAGCCGCTCCTCGCCGACTCTCCTGCCACATTCTCTAATCATTTCCTAACCCTAAACTAAATGGGTTATATTTATATAAATTCTTGATTAGTAATTAGCTTGTTTTAATATAATTGTCCCCCATTATTTATATTCCACCGTTTACCTACTCCCCTATTTTTAAATATAATTATACATATTTATTGGTTCATATTTACTTGACCAAATAAATTTTCCAAACAAAATTTATACTAATAAATTAAAATTAAAATTTGGCTTTAAATAAGTTACTAGGTATTACAAATTCGCATAGAACATAATATTGAGCATTTAGGATTGAGCATGTCGCATAATTCAAAGCAAAAATATATTTAATAGCATGAAAAGAATCTATACAACACAGGATTCTTAAGATCACAGAATAAAAAATTTACCCACTACTCATGGTAATAAACAAATATATATATATAAAGAGAATCAAAGATAAAGAAATCAAAGGTATAGAAAAAGTATTCTCTACGAAGCCGAGTCTTCGATCGTTAATCTTTTTGTTGTCTTAAGTCGTCTTTTCCCTCTTCAAGAAGTAGGTTAAATCTTGCCCATGTTCAAAATATTGGTTTTAGGTCTTTGGATTTCTATTTATAAAAAAAAATTCTAATTAAATTAGAAAATTTCTCATATGGTCCGTTTTGTTCTCTAACCGGCTTTTGGTTACACTAAATTGCCGTTTTTTTTTTTCAAACCAAGCTGACTCAATGGCTTTTCGAAATTTATATTGTGGGCCATTTGCCTTCAAAATCGGCATTTGGCAAGTCCGAACAGTCGATTTAACACAAAAATCGTCAATTTAAATGGCAAAGTTGGGTTAACTAAGAGAATTGGCTAAATGTTTGGTCCGGATCATTTTGGATAGCATATCGCCGTCTGGCTAGGCCAAACCGGCGATGTGGTTCTTAAACCGGCATTTTCGGTTATCGAAAAGCACAATTGTTCTTTTTTAATCAATTTTTATTATCTATTCTACCACAAACCCCCACTAGAGCCTCTGTTCTGGCCTCATCAGAAATTGAACCACAGTCGTTGAGGTGTTTGACGTCCCTTTGAGCATTAGACCACGCTCTGATGGGCAAACGGACATTTGTTCACTCAACACAATAGTTAAGACTTCGCTTACTGATTTGACCATTTAAACCTCTGAATGCGGTCTTAGTGTAAACTAGGAATCTATATCCCTTTGAGTCATCTTTCCAACAAAATATAGCTAGTCTTAATCTGACAATTCTTATCCAATTCAGCTCCGAAGGTAAAATAGATTAATTTGCCATATTTTAGCCTTTTTCGCTCAAACCTTTGTGTATTTTTTTTTTTTGCTTTAAACAAAATCCAAAGCTTTTATGCGATGATATTTGAACTAAAACAATAGAACACAATGACGACGTAAAGTGGAAAAAACAAACTAGATTATATTAAGTGAAATTGGCACTGTGTAACAATAAGCGACACCCCACAGTTTGCTTCAGCAACTTCTTTCGCTAAGTTGTTGACGCTTTGCTTCGGCCAAACCTGAGAAGCACAAACAGAATTGTTTACCCAGTTCGGCAACAGCCTACGTTTAGGGAGGACTACTCTCAGTTCTCAAGACTTCACTATCTCCCTTAGAGTATAATGGTTTCCAACAACTCAGCCACGCTAGTCTAACACCTACTCCTAACCCAATCGAAGTCTCCCTCATTCTGTTTACACAGACTAGCCTACGCTATCAATACACTTCTGTAATAGATAGTTAATGACCTATATGCACAAACTCGGTCTATCCTACTACAATGTGTTACAGCAGATGCTACATATATCTCTAAGTTGCTGACGCTTTTGTCCCTGACTTCTCCAAGCACTCTCTACTGAGTAGTCAGACACACGGCGCTGCTCCCCCTCAATCAGTGACCTCCAGTCACTATCAAGGAGCACGCTGGGTCAGTCCGCGCAAGCTTCACTCGGCGACTGTCTGCCATTCGCCCTGCCAACGAGTCTCCACTCCAGTCAACTACCCCAAATCCAAATAGCAATCAGACTGCTCCAGTCCAGATTACTCCTCTGCTCTCATACAACTTGTGCTTCAGCACTCTCTGCTTTGATCTCTGCTCAGTGTGTGTTTTCTGTGATTCGGTTTCTTCGCGTGTCTATGCTTCGGTCTTTGCCTCTGTTCATATAGCTCCACACCTCAGCAACTTGATCCAGCAGATAATCCTACCTTCTGAATTCTACTGGAATCCCACACGATAATGCTGCCTTCCAAAACCTTCCTAGATTTATAGAAGTTGTTGAGATTTGGTTCCCTGATTTGGAACCTTAGCTTTTTTGTCTTCAACTCTGCCGGTTGCGCCTCTACTCTCTGCTGAAGAACACTATCATTTGGGCTTTCTCTGGCCTACGCTATGCCGGCAGAAATCATCCGAGAACCACCAGATAGATCTGTTACAAGGAAACCTACTTTACCTTTAGCTTTGAATCTTCAAGGGAAGCTACATCCTCCTCTGGTCCTTGACTTGATTCCGTTTTATCGTGCGAACTAGCTGCATGCGACACAAGTTGCTACAGCTTCATCTGCCTCTCTTTTTTTTCAGTCTTCTTTTGAAAGCACCAGCTCCTGGTTTCAGAGTTTGTTGTAGCCTCTTCTTCCGCTCGGGAGCTTCCGCTTTGTCACAGATGCCATATCCATAACATTAAGAATAAGTTGAATAATGGGATGATATTTCAAATGATAAGACTTCATGATCCACTTTCATGTTCTGTGCAAATGTCCATGGGTATAATCATGTGCAGAAATTTACTACGTGATAGGGACGTCTAAATCCAACGTGTTATGTAGGCAATCGTTTAACATCGTGTCAGCTTCCAAAGTTCTTTGCATTGTGTTACTTCATCCCTGTATACTTCATGAACCACGCCCAGCTTTCATTCCGAGCATGCACAAGGAAAAATACAATTATCTGCATATATACCAATCAATCAATAACGCCCATTTGTAGTTACCATGTAAACAAACCCCATTAATACAAATTACGAATCGATAATGGACGAAAGCATCTAATGTTGGGAAAATACCCAAAATATTCAATCCACACTAAAATTTCCACGTAACTGAAATATGTTTATCAACCTCGGTAATTTGCAAATGATGCTAACAATCTCCGGACAAATATTTAAGAGTATCTATACCTTCACATATGCAATATCATATCCAAAAAATTTAAACATCAGTTGCTTGATGGGCCTTGGAGAAAGCATCAACTTTTCTCGAATAATGTCATCGAGTTTCATTGTTACAAACACTTATTGAAATGAGTGTTGTCTTTCAGAATAATGCACTCTTGCAAGTAGGGGTCTGCAGGACCCATTCCGTCCCGACCCGAGGGCTTTGGGTCGGGTTTGGGTTCAAATTAATATACTCGTATACTTTTGGACGGGTTTAGATTAACCCTCGAGTTACTCAACCCGTCCCGTGCACATTCTATTTACATTTATATGCATTTGTATTTTATATTCTTTATGCCCATTCTATTACATCTATTTACATTTAAATTATTTTAATATATTCTTTCTGCGCATTCTAATTATAATTGAACAATTTATATACATTTGCATTTACTTTTTCGTATAAGTTTTTAATACTTCTACTCGCAATGAATGCTTTCTTCTTTGTACTTTTATTTACATTAAACATCTTCATTGATATTCTCTTCCTACCCTCCTTCACATTCCATTTTGATTCCCTTATATTATCTATTTTCTATGTTTGGAAACTGAGCTCTAGAGACTAACTTCACAATGATTACATTTTTTGTACTTTTTCCATATCCAAAAAATGGATAACTTTTCTTATTTATTTATAATTTTCTTTTTTTTTGTTCTAATTTGTCTTGCAATTTGATGATGAAGACCGGAGAGCAACTAGTGCTTCAAACTTTGCTTTAAGATTAACTCACTTAAAGCAAAAACTCACTCTAGAGATTGACAGTTGCATATGAAAGCTTCACTCTCATTCCCCAAACTTTTTGTAAATACAAGTCTATTTGAATATAATTATATTTTAAAAAATTTGTCTTATTTTATTTAAAATATTTTAGTCAAATATTTTCGGGACGGGTTAGGACGGGTTTGGGTCAACCATATTTTTTTCGGGTCTGGTCGGGAATATTAAAAAAATGACCCGTTAATTTTTGGATTGGATACGGATCGAACCAAATCCGTCCTACCCGTCCCGTGCACACCCCGACTTGCAAGGGTGTACTTCCCCATATCTACTAATCTTGCATATAATTACGTTTATTTTCGTTACTGCTCAAACATGTCATACACATGTATCTATTCTCTCTAGTAGTATAGGATAAGCCTAGACAAATCACAACTTATACGTATTATATTCAACTATATACAATATATAAGATCTTTAATACGAGTGTATCACATTCACGAAAAATTTATTGATCCCCATTCATATTAGTCATTGAATGCGGCCCATTATTACATGGAGAAAAGTCCCATAAAGTATCGTAAAAAAACCCTTAACTCATTCTCATGCTTAGCAATGGCCGATGTCCATGGTTGATAGATATCATTATCTCTAACCTCACCTAACCTTTATAAATTTTTTCGATTTTATTTATATATCAAATGTCTCCGACATCAACATAACAATCCCATTGAGTCCTTGATTTTCCATAAATGAATGCTTAATCATGTTTATCCTTGGCACAAAACAAACATATTTTTGAGTGTTCTTTTCGAATCACATTTACCTCAATGATTAGCTCATCATGTAACTGCATTTACCATATAAACCAATACGATAGATGGTAAAAATCATTAGGGTTAGATGATTTACTCTTCCGTTAAAGGTAACAGATTGTGGAATCCATTTCACCAAGATGCAGTGAGTTTATTGAATAAATGCAGCACAGAAGAAATGAATGATCACACACTTCAGACATGTACCCCAGCACGCTTGCCCGGAGTCGAGTGCTTTGCTTTGTAGATAATAGACTTGACGACTCTTAAGTGGTGAGGATAGGAGGAAGGTAGTCAGACTTGGTGCCCAGCACAAGGGCTTTGGTGTCAGGGAAGAAGTCAGTTCCTGGTAATTCTGTGACTCTTCCTTCCATCGACACCGAAATGGGGTAGCGGAGAAGGTGGCCTGGGAGGTCACGCTCCAGAGTTTCACTCGAGTACAGATCCCAGTACTTGTCAGCTAGTTGGTTGACCTTTTGGACACAGTGCTCGCTTTCAGGGTGTTGGAAGGACTCATCCAGCATCCCCAGGTGTTCATACCACAGAGCCATGCGGAATCCGTGGATCTGGCCACGTGCTGGCTGCCGCCTGCTTGAAATGTGATTTGGCTGGTAAGCACCCATGGCTATCTCCGAGTCCCTAGCTCCATCCATGGACCTCTGGTTGATGTTTGCAGATCCAATGATAATGTACTCATCATCAACTGCAAAGAGTCTCATGTTTACCGATAAAAATATCAACAAATTAAAGCTGAAAGTAGCATTTACCGATCATCATCTTGGCATGAACGTATATCATGAAACGTCTAGCTTCCTGCGCTCTACTGTAGTCTGTGTCAGGATCTGGCTTCTCAGATGGCTCATATTCCCCACTCTTCTTAGCTTCTCGATTACCAAGGCAGAAGAATGTTAGGTAGTCCCTAGGATCCGCCTCAATACCCTTTTCACGGAGAGCCTGAATAATATCCTTGTACATCATATCCAGCGTCCTTCTCTGCCAGTCCAGTATGGCCTGAACTGAACCACTCTCGGGAATACCTTCAGGCCACATTGGGACAACAACATAAACAGTGAATCTCTCTCCAGCCTCGATCTTACTGACAATTTTCAAAGAAAGTTCTCTTGGGATGAGATGTAAGGCACCAATTTCCGCTACATTAACTCCATCCTCCTCACTCCAGTTGAATGAGCTTCCAAGGAAATATTGATTTTCTATATAAATGAAACTTTTAGCACGTCGTATAGCATAGATGTATGCGTCCTGAATGCTACGATCAATGATATTATCCTTTCCACTAACAAGCCCAGCCCTAGCTGCATCTTCAGGGAAACCAAAAGCAGCTCCACCATCAATAGACCTAAATAACTGAACATTCCAAGCTTCTTGGTCATCAGGGTATGTCACTGGAGAAGGAGGTATAATCACACCATCCAGCTCTCTTAGTTGGAGAAGGAGATCCTTCCCACCTTGCTTTCTCCAACGCTGCTCGAAGTTGAACAGCACATCCCAAGCAATGGGTCCCTCAAGTTTGGAGTGAATATCATGCCAAGGTTCCCTAGGTCCACCTTTCTGGATTGCAGCGCCTTCAAAGTTTGGCTGATGGAAATCATCATGGTGAGCTGTGTCTAAGGTCCTGAAGAGTGAATGGAATGGAGAGTCGTATCTCCCATCACAAAGATCAATACCTCCAACGAAACTCACAATGCGACGCCTTTCTGAATCTCCATTTGGCATCTCATGGTCAACAACCACAATCTTCTGGTGATGAGTGAACATAGTCGAGATTTGCAAATCCTGCACAAAGCTTCCACCATCATCAGGATTGCGAGGGCATAGCACACAATGCACATCACTACCTTGGAAGAACTGTTCGGTTTCCTCATCATGTGTAGCCATCAGTCCATCCTTCTTCAATACTCCAACAGAGGTTCTGTCATCCCAAACTAGCATCAGAACTCTGACACCCTCGCTAGCCTTCTTCTTAAGCAGTTCACCCAAGCTAATATCTCCACCGGGTTTGGGCCTTCTCGAGTCCCTTACCAGAGAAATCCCAGTATATACAGACCAACCGGTAATGTATATCAAGTGCTTAGCATTAGTTATAGCATCAAAGACATCCTCCCAACATCTGTGGGGCTGATAGTATTGGCCACCGGCCAGAGAGATTTTGGGGATGAAATTGTCAGGTACATGGGCATCTTGGTACAGAGAAACCTTGCAGCCTCTTCTTTGTGAGAAGAAAGTAAATGGAACGCCCGGGTATTTAGCACTGCTAACTCCCCGAGCCCAGTTGCGATCCTTTGTAACATCGAAGTATTGTAGTTTAACATGAATCTTAGAACCAACAGGGTTTCTCTCTTTGTCCAATATCTCCACCCATCTATCTACTTCTTCCCCATCTAAGACATCTTGAACAGGTATATAAGCTCTTCCAATCAAAGTTGCTCCGATGGGATCATCGTCTTTGACTGTGAAGATTATGTCAGAGGCTCTGTGGGCACAGTAAATGTGAAAAGACTCGTACCACTTTGGGTTGTTTGGTTCGTGCTCAATAATCCTAGTCCGCCCAACCCTGGCTTTTCCTATATCAACAGTAGCATACATCTTCGGAGTTCCTTTCCCAACTCCCACCGTCTCCTCGATGTTTGCCATAAGCTACAAATCAAATAATTATTTAAGAACAGTCTAAAATTATTACGATAGGCCATATGATGTCTCATGCAAATAAATGCACTAAAAAACATTTCTAATAGAAAACAAGAAACTTTCTCAACCTGAAAGGAAGTGAAGATTGTTTCGAATTAGATACTCAAAGAGCAGAGTCTCCAACATTTTCTCAGTTTAATATAACACTCAATAGTGACATCAAGAACCAACTGATTTTTATTCTCACATATCATCAGTAGAACCCTTGTAGCTATTAAAGTCACAAAAAGGTATGTCAACCAAAGTACAGCTTACAAGGCAAGATTCGAAAAAAAAAAGTGTGGGACTTATAAGGAGGATGTGGTGCTTTATACCTTGCGGAAGAAATGGGGTTCACCACCAGTGTGGATCTTGTCCACCTCATAGATTGTAGCATGTAAAGTACCATGAAGAAAAGTCTCTTCCATTTTTCTGCACCAAAATCCAAACAACTCCACCACCATGAGAAACAAATAAAAGCCAATCAAGAAAGCCAGCGTCAACAACACGAATCCGATCACTCACTCCATCAAGTGACCGCAAGCTAAGACCACATCCAACCAGTGAAGGACAAAACTTCTGATCCAAATCGTGACACCCACAAAAACATACTCATAACCCAGAAGCCAAGCACCTCAAAGGACGATCAAATCCCAAACAACATTCCATATCAAACGACACAATGCTTTACAGATTCATCATCAGTGAAGACTTCAGCAAAAAAAAAGGGTCTACCTGAGACTGAGAGATCGGAAGTTGATGCGGCGATCGGTGAAGTTCAGTAAATGAGAGGCAAGATGTGAGCTCTTCAACCAGACATATAAGTGAAATTCAACACGTTGAAAAGCAAACGGATCCGCGAAAGCAGCCTTTGGAAATGGAAGGCTTCCAGTGAACAGGCCCGACGTATTTACAATTTTACCCCTTAATATTTACACTTCTTTACAAAACTTGTTGACCAACTTCTTCAAATATAGAGAAATACAGGGACTCAAATGTAATTATGTAGAATTTGATCCACCGCTGCGTGGATTAGATCAGGGAGAGAGTTTCAGCAGCGAGATGATTCAGATCGAAGCTGGAGAGGAGAGAGAAGAGGAAGATGCTGCTCTCCGTCCTCATCACCAACTCCGAAGGAAACATTTTAGTCGAGCGGTAAGATCTGCTGCTCAATATTCTCTTTTGTTGATTTCGATGTTCCTAGATCTGGAAGCTTTTGTTAGTATTCATCAGTAGGGTTTGTTTCCATGATTTATTCATCAACAAATTCATCGAAATTTGGTATGAAGTTGATGATTTGATTGAAATGCTGATCTTAGCGTCAGCTGATTAAATGCTATGTTGAGTGTAGTTTTTTAGTTTGATTAATCTATCAGGAGTTGAGATCATTTGGGGCTTGAATTCTGGAAGAATGTTCATGTGGAAGCATTATCTTGTCATTGTACGAAATGTTATAATAGTTTTTTTCATTATGGAATTCCGGTTGAGTTGTGTTTATTTTGTGTAATGAAGAATGGATGGAAGCAAAATCAATCCTGCATATTCCATGGGCTGAAATGAGCTCTTCAATCTAGAAATAGCTTGGGGAGTTATTGATGTGGGCCTATTTGTGTAGCAGTGTAGTATTGTACCGTGAAAAGATACCATAATGTCTTTATTAGTGCCTAGAAATATCTTAGACAGGAAATGGAGAACCATACACCTGGATTTTCTAAAATCCATGCCATTTCTGTGAACACATTGATGCTGAACATTTGTATGATTGTATAAAGACTGATAATTAATAGAAAAGGCTATCTATTATTGAATCATCTAATCAACGTTTGTCGTTTGCAGGTTTAATGGAGTTCCAGCCGAGGAGCGTTTACATTGGCGGTCTTTTCTTGTTAAATTAGGAGCAGATAATCTCAAGGGTGTCAAAAATGACGAACTCCTGGTTGCAAGCCACAAGTATGTGCCTTCATATGTTATTGTAGTGCCTTTCTTATCAGAAATTGTGTGTAATCTTGATCCATTTTTGGGATTTCTTGTACATCCAGATGTAGTTTTCTAAAATCGTACCTGGTTACCTGAGGTTTTCAGTCATCAATTTCTCCCACTTCTATACACCTTTCTTGTTTGGCAATTTTGTTGTAGATTATTCATGTCAAGTTCTCCTTAACTTAAATGATCATGTACAGGTCAGTGTATGTTGTCTACACGGTTCTTGGAGATGTCAGTATCTACGTGGTTGGAAAGGATGAGTATGATGAACTGGCATGTAAGTGAACGACTATTGAATCTGGTTTCGTATTTGGTTTTCAAGTAGTAAACATGGACAGTTTATATATACCAAAAGTATTAATAAATGTCGTCGTGAGCAAGTAAACTAGAAGTCTTCAGATGTCAAGTGATAGATGTTTCACATGCACAATCATTTTATTAGTAGAGGTATTTGTGGGCCGCACGTATTTACAATGCGTCGTCAGGATAATGTAATTTTTAGCTCTTGCTCGTCTGTACATAAATTAATTTATTAAAATGATTTGTTATCATAGAGATTGGACATTAGTTTTTGTTGTTGAATTGTTGGCTGAATGTTCTTATTTGCTCAAGTATCAGAAGTCATTTATGTGATTACCCAAGCCATCAGAGATGTATGCGGAAAGCCTCCCACTGAACGCCTTTTTCTTGATAAATATGGGAAGATATGCTTGTGTTTGGACGAGATTGTTTGGAAGGTAAGAAATAAACCATATTGTAGTATCAACAACAAGACCACTCCATTTTAATCTTCTATCATATTTCCCTAATTAAGGGCTACTTCAGGGTCTGACCACTCATTGTTGCGTTATTTAACATGCACCGCAGGGGTTGCTGGAAAACACAGAAAAGGACCGAATCAAAAGACTGGTGAGGCTCAAGCCTCCAAATGACTTCTAAGAATGTCCTATTTCATTCTTTATCTTCACGGCGCAATCCAAATCTGCACAAGTTTGTATTCAACAGTAGATGGAGTTTGTAACCCATTTAACTTTTGTTATAAAGCCGTTGCATAGCCCATGAGTATATTGCACTGCCCTTGTGCATGAACCCTTTTCTTGTTTAGTTACTATGCGTTAGCTTCAGACATAGGTTTGAAATTGAAGGGCGCAAATAAGTTCACTTGGAGGTGTTTGAGATGCAAAGTAGATACAAATTTTTTGAGAGATATTAATCTTCTTCTTCTTCAACTACAGTAGAGTCTCTCACCACTTCCAGAAGACATTAGAGCCACATTTGTACTTGTCTTTCCCTTGGCACTCCAAATCAATGTCTTCAGATAGGAATGGCACTTTCTGCTCGACCCAAACAACATTTATTCAGTTTTAACATAATGGCAGGAGAAGATGAAGATAAAAATGTTACCTTTGTCTTGGCAAGATCCTGGCAGCCAGTGAAGTTATATGGGAATGTACAAGTACCAAACTGCACGGTGTAAGCCCTGGCAAAGTTGGCGCCGCTGGTTGCCAATCTCTTCTTGTCATTCAACTCCTGCAATCACAAACTCCATGTTCATGGCCGGACTAGGAAGGAAAAGGGCATGAATGAATAATGAACCTTGTTAGCTTTGCTGATCTCCAGATAGTCATCGATGATTCCTGCACTGGCAGATGACGCAACAACAGAAGTTGAGAGGATGGTGGCTGCCAAGATGGCGAATGCAGCCTTCCTCCCATGGACACCCTTATCTTCAACCACCTTAGCTTGCTGAGCCTTGATCACCGGCAACTGGGCAGCCAGCATCGGCTTCAGGCCATGCTTTTGGGATATGGCATAGCTGCATGCCAGTACACTAGAGTTTATGCATGATGATGCCATTGCTGGAAACTTGTGCAAAGACTACACACTATAGTTATGTTGATGAAACCTGTAAGTGATTTGTAGCCAACCAACGACATAAGAGATGATGAAATGTAATACGAAGTTGTGGTTGGAGTGTGGATAAGGTGAGATTGCCACACTGCTCTATGGTTGAGTGTTAAGGTTTTGGACCCACTTTCTTTGTCTCAATTTCTTTGCTGAATGTTCATTCAAAGTTTGCACAACAAATAAAAGCCAACAGTAAAAAATGTGCATATTATTATTATCTGAAATCACAATCACACTTCCTTGGGATGTTGCAGAACACAGCACAAGTAACAGAGTGTTTTTATTCATAAATCCGTATACAAATGGTCCTACAAAAAATACTTACATGGAACTTTTACTGATTGCTGAGAAAAAAAGACCAGTGTCGGACATATTTGCAGCCAAGAACAGATTTTAAGTGTATGAAACTTTGAGCTATCCGACTTCCAAGAGGCAGGCATAATATGTCCTTGGATTAAGTGCCTACCTTAGCTGTGACAATCTTTTGCGTTTGCGGCTTCTTCTAACTGGAGCAGGACTCCTAGAATTATTTGCTAATGCGGGTGAAGGAATGCCCACTGAAGTTCTTCCTTTCTTAGAAGCCCATTTCACTGGCAAGTTGTTTACTACACTGCCAATATCATTTGCACTGTTTAGCTCAACAAGTGTCTGAATCTGATCAAGCATCTGATGGCTCCACGCAACTGCTTGATCTAAGGCAACTGAGTCATCCATAGGCAGATGCCACAAGTTTGTTAGGATCTCTCTGAAGGACTGAAATGACATTGAAGCTTGATATCCTTTCCGACTCTCACATATCATATTAACCTTAATCACATGCTTGCAAAAATTACCATGCAAGGACCAATCACAATCGCAAAAGGCAAATTCTGAACTCGGATTCCACACGGTGCGGCTGATACTGTTGTCTTTTTGGCTAACAACCTTTGCAAAAAGACAGCAATTGTCATCCAAGCTAACAGAATCATCTGAAATTTGAAGGGCTCGGTGCCATGATGTAGATGCAATGTATTCCTCTTTGACAATTTGAAAGGAATCACTTTCATCTGCATAACGATCAAGCCAATAGCTAGAGTGCAATTCAGTTGTCAGCTTGTGCACTAACCAATCCACCCTTTGGAGCGCACCAAGATGAGAATCGTCATACAACTTCAGTTTCAGCTTCACATGATATGCTTCTATAGCACCAGACGCCTCCTGACTAGCAAGAGGTAAAGACTTCATTGATTCAAGCCACATCTCTGTGGAAAACAAAATTCCTTGTTAGATGATCAAGGCATCCCAAGTAGAAAAAGATCATGCTTTTGGACAATTACAGTCTTACCAATCTTTGGCACCCAAAAGGCCTTAAAATATTCCAGAAATGCAGTTTGATCAATGAAGTCCTGGATGAATTCTTCTAAAACGGCTGAAAAATCTACTCCACTCCAGATGCTGTACACGACCTCTCCCAAGCGTTTAAACATTTCCCGCTGAATCTCAATATTGCTACATTTTTTAACAATATTCCTGAGCCATGATCTTCGAATGCGCCAGAGGGAGAACAGGACAGGGCAACCAAATACATCCCTAGGTTAATCAAAAGTGAAGAAATAAATGATGTGAGAAAAAAAACCCAAAATATATCAGAATGCAGTAAAAACTCGTAATACCTTATAGGATCAATCTCTGCTGCGGCATCATCAACCAGAAAGCCACTGACCTTCCACCCTATGTCAATTGTACGAGCTCTTTCAACTAGAGCTTTCATCCACTTGGACACGTCTGCCTTCGTAGAGCTACGAGTAATGATCCATGCCACAGGAAGGGCATGCTGCCTTGAATCAAACACGAGCAGTGTGCACAATGGGTACTGGTGACAAAGTAGATTGTTATAAAATATAATACAAATATTAGAAATTACAGGCAAAATAGATAAAAACAAAAACTAATATACGTAGATTTACTTTAAGTCTCTTTATGCCAAATGTTGAATCCTCCGCCATGAGACTGCGATGGCCAAATCTAATCATTTGCTGCAATTGCCATTCTGTTTGGATACCCAAAATGAAAGCATTGGTCTCTGAGGATTCTTGATGGAAGAATATTGATTTTTTATTGCGTTCAACCCACATACGGATGCTAGCCTGGTCGTCTAGATCCAACTCATGGGTAGACCGTCTGATGATCATCTCAAGTTTGTGCACGTACTGAGATGCAAGGCTACTAACTTTTGAATTAGGGCCACAATACCTTTGAATCCCCTCAATATGTTTCTCCAGCACATTTTCCTCTGGAATACCAAGGTAGATCATTGACATTGTCTGTTGTTGAATATCATTACCAATATATGGAACTGTCTTGGCACCAGGGCCAATGGCATCTCTATCAAGTGGGCCATGGCAGACATATCCAGACTTGTTTACATGGCGTCTTTCATTGTATATAATGAGTGCAAGAGATGGACGCGCATATAGACGCTTTACCACGAAATGACATGCACAGCCTCGCATAGACTGGGGCCTAGCAGCACGATTTCTGGTGTTCAGTCGATATCTTCTACTTGGTAGGATACCTCCACCTTCCCCATAGTTTTCAGGGCCAAATGAGCACCAATACCTTCACATAGATAATAGAGAATTGGGGTAAAGGTAAAATAGAGTAAGCTGCATATTTTCTGGTACAAATACCAACAAATTTGATATACTCTACATAACAATTTAAAAAGAAACACCCAGCTGCAGCTATATAAACCGTAACCCAACAGATAGACAAAGACCTGGCCATAGAAACTACGAACAAAACTATTATGACAGTCCCAGAAGGTGAGGCACAATGGGGTTCGAAGAATGGCCATAATAGAACTAACAAGCTTAATTGCTTGGCAAGTGATTCACGTATCTAAATGCATCTTCTTAGAGTACAAAACTGCATATGTTGCCAATTACAAGCGAAAGGGAAACTTCAAACAGAAATAAAATAAGTACAATGTTCATTGATCCATACTCACTTGACTGAAATTCCTTAATTGTTTTTTCTTACAAAACAAAAGAGGTGAAACATTCAGAACATAATAAGTGAGACTTACATTCTATATTCCAAATACTCATCAGGTTTGTACACCTTCAAGCTGCCTCGCGAACGCTTTCGCCCCCTTTCAATATGAAATCTTGTGGGACACTCAACATTGGAGCTTTCTCCCATCATAAAGTCATCAACTCGTGAAAAGGGTATAAGGGCTACCTCATCTTGGTGCTCAGAGCTTCCAAACTTGCTCCAAATCAAATCAACTGATGAAAACTCTTCACCAGGCGGATTTTGCACGGAAAGACCTGCTACAGACTCGACAATATCCATCACAAACACCACCAATCCACAGTCCAAATTAAATACCCCTGCACATAATAAAAATAAAAACCACCAATTACAAAAGGAAGAAAGAGACACCTTTCTTGTACAGAAATTTCCTACATTTCTCCACAATATTCATCCAAATCCAACAAAAAAGTTGGCACCGTTAAAGCAAAATTTCACCGCCGATACAAACAAAGCACGAATCAGTAACCAACCCATAAACCGAACCGCCACTGAGATTAAACTTGAGAGACTAGAACCCCCACATCAAACTATCAGTCAAATTGAATTCAGGATGAAAGTGACAACAAAAAAACAAAGACAGCAAAATTACGAAAAACAACCAAAACTCATCAGCAGAAGAACCTGATATGGTTGTTAATATACCTTGAGTGTCGCGTCGGTGCTGAATGAAGATGGAGAGCGCGGGGTTTTAGCCAAGGGTTTTAGGAAGAGGGTCGTGGAAGAGAATATGGAGGAGTTTGATGTGAGAGAATCCCATTTGGGGATGAAGATAAGACTAACCCAGTAAAAAGGGTTTATGCGGGAGAAATTTGAGATTTCAATTTTTAGGGTTAAGAATATTGAATTTAACAAAATTAATAATAAAAGTATCAGAAAAATGTTTATTTATTTTTCCTACTAGGTTATTAATATTAAATAACGCCCTCATAAATTATATGGAAATTTTATGTATAGAGAAGTATTAGCACCTAAAATATTAAACTTTAAAAAATTGTTGTGTACTTCATGCACAAACATGATTTCCTATGCGAAGAATCAATTCAAATATTGACACACGTATTTTTAACCATTTATAGTTATCAAATATATGTTTTAAAGGTCAAGTTGCAGTCAAAAATAATTTATAAATCTTGATAAACCAAGGGTCGATCCTAGGAACAGGCCTGTGTATATACTAGCTAACAAATAATGTGTTTAAGTATTCATAATAGAAATTGGCAAGAAGTTATACTAATTATCCTAATGATGCTAAAAGTAAGAGGTTGATTTAATCAGAGAAAAAGTTCTACAATCAAACTTCACCTATGCCTAACACACAAATCATGCGATAGTTCAAACAATTCAATTATATTATAGAGTTGTGGAAATAATCTAATAACATCAGACAAGTAGGTATGACATCCTTGACAAAACTGCACAAGAAGATGCTACAACACTCCCTGAAGATCGTAGCTGAAGCACAATCTGAAGATCGACAAAACAACAACAAAGTATAACGACAAGCACAAGAAAGTGCTATAGCACTATGTGGACCACAAAAGTTGAAGCAACCTAGGAAAAAGACAAATGTCAGAATATGCTATAGCAACCCGTAATAATTTCAAGCTAGAGCAGAATGGCCGATCATCTTGAAGCTACTCGGAGAGAGCCAGGCGTGGTGCTGCAGGTGTTGCAAGAGCTCAGGGAGCTTTGCAGACGTCCTCAAGTGATCAGCAGACATCATCACGTGGGTGGAAGCAATCAAGAAAAGATAAGGTTTCTAAATTCCGATTAATAAACCAAATCTCAACAACTCCGCAAGAATCCAGGAGAAGATTCAAGGGGTACTGAGCAGTCCTAGGAATCCGAACGCAACAATGATTTTTAAAAGATAATTATTGATGAAACTATAAGAGGAGTGCAGAGGAGATCAATTGAGGCATCAAAGAATAGAGAATACACAACGACAAACAAGTAAAGATTACGAGGTAGTTTTGCAAAGTTTTATAGAGCGGAGAGGAGATCAGAACTCTCAGAATTTGATCTAGTATTGATCCACATAACTCAATTGTGGCTCGTTGATGGATTAATCAGTTGCTTCGGAGAACAGCTGTGGACATGTGCTGTTGGAGAGCTGAACGCTTCTACCTGATAAGTGACAGTGGTCATTGATCGAAGGGGAGTAAGGTCTGGGTTTGAAGAACTCAGTAGGAGTCCGACTGTTTGGCAGAGCGTGCTAGAAGTGTCATCGACTGAAGTTACAGCAATTCTGCTACAGAAGTTACTATAACATTCCGTCTACTACACATTATAATAGGATAGGCTAAGTCTGTGCGTCAGGTCTGTAGCTGTTCGTTACTGGAAGTGTGTAGGTAGTATGAAGCGAGTAGGTGGGATCAGATTGCAAGCTAATCTGTGTGATTAGTTTGAGCTAAGGTTTGACTAGGTTAGAAGTAGTGGTTGAAACTAGCATTGACTGAGTTTATGGAATCCATTGTAATATAACCGTGAATAGTGAAATCTTGAGGATCGAAGAGTGATCATCCCCAGACGTAGGTAGTTGCCGAACTGGGTGAACAAATTGATTGATGTCCTTCATATTCGGTCAGAGAAACAAATTCTGCATTGTGATACAAAGAGTGCTACAACAACCGTTATGACTCGTCATCAACAACCGTCAGAGCAGATCACTTGACATACAGAGTGTGATATGGGAGTGCGTTGCTGACATCTACGACCACCATCAAAGATGGCATAGCACCAACCTACCGCCATTGCTCGAGGGAGGAAATTATGGCTACTAGAAAGCTCGGATGAAGGCTTTTCTCAAAGCTATTAATGAAAAGGCATGGAGGGCAGTCATATAAGAATGATCTCACCCATTGACCGTCGACAACACAGGTGTTGTACGGAAAAAAATTTGAAGACAAGTGGACTACAGAAGAGGAAGATGTAGCATCCAGTAACTCCAAAGCTCTAAATGTTATATTTACTGCTGTTGATGCTAACAATTTCAGGCTGATCTCAAATTGTGACGTGGCCAAACAAGCTTGGGAGATTCTTGAAACAACTCATGAGGGAACAGACAAAGTGAATATCTCTAGAATGAAAATGATCACCTCAAGATTTGAAAGCCTGAAGATGTTGGAAGAATAAGAAGAGACCAATTCAATGCAAGATTATGCGATATATCAAACTAGGCCTATGCTCTCGGAGAACCAATTCAAGAGGAGAAGCTGGTAAGGAAAATTCTCAAATCTCTCACTTCGAAGTTTGTATTGAAGGTCACAGCCATAGGAGAAGCCCAAGATGTCAATAACATGAGGCTGGAGGCACTGATTGGTTCACTGAGACAGTTTGAGATGAAAGTTACAGAAGATGCTACACCACTCTCTGGGAAAAACCTTAGGCTGAAAGCTAAGACAAAGGAGAAGGAGACTGTCCCAGATGATGTTGGCCAATAACTGTCCCTGATGGTTAAAAACTTTGGCAAGTTCATGAAGAGAATGGATTAGAAACCTTCATATGCAGGTTGGACATCTAGGAGGAAACAGAAGAGGAGAAACAAGGATGCTGACAAAAGTAACTAAGAAAGTAAAGACAAACAGAAAAGGATCCAATGCTGGGAGTGCGAAGGATATAGCCATAGATAGGCTGAATGCCCGAGCTACTAGAAGAAAAATAACAAGTTCCTAACTGCCAACTGGAGTGATGAAGACAGTGAGGATGATACTGACCACAAAGGAAATTTAGCTTTGACTATTGTATTTCAGTATTAGAATTCAGATCCAATAAATTCAAATATTATTTATGGGATTGTTGAATCTGACAGCAGTGATGACGAAGACATCTCAGAAGAGTCGATTGCTGGACAGTTCAAACTGATACAAGAGAAATGCCTCCAAGTCATCGAAGTTAACAAAGAACTATTGTCAAAGATATCTGGGTTGGAAGGTGAACGAGACAAGCTTCAGAAGATCATTACCTCACTGACCAAGGGACAACAATCAGAAGATGCTGAGATAATGGGAAAGGACTGGCAACAGAGAGCTGCATCAGAAACAACCAATAGAGAGTCATCCATTCTGGATGAAATCTTAGCCTACCAAAGTTATGGAGGTGGAATTGAAGGTCTTAGATACACAAGCAAAGCAAGCACTGGTGTGACTACATTTGTCAAAGCCACGGATCCCGAAGAAACTGAAAGAGCTGCAAGTGTCCAGGAGAGCCCAGTCACAGGGGTAAAACATAAGGTGCCAAAGGAAAAGAATAAGAGAATGGTACATCAACTTCTTGATCAATCTCCTACTCGAAAGCCCAAAACAAAGAAGGGGAGATGTTACTTCTGTGACCAGGAAAGACACTTCCAGAGATACTTTCCAATCCTGACCAAGTACTGGAAGCCTCAAAGAGCAACAAAAGCCAATCAATTCAAAACAAACACAAGAAACCCACCGTCCACCTATGAATACTACAGCACGCAGATGCCAGTGAATAAGAGATATCGTTTTACTATGCAGGAAACCTTCAAAAGTATTGAAGGGACAACTAACTCGAGAAGAAGGCACAGAAAGAAAAGAAATACGAACTACTTATCCACATCTGGAAAAAGGGGCAAAACACTAGAAAAATACAACTGTCGAATGCACTTGGTACAGGTGACAAAGGACACAACTGTGGATAAACAGCCGCCCGATATCCCCACTGAAGCACAAGAGTGCTACATCACTCTCTAGTAACTTGAGGCTATAACTTGTGAAATTATAGTTGGCGCAAAAAGTTGCTCGTGCACAGAGAAGTTGACACGTGTCCAAATTTTTAAAAGAAAACAAAAAGGAAAGAAGGGGGGAGATTCTAGTTAACCGTTCTGACCTAGGGTTTGTAATTTTTCAGGCACCTTCAACCTCCAGAAGATCTCGTCTACGACTAATCAACGACAAATGGTCCGAACAAGGGGAACCAAGGCATAAAGTCGCAATGAAGGGTCCAGAAAGCGAAAGGGTAGTCAAGTACCCCTGAGCCAACCTCCTGCAACAGAAATCCTAAAAAGGAGCTCCTCCCTTCAAATAGAGAACCAGAGGAGGTATCATGCCTGACCTGGAACACACCAGCCGGTCAGTCTGAGACAGGACCTTCAGCAACAAAGAGGGCAGTCAACATCAATGAGTACTTGTCTGTAGAGGTTGATGAGGAACTCATGACCACCAACAAGAGCAACAACCCATCTGCTCAAGAGAATGCTACAACATCCGGTGTTGTTCGCACCCCTGTAGACTCTGACATAAAAGAGATTTCCCACGAGACCATATCCAAGAGGGCCTTAGACAGACAGATTGCTGTGGTACCCACTCCCTCATAAGAAGATGATCCCTCAGCCTTCATCAGTAAAGAAGAAGTGCCAGAGGAGGAGGAACAAACTCCCTCCGTGAAACCAGTGGACAAAGGGAAGGAGCCAATAGATATTGACTCCTCCAGTGATGATCGAGGAGCTGAAACAGAAGACACTAAGTCTGATGACTTTAAGGCTTCCCCAACCCCTCAGAACCCCAGGCCAAAGCCTTCCATGGTCAAGTCTGCACCTCCTCTGCCCACAAAACCAACCGTGTCAGGGATTGACCATCAGTGCATTTGGTTCAGAAACAAAAATGCCGCCGGATCATGGGAAGTAGTCAACCACAAAACCGTGGTCCCGGAGAAGCTACTAGAAACTGGGAGGTTCAGGGTCCCTGAGGTGATCACCTTGCTGAGAGAGGTAAACCTACTGCATTCCTTGACTGTTGCCAAAAGTTACAATTTACATTTCGTAAAGGAATTCCTCGTAAATATTCTTGAAGATTTTGGAAAAATAGGAAGTTTGATGTATAGGGTAAGCTTAATAAGAAAACTAAGAATTGTGATCACGCCCGTCGGTGATCAACAAATGTTTGGAGATCAATGAGGATGCCAGTCCACTGGTAGAAGTGAGCTCAGACACACTAGCTGTGACGTTGACTGGTGGTTTGTGTAAAAGCTGTCTCACAATCTGACAACCAAGTACTCCATTGTCTACTCCTTTCCGTGAGGAATTGGATGCCCAACTCAAACAGAGGGAAGGTGAGCAAAGCCATGGGCCAGCTGCTGTTCAGCATAGAACAAAGAAAAGAAGTCAACCTTAGCCAGATCATCTTCCATCAGATTGTTGGTCATGCTGTAAATCCAAAGTCCAACTTGAGCATTGGATTCCCATCTCTGATATATGAGATCCTCATCAGCCAGCATGAGGAGTTGCAAGTTCTCTCTGAAGGCTTATCTGAAGCTCCTCAGCTGTTCCTGTTGGATCACAAGATATTCAAAGGAAGACATATAGTAATTGTGGCAGAGGGAGAATTAGCCTTGATACCAACACACGAAGATCCAGAGGATGCTGAAGCACTCTTTGAAGCACAAGCCCCAACTCTGAAAGCTGCTCTGCGAGCCCAGAAAATCAGCCACCTCAAGTCTGACCTTGCATATCTGATAACGGAGGCCAAGAAGAACACAACGCGGAGAACGCAGATTAGAAGCCTCCTTTGAGACTTGGAGTATCCTGAAGCAAGTAGCTCAGCTCCAGCCGCCCGTGAATCGTAGAATCCCCTGTCATTTGTGATTAAAAAGGAGAGAAGATTGTACTAGTGAACACTGACATTTTACTTTTGAGGTTTAGTCTTTGAGGAACTCTAAACTCAAATGTAATATTTAGAAGCAGTTGCCTAGCTTAGATAGCTAGTTATGCCAGGGAACCTTTAATAATGTTGCTATGGTTTTGTCAAATGCCAAGGGGGAGATTGTTGAGGTATGACATCTTTGAAAACACTGCACAAGAAGATGCTGCAACACTCCCTGAAGATCGTGGTTGAAGCACAATCTAAAGGCTGACAAAATAACAACAAAGTACAACGAAAAGCACAAGAAGGTGCTATAGCACTCTGTGGACCACAAAAGCCGAGGCAACCTAGGCAAAAGACAAATGACAGAATCTGCTATAGCAACCCGTGATGATTTGAAGCTAGAGCAGAATGACCGATCATCTTGAAGCTACTCGGAGAGAGTCCGACATGGTGCTGCAGGTGTTGCAAGAGCTCAGGGAGCTTTGCACACGTCCTCAAGTGATTAGCAGGCGTCATCACTCGAGTGGAAGCAATCAAGAAAAGATAAGGTTTCTAAATTCCGATTTAGGAAACTAAATCTCAACAACTCCGCAAGAATCCAAGAGAAGATTCAATAGGTACTGAACGGTAATAGGAATCCAAAGGCAACAAGGATTTCCAAAAGATAATCATTGATGAAACTATAAGAGGAATGCAGAGGAGATCAATTGAGGCATCGAAGAATAGAGAATACACGACGACAGACAAACCCACGGGCGAAGAGAAAAGACTACGAGGTAGTTTTGCAAAGTTTTATAGAGCGGAGAGGAGATAAGAACTCATAGAGTTTGAAATTCGTAGCGCTTTGAGTTGCAGATTGTATACAAGCAGTTGCTATAGCACACTCTTGTACCGACGGATCTTTTTCAGCAAGCTAAAACAATGAACAACGATTTGTTCACTCAGTTCGGCCAAGTGCCTACCTCTGGGAAAGACTGAACCTCAGTCTTTCAATTCATTAGTCTCAAGGTCTGTTGTATAACACGGTTGGACACCACGCAACTTATGCTACTCAACCTTAGCTCGTCGATCACACACAATCAGAACACGCTCTGACTTGTATTTCACACACACCTACTCACTTGAACCAATTCAAAATAGCTCTACCTCTGATCCCACAGACTCAGCCTATTCTAATAAGTACAACGTGACTGTAAGTTTGCTATAGCACCCGCTGTAGCAACTAGCTGGTGCAGGTTCTGTCCGTGTCGCTCCAAAGCTTTCTACCGAGCCGATCGAACTCTTCCACGAGTGCTGCACACTCTGGAATACTCCCCCTCACTCAGTGATCGTCTGTCACTAGCGAGAACAGGCCTTCTGCAGATTGTCCGAGTTCCTCCACAAGCCCGTCCTGCTCTGAATTGGTTTCTATGATCAAGCTCTGATCAGACTCTTCAAGTCTCAATCAGCCTCTACTTCGGTCACTCAGTTCTGCGTGCACGCTTTGTTCTTCGTGACTCCCCGACTCTCGTTGCGGTATGTAAGTTCTCCGTGTATGTGCTCTCAAGCTTTCTCTATTCTCCGCATGCCCCTTTCTGCACTGACCTTGCCCTCCTTAAGTACTCAACTGATCACCAATCGAATTACACTTTTGGAAGTTCCTTAAAGCAACAATACCTCCTAGTTCGTAGGAGATTAGATTTGATTGGAAAAACAAATCTTCCACAGCCAAATCTTCACCTGGATACGGGAATCTCCACTGGGATATTCTCTCTGAATAATTTGAAGCACTCCGTCACTCTGCTACTCCTTGTTCATCCTTTGAAAGCTCTCCAAGAAGAATGCTGATCTGCTGCTACAGCCCCTGCTACAACACCTACTATAGCTGCTGCTTGAGCACTGGGCTTGTTCACTTATGCTGGTTTTGTCAATCGTATTCCATACAAAATTATCAATGTCCCCCTTGGCATTTTTGATAAAACCCTTTATTTCTCCTGTTCGAGAGGTGACGCAGGCCCACCTCTAATTATCTCCCCCTTTTTGTTACAAATGGACAAAGGGGGAAAGTATAGCCGCCTAGGAGGACAAGACGCAGAGACCCAGAGAGGATCTCAAAGCTTCGAATCTAGCTGCATCCAAAGGTTTGGTGAAGATGTCAGCAAGCTGTTTGTCTGTCCCAATATGCTGGAGGGCGATGGTTTTCTTTTCAACCAGATCTCGGATGAAGTGATGCCTTATATCAATGTGTTTGGTCCTTGAGTGTTGCACTAGATTCTTGGAAATGCTGATGGCACTCATGTTGTCACAGTACAGAGTCATTTCACTTTGATTCATCCCATACTCAGTTAGCATCTGTTTCATCCAGAGCATCTGAGCATAGCAGCTTCCTGCTGCAATATATTCTGCTTCCGCCGTGGAAAGCGAAATGATATTCTACTTTCTGCTAAACCAAGATACAGGATTATTCCCCAAAAATAAGCATCCTCCAGAGGTGCTATTTCGATCTTCAATGCACCCAGCCCAATCTGTATCACTATAGCCTACCAAATTTGAATTTGTATCTTTGGTGTACCATAGGCCATAATTCACAGTTCCCCCAATATACCAGATGATTCTTCTTACTAGTTGCATGTGGCTCTTCTTTGGACAGGCTTGAAATCTGGCAAAGACTCCAACTGAGAAGGAGATGTGAGGGCGACTCGCAGTGAGATACAATAGGCTCCCAATCATGCTTCTGTAGATATTTTGATTAACTTCAACCCCAGCTTCGTCTTTGACCACTTTGATATGTGTTGCAGCTGGTGTGCGTTTGTGGCTAGCTTTATCGAGCTGGAACCTCTTTACCAGATTCTGGCTATATTTTCTTTGGGATATGAATATCCCTTCATCCTTCTGAGATACATCCAGCCCCAGAAAATAAGGGAGTTCACCCATCATGCTCATATTGAATTCATTCTTCATGTGGTCCACGAATTGCTTTACCAACCGCTGTGACCTGGACCCAAACACAATATCATCGACATAAATTTGAGTTATGATAAGATCTGACCTGGTTCTTTTCACAAAGAGAGTTTTGTCAGCTCCCCCTCTTTCATATCCATGTTTCTCCAGAAAGATGGTTAATTGCTCGTACCAAGCTCTGGGAGCCTGCTTAAACCCGTAGAGCGCTTTCTTTAGTTTGTACACATGCTCTGGATAATGAGGGTCTTCAAAGCCTTTGGGCTGAGCTACATACACTTCATCCGAGAGTTCCACATTCAAGAATGCGCTCTTGACATCCATTTGGTAGAGTTTGAACCCGAGGTGGCAAGACAAGGCTAGAAGAAGTCTGATGGCTTCCAAGCGAGCAACTAATGCAAATGTTTCTTCAAAGTCCACTCCCTCAATCCGAGTGTACCCTTGTGCAACAAGTCTGGCCTTATTCCTTGTGATATTCCCTTTTTCATCAGTCTTGTATTTGAAGATCCACTTGGTTCCAATGATGTTTATCCCTTCTGGTCTGGAAACAAGATCCCACACATTATGTCTTTCAAATTCTGCTAATTCTTCCTGCATTGCCAGCAGCCAATATTCGTCACTGATGGCCTCCTTGAAGTTCCTTGGCTCTGCACTAGATAGAAAGCAAGAATTGTAGATCGATTCGCAAGAGCTGAAGTGTGATGTACTTCTTGTTCGTCTCCCTTCCGTAGGATTTCCAATTATGTTAGTTAACGGATGATTCCTCTGAATCTTCTTTGGAAGTTGTCAGAATGTTGTGGGAGGATGCTCGTCATTTTGTTCAGTGATAGCATTTTCTATTGGTTGATCCAGCCTTACTGCTTCAGAATCTGCTGTAGCATCTTCTTGCACCACTTCTTGTTCACTCTTGTTGTGGTTACCGGGACCACCTTCTGTGTCTGAATCTACATCCTCAGGTCTGGTGGGGGTTTCTTCTTCAACCTCATTAATGAAAACATTGATGGATTCCATCACTGCTTTTTTCCTTTCATTGTAGACGCGATATGCAAGACTGTTGACAGAATAACCCAAGAATATTCCACAGTCACTTTTGGGGCCGAGCTTCTTTCTGTATTCTCGATTTCTCAGGATGTAGCAGTCACTTCCAAATATATGGAAGTATTTCACCATGGGCTTCTTCTGATTCCAGAGTTCGTAGCAAGTCTGGTTGGTATATTTCTGTATGGTGACCCTGTTGATGATGTAGCATGTTGTATTCATTACTTCAGCCAAAAAACTCAACGGGACTTTCTTGGCATGAATCATAACTCGGGCCATTTCTTGGATTGTTCGATTCTTTCGCTCCACAAGACCATTTTGCTGAGGGGTCATTAGTGAGGAGTATTGATGCGTGATCCCCGATGGTTGCAGAACTTGTCCACTGTTTCATTCTCAAATTCCCTTCCATGATCACTTCTGATAGCTGAGATTCTGAGATTCTTCTCTTGTTCTAGATGAGATACCAGAGTTGCTATAACTCTTCCAGTGTCTAATTTTCCCTGATAAAGTCAATCCAAGTGAATCTTGTATAATCATCCATACAAACAAATGCGTACCTCTTCTTTCTAAAGCTCTCTACTTCCACCGGTCCCATCAGGTCCATGTGTAATAGTTGTAGAGGTCTGACAGTGTTGATGTTGGTAGTTTTGGGGTGAGAGGCCTTTTTCTGCTTGCCTATCTGACATTCTCCACAAATCGTGCTTACTTCTCCTTTGATTTCTGGAACTCCCCTTATCAAGCCTTCTGCATCAATCTTCTTCAGAGTTCTTAGGTTAATGTGACCCATCCTCCTGTGCCACAGATTCATTTCTTCTGTGTTGGATAGCATGCATGCTGGTGAAGCGTTGCTGCATCAATTTTAAGAAGATAGCAGTTATTCTTTGATCTGGTTCCCTGCATTATGCACTCTCCCACATTGTTGTAGACCTGACAAGAGTTTTGAGTGAATTTTACCTGGTGTGTCCCGTCACAGAGCTGGCTGATGCTTATGAGATATGCCTTTAATCCGTCTACAAGCATTACATTTTCCAGTGTAGGTAGACCTTTTACAGCCAGGGTCCCCTTTCCCAGAACTCTACCTTTCAGCCCATTTCCAAATTTAACCTGGTGTTTTGAGCAGAGTATAGCATTTTTTAGGAATGTTCTCTCTCCAGTCATATGTCCCGAGCATCCACTGTCAAAGTACTAGCTTTCTTCATGTGTGGTTCTAGCTGTGCTGACCAGGGCAGTATGCATGGTTCTGTCTCTTCTCCGTTGCTCAGCGGTTTTAGGAAGATTTCGCCAAGTTGAAGCAGACAAGCAGTTCTTCTTAACGTGCCCCCTGTGACCACAGATATAACATCTTCGGCTTCTGTGTGTAAGAAATTTCTTCACAGTCTGGAGTTGATATAGGGGTTACTGTAGCAAGTTCTTGTTCACATACCTCCTTTTCCCAGAGTGACTGACCAGTCGTCTGAAGGGTCTGGATCTAACGATGTGACATTCATCTCCGCTGTGGTCGGTATCATCTTCACTCCAGTTTATTGACTGAGAGCTGTTGCTTCTTTGCTCGATGCTCTTCATTGGTTTGCTGGTGCAATCAGCTTCTCGGTGACCATATCCATCACCGTTCCAGCACTGAATTCCCTTTCTTTTTTCCTTTCTTCTCGTCTTCGTCCTGGGCTGGTTCCTTCCCTTTTCTCTGATTTCCTCCACCCCTTCTGGATTTCCTTCGAGAGTTAGAGGTCTGGCCAGATTTTGTTTCCATGTTCTTCAAGGGCTTACCAAGGTATGTCACCAGCAGACTCAGTTGATCATCGGATCTCTTCTGTTTCTGCTATCAATCCAACACTCTTACTTTTGGGAGATGTGTCTTCCTTGACCAGCTTCATCTCAAACTGTTTGAGGGATCCAATCAGCTCCTCTAGTCTCATGTGCTTGACATTCTGAGCTTCTTCAATGGCTGTCACCTTCATGTCACATCTGGTGGGCAGTGATCTAAGCACCTTCCTTCATTATTTCTCGCTTTCTCCAGCATACGCTTAGGATCTTTACTCTGTGTGTTGAGTTCCCGCTCTGATACCAATAAAAATTCGCAGCGTCTCTGAGTTGCAGATTGTGTATAAGCAGTTGCTATAGCATACTCTTGTACCGACGGATCTTTTGCAGCAAGCTAAAACAATGAACAGTGATTTGTTCACCCAGTTAGGCCAAGTGCCTACCTCTGGTCAATTCACTAGTCTCAAGGTCTGTTGTACAACACGGTTCGACTCCACGCAACCTATGCTACTCAACTTTAGCTAGTCAATCACACACAATCAGAACACGCTCTGACTTGTGTTTCACACACACTTACTCACTTGAACCAATTCAGAATAGCTCTACCTCTGATCCTGATCGCGCGTCGTTGTGCGCGTCAAATTAATTCCTTCCTCTTCCACTAGTACAGTGGTTAAGTAAGGGTCGATCTCCACAGGGAGCAAGTAGTTCAGTTCTAGCCAGTGACCTACACTTACGAAGATTGGGGGGTGAGTGATTGGGTTGCGCAGTGCGCAAGTAACAGTTGTAAAACGCAGGGAAATGCACCAGACGTGCGCAGGCAGTAGAGATTAAATACTATGACTATGAGAAGTATCGGCGCAGACAATCCTCTATGAGTGCATTCCTTATCATCGACTCTAAATGTCTATAGCTCGATTTTACTTAAGTTAGTGTCCAGTCAAGGCTTCCTAACATGTGCGCATGTTCCGATCAAAGTTCATGTGCTATTAATTCTTGCACTAGACCTAAACAACTACGGATCCGATCAAGGTAGTAATTGCCTATCCTAGCGCGTTACTCCTAGTTGGCACCGTCAGGATATTCAACTAGTTTAACAGACAACAACAAGCAACAAGAGTAAGATTGCGGTTCAAGGCTTCCCCTACTCATGCAACAAGCTGCCAGTAATGTGCACAGAATTAATATAAGCAAGCAAGCTATGCATTAAGCGCAAGTCTCAAAGGAAATACTCATAGATTCATGTCCAACCGATACTAAGCGTTTAGCTAGACATGCTAGTGATAAACATCATAGAATAGTAAAATAAGGTCTAATGTATCTGAGAAACAAGTAGCAAACAGTGCGTGCAGTATGTCTCTCGGCTGGCGCAGTCGGCTGGCGCAAGTCCTCTCAACAAGTCCGTGTGTTTTCCAGTTTGCCGCTCTCTCGCTCTCTCGTGGCCCTCTGATGTGGGGTGTTGCCTTTCTGTGTGTCTCCTGATTGATTGATCATTCTCTCAAACCCTAGACTTCCTCCCCTTTATATACTGCTCGAGAGGTCCATCCTTGGCAACTTCCAAATCTGGTCATGTCAGGATTAGGAAATACTGGACTCTGCACCTGGCGCACGGCGTACTGCTTAGCGCATTGGTCGGCACAACTCTGCTGTGTCTCGCCATTTCTTCTGTTTGCGCCGCTAGCTCCGCAGGCTGTGTGCTGTGCGTCCTAAACGCTGCCTGTTAGCGCGTATCCGGCTTAGGGCCTCGTTTTGCCCTGAAATACAAAAACACTGGAAACCAGTAATCTTGTACACAAAATAATGCAAACAAGCATAGGGTTAAGATCTAAATAATGCGTATAAATAGGCTCTATCAGATCCCACAGGCTCAGCCTATTCTAATCAGTACAACGTGACCGTAAGTTTGCTATAGCACCCGCTGTAGCAACTAGCTGGTGCAGATTCTGTCCGCGTCGCTCCAAAGTTTTCCGCCGAGCCGACCGAACTCTTCCACGAGCGCTGCACACTCTGAAATACTCCCCCACACTCAGTGACCGTCTGATCACGCGTCGTTGTACGCGTCAAATTAATCCTTCCTTCTCCACTTAGTATAACGGCTAAGTCAGGGTCGATCCCACAAGGAGCAAGCAGACTCGTCTTAGCTAGCAACCTACAACTTACGAAATTGGGGTTGTGAGTGATTGGGTTGTGCAGGTGCGCGAATGAACAATAGTGAAAGCAGATTTTGCAATAGACGTGCGCAGACAGTAGAGATTGAGTACTATGACTATGAAAAGTATCGGTAAAGACAATCCTCTATGAATGTATTCCTTATCATCGACTCTAAACGTCTATAGTTCGATTTTACTGAAATTAGTGTCCGATCAAGGCTTCCTAACATGTGCGCATGTTCTGATCAAAGTCCATGAGCTATTAATTTTTGAAACTAGTCTAAGCAGCTACGAATCCTATCACAGTAGCAGCTGATTATCCTAGCGCGTTACTCCTAGTTGTCACCGTCAAGCTACCAACTAGTTTAACATATAACAACAAGTAGTAAGAGTAAGATTGCTGTTCAAGGCTTCCCCTACTCATACAACTAGCTGTCAACCTTGTGCACAGAATTAATACAAGCAAACAAACTATGCATTAAGCACAAGTCTCAAAGGAAATACTTCATAGAATCATGCCCAACCGATTCAAAGTGTTTAGCTAGACATGCTAGTGGTAAATATCATAGAAATAGTAAATAAAAGCTAAAGTGTCCAAGGAAACAGTAACAAGCAGGTGCGTGCAGGTTGCTGTGTCTCGGTTCTCTCAGTCGGTTGGCGCAGGTCCTCGGCGGCAGCTCGTGTGTTTTTCAGTTCTGGCTCTCTCTCGTGTATATCTTGTGTATATCTCTCAAACCCTAGCCTTCCTCCCCTTTATATACTATTCGTGAGGCCCGAGAAATGGTCAGATTTGGCCCGTGATAATCTTTGCAACTTCCAAATCCTAGGAGATTTTGTAGGGATATGGTGTTCAAGATTTGGAAATACCGCTATCCTGCGCATGGCTTACTGCGCACGTTGGTTCGCGAAGTTGGTTTGCGCACCGCAGTCTGAATCTGCCACCTCCTATCCTGTTTGCGTTGCTAGCTCTGTAGGCTGTGTGTTGCGCTCCTTAAACGCGCCTATTAGCGTGTATCCGACTTAGGCCCTTATTTTGTCCTGGAATACAAAAACACCGGAAACCAGTAATCTTGTACACAAAATAATGCAAACAAGCACAGTGTTAAGATCTAAATAGTGCGTATAAATAGGCTCTATCAAACCCCCCACACTTGAGCTTGTTCGTTCCGAACAAGTACTCAAGCACGGATACAATTACCTCTCTGGAGTCTAGCGCACAGTCTTGCACTCAGGCGCGATCTGCACAACCGTTCACCCTACGTTGCTCTGTCACCTGCGCGCACATGCCTTCAACAGTTTTAATATAACAATTCCGAAATTCGTTACCTCTCAGCTGGGATGGAAATTATTTCGGATGGCTGGGAGATAGCTCTTCATAGGCTCCGGGTTGTCGGTCTTTACTTCGAGTACGGGTATATGGTTAATTGCGCAAGTTTCTTCCGGTGCGTGATTCTTTCGCGCACCTCCTGGGAACTCGAGCTTTCTTGATGATTTTCTTTCGAACTTGCGCACGCTAGTACGGAGTTGTGCGCATGCTGGTTTCTTTAGCGCATATCATCTGCTGGTGTTTTGTTCTTTTTGTACAGCTTTATCTACGGTTCCTATATTCCTAGAACGGTTCCAGTCTCGGCCTTCAGATAGCAGCTATGGAACAATGCTCCGCTCTCCCTCCTTGATCTATTTGCGCAGGTCAGCGCACGGGTTTACACCCGCGCCCGCCTTCCCTTGCTTGACTTCCAGAGGAAAGGTGGTCTGTTTTCCCACCTCGCCACGCTTTGGGTATTCGCCTTCGGCATCTGCGTGGCTGAGCGCGCTCTATTGTTCCAAAGGTCGCGAAGCACCGGCCTCCACTAGCGCTCTCAACCATATACCTTACCTTCGAAGCAAAAACGACTAACCGCCTCTCTAGAGCTTTTCTGTCAACTCCACATTCCCTGTATATCCCAACTAATAGGAGCAGAAAAATCGAAAAATATACTAAACAGTTGATAGCAGCGCATGCAAGATGAATAGGGCAATACAAGTTGAAAAGTGTGCGCAACCCGCACACAAGCGCACCACTGCTACTATTCCCTTCAACTAAACTAAGCTACACTACAAAGCTAAAAAAAAAACGTGAAATGTAAATGTAATGCCCCTCCCACACTTAAACAGAGACGTGTCCCCACGACTCATGCTCAAGCGCAACGGAGAGCGCACACATGCATGCAAATAAAACAAAGGACATAAGAAAGAAAAAATCGCAGCAAAAAGATAGGGTAAGGAGTTCACGAAATATTCAGCATAAAAAAGCAAAATAACATCGAGCAATAGTTTTCAAAATAACATCGAGCAATAGTTTCCCCGGCAACGGAGCCAAAATTTGATCGCGCGTCGTTGTACGCGTCAAATTAATCCTTCCTTCTCCACTTAGTATAGCGGCTAAGTCAGGGTCGATCCCACAAGGAGCAAGCAGACTCGTCTTAGCTAGCAACCTACAACTTACGAAATTGGGGCTGTGAGTGATTGGGTTGCGCAGGTGCGCGAATGAACAATAGTGAAAGTAGATTTTGCACTAGACGTGCGCAGACAGTAGAGATTAAGTACTATGACTATGAAAAGTATCGGTAAAGACAATCCTCTATGAATGTATTCCTTATCATCGACTCTAAACGTCTATAGTTCGATTTTACTGAAGTTAGTGTCCGATCAAGGCTTCCTAACATGTGCGCATGTTCCGATCAAAGTCCATGAGCTATTAATTCTTGAAACTAGTCTAAGCAGCTACGAATCCTGTCACAGTAGCAGCTGATTATCCTAGCGCGTTATTCCTAGTTGTCACCGTCAAGCTACCAACTAGTTTAACATATAACAACAAGTAGTAAGAGTAAGATTGCGGTTCAAGGCTTCCCCTACTCATACAACTAGCTGTCAACCGTGTGCACAGAATTAATACAAGCAAACAAACTATGCATTAAGCACAAGTCTGAAAGGAAATACTTCATAGAATCATGCCCAACCGATTCAAAGTGTTTAGCTAGACATGCTAGTGGTAAATATCATAGAAATAGTAAATAAAAGCTAAAGTGTCCAAGGAAACAGTAACAAGCAGGTGCGTGCAGGTTGCTGTGTCTCGGTTGGCGCAGGTCCATGAGTACTGAGAGTAATCATCCACACATACACGAGCGTACCTTTTTCTTCCACAGCTTTCTACCTTCATTGGTCCCATAAGGTTCATATGCAGTAACTGAAGCGGTCTGGTGGAGCTCATTGTAGTTTGACTTTTGGATGAGCAACCCTTGTCTGTTTTCCAATCTGGCATTCTCCACACACTGTGTTTATCTCTCCCTTGATCTCAGGTATACCACGTACTAACTGATCTGTTGCAAGTCTTTTTAAAATTCTCAGATTGAGATGTCCCAGTCTTTGATGCCACAAATTTATTTCTTCAGTTTTGGTCAGCAGGCAGGATGATGCAGAGATTGCTTCAGCATTTTCTAGTAAATAGCAGTTGTTGGCTAACCTTGCACCCTTCATAATGCACCTTCCCTCTGCATCAAACATTTGACATAAGTTTTGTGAGAAATTTACAAAATGAGTACTGTCACATAGTTGACTGATGCCGATGAGATTCGTTGTAAGTCCTTCTATGAGAAACACGTTTTTTGAGATTTGGCAGTCCGTGGAAATTCAGAGTTCCCTTCCCAAGGACTCTACCCTTCAACCCATTTCCCAAATGTTACGTCTTGGTTTCTGCAAGGTTGAATATCACTGAGATATGATCTGTTTCCTGTCATGTGTCCAGAAGATCCGCTGTCAAAGTACCAGTTCTCTTTCTTTTAGGATTTTGTTGAATTGAAGCATACTTGACTGATATGGTCCATTCCTGATTCTAAGTTTTTGCTAAGTGCGGGACAGTCCCTTTGGATGTGGCTAGTTTGATTGCAAAGATAGCAACATCGTTTGTCTTGCCGATTTCTGGATGAATGCTGAACAGTTTGCTGAAGCATCTTCTTGCTTTTCCTTCTAGGCTTTTGCTTCAACACCATTTTTCTTGTTCACCTAGTGTCTGAATGCTTTGCAGCTTTGGACCTGTATTGATCCACTTTGCCGTCTTTCGAAGCAGGAGCACTTCATCCATTGCTTTGTCGTATTTTCTTTCTAGTTGACTAGCCTGTTCTTTCAACCTTGAGATATCACTCAGTAGTTTACCTTTCTCGTCATTTAGCATCCGATACTCGGCAATCAGCCCTTCATTTACCTTCACCACTTTCAGACATTTGTCAATCATTTATCTATAGTGTTAAGCAAGATATTCCTTGGTGATTATGTTACACCTTTTAAGTGGCTGGTTTGACTTTTGACTCTGCGCCATTGATGACAGCAATGCTTTCCAGGATCACACTCTGTATGTCGAGCGAACCACACTGATACAAATTGAAATTTCTGCTGTGTTGCTGATGCGGAGATATAGCTTCTGCTTAAGCACTCTCTGTATCTTTCTGCGTAACTACTCTACTGAAGAAAAAGAAAGAAATAGTATGTTTGTTCACCCAGTTCGACAACTTGCCTACGTCTGGGGAGGATGCTCCGATCCTCAAGATTTCACTATCACAGTTCGAAGTACAAGGACTCACACCTCTACTTCTCACCTAGCCGAAATCTAAAGCACAATCTAATCTCCTAGACTAGCAAGCAGTCTGATCACACAAACTCTCTTCGTGTACACTACACACTCTCAGTAATAAATAGCTACAAATCTACCTCTCAAACTCAGCCTATTCTATTACAGTGTATAGCTCACGGAATGCTTAAGCACACTCTTCACCAGAGTTGCTGTATCTTCAGTCCACGACACTCCAAGCTCTCCTGCCAAGTAGTCGGACCCTCTGAGTTCTTCAAACTCAGCCTCGCTCCCCCTCAATCAATAACACACCTGCCAATATTGAGTAGCCTCAGTCACTGCTCCTCATCCCGAGTCTCTGCCTGTCGCGGCTGATCACCGAGCTCCTGTCTATTCTACCAAATGAGCAGTGCTCCTGTTAAACTCGAAACCAGTCTAGAATAAACTCCACGAGTTCTGATTCCTCTGCACAACACAAGCCTTTAACTCAGTGTATAAAACCCTGCTACTGTGAGTTAATATCTCCGTGTGTTCTTCTCTTGCTCTCTGTGTTTTCTCTCTGTGATTGTCTCATGTATTGCTTCCTTCTGCACTAATTTTAAAGCTCTCGGACCCCCTCAAATGCGCCAAGCATCAATATCAGAATCTTACTCCTAGATTCTAGCAAGTTGTTGAAGATTCCGTTACCAAATTTGAACCCCTTGGATCTTTATCTTTTTGAGCACATGCTGGCGACTGCTGAGCTCTTGATGACATCTGCATACTCGCTAATATTTCCTGATGATAGTTGGACTACTCCGGAGCCACACCGTGCAATGCCAGAATTCTGCCCTAGCTGTTGATCATCACAGAGTGCTAAAGCAGACTCTGTCTCTTGCCCATTCTTCAAAAAGTGTCTCAGTTTCAGATCTTCAGGGATTGCTGAGGCATACTCTGGATCTTTGTTGTTGTTGTTTTGTCAGTCTTCAGATTGTGTTCCAGCCACCGATCATCAGGGAGTGCTTCAGCATTCTCTTGAGCAACTTTGTCAAAGATGCCATATCCTCAACACGATTAATTACCTCAGACCCAATCATCTTTTTAGTTTTTAACCTAGTTTTGTTCTAAAAGGATGCATCCCAATCAATCTCAAACATGCAAGAACGGTGAATTAAAAATAATAGAATTAAAGAACTCCATAAACATAATCGAAAGGTTTTATTAACATTGTATTTTGATTGCGCTGCTGATCTCGATCACGGCAGGAGCATGAGAACCAGGAAGTTCTTCAGCAGTCTCTGGATCTTCTAGAGCTGATACCTGACCTGCCTCTCCTTCAGACACATCCCCTACGTGTCTACCTTTGAAAAATTTGTCGTCGAGCAGAAACACATGTGGAGATCCAATACACGGGTTAGATTTTGGGTTGTTGACATGAGCAGCAATTTGATCAAAGAAAATCTGTTCCAGATTGACTTCCTTCTTCTCCCCAATGCTGAACGGCAGCAACGCCATGACCCTGCTCACCTTGCCTTAGTGAGAGTTGGGCATCCAATTTCTCACCACAAAGGAATAAAGAATTGAGTACTTTGTTGTTAAGTCCGCAGCTCCCAAGTTGTGTGCCACCCAACTTTGCAAAGTCCACCAGTGAGTTTAATAGCCAGAGAGTTTGGACTCACTTCAATTAGAGTACTCGCTTCCTCCCTGATTCCCAGATATTTGTTGATCACCGATGGAGTGATCACAACCCTCATTCTTCTAAAAATCCTAGCCCCATATAGTAGACTGCATACTTCTCCAAAGTCACTAAAAATATTTGCTAGAAACTCCTTAACTAAATGTAGACTATACCTCTTAGCAATAGTTAGAGAGTTCATCAAGTTTACCTCTCTTAGCAGATTGATCACCTATGGGACTCGGTATTTCCCAACTTCTAGAATCTTTTCCTGGACAACTGTTCTTCGATTGATCACTTCTCAGGATCCAACAACTTTCTTGTTCCAGAACCATATGCCTCGATGATCAACCACTGACTTGCTTGGTCTGGTTGGAGAATGCGCAGGCCTTGTTGTGGATGGCTCTGGTCGGGGAACTAGTGCAACTCTGAAGTCATCTGGCTCAGCGTCTTCTAATTCTCTTTCCTCATCAGTGGAAGAGCTAACCACCAGATGCTTTTTCTCCTCGCTCACTGGTTCTTTAGAGGGAGCTTGCTCCACTTCTTTTGCCGTTTACTTTTCACTGCTGCTGCTGCCAACAACTGATGCATCTTTCTCTGATGGAGGAGTGGGAACCACTGCACCTGCTTATCTAATGCCTTTTTGGTTCTAAGCTAGAGTAATGTTTCTTCGAAGTCAGAGCTAGACCCAGCATCTGCTGAAGCATTCTCTTTGTCACTTTGGCTGGGACTCTTGCCGGTGGTTAGGGTGCTTCACCACCTTTTGACACATTGACCTCCCTCACTATTGTTGAAGGTCCTGCCTCGAATTGGTTGGCCGTTGGAGTCCAGGTTAGCCGAGGAACCTCCTCCGGTTCATTGGTGTGAGGAGCGAAGCTTTTCTCAGTTGCAATCAACTCCTAGGGGCACTCTGCTTCTCTTTTGGGTGTCACCCCTGCTGCTGTCCGCCTTGCCACCTCTCATTCGAACCATTGTAGCTGAGTGTTGAAGGACGTTCGTTGCAGGAGGTTGAGGCCGAAGTTGATTGCAAGCCCTAGGTCAGGAAAAAATAGTTAACTCGTATTTCCCCCTTTCTTTCTTTTTCTTCTCTTTCTGATTTTTTTTAAATCGGATACGTGTCGACACCTGAGTGGGAACCCTTATCTGGAGACAACGTTCAAAAGTTACAGCTCCGAGTCACCAGGGAGTGCTTAAGCACTCTGTTCAGCTATCTTTTCTGGAAAAAAACTTCGACTCATGATTCTGTTCCTTGGCTCCTGCTTTATTGGGGGCATTGAGAGGCTGTTCTTTCATAGAGTGGTTCTTTCTTACCACCACCCAATGCTTTGACATTTGTCCTTCCCTGGTGTTTGACCTGTTTTACGGCTGTAGATGAGCATTTAGTGCTTCTTTTCTTTCTAAGCATCCTTCTCTGATTTGTTGTCCCTTCAATACTTCTGAAGATTTTTTGCACAGTGACACTATATCCCCAGTTCTTTGGCATCTGTTAACTACAACATTTATGAGTGACTGGAGGATTTCTTGTATATGATTTGACTCGACAAGTATTCTGTGTTCTTCAAGGCTTCCAGTACTTGTTCAAGATTGGAAAATGTCTCTGATAGTGTCCTGTCTGATCATATAAAATAGCATCTCCCTTTCTTTGTTCTGGGCTTTCTTACAGGAGTTTGATCAAGGGGTTGCTGCAACATTCTCTTGTTCCTTTTCTTGGATATCTTTTTCTGATCATGCTGAACTCCTGTAACTGGGCTCTTCTGGACACTTCTCTCAGCTTGTTCGGATGTTGTGGTTTTAACAAATGTGGTCACACCTGAGCTTACTTCGCCTGGTACCCAAGTCCTTCAATCCCACCTCCATACCTTTGGTAGGCCAAGATTTTATCAAGAATGGAAGTCACTGTGTTACCTGCAACTGATACAAATAGACCCATTCACCTGTCCAGTATCATCAGATTGTTGTTCCTTGGTCAGAGAAGCAATGATGCTTTGGATCCTGTCTCGTTCTACTTCTAGTCCTGATATCTTCGACAACAAGTCTTTGTTGACTTCAATCACTTCCAAGCACTTTTCTTATATCAGTTTGAACTGATCAACAATTGTTTCTTCCGAGAACTCTTCGTCATCACTGCTATCAGATTCAACAATCCCATAAACAATGTTTGAATTTATTTGATCAGAATCCTTACAGTGAAATATAGTAGTTAGGACAAGGTTTCCCTTTAAGATCAGTCTCCTCTTCAATGTCATCATCTTTTGTTGTTTTTCTTTGATAATGCAAATGACATTCAATTGACAGAACCTGCCAGAGTGTACAAGCTCAGTGAACAAGCAGTTGCTACAACAAGAGCTGTAGCAGCAGGGTAGCAGTTTAGATGCAAATAGAAATCTGTCCAGATATGAAGTAGATGTGCGACGGGAGGCTTCTAGATATTCTGATATATCCCAGTGAAGATTCCGTGCAAGAGCTTGAAGATTTGATTAGGAAATCAAATCTCCTAAAAAGTAGGAGATATGATCTTGTCGAGATCTTTGAGGAACGTCCTAAAGTTGATATGGATGGAGATTGGAGTTTTTATTTAGACAACGACTGGCAGAGTAGCAAGTAATCACAGAAAGAGAGAATTCAAGCACCTTATATTGTAGAGAGAGATTAGAGAATCGTGCGGAGAATTGGATCACCATTGTGAGTAGAGCGTGAGCGTAGAGTAGTGTGGTTGGAGCAAAGGCTGATCGAAGACTTGTAGATTCTTGTTAGTGCTTGATCAGAGAAGGCCAATTCAGAGCAGGGCTTGCTTGTTGGCTGATCAAGGCAGGCAGCATGAGAGTTGTCGAGTGGAGGAACTCGGACAATCTACAGAAGGCCTGTTTTCGCTAGTGACAAGCGGTCACTGTGTGATGGGAGCATCTCGGAGTGAGGATCACTCATAGAGTTTGAAATAGCTCAGTGGAAGGCTTTGGAGCAACACGGACAGAACCTGCACAAGCTAGTTGCACAAGGGTGTGCTATAGTAAACCTTCTGAGATATTGTGTTAATTAGAATAAGCTGAGTTTATAAGATCAGAGGGGTAGCTATTCTGAATTAATTCGAGTGTGTAGGTGTGTGTGACACAAATAAGAGGGTGTTCTGATTGTGTGTGAACTACTAGTCGAGTTCAGTTAGCATAGATTATCGTGGAGTCGAGTCTGTGTTGCACAAAGTACCTAAGAGACTAGTGGATTGAGGACTGGAGTATAGTCCTCCCCAGACGTAGGCAGATTGGCCGAACTAGGTCAACAAATCACTGTTCATTGTGTTTACCTTGCTGCACAAGATCCGACTATACAAGAGGTTGCTATAGCAACTGCTTGTACACATCCAGTAACTCAGAGGCGCTGCAAATTTTAATTGGTATCATTGCGAGAACTCGACACACAAAGTAAAGATCCGGAGCGCCTAGCTGAGAAGAGCAAGAAACAATGAAGGAAGGTCAGAGTACGAGCCGGCCACCTCTGTTGAAAGAGAGCAACTATGAGTATTGGAAGACGAAAACGAAAGCATTCCTGAAGGCTATTGACAAGAAGGCTTGGAAAGCCGTTGTGGTGAATGGTCTCCTCCCTTGACGATTGATGTGAAGGGAGTCACCAGGAAGAAACCCGAGGAGGAATGGATTGATAAAGAGGGAGCTACAACAACTGGTAACTCAAAGGCTCTAAATGCTATCTTTGCTGCTGTAGATGCTAACAATTTCAGGTTGATATCTAACTGCGACATTGCAAAACACGTCTGGGAAATTCTGCAAATAGCTCATGAACGCACTGAGAGAGTAAAGACATCCAAGATTAGATTATTACCTCTCAGTTTGAGAGCCTAAAGATGCAAGAGGAGGATGAATTCAATTCCAAGCTGTGTGATTTGTCAAATGAAGCTCATGCACTTGAAGAACCTACTCTTGAAGAGAAACTGATAAGGAAAGTTCTCAGATCATTACCTTCCAGATTTGACATGAAGGTGATAGTCATTGAAGAAGCTCAAAATATCAAGTTTATGAGGCTGGAAGAGCTGATAGTATCTCTCAAGCAATTTGAAATGAAACTAAGCAGGGATGACACTCCAACAAAGGTAAAAAAATGTTGGGCCAAATGCTGAGATAGAAGGAGAGAAGATCTCAAGGGAGGATCAGATTGGCTTGCTAGTCAAAATCTTGACAGAATCTGAAGAAATTGAACTTTGGACCTGATTCACCAAATCAACATAGAAGAGGCAGAGGTCAAAAGAAAGAAAAGGAACCTATCCTAGAAGATGATGAGAAGAAGATGAAGAGAAAAGGGCTACAGTGTTGGAGCTGTGGAGAATATGGTCATCGAAAGGTGGACTGTCCGGATAAACCAAAAGGGAAGACCAAGTCCTTTTCAGTAAATTGGAGTGATGATGATATCGACCACAGCGATGACGAATGCAACATTGTCAGATCCAAACCTATCAGAAAATTGGTCAATTACACTGGGAAAGCAGTGCTTGCAAAGTTGAACAAGAAGTTGCTATAGCGACTCCTGTACCACCATCAGAGTACTGGTAAAAGTCCTAAAAATAGAAATCAAAGATGTTATACTTGTGGACACCAGGGACACATTAAGAGGGTCTGTCCGTCTATAGTCAAATACTTGAAACCAGCCACAGTACCCGGACCACAGAGACGAGAAAATGCTATGCACTATGCACTTGTCAGCACCTCAAGAACATCTAGTGAAGAAAGCTGGTACTTAGATAGTGGTTGTTCAGGACATATGACTGGAGAAAGATCGTTTCTGAAGAATGTAACACCCTGCTCAGAACAACTGCTAAAGTTCGGAAACAGATTAAAGGGAAGAGTTCTGGGAAAAGGAACTCTGGCAGTCAAAGGGCTACCCAAGTTAAAAAATGTAATGCTAGTAGATGGATTGAAAGCAAATCTCATAAGCATCAGCCAGCTCTGTGACGGTACTCATCAAGTAAAATTCACTCAAGAATCTTGTCAGGTTTTTAACAAGACTGGAGTGTGTATAATGCAGGGAACCAGATCAAAGAATAACTGCTACTTACTCAAGGTGGGTACAACAACCTCTTCACCAACGTGCATGTTGACCAACACGGAAGAAATGAATTTCTGTCACAGAAGGATGGGCCACATCAACTTAAGAACTCTGAAGAAAATTACAGCTGAAGGATTAGTTAGAGGAGTTCCTATGATCAAAGAAGAGCTGAGCACCATTTGTGGTGAATGTTAGATAGGTAAGCAGAATAAGGCTTCCCACCCCAGAGTTGGCAACATCAACACAATTAGACCTCTTTAATTATTACACATGGACCTAGTGGGACCAATGGAAGTTGAAAGTTGTGGAAGGAAGAGGTACGCATTTGTGTGTGTTGATGATTATACTAGATATACATGAGTTGACTTCATTAGGGAAACATCAGACACTGTGAGAGTGATAGTTATTCTGGTATCCCGGTTAGAACAAGAGAAGAACCTCAAGATTGATGCCATCAAAAGTGGTCATGGAAGGGAATTCAAGAATGAAGCTGTGGTTGCAGCGAACATGGAATCACTCAGCAGTACTCTTCGCCAATTACTCCTCAACAAAATGGCGTGGGGGAGCGAAAGAATCAAACAATTCAAGAAATGGCCCGAGTCATGATAAATGCCAAAAAAGTTCCCTTGAATTTTTGGTCTGAAGCTATGAACACAGCCTGCTATATCATCAACAGAGTTTCCATACGAAAAGGAAAAAATCAGATATGCTATGAGCTTTGGAACCAGAAGAAGCCAACGGTAAAATATTTCCACATTTTTGGAAGTGAATGTTATATTCTGAGGGATCGGGAGTACAGAAGGAAGCTTGATCCGCTCTGGGATATTTTTGGGTTACTCAGTTAACAGCCGAGCCTATCTTGTCTACAATAAGCGAATAGAAACGATGACGGAATCCATAAATGTAGTCATTAATGACGTTAAAGAAGAGGCCTCAACCAGCTTGAAAGATAAAGACTCAGACACAGAAGTCAGCCCTCCAAAGCTGAACCGAAGTGATCAAGAATTGGTACAAGAGGATGCTATAGCAGACGTTGAAGCAGAGCCGCTGGATCAAAACATTGATAACACTGTCGCAGAACAGAACAGTGAGGGCTCTCATACAACATTAAGGCAACCTCCCAAAAAGATTCAAAGGAACCATCCGTTGTCTAATGTGCTTGGACATCCCACAACAGGAAGACGAACCTGAAGTTCATCTCACTTAAGCACCTGCGAGTGTATCTGCAATTCCTGTTTTTTGTCCTGTGCAAAGCAAAAGAACTTCAAGGAGGCTATGGGGGATGAATATTGGATATTGGCAATACAGGAAGAATTGGCAGAATTCGAAAGACATGATGTATGGGATCTAATTGCTAGACCAGAAGGGGTGAACATCATAGGAACCAAGTGGATCTTCAAGAACAAGACTGATAATAAAGGTAATATCACAAGGAATAAGGCTAGACTAGTTGCACAAGGGTACACCCAGAGTGAAGGCTTGAACTTTGATGAAACATTTACACCAGTAGCCCGATTGGAAGCCATCAGACTTCTCCTGGCTTTGTCCTGCTACCTTGGATTCAAACTCCATCAAATGGACGTCAAGAGTGCATTCTTGAATGGTGAACTATCAGAGTAGGTATATGTGGCGCAATCCAAAGGTTTTGAAGATCCTCACCATACCGAGCATGTGTAAAGGCTTAAGAACGTCCTGTATAGGTTAAAGTAGGCCCCCAGAGAATGGTATGAGAGGCTAACTATCTTTCTGGAGAAACATGGATTTTAAAGAGGAGGAGCTAACAAGACACCCTTTGTGAAAAGAACCAGGTCAGATCTGATCATAGCACAGATTTATGTTGATGACATTATTTTTGGGTCCAGATCTCAGCAGTTGGTAAAGCAGTTCATGGACCACATGAAGAATGAATTCAAGATGAGCATGTTGGGAGAACTAACCTACTTCCTAGGACTGGAAGTATGCCAAAAGAATGACGTAATCTTTATATCACAAAGCAAATATAGCCACAATCTAGTAAAGATGTTCCAACTAGATAAAGCAAGCCACAAACGTACACCAGCTGCCACCATATCAAAGCTGTCAAAGATGAAGCTGGAGTTGAAGTAAATCAAGTTACATACCGAAGCATGATCGGAAGCCTGTTATATCTTACAGCCAGTCGCCCTGATATCTCCTATTCAGTAGAAGTCTGTGCAAGGCTCCAAGCCTGCTCGAAGGAGAGTCACATGCAGCTGGTCAAGAGAATCATCAGATATGTTGGAGGGACCTTGAACTATGGCCTATGGTATACCAAGGACACAAATGAAAATCTGGTGGGATTTAGTGATGCAGACTGGGTAGGATGCGCAGAAGACCGAAAAAGCACATCTGGTGGTTGTTTCTTCTTGGGGAATAACTATGGTATCATGGTTCAGCAAAAAGCAAAACAACATCTCCCTTTCCACAGCCGAGGCAGAGTATAGTGCAGCAGGGAGTTGCTGTGCTCAGACCGTATGGATGAAGCAGATGTTAACTGAATATGGGATGAATCAAAGTGAAATGGTTCTCTACTGTGACAACACGAGTGCTATCAGCATCTCCAAGAATCCAGTGCAACACTCAAGAACCAAACACATTCACATAAGGAACCACTTTATTAGGGAACTGGTAGAGAAGAAGATCATCGTCCTTGAACATATTGTAACTGACAAGCAGCACCAAGCCTCTGGATGTAGCAAGATTCGAAGCCCTGAGGTCCTCTCTGGGTCTCTGTGTTTTATCTAGCTGGCAAGATCAAGCACTCCCCCTTAGTCATTTATACAAAAAGGGGGAGAGTGGGTGGAGACAAGAGAGTGTCTGCCACCCTCGGGAGGACCAGCTCAAGGCATCAGTGGACATCAGGTTTTGTTAAAAATGCCAAGGGGGAGATTGATAATACAAATGACATTCAATTGACAAAACCTGCCAGAGTGTACAAGCTCAGTGAACAAGCAGTTGCTACAGCAGGAGCTGTAGCAGCAAAGTAGCAGTTTAGACGCAAATAGAAATCTGTCCAGATATGAAGTAGCTGTGCAATGGGAGGCTTCTAAATATTATCAGAATATCCCAATGAAGATTCTGTGCCAGAGCTTGAAGATTTGATTAGGAAATCAAATCTCCTAAAAAGTAGAAGATATGATCTTGTTGAGATATTTGAGGAACTTCCTAAAGTTGATATGGATGGAGCTTGGAGTTTCTATTTAGACAACGACTGGGCAGAGCAGCAAGTAATCAAGGAAAGAGAGAATCCAAGCACCTGAGATTGCAAAGAGAGATCAGAGAATCATACGGAGAATTGGATCACCACCGTGAGCAGAGCGTGAGCGCAGAGCAGAGTGGTTGGAGAAAAGGCTGATCGAAGACTTGTACAGTCTGGTTAGTGCTTAATCGGAGAAGGCCAATTCAGAGCAGGGCTTGCTTGTTGGCTGATCAAGGCAGGCGGCAGGAGAGTTGTCGAGTGGAGGAACTCAGAAAATCAGCAGAAGGCTTGTTCTCGCTAGTGACAGGCGGTCACTGAGTGAGGGGGAGCATCTCGGAGTGATGCTCACTCACAGAGTTTGAAACAGCTCAGCGGAAGACTTTGGAGCAACGCGGACAGAACCTGCACAAGCTAGTTGCACAAGAGTGTGCTATAGTAAACCTACTGAGATATTGTGTTAATTAGAATAAGCTGAGTCTGTAAGATCAGAGGGTTAGCTATTCTGAATTAATTCGAGTGTGTAGGTGTGCGTGACACAAGTTAGAAGGTGTTCTGATTGTGTGTGAACTACTAGTTGAAGTCAGATAGCATAGATTGTCGCGGAGTCGAGTCTGTGTTGTACGGAGTACCTAGGAGAATAGTGGATTGAGGACTGGAGTATAGTCCTCCCCTGACGTAGGCAGATTGGCCGAACTGGGTGAATAAATCACCGTTCATTGTGTTTACCTTGCTGCACAAGATTCAACTATACAAGAGGTTGTTATAGCAACTGCTTGTACACATCCAGGAACTCAGAGGTTCTGCAAATTTCATTATTTTGATAGTTGGGCATTCAGTCAGTCTGTGACCATAACCTTCACACTCCCAGCATTGGATCCCCTTCTGTTTGTCTTTGCTTTCCTCAGTGTTTTAATCAGAATCCTTGTTTCTTCTTTGAGAATTTTCTGATCTTCTGTTTCTCTCCCCCCCCCCCCCCCCTGAATGACTGACTAGCATTGGAAGGGTTCTGATCCATTCTTTTCATGATTTTGCAGAAGTTTTTGACCAACAGGGACATTTGTTGGTTCACATCGTCTGGTACTGAAGCAGAATCTTGTGTAGTTTTGTCAATGTATGACATACCTCAACAAATATCACATGAATTGTTGAGTACAGGCATGCGAATCATAAAAACCCAGAATTAAAGTGCTACTCACTATTCATGGTGATTATCATGAATACAAGATGAGAAAAAAAGAAAGAATGAGAAAACTATGTTGTTGATTAGTGTTCTTTGATCTCCGATTCTCTTTTGCTGCTCTTCTTCTTCAGATCTAGGTCTTCAATCTCCAAAACTAGTGAAAATCCCCCCAAAATTATGAGTTTCAGGTTTTGATTTATACTAAAATGGATTGGCTGATTTTAGAAATCAAATTTCGGGCCGGTTCAATGCCAACCGGCAGTTGAATAGTCACAATTATCGGTTCACTTAGTGGATCGCCGGTTCAGTTGTGAATCACACCACCTCAAAGGGTCTCAAAAAATTTTGTTTTTGACCAGTTTGACATGAACCACCGGTTCATAAATTGACTTCCGGTTCGGTCGCGAATCGAGCTACAGTTCACTCTGACTTTGCACATTTTTTTATCCTTTAAAACTTTGAATTTCGTCTTGATGTAAACTAAAGAGTCGTGGCTCTTTGAGTTAGCTTTTCAAAAAGATATGGCACACCTTAATCTCATAAAGATCATGCACTAGGAAAGCCCTTGAAGACGAATAGGTCAATCTATCTAATATTTGGTATGTATTTGTCTAATCTTTGTGTTTTTCATTTATTTTGCTTCAAATGGGCTAAAAAGCTTCAGCTTAGTAAAATGGCAATACAAAGTCTGGGAAACGAACAAAAATCTGTTAAATCCTGGTGCCCCATGGTTATATGTATGACATGTTTTTTGACAAAGGTACAAAACCAACAAGGCTGTAACAGAGGGTGAGACGATGCCAGCTCAGACAGGCGCGTGCAAAAGAATCAATTAAGATCGGCGGAGATATTGCGTCTGAAAAATAATTATTCTGGGAGATATTCTGGTGGCAATATTCTCCAAGATAATGAGATATTCTGGTGACAATATTCACAAGATCTTGCAGATCCGGAAGATTGGATTCTAATCCTAAATTAAGAAAACATGATCAAATTATTCTATTTTCCTAAATGAAACAAATGTAATCTAATCTATATATGATGAACGGATCAGGAAATGTAGGCAACGAAGATGAATGAGTGGATCTGAAAATGAAGCAAGAAGGAGCCATCAGAGCGGCGATCAACTCCAGAGCTGAAAACAAAACGAAGCAAGAAACTGTCTATAAGGTGCGCGGGATAAACATTGAACAGACTGTGTTACAGTGCTGATATTCTTGGGAGGAGAACTTCCGATCTGTGGGAGGCAGATCGAGGTGGAAAGAGAGGGATCTTAATCTGAGGGAGTCAGACGCACTCACGATGATTCAACTACATAGTGGTAACCAAGGGTATTGTGTTACTTACAGATCTATTATACTTGATCATACACATAGTGAAGTGATTTCCACTTCGAGTTCAGAGAAACCCCCCTGGGTAGGCTAGGTGAGTTGAACAGGGTAAACATATCCTGTGTTATTTACATTTCTTCGTACTATTACTGCTGTGACTAACAATCATCGAAATACGATTTGTTAAAGAATTGTGAACATCTAATAAGTGGTCTGAAACAGTCCGAGTGGAACAGACGTATAACTTTCAAAATTTATTGTAAACGAGTGAATATTTAGTTGATAAATCGACCGATCAAAAACTCCACACTTCGAATTTGATCGTCCCGAATAGATATTAAGCTCATGTCAATAAAATAAATAGAAGAATATGTCAACATTTAAGATTCATAACCATTTGTTATAAATACCCACTCAAGTTTCATGAGATTATAATAAAATTAAGTTACTAAACTATCCTAACTCACTTTCGCAGGAATCACGAATGCATTTTGCATATGCATCAAGCCTTTAAACCCCTAGGCTACGTACCCTAGTGGACGAGTTGTAATCTCGTGAAGGTTTTTAGAAAAGAGAATACCTACAAATCTCAAATGCACTTCTATCCTAGATGTACGAATGTGTGCTCAAGATTCATAGGTTTATCTTAACAATCTCAGACTCATGTACAAACCAATATCCAAATCAAACTATCTTCAAATGAGTTTCCAAACCGTCATGGTTCAAACAAGATGTACATTCAAATAAGTCAATATCAAAGCCAATAAACCACTAACCAATAAACAAAGTTTTAAAGTCTAGGCTCTAACCCGTAAGAGAAGAGGAGCTTGGCATTTGATAAATTTGCATAAGCGAGTCAATGATTCCGTGAAAGCACAAGAGTCGTTCCTTAACTCATCTCACATAATATCTGATACATGATGCATTCACACACAATAAACAAGTGATATAATACACAATGTCAAGCTTAATATGGAGTATCTAATTGCCCTCAGCCTTATTATGCTTAAGGAGGAACTTTTCTTCCATTTCTTTGCATTTTATTTCTCATTTTTTCAGAGATAACTTTTTTTGTTGGGGCCTATTTTGCATGCTCTTTTGACTTTCTTTTTTTCCCTCTCGTTCGATGGACTTCATACTTAAAGCTTGACAAAATATAAAAAGTGGAGGCCGGTGTGTGTGAGTAACAACATGCACGAGAATACGTGATAAGAGAATTAAAGTCACCGAGAATCACAAAAAATGTATAGGTTTTTAAAAGGATTAATTTAAGACCAGTGCATACTAGTATCAATTTCAAACATGCTTTCAAAAGTGCATAGGACACATGACAGAAAAAAGATGGTAATGACATTAACTCGAAAGAATATGCCCTCGTTCGTACTATTTTAGGTTCTAAACACACACTCAAATGGGATGAAAAGTTGATTGGTATAGCTCATGAAGCATGAGAATGTTAACAACAAAACATAGATAATTTGAGAGTGAAAGTGTTCTTAAACTATTTGCTTATCAATCTAACTAAAATGCAGTACATGGCAATGAGGGAGTGACTATTGACGACACGTTGTTGTGTGCACCAAATTTATATTTATAGTGACCTACTATACTAGCAAGCGGTAAGTAGGGTCGAACCCAAAGAGAGCAATTAGTTCCATAATTCTACTAATAACTAAAGGGGGTTTTTCTCAAGAAGAATGTGGTTTCTCAAATTCAAAAAGAATCAGTTCAGGGATATGCATTCCAACTAGTAATGATTGATCGCACATGCATCAACTAGTAAAAATAATTCTAGTCTAACAATCCTACTAAGCTGGTGTTGACTCTAATGTTCTACCTACTCTTAACCGCTAAGTTCTTTAATAGGTTAACAATTACTTGACTAAAAAAATCAATTTAGCTCTACCGCTAGGCTTCTCTAATAGGGCAGTTCAATCCAGTATCACGCAATAGATATCAATCCAGTTTCACCGCTAGGCTATGTTAACTTAATCATCAAAGCATGCAATTCATATGAAGAACATAATTCACTAAATCGAATTATGAAACATAAATCTCAAACCAAACGTTGCAATGCAAATCCCCAAACTGAGTTAGGGTTTAGCTACTAATACAATCCATCTAACAATAATGAAAACTGAGTTTAGAGAATACGAAAACTTCTGCGCAATGTTCACTGATCACTGTTCACCGCGCACTGACTTCGCGCTTCTGACTTCGTCCTTTAAATTCTGTGAGTTGTGTCTTTGACTTGTCATCGAATTCCCTCTCAGAATTCTTTATTTAAATCAATGCAAACCTTATTTTGCAAGATGTGGGCCTGTGGGCTTTTGCCATTACGACCCTTACGACCTCAGCTGGTCCAAGGATCTCATGGCTCGTCCGTATTGCCCGTATCAGTACGATCCATACGACTCGTACGACCAATACGAGCTTTGTTGGCATTTTGTCTTTGTTGATGCTCTTGGGATCTAGTCTTTGCTCCTAATTTTCTCGAATGATTGAGTGAGGCCTAGAATGCTCCAAATACGCAATAAAACTCCAAAGCGGTGTTGATATACCTGCGATGTGAAACACTACAAAGAAGTAATCTGTCACACGCAAACTGCAACTAAGCAATCGGAATAAAAAACTCGATGGATCGTAGAAATATACATTCCCAGACACTCCACACTTAAGAGCAAGCTTAGTCCATAAGCGATAAAAATAGAAATAAATATAAATCAAAACAAGAACTCCATGCTTAAGTTGAGAGCATATAAGTCAGACATCATGTCATGTCATGCAATGCACAAATCTAGTTAACCGAAACAAATATAAAAACTTACAAACTGGGTCCCGTCAAGGCCTAGTCTAACGTCTTGGCAAGACTCAGCAAAACGCTCAATAGAAATCACTCGCGAGAAGTCCTTTGCTAGAATCCCTTCTCGCGGGGCCTTCAATGCTCAAAATTCATCTCAACACATCCAGCAATTTCTTAGTTTATGACTCCCCTTCCTTTGAATTTGATTTTATTACGGCTATGACATCTGTGACAAAGTGGAAGATCCCGAGTGGAAGAAGAGGCTTGATGTATGGACAAATAACCTTATATTTGTCCGCATTTTCCCTTTAATTCTTGTTTGTTCCGTTATTTTATAAAGTCGTTTGATGTCTTCTTTGTCTATTTCAGGTTGAAAAGATGTATTACAAGATATGAAATGGTTCAAAGAAGTTTTAAGTAAATTCCCGTTGATCGAGGGCGGAAGCGAGTGAAAATCAGCAACTACGAAAGTGATTCGCCCAGGAACAATTCGATTCGCCTAGATGGGTGCAGAAATCACATTTGATTCAACCAAGTTGGTCGACTCAACCTTTCAACTGTCCGGATCAACTTGACTCACGGAGAATTTTGACAGTGTTGACCGGATCGAAAGAAGGCTTGAGCGGATTAAAAGTGATTCGCCCAAGAAGAAGTGGGCTTCCCGAATCAACTTGACTCGAGAAGGATTTCGTCCATGATGATGCAGTATGGCAGTGTTTAACAAAACCAGCTCACAAGTGAACAAGATGCTGCTATAGCAGAAGTCCAGCATATGTGAACAAGACCAGTGAACAAGGAGTAGCTATAGCAGGTGAGAGCTATAACAGGAGCTTGTTTAGAAGAGCTGTAGCGTCTGTCCGAGTAGCAGCAACCTGGGCCTTTGGAAAGAAGGCGTAGCAGTCCTTCGAAGAGCATCAGAGGAGGTTCAGAGTTGCTGCAGAGAATATTCCACTAAAGATTCCCAGCTGGAGAAGAAGATTTGATTGTAGAAGATTAGATTTGCCAATTGAATCTAATCTCCTACAAATTAGGGGTTTATGCTTTTTGAGCTATAATCTGATAATGATGGAAGTGGGTGCTCCTATATAAAGAAGACCCTTCAGACCAATGAAGATTGATCAAAGAAGTAAACGTGAACGAGTATACACACAGAATTCCGAGAGAGTATTTTTGGTGTGCGGACGAAATCTTTGATCTTTACCCGAGAGTAGAGCGTGAGCGCAGAGCTGTGGTGACTGAAGCAGAGGGTGATCAGGACTTGCGTAGTCTGATCCAAGCTTGATCGGGAAAGCCAATTCAGAGCAGTAGTGCTTGTTGGTTGATGAAGGGCAGCCGCGAAAGAACTGACGGGTGAGTGACTCGGTCGAGTGTCTGGACGGCAGTGCTTGCTAGTGATAGGAGGTCACTGAGTGAGGGGGAGTATTTCAGAGTGTGCAGCACTCGTGGAATCGTTCGAACGGCTCAGCGGAAGGCTTCGGAGCGACGCGGACAGATTGTGCATCAGTTATGTGCTACAGCAACCCTGCGGAATCTGAGTATTGTTAGAATAGGCTGAGTTTCGAGGAGACAGTAGCTATTCTAGATAGATATCAGTAGAGGGTGTGCAGACACAAGTCAGAGCCTGTTCTGATTGTGTACGAGGATCCACCTAAGGTTGACTAGCATAGGTTGCGTGGGTTGTAACCGTGTATACTTGGAAACCTTGAGATTAGTGGGTTGAGGACTGAGAAGAGTCTTCCCCAGACGTAGGCAATTGGCTGAACTGGGTGAACAAACCTTTGTCCTTGTTCATTCCTGCTGAAACAGTTTCCGGGTGAACAAGAGTGTGCTGTAGCAACTGCTTGTTCACAAATCTGTTTATCAGAGGCGCTGTGAATTTCAATTGGTATCAGAGCAGGAGCTCAACACACAGAGTAAATGATCCTACATCGCCTCTGAAGAAGTCAAGGAATAATGAAGGAAGGACAGAGCACGAGCATACCTCCATTGTTGAAAGAAAGCAACTATGGATATAGGAAGGCTAGGATGAAGGCCTTTCTCAAAGCCAATGATGAGAAGACCTGGAGAGCTATCGTGGTCCAGTGGTCTCCTCCGCTCACCATGGATGAACAGGGAGTTACACGGATAAAACCTGAAGAACAATGGACTGCTGAAGAGGGAGCTGCAGCAACTGGTAATTCAAAGGCTGTGAATGCTATTTTTGCTGCGGTTGATGCTAACAATTCCAGGTTGATATCAAACTGTGATATGGCCAAGCAAGCTTGGGAAACTGCCCATGAAGGAACTGATAAAGTAAAGCTGTCAAGATTATAGATTATTGCTACGCAGTTTGAGAACCTGAGAATGCTAGAAGAGGAGACGATCACTGAGTTCAATGCGAAACTGTGTGACCTGGCAAATGAAGTCCATGCTCTTGAAGAACCTATTCCTGAAGAGAAGCTGATTAGGAAGGTCCTCAGATCGTTGCCCACAAGATTTGACATGAAAGTGACGACCATTGAAGAAGCTCAAAATGTCAGACACTTGAGGCTGGAAGAATTGGTTGGATCCCTCAAACAATTTGAGATGAAGCTGGTTAAAGAAGAGCCCACTCCTAAAGAAAATATAGGACTGAATGCAGAAACAGAAGTAAAGAAGCCAGCTTCAGACGACCCCCTGAGCCTATTAGTAAAGAATCTCGGGAAGCTCTTGAAAAACATGGAGTCAAGATCTGGACAAAGCTCATTCTCACAAAGGCCACCTAGAAGAGGTAGAGGAAATCAAAGGAGAGGGAAGGAAACTGCCCAAAATGATGATGAGAAGAGAGACAGAAGAAAGGGCATGCAGTGTTGGAATTGTGAAGGATATGGCCATCGACAAGTCGACTGTACCAGCAAACCAATGAAGAAGGATGAACTGAAAAATGCTTTTTCTACCAGTAGAAGTGAAGTCGAGACAGATCTAAGCGAAGATGAATGCAACAAGGTCAGATACAGATCAGTCAGGAAAGGGAGAAAAACACAAGGAAGGGTGAATCAGTTCCTGCTACAGCAACCCCTCTATCAACATGTCAAGACGCTGTTAAAGTATAAAATATGCTATAGCTGCGGGCACAAAGGTCACATTAAGAGGAACTGTCGTTCAGCATACACCAGGAAGGGTTCAGACAGGAAACCAACCAAGCAGAAATATGAGAGAACTCAGCATCACGCACTTGTCAGCACAGCTAGTTCCTCAAATCAAGTTAGCTGGTACTTTGACAGTGGCTGCTCGGGGCATATGACGGGAGAAAGATCCTTCTTGAAGAATATAACACCTTGCTTAGAACAACGGGTGAAGTTTGGAAATGGCCTGAAGGGAAGAGTTCTAGGTAAAGGAACATTGGCAGTTAAAGGGATGCCCAAACTAAGCAATGTCATGCTGGTGGAAGGACTGAAGGCGAACCTCATAAGCATCAACCAGCTGTGTGATGGCACTCAACAGGTGAGGTTTACGAAAGATTCATGCCAAGTCTTCAAGAAAGCTGGAGATTGTATAATGGAGGGGGCCAGATCAAAAAGCAACTGCTATCTTCTCAAAGTAGGCACAAACTCTCTTCCACCAAGATGCATGCTAACTAATGCAGAGGAAATGAATCTCTAGCACAGAAGGATGGGTCATGTCAACCTGAGGAGTCTGAAGAAAATTGCAACAGAAGGGTTAGTCAGAGGAATACCGCTGATTAAAGGGGAGACAAGCTCCATCTGTGGAGATTGTCAGATTGGGAAACAGAAAAAGGCTTCACACCCGAAAGTCAAAGATACAAATACAACCAGACCTCTCCAGTTGATACACATGAACCTGATGGGTCCTATGGAAGTTGAGAGTATGGGGAGGAAAAGATATGCCATCGTCTGTGTTGATGACTATACCCGGTTCACTTGGATTGATTTTGTTAGGGAGAAATCGGATACTGTAAAAGTCATAGTCTCTTTGGTGTCCAGACTAGAGCAACAGAAAAATCTCAGAATCACCAACATCCGTAGTGATCATGGTAGGGAATTTGAAAACGAAGCGGTTGATGAGTTCTGTCGTCAAAGGGGTATCTCACATCAGTATTCCTCTCCCATCACTCCTCAGCAGAATGGTGTAGTGGAACGAAAGAACCAGACAATACAAGAAATGGCCAGAGTCATGATTCATGCCAAGAGGATTCCCCTGAGATTCTGGGCCGACGCAATGAACACCGCATGCTACATCATCAACAGAGTCACTATACGGAAAGGAACCAACCAGACTTGCTATGAGCTCTGGAATCAGAAGAAGCCCACAGTCAAATACTTTCACACCTTTGGAAGTGACTACTTCATTCTGAGAGATCGGGAGTACAGGAAAAAGCTTGATCCAAAGAGCGATGCTGGATTCTTCCTGGGATATTCAACGAACAGTAGGGCATATCGAGTGTACAACCAGAGGACACGGACAGTGATGGAATTCGTAAATGTAGTAGTCAACGATGTTGAAGAAGTATATTCCACTGTCCTTGACAACGAAGACTCTGACATTGAAGATGCCCCTGCCAGTCAGAGCAGAAATGAACAAACTTCGGCTCCAGAAGATGCTACAGCAAGTGCTGAAGCAGAAAGTCCAGACGAACAATTAGAGAGCTTGCATGAAGAACAGGATAATGAGACTCATGAACCACCATCAAGGCAGCCTCCAAAGAAGATTCAGAAGAATCATCCACTGACCAATGTGATTGGGGACCCGACAGAAAGAAGGAGAACCAGAAGCAACGCTTATCTCAATACCTGCTTCCTATCCAGTATAGCACTGAAGAACTTCAAGGAAGCTATGAGTGACGAATTCTGGATGATAGCTATGCAAGAAGAACTAGCAGAGTTCGAGAGACACGATGTTTGGGACTTGGTGGACAGACCTAAAGGAGTAAACATTATAGGCACCAAGTGGATCTTCAAAAACAAAACTGATGAAAAGGGAAACATCACAAGAAACAAAGCCAGACTTGTTGCTCAAGGATACACTCAAATTGAGGGACTAGATTTCGAAGAAACTTTTGCTCCAGTTGCTCGTCTGGAGGCCATCAGACTGCTTTTAGTTACGTCCTGCTTCCTAGGATTTAAACTATATCAAATGGATGTCAAAAGTGCGTTTTTGAATGGAGACCTCTTTGAAAAAGTGTATGTTGTCCAGCCAAAAGGCTTTGAAGATCCTCATCACCCGGAGCACGTATACAAACTGAAGAAAGCTTTGTACGGGCTTAAACAGGCTCCTCGAGCATGGTACGAGCGGCTGACAGTCTTTCTTGAAAACCATGGTTACAAAAGAGGGGGAGCTGACAAAACTTTATTTGTGAAAAGAACCAAGTCGGATGTGATCATTGCGCAGATATATGTGGATGACATTGTCTTTGGATCGAAGTCTCAGCACCTGGTGAAGTAGTTTGTGGATCACATGCAGAAGGAATTCAAAATGAGCATGGTCGGAGAACTGTCGTATTTCCTTGGTCTAGAGATCACCTAGAAAGAAGATGGAATCTTTATTGCACAAAGCAAGTACAGCAAGAATCTTGTGCAGAAATTTCTGTTAAATAAAGCCAGTCATAAACGAACGCCCGCTGCCACTCATCTCAAAGCCATCAAAGATGAACACGGAGTGGAAGTGAGTCAGACTATCTACAGAAGTATGATTGGGAGCTTACTGTACCTGACTGCCAGTCGTCCCGACATCTCCATTGCAGTAGGAGTTTGTGCTAGATTTCAAGCCTGCCCCAAAGATAGTCACTTGCAGCTGGTTAAGCGAATCATTCAGTATGTTGGAGGTATTGTGCACTATGGTTTATGGTATACTAAGGATAAGAATGCAAACCTGGTAGGATATAGTGATGTGGACTGGGCAGGATGTTCTGAGGACAGGAAGAGCACTTCTGGAGGCTGCTTCTTCCTGGGAAACAACCTAGTGTCCTGATTCAGTAGAAAACAGAACAACATCTCGCTATCTACAGCTGAAGCAGAATACATAGCTGCCGAGAGCTGCTGTGCACAAATGATGTGGATGAAGCAAATGCTGAGTGAGTATGGACTCGATCAAGGTGAAATGACTCTCTACTGTGACAACATGAGTGCGATCAGCATCTCCAAGAAACCTGTTCAGCACAGCAGAACCAAACACATTGACATTCGGCATCACTTCGTCCGAGATCTGGTGGAAAAGAAAATCATTGCTCTCCAGCATGTTGTGTCGGCCAAACAGCTTGCTGATATCTTCACGAAACCTCTGGACGCAGCAGTACGGTTCAAAGACCTGAGATCTTCTCTGGGACTCTATGTCTCACCTCCCTGAGACAGCCAGGAACTTCTCCTTGTCACTTGTGCCAAAAAAGGGGAGAAAAGAAAAAAAGATAGGGAGATACCGGAGGCTTTGAATTGAAACCTTCAAAGGGGTTTTGTCAAAATGCCAAGGGGGAGATTGATGATGCAGTATGGCAGTGTTTGACAAAACCAGCTCACAAGTGAACAAGATGCTGCTATAGCAGGAGTCCAGCATACGTGAACAAGGAGCAGCTATAGCAGGAGAGACCTATAGCAGGAGCTTGTTCAGAAGAGCTGTAGCGTCTGTCTGAAGAGCAGCAACATGGGCCTTTAGAAACAGGGAGTAGTAGTCCTTCGAAGAGCATCAGAGGAGGTTCAGAGTTGCTGGAGAGAATATTACACTAGAGATTCCCAGCTGGAGAAGAAGATTAGATTTGCCAATTGAATCTAATCTTCTACAAATTAGGGGTTTATGCTTTTGGAGCTATAATCTGATAATGATGGAAGTGGAGCAGAGGGCGTAGCAGTCCTTCGAAGAGCATCAGAGGAGGTTCAGAGTTGCTGCAGAGAATATTCCACTAGAGATTCCCACCTGGAGAAGAAGATTTGATTGTAGAAGATTAGATTTGCCAATTGAATCTAATCTCCTACAAATTAGGGGTTTATGCTTTTGGAGCTATAATTTGATAATGATGGAAGTGGGTGCTGCTATATAAAGAAGACCCTTCAGACCAATGAAGATTGATCAAAGAAGTAAACGTGAACGAGTATACACACAGAATTCCGAGAGAGTATTTTTGGTGTGCGGACGAAATCTTTGATCTTTACCCGAGAGTAGAGCGTGAGAGTAGAGCTGTGGTGACTGAAGCAGAGGGTGATCAGGACTTGCGTAGTCTGATCCAAGCTTGATCGGGAAAGCCAATTCAGAGCAGTGGTGCTTATTGGTTGATCAAGGGCAGCCGCGGAAGAACTGACGGGTGAGTGACTCGGTCGAGTGTCTGGACGGCAGTGCTTGCTAGTGACAGGAGGTCACTGAGTGAGGGGGAGTATTCCAGAATGTGCAGCGCTCGTGGAATTGTTCGAACGGCTCAGCGGAAGGCTTCGGAGCGACGCGGACAGATTGTGCATCAGTTGTGTGCTACAGCAGATGCTATAGCAACCCTGCGGAATCTGAGTATTGTTAGAATAGGCTGATTTTCGAGGAGATAGTAGCTATTCTAGATAGATATCAGTAGAGGGTGTGCAGACACAAGTCATAGCCTGTTCTGATTGTGTACGAGGATCCACCTAAGGTTGAGTAGCATAGGTTGCGTGGGTTGTAACCATGTATACTTGGAAACCTTGAGATTAGTGGATTGAGGACTGAGAAGAGTCTTCCCCAGACGTAGGCAATTGGCTGAACTGGGTGAACAAACCTTTGTCCTTGTTCATTCCTGCTGAAACAGTTTCCGGGTGAACAAGAGTGTGCTGTAGCAACTGCTTGTTCACAAATCAGTTTATCAGAGGCGCTGCGAATTTCATTCCGATTGACCAAGGCTTGACCAGATCAAATGAAGGCTTGATCGAATCAAAAGTGATCTGCCTAATATGAAGTGATTCGCCCAACTCCGAAACACACTGAGACTTTGATTTGACCACTCTACACGAACCAACTCATTAAGGCTACTCCGAATCAAAAGTGATTCGGGCGCTGCGGGTCAATCGGTAAATTTTGAAGAGTATAAATAGAAAGAGAATGGAAAAATTAGAAGATGTTCCCTAGAAAATAGAAACCCTACACGATTTCTCTTGTAGGACTTGAAGAATTGTCGAGGATTCAGAGAAGACATCAACAATTGGAGATTATACATCATCCCTCTACTCAATCTCTACTACTTTGTATTCAATTGGTGAACAATTTCCTTTAAAAATTATGTCTTGTTTCGAACTCACCGAGTGAGTAGTCCCATAGTAATAGGGATCCTTATGGATCCCTTAGGTTAGAGTGTAACGCAAGACATGCAATTTATCATTATGAATGAGGTTTTTGATTGAAAATTCTCATGCTTTATCTTCATGTTAATTTTATGCGTGAATGAGTATGAATTAATAAAACACCTAAGGATGGAATGAGAATTGAACTTTGGATGTTTAGTGGATCGAACATGTTTATTTTAGATAGCGTTTGTGCGCGAGAGTGACATTCGCATTCTATAAGGCTAAGTATAGAACGGACTTGAGTTAACTATCATCGAGAGGTTGAGATTAGGAGACCTTTGTTCTACACGGTTCAATATAACGAGAGTTTGAGAATTTATCATTCACATTTGAGAGAAGGAGCGAGAGTTGAATCTAGAGTGCATGATACTTTAGCCTAGAACTATCAATCAAATTACCTTGTGCAAGTATTGCTGTTTTGTGTTGCTAATTGCATGACTTAGGGGTGAAGTAGGATCCCGACTATGTTTTTTTAATTACTTCCTTTCAAAATCAAATTCTAACTTGTCTTTAGTATTCACTAGAGATACCTCGCCTAGAGGAAAAACTCTAGTTTTTATTTAGTAGACTAAATAAAAACCCCAGTTTAAGCATTACTAGCTAGCTTTAGACTAATCTAGGTTTTTCTCTTTGGTTCAACCCGAGGTCACTCGGATTATAAATATTATTTGCGTACCATGATTGGACTAGTATTTTTACTACCACAATTTCGACAACGTCAAAATGGTGTCGTTGTCGGGGATTAACCATTAGACTAGTTTGCTTTTTAGTATTGCTTTAGCTAGTTTACTTTATTTTATTTTATTTTCTTTTTGTTGACCGTGATTGCTGGTTGCGTGCTATTCTTGCTTACTTTAATTTAAGTTCACACTTATTGACGCTTTCTTCGATTGCTTGGTAGGTGTTTGAATGCATACTAGAGTGCGCACGAAAAAGACACAAGAACAAAGATTGGCTAATGAGTCACGAGCCGAACACTTTCCGCACTTGGGAAGAACTCGCCCAAGTGTTTCTTATTCAATTCTTCCCACTGGCAAAGACTAAGAAAATCCGGGACAGAATATGCCAGTTTACACAACAAAATAATGAGAATTTTTACGAGACATATGAGCGCTTCAAAGAGCTGCAAAGAGATTGTTGATAAGCGGACAAATGACCTCATATTTGTCCATAATTTTTCCCTTACTTCTTGTTTGTTCCGTTATTTTATAAAGTCATTTGATGTTTCCTTTGTCCGTTTCAGGTTGAAAATGTGTACTACATGATACGAAGTGGCCCGACGAAAATCTGGATGAATTCCAGTCGATCGAGATCAAAAGCTGCAAAATTGGGCCAGACTGCAGAAGTGATTCGCCCAAATCACAAATTGATTCGCCCACTAGCATGGCCGAATCACCTCAGCTGCACGAATCGAATTGACTCGGGGAGAATTTGAGTGGTTTGACCGAATCACAATGGAGGTTGACTGAATCAAAAAGTGATTCGGCCAAGAGTAATCGATTCGGCCAAATAGAAGACATCACTGAGTATATGATACGGCCGAATCAGAAAGTGATTCGCCCAGGTGTCCGAATCACTTCAGCTCTATAAGGATCTTGACCGAATCAAATAAGGGTTGACCTAATTAAATAGTGATTCGGCCAGAACAAAGTGATTCAACCAGCTCGAAACAGCACTGAGTAAATGATTCAGACACCCCTGTTCGAATCAGCTTCTTTAAGCCTTGTCCGAATCAAGTGATTCGGGCACTGCTGGCAAATTTTGGAAATTTTCAAAGGGTATAAATAGAATGAGATGCAAAATTAGAATTCCTCTCTTCCAGAATTCAAAACCCTAGGCGATTGGCTCTTGGAGAAGTTGGAGAATTGTCAAGGATTGAAGGAAGAGACACACAATTGGAGATCCTACATCAACCCTCTACTCATCTACTATTCTTGGGCATCCAATTGGTGAACAATTTCAATTTGAATATCATGTTTTGTTTCAAACTCACCATGAGTGAGTAATTTTTCAGTAGTTGGGGTCCTTATGGATCCGTTAGGTTAGATTGTAATGCAAGACTTCTCTTTTTATCTATATGAATGAAGTTTGGTTGAAAATTATCATGCTTTCTCTTCATATCAATTTTGTGCACACCAAGTGTTTGACGAAACACATGAATGAGTATGAATTGGTAGAACACCTAGGGATGGAATGAGAGTTGAACCTAGGTTGTTTAGAAGATCAAGCATGATTATTTTAGGTTGCGTGTGTGCGCGAGAGTGACATACGCATTCCACAAGGCTAAGTATCGAGCGACTTTAGTTAACTATCAATAGACCGAGAGGTTGAGATTAGGAGACTTTTATTCTACGCGGTTCAATAGAGCGAGAGTTTGAGAACCGTACTATTTAGATATCATTCCCATTCTTGAGAAGGAGCGAGAGTTGAATTTAGAATGTGTGATACCTTAGCATAGAACCATCACTCGAAATTACTCATGATTTAGACAAGTTTTGTATTGCGAATCGCATGATCTAGGGGTGAAGTAGGATTCCGACTACGCTTTCTCTATTATTTTCTCTTAGACCATATCTCATCTTGTCTTTAGTATTCACTAGAGATATCTCACTTAGAGGAAAAATCCCCCCTTTTTATTTAGTAGACTTGCATTAGGCATTACTAGCTAGCTTTAGACTAATCTAGGGTTTTCTCTTGGGTTCGACTCGAGGTCACTCGGATATAAATATTTTTTGAACACCGTGATTGGACTAGTATTTTTACTACCGCAATTTCGACAACGTTCAAAATGGCGCCGTTGCCGGGGATTAGCCATTAGATTAGTTTGCTTTTTAGTATTGTTTAAGTTAGTCTACTTCATTTTTTTCTTTTTTTTTGTTGATTGTGATTGCGTGTTTGCGTGCTATTCTTGCTTACTTTGTTTTAAGTTCACACTTATTGACGCTTTCTTTGATTGCTTGGTAGGTGTTTGAATGCAAACCAAAGCACGCACGAAAAAGGCACAAGAACAAGTCTCCACATCAATGCCAAATCCGGACCAGAAATTGCCAGATTTTAATACTCCTTCTCCTCAAATTCGCGTTGATTAACCACCAACAGAAATTATGGATCAACCGAACCTGAGGAGGGAAGGAAATGCCGCTCTTCAGCAAGAGGAAGATGGGAGACCGGTTGGAGCTTGGAGACTTAAAGCTCGACAATTCCACTTGATTCCCACGCTATTCATGCATGCCACTTGAGAAGGGAACCTCGCGAAGGACTTCTCAAGTGTGTTTCTTATGAAAAAGGGAATCGGCTACGTCCTAGCCAAGACGTTAAACTAGGCTTGTGAGTATTTATGCTTTTATTTTTACTTGATTGTAGACTTGTAGTAAAGAATCGTTGTGGAATTTGTGTTGCGCCATGCCTACCTCCACACGAGCGAAGTTCCTTCGACACTCTTTTTAATTCTTTCACTTTCTACTACTTAGGGACTAAGCAAATTTTTAAGTGTGGGGTATTTTGCGCTTTCGCTTTTATTTTCTTAACAACATGATTCTATGCTACATATTTACTCTGCGCGCATTATACTCACATGATTGCTATCATCCTAGCATTAACTATTGATCACATGAAGTAATGTTTGTTAAGAAATTAAGTAGTATCATTTAAAATTCTTTTGGAATGGGTTATGCTTTGAATTCATGAACCGTATCTTTAAGTTGATTGACATTCTTTGTGATGATTTTATTCACATGATTCGGTGTTTTTGACTAGCTTAGTTCGATTTATTTTTGAGCTCTTTCCGAGCATGAAGAATGAAGTTAAGTCCAGCGAGCACAAAAATAAAATAAAAATAGTTTTCATGTAAATACCTCATACTTGTTCTTGTTTGCTTTTAGATGACTTTAGCATTCCTATTTAGCCTTTGCATTTGTTGAGCTCACACTTCATGCTCCATTATATCACTTAGGCACATTGTCAAGTATTAAGTGTGGGGTCAAATAAAGTGTTTGCCAAAAAGGCGCAAGAAAGAAAAAAATTATATTTCTAAGGTTTTACAAATGCTAAGGGTTAGGAAGGTAAGTTCCCCCTTGAAAGCTTTTGTATAAACATAAAAATATTATTTGTTTGTTTTTTGGGTCAAAGAAAAGTTCTACAAATGCCGAGGGTTAGGAAGGTAAGTTCCCCCTTGAAAGCATTTGTATAAATGCAAAAATATAATAAGCACACTTAATTCTTGACTTTGTGCCTATTCCGCAAATTCTTTCGCATGTGTGTGAGTAAGGCATTTGCATTTCGCTTTTAGGAAGTGTCTAAGGTATGATCCTCGTAATTTATTACTTAAGCATCAAGATTTGTACGAGTAGAGTTTAAATTTTTCAATGTCGAAACTCCTCTTCTCTTACGGATTATGATGTATAGTCTAAAACTTGAGAATGAGTTTGTCGTCATGAGCTTATGGACTTGCCCTTAGCAAGCATGTGTGATTGACTCGACAAAATTCTTGTGTAAGCGACGCTTTTCTTCATACTACTTGTATAGAAAATTGAGCGATAATTTGAATTTGACGAATGCTAATTTCGATATCGACTCTATGAATATTTGTTATCATATTGAAGTGAATGATCCTTAGAGCTTGCGTGAAGTGAATGATTTGCACAACTCCATTATTATGTGGGCTGATAAAGAACTACTTGCTTAGCAAACTATATCTGCTGGTGATTCGGCCGTATCATATACTCAGTGCTGTCTTCTGATAAAGAAAAGCGTCGCTTACACAAGAATTTTGTCGAGTCAATCACACATGCTTGCTAAGGGCAAGTCCATAAGCTCATGACAACAAACTCATTCTCAAGTTTTAGACTATACGTCATAATCCGTAAGAGAAGAGGAGTTTCGACATTGAAAAATTTAAACTCTACTCGTACAAATCTTGATGCTTAAGTAATAAATTACGAGGATCATACCTTAGACACTTCCTAAAAGCGAAATGCAAATGCCTTACACACATGCGAAAGAATTTGCGGAATAGGAACAAAGTCAAGAATTAAGTGTGCTTATTATATTTTTGCGATTCACCCGGATCAATTTGACCGAATCAAAAAAGGGTTGACCGAATCAAAAAGTGATTCGGCCAAGAGAAAGTGATTTGCCCAGCTCAAAACAGTACTGAGATAGTAATTCGCCCGAATCACCTGCAGAGTGACCTGTTCACCTTCGAAGGCTTGCCGAGCGCATTATTCTTATTCGATTGGGGCGTACTATATCTTGTTGGAAAGATAATGCAAAGGGCTACAACTTTGTAGTTTACATCAAGACGTAATTCGAATGTTTAAAGGGTTAAAAAGGCAAGAATCTAGCACTGTAAAGTTGATTCGGGCACTGCGGGTGATTTGGTAATTTCCAGAAAAAGTATAAATAGAAGAAGAGGAAAAAAAATCAAGGTGTGCCTTGGGGTGCCTAGGGTTCCTCTCATGGACGAAACCCTAATTGGAGAACTTAGAGAATTCGAAGAATACATCATCAATTGAAGATTCTACATCAACCCTTTACTCATTCTCTAAACCCTACTTCTTTACTTTCCCTTGTTAAACTATTTCATTAAGTTTTGTTTCAAACTCACCATGAGTGACACATGAGTGAGTAGTTGTTTAGTACTAGGGATTCGTGTGGATCCCTTAGGTTAGATTGTAATGCAAGACTTGTCTTTTTATCTATATGAGTGAAGTTTGGTTGAAAATTCTTATGATTGTTCTTCATATCAATTTTGTGCACACCAAGTGTTTGACGAAACGCATGAATGAGTACGAATTGGTAGAACACCTAGGGATGGAATGAGAGTTGAACCTAGGTTGTTTAGAAGATTGAGCATGTTAATTTTAGGTTGCGTTTGTGTGCGAGAGTGACATACGCATTCTACTAGGCTAAGTATTGAGCGACTTTAGTTAACTATCAATAGACCGAGAGGTTGAGATTAGGAGACTTTTGTTCTACGCGGTTCAATAGAGCAAGAGTTTGAGAACCGTACTATTTACGTATTATTCCCATTCTAGAGAAGGAGCGAGAGTTGAATTTAGAATGTGTGATACCTTAGCCTAGAACCATCACTCGAATTTACTCATGATTTAGACAAGTTTTGTATTGCTAATCGCATGACTTAGGAGTGAAGTAGGATTCCGACTACGCTTTCTCTCTTACTTTACTTCTTCATAAATTTGAACTTGTCTGTAGTATCCACTAGAGATACCTCACTTAGAAGAAAAATCCCCCTTTTTATTTATTAGACTTGCATTAGGCATTACTAGCTAGCTTTAGACTAATCTAGGCTTTTCTCTTGGGTTCGACTCGAGGTCACTCGTATTATAAATATTGTTTGAACACCGTGATTGGACTAGTATTTTTACTACCACAACAACCACATCGTTCAATTTTCTGCATCACAGGTTTAGCAAATGGCAGCTCATGCAAAGTTTCTATGATGGAATAGATCAGGACGCAAGAAACTATATGGACCAAGCGAGTGGAGGGCAATGATGGATTTGAGAGCCTCCGGTGGTTTCAAAATTGTAGACAAGATAGTGCGGAACGCGCATCAGTGGGGTGGAGAAAGAAATCACCTAAAGAAGAAAGGAAAGGAGCATTCATCAAAGGTCGTGACAAAGGAAGATTTCAACTCCCTAGCGAAGACGGTGAACTCTTTGGCACAATCAATCGGCGAAGGTTCCATCATCAACAAGAAGAGAGACCACCAGCAAGTGTGCGGGATTTGTTCTAGCCCGGCACATGATGATGACTCGTGCACCGCAAAGCATGCAGACGAGTATGAGGATGTGAAATATTTGGTCAGAAATCCAAGGGAGAGAATATGCGCCACTGCAAGCTAGCGGTTATCAACCAAGGAAGCCTTCAACCCATGTGAGGTTCCATGAGGATCCAAACTTTTCAAGAAGAGCGCCACTGAATATAGAGCCCAAACCAGCACCGCCAGGGTTTGTACCGAGAAATCAGAATCAATGAGCTTATTCTAACACATATCAGCCACGTAGCAACTATCAAAGCGGCAATTATCAAAGGCCAAACAATTAGAACCACCAAAATCAGGGAGCGCACCAAAGGCACGAAGAGAAACAAAGCAATGAGGAACCGTCCCTGATTTCTATTGTCGCCCAATTGGCCGCGACTCAAGCACAGCAGTAGAAGGACAATCAGCTATCCTTCAAAGGCTAGATCAGTTGCAAGCGCACAACAAGATGCTTGAAACGTAGATTGCAACAAGCTAGTTCGTCTTCGAAATATCAGGGAAAGCTGCCCTCGCAACCCGATGTGAACTCCTCCAAGTCAATCAATGCAATTACACTCAAAAGCGGGAGAGTCCTAGAGGAGCCACAACCAAGAGCCAAGGTGGGAAACACAATGGATGAAGCTGTTGAAGAAGGGTCTTCGTCGTAGAATCAAATTGATAGACGGGAGAAGGAAAAGCCGCAAGAGCCAGCGCCTTATGTGCCGCCAATTCCCTTCCCTCAAAGCTAAAAAAGAAGGAGGACGCGCATTTCAAGAGTTTCACAGACATGCTAAAGAAATTGCAGGTGACTACAGAAGTACTTACTCAAATGCCTAAATATGCTAAATTTTTGAAAGATATTATGTCTCATAGAAGGAAAATGCATGATTTAGACCATGTAGCTTTATATGCAAATTGTAGCGCGATAATTCAGCGTGCCGTGCCTAGAAAGCTCACCGATCATGGTTCATTTTCTATTCCCATTTCTATTGGAGAAATTAGCATAGCTAGTGCATTGTGTGATCTAGGTGCTAGCATATCTTTAATGCCTTACTCCCTTTTCAATAAGCTTGATATGGGAGAATTGACTCCAACCACAGTTAATTTGAGGTTAGCAGATCGCTCTTCTAGGGCACCTAAGGGTATCCTAGAGGACGTTCCCATTAAAGTTGGAAAATTCGATGTTCCGGTTGATTTCTACATGTTAGACATGGATGACGATAAGGAAATTCCCATAGTCCTAGGTAGACCATGAAATTCGCAGCGCCTCTGATAAACAGATTTGTGAACAAGCAGTTGCTACAGCACACTCTTGTTCACCCGGAAACTGTTTCAGCAGGAAAGAACAAGGACAAAGGTTTGTTCACCCAGTTCAGCCAAATTGCCTACTGATGCGCGCGTCGTTGTGCGCGTCAAATTAATCCTTCCTTCTCCACTTAGTATAGCGGCTAAGTCAGGGTCGATCCCACAGGGAGCAAGCAGATTCGCTCTAACTAGTTACCTACACTTACGAAAATTGGCGTGTGAGTGATTGGGTTGCACAAGTGCGCCAATGACAATAGTTAACGCAGGATGTGCACTAGATGTGCGCAGGCAGTAGAGATTAAGTACTATGACTATGAAAAGTATCGACGCAGACAATCCTCTATGAATATATTCCTTATCATCGACTCTAAACGTCTATAGTTTGGTTTACTGATGTTAGTGTCCGATCAAGGCTTCCTAACATGTGCGCATGTTCCGATCAAAGTTCATGAGCTATTAATTCTTAAGACTAGTCTAAGCAGCTACGAATCCTGTCACAGTAGCAACTGATTATCCTAGCGCGTTACTCCTAGTTGTCACCGTCAAGCTACCAACCAGTTTAACATATAATAAACAAGTAACAAGAGTAAGATTGCGGTTCAAGGCTTCCCCTACTCATGCAACTAGCTGTCAACCGTGTTCACAGAATTAATACAAGCAAACAAACTATGCATTAAGCACAAGTCTCAAAGGGAATACTCATAGAATCATGCCCAACCGATACCAAGCGTTTAGCTAGACATGCTAGTAGTAAACATCATAGAAATAGTAAATACTATCTAAAGTATCCAAGAAAACAGTAACACGCAGGTGAGTGCAGGTTGCAGTATCTCGGCTGGCGCAGTCGGCTAGCGCAGGTCCTCTTAGTAGGCTCGTGTGTTTTTCAATTCTGCCTCTCTCTCGTGTGCTGTGGTGTGTCTGTGTTCCTCTATATACCCCAAACCCTAGCCTTCCTTTCTTTATATACTGCTCATGAGGCCCAATCTTGGCAGCTTCCAAATCCGATGGTGTCAAGATTTGGAAACACCACTATCTTGCGCATGGCGCACTGCACACATTGGTTAGCGCAATCGGTCTGCGCACCGTAGTTGACTCTGCCACTTCCTATCTGTTTGCGCTGCTAGCTCCGCAGGCTGTGTGTTGCGCTCTTTAAACGCTTCCTGTTAGCGCGTATCCGACTTAGGCCCTCATTTCGTCCTGGAATACAAAAACACCGGAAACCAGTAATCTTGTCCACAAAATGATGCAAACAAGCATAGTGTTAGGATCTAAATAGCGCGTATAAATAGGCTCTATCAAACCCCCCACACTTGCCCTTGTTCGTCCCGAACAAGCACTCAAGCACGGATACAATTACCTCTCTGGGGTCTAGCGCACAGTCTTGCACTCTGGCGCGATCCGCACTACTATTCGCCTAGCGCTGCTCTATCACCTGCGCGCATCTGCCTTCAACAGTTTAATATAATAATTTCGCAATTTGTTACCTCTCAGCTGGGATGAAGATCATTTTGGATGGCTGGGAGATAGCTCTTCATAGGCGCCGGGTTGTCAGCTTTCACTTCGAGGACGAGTATATGGTTAATAGCGCAAGCTTCTTCCGGTGCGTGATTCTTCCGTGCACTTCCTGGGAACTCGAGCCTTTTTTGATGATTTTCTTGTGAACTTGCGCAAGCTGGTACGTATTTGTGCGCATGCGGATTTCTTTTGTAGCGCATATCATCTGCTGGTGTTTTTTTTTCTTTTTGTACAACTTGATCTATGGTTCCTATGTTCCCAGAACGGTTCCAGTCTCGGCCTCCGGATAGCAGCTATGGAACAACGCTCCGCTCTCCCTCCTTTGGTCTACTTGCGCAGGTCAGCGCACGCGTTTACACCCGTGCCCGCCTTCCCTAGCTCGACTACCAGAGGAAAGGTGGTCTTTTTTCCCACCTCGCCACGCTTTGGGTATTCGCCTTCGGCATCTGCGTGGCTGAGCGCGCTCTCTTGTTCCGAAGGTCGCGAAGCACCGGCCTCCACTAGCGCTCTCGACCATATACCTCACCTTCGAAGCAAAGACGACTAACCGCCTCTCTAGAGCGTTTCTGTCAACTCCACATCCCCTGTATATCCCAACTAAAAGGAGCTGAAAAAACGAAAAAAATATACTAAAACAGTTGACAGCAACGCACGCAATATGAATAGCGCAATACAAGCTGAAAAGTGTGCGCAACCCGCACACAAGCGCACCACTGCTACTATTTTCTTCAACTAAACTAAGCTACACTACAAAGCTAAAAAAAAAAACGTGAAATGTAAATGTAGCGCTCCCCCCCCACACTTAAACAGAGACGTGTCCCCACGACTCATGCTCAAGCGCAACGAAGAGCGCACATGACGCGCGTCGTTGTGCGCGCCAAACTTGTATTTATAATTCCAAGCTCTAGCTAGTGTAGCGGCAAGCAAGGGTCGAACCCAATAGAACTGACTGTGAAGCGGTTTCCTGTGAAGACTGAACTAAAGGGGGGTTTTGAGTGAGTGGTCGCAAGAACGAATGTAATAAAAGTGTGGATGTCAATCGAGAGAAGTATTCAGCTCAGGGAATTCATTAGTGACTGTTATCATCGACTTCTAAAGATACGATTCTAATCAAATGCGTGGTCACTCCGACAAAGGTAATGACCTGAAGTACCCCGACAAAGGTGATACTAAGCCTAGATTCTACTACTTGTTTCCACGACAAAGCTTCGACAAGAGTTAATAATCAGAATTGATGAGCGGATAGTTTCACGACAAAGTATACGCTAACCGTGCAATACAATTCAGGCAAATTAAGATCCAGAACTTACGAATGAATAGAAATATGCATTAAATCCAAGTCTCAAACATGAATGTCACCAATTGAAAACCCTAAACTGAAACAGAAGTTTAGCTACTCATATTCATAACTGCAAAATACATTAAACTGAAAGAAATAACAAAAACTGTTCGGAATTACTATTCACCGCCGGCAAACACTGTTCACTGCCGGAAAACACTGTTCACGCCGGAATCACTGTTCACGCAATCTCCAAAATTCCGTCCGTCCTTTTCCGTCGTTCCAAAACTCCTCTGTGTCGTCGTCAACTGCCGTCCCAATCTTCCGAAACCCTAATTGAGATCGGGCTGTAAATTGATTTATGGCCGCGGGCCCGACTGCTGACGTCATCATAAACCTAGCGCGCCCCATGAAGACATTATTCCGCGCGCCCAAAGAATACATTAACTCTCGGCGCGCGACACTAATGTTGCCTGCTGGCGCGCGACTCACTGCAATGCACTGCCATTTCCGCCAACGCCGATTTGTTCCATAAAAACACCGTTTTGAGCCACAAGTCTCTTCTCATGTATTCCGAACACCTGAAATGCAAACAACACTAAGAGGTAACTGTTCACATCAAAACATGTCGAAATAGCTGGGTTTAAATGGTTTAGCGAGTCGTATAAATACTCCCCATCAAACCACCCCACACTTAAACTTGTTCGTCCCGAACAAAGAACGAAAGCAAGACTCGCGACACCAAAACAATTCTAACATGCCAACGACTAAACACTGACTTTACTCGAGATGTCGTCACTAATCAGTTCATCAACATATACTCACATTCATTCTTCAATAAAGATCAGCAAGAAACCGTAATGATACATGTTACCTGAGAGGTCAAGATGTAATTTAAGGGATGACTGGGAGATAGTCCTCTTTAGACTCCTGACTCCATTCTTCAGCTCGAGGTCATAGTCACGCGCACACGCTGAGTTCGCTTTCTCTGGCACGTGAGAAATCCAAGTCATGAGGAACTCAACTTTTCTTATCCTTCTTCTTTTGGTCGGACAGCTTTTGAAACTTTTCTTGTTTTGTTTGGTCCGAAGACTTCACTCAACTCGATTGTTTATTTTTCTGACTTTTCTTTCTTTCACATTTGACTGGATTTTCCTTTTGAGCTTTGCTCTCCAATGTGAATTGCTTGTCCCCCCATTGTTTCTTTGAACCGTTCCAATCATCGCCTTCGAATAGCAGCATATGGAGCGCGTCCCGCTTTTTCTCATCATTATCCTTTCAGCGCGAGGCAGGATAGGGGTTACCCACCCATTCCCGGTTACTAGGACTAGAGATAGGACGGTTTGTTTTCCCGTCCCACCATTGCATAAACACTGCAATGATGGAGTGAATAACTCGGAGTGCCAACCTCCACAAACTCAATGCGCTACGCGACTAATCCCTCGAACCTTCGAATGTTTGTCAAGTCCCTCTAGGACATTTTCTGTAAACTCCACATCCTGTAATATCTCAACTCAAAAGCACATATAACATCACGTAACTCGCATCACAAAATTTCAGAAATCATGCAAGGCATTACGCATCAAAACCTCATAGCATCAAACATCATCTCATAAAATCAGTATCTTCATCGTAGCATACACAAATTTTAAAAAACGTGCGACATAGTTACTGCTAATGCATGCTAAAAAAAAGTAAACGTGCTGACACAACAGACTCAACTACCCCACCCCACACTGTTGAACATAGCCGTGTCCTCACGGATCGACTTATGCTCAAGGGCGAATCATGCAACACAACCAAATAACACGGATGACAAAAAAATAAAAAAAAAATAGAAAATAGAAACTCCCCTATAACTCGGCAGAGCTGTCTGTGGGTCCGCTGGGGGATGAGGGGGCGCCCGCGCGATCACGTACTCCGGAGGGATCGGCTGCCCTGGAATCCACCCTGGAGGTGCCGGTACTGGCTGCGTCCCAGGTGGCAAGAGATAATCCAACACCCTGTAGGCGTTGAACGCTGCGTCCAACTGTGCCTGGGTGAAGGCCGATGGTGGCTGCTCACCGTGTGCGGCTCTCCTGGAGCCAGCAGCTGACGACTCAGCCGGCTCTGTCGCTACTGGCCGCCTGCGGCGCCTGTCTATCGGCAGCGGCTCATGGAGTCTCGGGTCCACGTGATAAGTCCATGCAAACTGGTCCGGCCTCCGTGGACGAGCAGTGATAGCGCGTATCCCTATAAAAGTGTCCCGCGTGAGAAACGTCGGCGGGATAAGATGGTGCGTGTCCAAGACCGGCTGACCATGCAGGCGGCACAACATATATGTGATAAACCCTCCGCAGTATATGGCTCCACATGACAATCGCTTCCTCCAAAATTTACTCAGCACATCTAAAAAGTCGAGAGGCGACTGGGTGTGGCAAGACTGAAAGACCTGCAGCTCGAATAGGGGAACCTTATCACCTCCATTGTCACGCCCGAAAACTGATCCCGACAGGAGCTTCTAAAGATAGAAATAAGCCGGCTCGCGAAGGGCGCGCGCCTTACTGGCACTGGGATTATAAACCGGTTCCGAGGAGAGGGCACGCCAAGTAGCACCAAGTTCTCTCGACTTCAACGCCCAGTTGCGGTTATCCACCTGCCAACCAAATAGTTCCCGCAATTGCGGTGGGTAAGTGACATAATGCTGGCCGCGGTGCCTGTATCGGACACCGAGATGATTTGCGCGGCCCACGTAGTGAAAAGATGCTAGGAACTCTCGGACGTCCTCTACGTCCGTCTCCGATTGGATGGTCAGGAGTCCAGGCCAGCCAGCTCCTTCAAGCAACCGGGATACACGGTCATACAGCCTGCTAGCTCGGAGGAACTCTTCGTCGGCAAAAGTACTGGCACCGAACTGCTTCCGGGAGAACTTCTCGTAGAGTTCCTCGAATGTAGGTTCTCTGCGGGGTGGCATCCTGAAAAATTATCGAAACAAGAGCGCATCAGGTAGTAGTCAACGCATGTCAGTATTTCGCGCGCCGGACTCATACATTAACTCGCGCGGTCAAGGACTTAAAGTCTTCTTCCGGCGCGCGAATTCTGGAAATCGCACCGCGCCTTCATCTATGAACCCTAATCCAAATCTACCCCCAAACTGAAAATTAGCACCTCAAATAAGAAACCTAGCATCCCATATCATATATATTTAACCCACAAGCACCAAAAACATCCAATATGCTCCAAAATTGCAGATCAAACCTAAACCCTAAAACTCCCAAAACTTGACAAACATCCAATATTTGGCACGAATTGAGTGTGGGATGGAATGAAAGCGTACCTGAAAATAGTTAAGCAGTTGGAAAACGGCCGGAGAATATAGTGAAAACAAGATTTCGAACCTGAGCTGCTTGAGGAGTGAATGGGGAGAAAGAGGGAGGCGGAGGCGCGCCCCAACCCTTATGTTTTTCAAGCGCCGCGTTCTGAGCAAAAGGCGCGCTAGATGAAGACATTAGTCGCGCGCCCGCTTCATACTTTATGGAGCTTAATGTGTACTACTGACGCGGCTTATAAAGTTGTCTTGGGGCGCGTGACTTACTGAGATACGCCCCAAATTTTGCCTCCAAACAACTCTTCCCTAATGACATTCTAAAGGAACGACTCTATGAAACAGTAAGACACACACTAAAAATTAAAATGTAAAGAAGAAAAATTAAAAAAAAAACATCGGGTTGCCTCCCGTAAAGCGCCTTTGTTTTACGTCGTTGGCTCGACGGTACCTCAACTCAGTTGTCGCCGTGAGGCTCGGCTAGCTCGCATTCTTGAGCATCTGGCGGCGGTCCACCGTAGTAATGTTTCACGCGCTGTCCATTCACCTTAAACCGATTGCCATCTCGTGGGTTCTCCAGTTCCACCGCCCCGTGATTAAAAATCTGCACCACCGTGTATGGACCTGTCCATCTAGAACGCAACTTGCCAGGCATTAGTCGTAATCGTGATGAAAATAAAAGTACCTGCTGGCCAATCTCAAATGTCCTTCGTAGGATGAACTTGTCATGATAGAGCTTAGTCCGCGCCTTGTAGTCTGATTGGCTCTCATAAGCCTCTAGGCGCAACTCCTCTAATTCACTCAACTGTAGCTTGCGTTCCATCCCAGACTTTGCCAAATCCATGTTGCACTGTTTAAGTGCCCAATACGCCCTGTGCTCCAATTCTACCGGTAAATGGCAGGCCTTGCCATACACTAAACGATAAGGAGAAGTTCCGGTGGGTGTCTTGTAGGCAGTCCTATATGCCCACAATGCATCATTTAAGCGTAGACTCCAGTCCTTCCGTGTAGGTTTGACCATCTTCTCTAAGATTCCCTTGATTTCTCGGTTAGAAATTTCAGCCTGGCCATTTGTCTGCGGATGATAAGCTGTGGATGTACGGTGATGAACGTGATATTGTTTTAGTGTGGCAGCCATCATCCTATTGCAGAAATGTGTCCCCTGATCACTGATTATAGCCTTAGGCACTCCGTGTCTGCAAAATATGTTAGTGCGAAGAAAATCCACTACAGTTTTAGCATCATCACACCGAGTAGCCTTAGCTTCTACCCACTTAGACACATAATCTACAGCCACTAAAACGTATAAATAACCATGTGATGCAGGAAATGGACCCATAAAATCAATACCCCATATATCAAACACTTCATCAACGACAATCGGCATCTGAGGCATCTCATGTTTAATGGATATATTCCCTATGCGTTGGCATCTATCACATCGTTTGCAATGCTCATATGAATCTCTAAAAGTATGCGGCCAATAAAATCCACTGTCTAGTATTTTCCTAGCTGTTCTTTTCGGGCCAAAATGACCACCACATGCATGCTCATGACAGAAACTAAGCACAGAAGAAATCTCATCATCAGGGATGCATCTCCTAAGTATTTGGTCGACGCCTATTTTCCACAAAAATGGATCATCCCATATATAATATCTAGCATCATGCTTAAGTTTCAGACATTGAGCTTTAGAGAAAGAAGGTGGGCATTTACCTCCGACCAGGTAGTTCACTATATGAGCGTACCATGGAATTTTACCTGTGATGGCGTAGAGGTGCTCATCTGGGAATGTCTCAGTAATCTGCCCAGCTTCTTCCTCCCTCACTAATCGACTCAGGTGGTCAGCAACTGTGTTCTCAACTCCCTTCTTGTCCTTGATTTCGAGGTCAAATTCTTGCAGCAGCAAAATCCAACGAATCAGCCTCGGCTTAGCCTCCTTCTTCGTCATCAAGTACCTAATAGCTGCATGATCAGAGAACACAATTACTTTAGTACCCAATAAGTAAGGTCTGAATTTTCTAAAGCAAAGACAACAGCTAGCAATTCTTTCTCAGTGGTGGAATAATTTCTCTGAGCTGTGTCCAAGGTACGCGAAGCGTAGTAAATGACAACTGGCTTCCTGTCTGCTCTCTGTCCGAGCACTGCTCCAACTGCATAATCACTGGCATCGAACATAATTTCGAATGGCTGGCTCCAATCGGGTGCTCGAATAATAGGCGCACTGGTTAGCGCAATTTTCAGCTCGTCGAATGCCTCCCTGCACTGATCTGTAAACTCAAATGGCACATCTTTCTGCAACAAGTTAGATAAGGGCAGAGCTTTCTTGGAAAAATCCCTAATGAAACGACGATAAAAACCAGCATGCCCCAGAAACGATTTATTATCACGCACCGTGGAAGGGTAAGGCAGACTAGAAATCAAATCTATTTTCGCTTTATCCACCTGAATCCCCTCTCGGGAGACTATATGCCCTAAGACCACACCATGTGTAACCATGAAATGACACTTTTCGTAGTTCAGCAATAAATTCATAGACACACACCTTTCAAGTACTCTACTCAAGTTGTCTAGGCATGCATCAAAAGTGTCACCATGCACAGTAAAATCATCCATAAAAACCTCAATGAAACTACCAATCATGTCGGAGAATATGCTAGTAACCAACCTCTGAAAGGTTCCAGGCGCATTGCACAAACCAAAAGACATACGTCTAAATGCAAAAGTGCCAAATGGACATGTGAAAGTAGTTTTATCTTGGTCCTCAGGTGCGATAGGGAGTTGGTTATAACCCGAAAAACCATCAAGAAAACAAAAATATGGCTTACCTGCCAGCTTGTCCAACATCTGATCAATAAATGGAAGAGGAAAGTGATCCTTACGCGTCACTGCATTCAGCTTCCTGTAGTCTATGCACATATGCCATCCATTCTTAACACGTGTAGTGACCATCTCGCCGGCTTCATTCTTCTCAACTGTGATGCCCGTCTTTTTCGGCACCACGTGTACGGGACTTACCCACTGGCTATCTGAAATAGGATAGATAACATCAGCATCTAAAAGCTTTTGTACCTCTTTGCGCACTACCTCCATCATCACTGGGTTCAAGCGACGCTGCGGCTCTCTCGAAGGCTTAGCTCCATCTTCTAGCAGAATTCGATGCATGCACACCACCGGGTTTATCCCTCGTATGTCCCCAAGCGTCCAACCTATAGCCAATTTGTTAGTTTTAAGTACCTTTATGAGCTTTTGTTCTTGTTCATCCTCAAGTCCGCTCTTAATGATCACTGGGAGAGTGTCATTTTCGCCCAAAAATGCGTACTTCAAATGTTCAGGGAGAGGTTTCAGTTCTACAACCGGTGCCTGCACAGAAGAAGGCAACGAAGAATTAGTTTTAAATAACTGAATTTGATTAACTTCATACCTGGGCGTCAGAGGACGAGAAATGTCGAGCTGTGCGAGTATGGCACGTATGTCCTCGTAGAGAGCGTAGGAATCCTCCTGTGTAAAAATGGCGCTCTCCAGTGCTATCCTCAATAGGTCTTCGCCGATGGTGCCTTGTATTTCATGTACTACATCGTCCAACGCATCCAATGCATTTACCGTCGCATGCTCAGGTGGGTGTTGCATAGCCTTGAATAAATCAAATTTTATTGTCTCGTCTTCCACCTCCATGGTCAGCACCCCTGAGTCGCAATCAACCTTCATCTTTGATGTTTTCAAGAAGGGGCGACCAAGTAGGATAGGTGGATGATCAGCCGGATCACTACTGTCCATTCTGAGCACGTAGAAGTCAGCTGGGAAGATCAAGTCACCAACCTGCACTAAAACATCTTCAATGATACCTTCAGGTCGCTTACAAGATCTATCTGCCAATTGAATCGTTAGTCCAGGTGGCTTCAAAGGTCCAATGCATAATCTCGAATACAAAGAGTAGGGTAAAACATTGATAGACGCACCGAGATCAAGCATGCAATTTTCGACTCTAATGTTGCCTATAACACAAGGGATGGTAAACATACCTGGGTCTCCGCATTTAGGAGGTATCTTCCTTTGAATAACTGCAGAAACATTAGCATTAAACATTACCTGCTCAGGTTGAGTTGAACGGCGGCGATTAGTGCACAAATCCTTGAGAAATTTAGCGTAACGTGGAATCTGCTTAATCGCCTCGAGTAGAGGAATATTGATTTCAACTCTTTTGAAGAGATCCCATACTTCTTTATCGATCACTTGTTTCTTAGGGGCCTTAACCTGCAATGGAAACGGCAAATGGGGGTCAGTACGGCAAAGTTTGGGATTTTCGTCAGTGGGTAACGTGCCAGTAGTAGACTTTAGGTTGGCGCGCCGGCTGTTAATGTTCTCATCAGGCGCGCTAGTATTGTTGTCCTCGGGCGCGGTCTTTGTGTTGACCGCGTCTTCTTCATACATTATCCGCTCTCCGGGAGAAGACATTACCGATTCGCGCGTCTGGATAATGTTGTCATCCGGCGCGTGACTCGCTGTTTCCGTTTCCCTATCTCCCTCTTCTGGACCCTTGAGCACCTTCCCTCGCCTCAAAGTCATAGCGCTAACATTTCCCTTCGGATTGGGGACCGTTTGAGAGGGCAATTTTCCCTGGTCATTCTTCAACTCATTGACGACCGTGATCAACTGCGACATTTGCTTTGATAACTCCGCAAGAGCACCATCCGTCTTCGCTTGGTATTGCTGAAAATTCACTGCAAGATCATTAACAGTTAACGGGTTAGTCTGACCTGGCTGATTATAGTTCCTCCTTTGTTGATGTTGATCAGCATTGTTGTAACCCTCCTGTTGCTGACGAAATGGTGGCCGATAAAACTGGTTCTGCTGTTGAGGCGCGGCTTGCTCCTTAGGAAATCCACCTTCATTCTTCCAACTATATCCATTCGCGGCTAATCCAAACTTCCTCTGAGGTGGTCTATTATTGAAATTCTGATATCCTCCTAGAGTGTTCACCTCTGCTGGATTGTCTTTGTACAAGGATGGACACGAATCAGTCTTGTGGTTGGTAGCACCACAAAATTCATAAGGCTTCACCACATTAGCTTGTCCCACCATCATCTTCTGCATCATGTCCTTCAGCTCTTTGATTTCTGCAGCCATGTGATTGTTGGATGAGTGATCGCGCGTCGTTGTGCGCGTCAAATATAATCCTTCCTCTTCCACTCAGTACAGCGGTTAAGTAAGGGTCGATCTCCACAGGGAGCAAATAGTAAGTCTTTAGCTAGCAACCTACACTTACGAAAATGGGGGGGGGGTGTGTGAGTGATTGAAATGCGCGATGCGCAAGTGAACAGTAACTAGTGTAACGCAGGAAATTTGCATTAGACGTGCGCAAGCAGTAGAGATTAAATACTATGATTATGAGAAGCATTGGGCAGACAATCCTCTATGAGTGCATTCCTTATCATCGACTCTAAACGTCTATAGTTTTCGGTTTACTTGGGTTAGTGTCCGGTCAAGGCTTTCTAACACGTGCGCATGTTCCGTTCAAAGTTCATGTGCTATTAATCCTTAGAACATAGACTAAAACAGCTGCGAATCCGTTCAAAGTAGCAACTGCTCACCCTAGCTCGTTACTCCTAGTTGTCACCGTAAAGCTATCAACTAGTTTAACATGTGACAAGAAAGCAACACAAGTAAGATTGCGGTTCAAGGCTTCCCCTACTCATGCAACTGGCTGTCTCCGTATGCACAGGATTAATACAAGTAAGTAAACTATGCATTAAGCTCAAGTCTCAAAGAAAATACATCATAGATTCATGCCCAACCAACACTAAGCGTTTAGCTAGACATGCTAGTGATAAACATCATAGAATAGTAAATAATAACTAATGTATCTGAGAAACAAGTAGCAAACAGTGCGTGCAGAATGTCTCTCGGCTGGCGCAAATCCTCTCAATGAGTCCGTGTGTTTTCCAGTTTGTCGCTCTCTCGTGAGGTGTTGCCTCTCTGTGTGTGTCCGAAAGTCTCTTTTTCTCTCTCTCCTGTTGCCCTAGCCTTCCTCTTGTTTATATACTGCTTGGGAAGCTCACTTTCGGCAACTTCCAAATCTGGTCACGTCAAGATTAGGCAGTACTGGACTTTGCGCTTGGCGCACGGCATCGGCTAGCGCATGGGCTAGCTCACCTCTGCTGACTCTCGCCAACTTTTCTCCTGTTTGTGCTGCTAGCTCCGCAGGCGGATCTTTCACTCCTAGAACGCTGCCTGTTAGCGCGTATCCGACTCAAAGACTCGTTTTGCCCTGTAATACAAAAACACTAGAAACGAGTAATCTTGCTCATAAAATATTGCAAACAAGCATAGGGTTATGATCTAAATAATGCGTACAAATAGCCTCTATCAAACCCCCCACACTTGCCCATTGTTCGTCCCGAAGAAGCACTGAAGCGCGGATACAATTACCTCTTCTGGAGTTTAGCGCACAGTCTTGCACTCTGATGCAAATGCACAATTGCTCAACTCGCACTGCTCTATCACCTGCGCACAACTGCACTCAACAGTTCTAATATAATAATTTCGAAATTCATTACCTCTCAGCCTGGATGAAGATTTTTTGGATGGCTGGGAGATAGCTCTTCTTAGGCTCCAGGCTGCCAGCTCCTACTCCGAAGATAGGTATATGGTGGATAACGCAGCTTCTTCCAGTGCGTGATTCGTCCGCGCACTTCCTGGGAACCTGAGCTTTCTGATGATTTCCTTATGGTCTTTGGGCATGTTGATGCTTGTGCGCATGCTGATTCTTTTGTAGCGCGTATCATCTGTTGGTATTTTTCTTTTGTACAACTTGTCTCTTTAATTTCTTACATTCCTAGAGCAGTTCCAGTCTCAGCCTTCGGATAGCAGCTATGGAACTCGCCCCGCTCTCTCTCCTTTGGTCTGTCTGCGCAGGTCAGCGCACGCGTTTACATCCGCGCCTGCCTTCCTTAGCTCGATTTCCAGAGAGAAGCTAGTCTGTTTTCCCACCTCGCCACGCTATGGGTATTTTGCCTTTGGCATCTGCGTGACTGAGCGCGCTCTTTTGTTCCGAAGGCTGCGAAGCACCGGCCTCCACTAACGCTCTCGACCATATACCTTGCCTTCGAAGCAAAAGCGACTAACCGCCTCTCTGGAGCATTTCTGTCAACTCCACATCCCCTGCATATCCCAACTAACAGGAGCAAAAAACGAAAAAATTATACTAAAACAGTAGATAGCAGCGCACGCAATATGGATAGCGCAAAACAAGCTGGAGCGCATGCGCATCCTGCACTCTAGCGCACTACTGCTACTATTCTCTTTAACTTAAACTACCACCCTAAAGAAAACTAATGCTGCTGCCCCTCGGCGCTGGATTTTTCCTAAGTCCTGCCTTATATACCCCCCTGGCTAGCGCATCTGACCTGCGCAGTGCTAGGCGCACGGTCCTGCGCACTACTGCGTGACTAAAAAAACTACCAAATCCTAAACTAGCTAAAAAAACTCAAAAAAACAAAACAAGTAGAAAATAAAATATGCAAAAGTAAAAACGTGTCGGGTTACCTCCCGACAAGTGCCTTTGTTTAACGTTGTTGGCTCGACTGTACCTCGTTACGTGCCAAAATGTGTGCCTGCGACCTCCCCCACTCTTGCTCCCGAGTGTTTCTGCGCCAGTGTGTGTGTTGCGATCTCATTGGTCCTGCGCAAAGGGTAAGATGGGAAGTCAGCATGTGATAAATTATGCGTAACGAGGGCAAATGCAGAGGAAGAAGAGATATAAGCAATAGGTTCCAGTTCTCCCTCTGGTACATCCGGTGGTGTGTCTGGCGCAGCAGCTTGCATCTATTATCTCTGGTTCGGCCAAGTCAATGTTGCGTGCTGTGCTATCCCAAGGTTCTCCTAAGTACCATTTGACTCTCTGCCCATTAACCTGAAAACGATGCCGGTGCCCGTCTTCTAACTCGATTGTTCCGTAGGGGAAAACCTTGGTGACCGTGTATGGTCCCGTCCATTTGCTGCGCAGCTTTCCAGGCATAAGCTTCAGGCGTGATGAGAATAGTAATACCTGGTCTCCTGGTTCAAAAGTGCGTCTGAGGATATGCTTGTCGTGAAAGGCCTTGGTGCGCTCCTTGTAATCGCTCAGTCCCTCATAGGCGTCTAGGCGCAGCTCTTCTAGTTCGTTCAGCTCAAATGCGCGCTCCCTTCCTGCCTCATCCAAGTTCAGGTTGCAAATGCGTAAGGCCCAATATGCCTTGTGCTCGAGTTCTACTGGCAGGTGGCATGCTTTCCCATAGACCAGCCGAAATGGTGAGGTCCCAATGGGCGTCTTATGCACAGTGCGGTATGCCCATAGCGCATCACCAAGGCGCTGGCTCCAATCTTTGCGCGATGGTCTCACAGTCTTTTCTAAGATGCGCTTGATCTCCCTGTTAGAAACTTCGGCCTGTCCATTCATCTGCGGATGGTAAGCGGTGGATGTCTTGTGGCGCACCCCATAGTGCTTGAAAACTTGCGCCACGACCCTGTTGCAAAAGTGTGTCCCCTGGTCGCTGATTAATGCCTTAGGCACTCCGTACCTGCAAAATATGTTAGTTCTGAGAAAATCAGCGACAGTCTTACCATCATCCTTCCGCGTAGCCTTAGCTTCAACCCATTTGGAGACATAGTCTACTGCCACCAATTTGTACTCGTAATCTGCAGATGGAGGAAATGGCCCCATGAAGTCGATTCCCCAAACATCGAACACTTCATCCACCAGAATCGGGGTCTGCGGCATCTCATTGCGCGCGGATATTCCTCCTGTGCGCTGGCACCTGTCACAATTCCTGCAGTGATTATAGGCGTCTCTAAACAGGTGCGGCCAATAGAATCCGCAGTCCAGGACCTTTCTGCTTGTGCGCTTGGGACCGAAGTGTCCTCCGCATGCGTGCGCATGACAAAACATCAAAACAGAATTAATTTCGTGGTCAGGCACGCAACGCCTCAATATCTGATCTGGTCCTATTCTAAGCATGTAAGGATCATCCCAAAGGTAATGCTTGGACTCATGTTTTAATCGCATGCACTGAGTTTTATTGAAATGCGGAGGAAACGTACCTGTGACCAGGTAATTTGCGATGTGCGCATACCATGGTACCTTACCTGTCAGCGCCATCAGATGCTCGTCAGGGAATGTTTCCGTGATCTGCCCTGGTTCCTCCTCTTTCACGATCCTGCTCAGGTGATCAGCAACTGTATTCTCCGTGCCCTTCTTGTCTTTGATCTCCAAGTCAAATTCCTGCAGTAAGAGCACCCAGCGCATCAGGCGCGGCTTGGTTTCCTTCTTGGACATGAGGTAGCGGATAGCTGCGTGGTCAGTGTAGATGATGACTTCTGCGCCTAGAACATATGCTCGGAACTTCTCCAGTGCAAATACAATTGCCAGAAGCTCCTTCTCCGTGGTGGTGTAGTTCCTCTGCGCAGAGTCCAGTGTGCGCGATGCATAGTAAATGGCATGCGGCTTCTTGTCTACGCGCTGCCCCAAGACTGCACCTACTGCATAATCACTTGCGTCGCACATCAGCTCAAATGGCAGGTTCCAGTCTGGTGCGCGCATTACTAGCGCACTGGTCAGCGCTTCTTTCAGCTTATCAAACGCAGCCCTGCACTCATCAGTAAAGTCGAAGCACACATCTTTTTGCAAAAGGTTAGACAGGGGTATACAAATTTTAGAGAAATCTTTGATAAAACGCCTGTAGAACCCAGCATGCCCTAAGAATGATTTCACGTCGCGCACGTTGGTGGCATAAGGTAGATTAGAAATAAGATCTATCTTAGCTTTGTCTACCTTGATCCCCTCCTCTGAAATGATATGACCTAGTACTACTCCGTGCGTTACCATGAAATGACATTTTTCGTAATTTAGCACTAAGTTCTTAGAAATGCAGCATGCTAAGACTTTATCTAGATGTGTTAAGCATGCATCAAAGGTACTTCCATATACGGTAAAATCATCCATGAACACTTCTATGCATATACCAATCATATCAGAGAAAATGCTCATGACAAGGCGTTGGAACGTACCTGGCGCATTGCACAGCCCAAAAGACATGCGCCGAAACGCAAACGTACCGAACGGGCATGTGAATGTGGTCTTCTCTTGATCTTCCGCAGCTATGGGTATCTGGTTGTACCCAAAATATCCGTCCAAGAAACAAAAATAAGGTTTACCTGCTAAGCGATCCAGCATCTGGTCCATGAAGGGTAGCGGGAAGTGGTCCTTGCGCGTTACTGCGTTAAGCTTCCTGTAGTCGATGCACATGCGCCAGCCAGTTTGTATGCGCTTGGGAACTAGCTCGCCCTGCGCATTTTCTTCCACTGTGATTCCTCCTTTCTTTGGTACAACATGCACCGGACTGACCCATTTGCTGTCCGAGATTGGGTAAATGACCCCTGCGCCAAGCAATTTTAGGACTTCCTTTTGCACTACCTCCATCATATTTGGATTCAACCTGCGCTGAGCCTCTCTGGATGGTTTGGCACCATCTTCCAATAGAATCCTATGCATGCACACGTCTGGGCTCACTCCGCGCAGATCGGCAAGTGTCCATCCTATGGCGCGCTGGTTCTTGCGCAGTACCTGCTGTAAGCGTGCTTCCTACTCCTCTTCTAATCCTTTCTTTATGATCACTGGCAGGGTGTCCTCATCTCCCAAGAAAATGTATTTAAGGTGCTCTGGGAGTTGCTTCAGTTCGATCTTGGGTGCCTGTTCAATAGAGGGCAAGATTTTGTTAGCGGTGCAAATATGAACTATATCACGTACCTGTGTGGGTGCTGGTTCCGCACTGCTCAGCTCTTCCTCTTGCTCCTCCAGCTCTGCCTGTGTCAGTAGCTCTGGTCCTACGGTTGCGCTCGCACATTGCGCTTCTGTGACTAAATCGTCAATGCTGTCCATTGCGTGCACTGTAGCGTCCTCATGTGGATGCTGCATCCCCTTGAATATGTTGAAATGGATTTCTTCGCCATCTACCTCCATGGAGAGCGTGCCCCTCCACACGTCTATCTTTGTGCGCGTGGTCATCAGAAACGGTCTGCCAAGGAGGATCTGCGCACCGCTGGCGCTTGATTCACCCTCCATTTCGAGCACATAAAAATCTGCTGGGAACACCAGCTCTCCTACTCGAACTAGGACATCTTCTATCATGCCTGCAGGTTGTTTGCACGATCTATCTGCTAGCTGAATGGTGAGACCTGCAGGCTTTAGTGGTCCAAGGCGCAATGTCGTATATAGGGAATAAGGTAGCAAATTGATGGATGCGCCTAAATCGATCATGCAATTACTCACTGTGGTTGATAGAGCCTAGTTATACACATTATTTAGGTCATAACCCTATGCTTGTTTGCAATATTTCATGAGCAAGATTACTAGTTTCCAATGTTTTTGTATATCAGGTTAGAACGAGTCCTTGAGTCGGATACGCGCTAACCGGCAGCGTTCTAGGAGTGAAAGATCAGCCTGCGGAGCTAGCGGCGCAAACAGAAGAAGAAATGGCGAAAGACAGCAGAGGTGCGCTACCCGATTGCGCCAATCAATGCCGTGCGCCAGGCGCAAAGTCCCAGTGACCAGATTTGGAAGTTGCCAAAAGATGAACTTCCTGGGCACTATTTAAACAAAGAAAGTCTAGGGTTTCAAGAGAGCGGAACATCATCACTCAGCGGCATTCCAGAGGCACTGCGCGGCAGAACTGGAAAACACACGGACCTGTCAAGGAGAGTTGCGCCAGCCGACTGCGCCAGCCAAGAGAAGACACTGCACGCACTATTTGCTACCGTTTTCTCTGATACAGTAGTTGTTATTTACTATTTTATGATGTTTACCACTAGCATGTCTAGCTAAACACTTAGTGTTGGTCGGGCATGAACCTATGATGTATTACCTTTGAGACTTGAGCTTAATGCATAGTTTATTTACTTGTATTAATTCTGTGCGTACTGAGACAGTTAGTTGCATGAGTAGGGGAAGCCTTGAACCGCAATCTTACTTGTGTTGCTTGCTTGTCACCTGTTAAACTAGTTGCATGCGTAGGGGAAGCCTTGAACCGCAAACTTACCGTGACAATTCGGAGTAACGAGTTAGGGTAGGCAGTTGCTACTGTGACAGGATTCGCAGCTGTTTAGTCTAGTTCTAGGATTAATAGCACATGAACTTTGAACGGAACATGCGCGTGTGTTAGGAAGCCTTTACCGGACACTAACCCAAGTAGGACACAAACTATAGACATTTAGAGTCGATGATAAGGAATGCATTCATAGAGGATTGTCTGCCCAGCACTTCTCATAAACATAGTATCTCATCTATACTGCTTGCGCACGTCTAGTGCAATTTCCTGCGTTACGATATTCACTGCTACTCGCGCATCGCGCAAAACCCCCAATCACTCACGAAACCCCCGTTTTCTTAAGTGTAGGTTACTGGCTAAAACTCACTGCTTGCTCCCTGTGGAGATCGACCCTTACTTAACCGCTGTACTAGTGGGAGAGGAAGGATTATATTTGACGCGCACGACGACGCGCGATCAAATTTTGGCGCCGTTGCCGGGGAGCAACACAGCTAAGTTTTGGCTAGCTTACATTTCTCATTTTAGTAACTAGTTATTTCATTTCGTTTTGTTTTCTCGTTGTTGTTTCTGACAGCGCACAATCACATCAGCCTGCGCAACCTTGAAATAGTTGCGCTGCGCAGATTCTAGTTGCGCACTGACAGACGCAACAACTTCGTTGCCATTTAATTTCGTTTCTTGAGTTTGGATCAGGACATGGAGGATAACAGTGTGGTTGGAGATAACCTGGGAGACAGAACCCCAGAGGAAGCAAGGGCACATAACCGCGCAGCCCTATTCAGAGAGGAAGTGCAGCGTGAGGTCGACCCACGGATGGCCGCTGAACCATACATTGCGCCACCCGTTCGTCCAGTCGCGAGGCGCAGGACAGTACGCGAAATGTCAGCCCCACTCACTGTTAACCAGCCATGGTGCATAGTGCTTCCGCCCAATGGACAGTTCGAACTGAGGAGCTCACTCATCCATCACATGCCCAAGTTTCACGGAATGAACAACGAAAATCCAGTCAAGCATGTGCGGGAGTTCCTAATCATTTGCGAGAACATGAAGACCTTGGGGGAGAACGAAGAAGCGCTAAAGATGAAGGCGTTCCCATTTTCATTGAGCGATGCAGCCAAACACTGGCTGATGAGCCTACCCGCAGGATCAATCCACACATGGGAGCAGCTGCAGAAGAAATTCTTAGACAAATTTTATCCAGCAGCGAAGATCGCGCTGCTCAGAAGGGAATTGGCCGCGCCAAGGCAAGGCGCAGGGGAGTCTCTGTCAGAATACTACGAGCGTTTCAGGGAGCTAGAAGCCAACTGCTACAATCACGGGCTTCCCCAGAATGTGCTGATAGAGAACTTTCTGAATGGACTGCTGCCCATGGAGCTGCGACTACTGAATGCATGCGCAGGAGGGGACATTTGCAACATGTACCCGGAGGATGCATGGCAGCTGATAGAAGATTCTGCTGGACAGGTAAGACATCAATTGACACTTGAAAGTAGTCGTAATCGTTCTGTGCATCAGGTAGAGGCAAGCGCTGAGATCCAAGAAATGAAGGCCATGCTACAGAAGCTGATGAGTGCGCAGAGCGCACAACCAGTTGCGCCAAAGGTATGTGAATTCTGCAGGTCCACTGAGCACAAGACAGACGAATGCCCAACTCTTTTTGAAGAAACTGGAGATGTAAATGCCCTTGGAGGATGGGACAACAGAGGACCGCAGAGGCAGAATCAGCCGCGCTTTGGGCTTGCTGCAAATGGATTCAGATGGAGAGAAGAGAACAATTTCCAGAGGCAGCCCACTGATCAGCGCGCGCCACAGCAGACGCAACAAGCTGCACCCTACAATCCACCGCATCGCCGCACAGACGCACCAGCGCAGAATAATCAGCAACCAAAGCGATCCTTGGAAGATATCATGGGGCAGCTAGCAGATACAGTGCGCAAGAATGACGAAAAGTATGACAATAGGTTCGAATCCATAGAGAAGCATCTATCACAAATTGCAACCACGGTGTATGAGCTGAAAAAGAGCGATGGCAACCTGCCTTCGCAAGTGATTCAGAACCCTAAAGGAGGAGTTAATGCAGTAACACTGAGGACTGGGCGCACAGTGGGAACAGAGCAGACCGCGCAGGCGCCCGCGCAACCAGTTGCGCAAGTCCCAGATCCAGCAGCTCAGAATGCGCAACCAGAGCCAGAGGCGCAATCAGAAGCGCCAACCATGAACCAGCAGGGCAAAGCGCCAGGTATGTCTCACTCGACAAACAAGGACAAAAATTGTACTAACATACCTGCTCCTTTCCCTGTACAGGCACCACTGGCGAGAAAGAAGCACTGGACAAGGAACTATATGAGCTGTTCAGCAAGGTGGAAATCAACATACCTCTCATAGAAGCTATTCGACAGATTCCCAGGTATGCGAAGTTTTTAAAAGAGCTGTGCACAAATAAAAGGAGGACAGGCGAATGCGCACAGGTAATGCTAAATGCGCAGGCCTCAGCAATCGTGCAACAAAAGGTACCACCTAAGTGCCGAGATCCAGGTACATTCACTATCCCTTGCACCTTAGGTAAAACCACGGTAAGCAATTGCATGATCGATTTAGGCGCATCAATCAATTTATTACCATATTCTCTCTATGCGACTTTGCGCCTTGGACCACTAAAACCTGCAGGTCTCACAATTCAGCTAGCAGATAGATCGTGCAAACAACCTGCAGGCATGATAGAAGATGTCCTAGTTCGAGTGGGAGAGCTGGTGTTCCCAGCAGACTTTTATGTGCTCGAAATGGAGGGTGAATCAAGCGCCAGCGGTGCGCAGATCCTCCTAGGCAGACCGTTTCTGATGACTGCGCGCACGAAGATAGACGTGTGGAGGGGCACGCTCTCCATGGAGGTAGATGGCGAAGAAATCCATTTCAACATCTTCGAAGGGATGCAGCACCCACATGAGGACGCTACTGTGCACGCAATGGACAGCTTTGACGATTTAGTCACAGAAGCGCAGTGTGCGAGCGCAACCATAGGACCAGAGCTACTGACACAGGCAGAGCTGGAGGAGCAAGAGGAGGAGCTAAGCAGTGCTGAACCAACACCCACAGAGGTACTTGATATAGTTCATATTTGCACCGCTAACAAAATCTTGCCCTCTATTGAACAGGCACCCAAGATCGAACTGAAGCAACTCCCGGAGCACCTCAAGTACATTTTCTTGGGAGATGAAGACACCGTGCCAGTGATCATCAAGAAGGGATTGGAAAAAGAGCAGGAGGCGCGCTTACAACAGGTGCTGCGCAGGAACCAGCGCGCTATTGGATGGACTCTTGCTGATCTGCGCGGAGTGAGCCCAGACGTGTGCATGCACCGAATTCTGTTCGAAGATGGTGCCAAACCATCCAGGGAGGCTCAGCGCAGGTTAAACCCAAATATGATGGAGGTAGTGCAAAAGGAAGTCCTGAAGTTGCTTGACGCAGGGGTCATATACCCAATCTCAGACAGCAAATGGGTCAGCCCGGTGCACGTTGTGCCAAAGAAAGGAGGAATCACGGTGGAGGAGAATGCGCAGGGCGAGCTAGTTCCCAAGCGCATACAAACTGGCTGGCGCATGTGCATCGACTACAGGAAGCTGAACGCTGTAACGCGCAAGGACCACTTCCCGCTACCCTTCATGGACCAGATGCTGGATCGCTTGGCAGGTAAGCCTTACTTTTGTTTTTTGGACGGATATTCAGGTTACAATCAGATACCCATAGCTGCGGAGGATCAAGAGAAGACCACGTTCACATGCCCCTTCGGAACATTTGCGTTTCGGCGTATGTCTTTTGGGCTGTGCAACGCGCCAGGTACGTTCCAACGCCTCGTCATGAGCATTTTCTCTGATATGATTGGTATATGCATAGAAGTGTTCATGGATGATTTCACTGTATATGGGAGTACCTTTGATGCATGCTTAACACATCTAGATAAAGTCTTAGCGCGCTGCATCTCTAAGAACTTAGTGCTAAATTACGAAAAATGTCATTTCATGGTAACGCACGGAGTAGTACTAGGTCATATCATTTCAGAGGAGGGTATTAAGGTAGACAAAGCTAAGATAGATATTATTTCTAATCTGCCTTATGCCACCAACGTGCGCGACGTGAAATCGTTCTTAGGGCATGCTGGGTTTTACAGGCGTTTTATTAAGGATTTCTCTAAAATTTGCATACCCCTGTCTAACCTGTTGCAAAAAGACGTGTGCTTCGATTTTACTGATGAGTGCAGGGCAGCGTTCGATAAGCTGAAAGAAGCGCTGACCAGTGCGCCAGTGATGCGCGCACCAGACTGGAACCTGCCATTCGAGCTGATGTGTGACGCAAGTGACTACGCAGTAGGAGCAGTGTTGGGGCAGCGCGAGGACAAGAAGCCGCATGCCATCTACTATGCATCGCGCACACTGGACTCCGCGCAGAAGAACTACACCACCACGGAGAAGGAGCTTCTGGCAATTGTATTTGCGCTGGAGAAGTTCCGAGCATATGTTCTAGGCGCCAGAGTCATCATCTACACGGACCACGCAGCTATCCGCTACCTCATGTCCAAAAAAGAGACCAAGCCGCGCCTGATGCGCTGGGTACTTCTGCTTCAGGAATTCGATTTAGAGATCAAAGATAAGAAGGGCACGGAAAATACCGTCGCTGATCACCTGAGCAGGATCGTAAAGGATGAGGAGCCAGGGCAGATCAAGGAGACATTCCCTGACGAGCATCTGATGGCGCTAACAGGTAAGGTACCATGGTATGCGCATATCGCAAATTACCTGGTCACAGGTGCGTTCCCTCCTCATTTCAATAAAACTCAGTGCATGCGATTGAAACATGAGTCCAAGCATTACCTTTGGGATGATCCTTACATGCTTAGAATAGGTCCAGATCGGATATTAAGACGTTGCGTGCCTGACCATGAGATTAACTCTGTGTTGATGTTTTGTCATGCGCACGCCTGTGGAGGACATTTCGGTCCCAAGCGCACGAGCAGGAAGATCTTGGACTGCGGATTCTACTGGCCGCACCTATTCAGAGATGCCTATGACCACTATAGGAAGTGTGACAGGTGCCAGCGCACTGGAGGGATCTCCGCGCGCAACGAGATGCCGCAGACCCCGATGTTGGTAGATGAAGTGTTCGATGTTTGGGGAATCGACTTCATGGGTCCATTTCCCCCATCTGCCGGCTACGAGTACATACTGGTGGCCGTGGATTACGTATCCAAATGGGTCGAAGCTAAGGCCACGCGCAAGGATGATGGTAAGACTGTCGCTGATTTTCTCAGAACTAACATATTTTGCAGGTACGGAGTGCCTAAGGCAGTTATCAGCGACCAGGGGACGCACTTCTGCAACAGGGTTGTGGCGCAAGTTTTCAAGCACTATGGGGTGCGCCACAAGACGTCCACCGCTTACCATCCGCAGACAAATGGACAGGCCGAAGTTTGTAACAGAGAGATCAAGCGCATCTTGGAAAAGACTGTGAGGCCATCGCGCAAGGATTGGAGCCAGCTCCTGGATGATGCGCTATGGGCATACCGCACTGCACACAAGACGCCCATTGGAACCTCACTATTCCGGCTGGTCTATGGGAAGGCATGCCACCTGCCAGTAGAGCTCGAGCACAAGGCATATTGGGCCTTACGTATTTGCAACTTGAACTTGGAGGAGGCAGGAAAAGAACGCGCATTTGAGCTGAGCGAACTAGAAGAACTGCGCCTGGACGCCTATGAGGGACTGCGCGATTACAAAGCGCGCACCAAAGCATTTCACGACAAGCATATCCTCCGGCGCACGTTTGAACCAGGAGATCAGGTATTATTGTTTTCATCCCGCCTGAAGCTCATGCCTGGGAAGTTGCGCAGCAAGTGGACGGGACCATACACCGTCACCAAGGTTTTCCCCTACGGCACAATTGAATTAGAAGACGGGCACCAGCATCGTTTTCAGGTTAACGGGCAGAGAGTCAAACGGTACTTGGGCGAACCTTGGGATGGCGCAGCACGGAACATTGACTTGGCCGAGCCAGAGATAGTGGACGCGCAAGCTGCTGCGCCAGACGCACCACCAGATGCTTCAGAGGGAGAACTAGCATCCATCGCCTATATCTCCTCTTCCTCTGCATCTACCCTCATTACGAATAATGTATCACATGCTGACCTTCCCTTGTATCCTTTGCGCAGGACCAATGAGATCGTAACACAAGCACTGGCGCAAGGACACTCAGGAGCAAGAGTGGGGGAGGCTGCAGACGCACTTCTTGGCACGTAACGAGGTACCGTCGAGCCAACGACGTTAAACAAAGGCACTTGTCGGGAGGTAACCCGATACATTTTATTTTGGCACATTTTATTCTGCTTGTTTTGTTTTTTTTGAGTGTTTTTAGCTAGTCTAGGGTTTGGTAGTTTTTTTAGTCACACAAGTGCGCAGGACCGTGCGCCTATCAATGCGCAGGTCAGTTCCCTTTTATGTTCTTTATTTTTCGTTGCATTGCATGCATGTGCGCCGTCTCCATGCGCTTGAGCTTGAGTCGTGGGGACACGTCTCTGTTCAAGTGTGGGGGGGGGGGGGGGGGGCGTTACTCTTACATTTCATGTTTTGAGCATTTTTAGTATAGCTTAGTTTAAGTTGAAGAGAATTAGTAGCAGTAGTGCGCTAAGGTGCAGGATGCGCATGCGCTCCAGCTTGTTTTGCGCTATCCGTATTGCGTGCGCCGTTCTCTACTGTTTTAGCATAATTTTTTCGTTTTTTCTGCTCCTGTTAGTTGGGATATACAGGGGATGTGGAGTTGATAGAAATGCTCCAGAGAGGCGGTTAGTCGCTTGTGCTTCGAAGGCGAGGTATATGGTCGAGTGCGCTAGTGGAGGCCGGTGCTTCGCAACCTTCGGAACAAAAGAGCGCGCTCAGTCACGCAGATGCCAAAGGCGAAATACCCAAAGCGTGGCGAGGTGGGAAAACAGACCACCTTCTCTCTGGAAGCCGAGCTAAGGAAAGCGGGCGCGGTTGCAAACGCGTGCGCCGACCGGCGCAGACGGACCAAGGAGGGAGAGCGGAACGAGTTCCATAGCTGCTATCCGAAGGCTGAGATTGGAACTGTTCTGGGAATGAAACAAATTGGAAAGGAAGCTGTACAAAAGAAAAATACCAGCAGAAGCAGATGATTTGCGTTACAAAGAATCAGCATGCGCACTACTTAGTACCTGCGTGCGCAAGACCAAAAGGATATCATCAAAGGCTCAGGTTCCCAGGAAGTGTGCGAACGAATCACGCACTGGAAGAAGCTCGCGCAAGAAACCATATACCTATCTTCGGAGCGGGAGCTGACAACCAGGAGCCTAAGAAGAGCTATCTCCCAGTCATCCAAAGATCTTCATCCCGGCTGAGAGGTAATGAAATTTCGGGATTATTATACTAGAACTGTTGAGTGCAGTTGTGCGCAGGTGATAGAGCAGCACAAGTTGAGCAACTGTGCATTTTGCGCTAGAATGCAAGGCTGTGCGCTAGTCTCCAAAAAAGGTAATTGTATCCGCATTTCAGTACTTGTTCGGGACGAACAAGGGGCAAGTGTGGGGGTTTGATAGAGCCTAGTTATACACATTATTTAGGTCATAACCCTATGCTTGTTTGCAATATTTCATGAGCAAGATTACTCGTTTCCAATGTTTTTGTATATCAGGTCAGAACGAGTCCTTGAGTCGGATACGCGCTAACAGGCAGCGTTCTAGGAGTGAAAGATCAGCCTGCGGAGCTAGCGGCGCAAACAGAAGAAGAAATGGCGAAAGACAGCAGAGGTGCGCTACCCGATTGCGCCAATCAATGCCGTGCGCCAGGCGCAAAGTCCCAGTGACCAGATTTGGAAGTTGCCAAAAGATGAACTTCCTGGGCACTATTTAAACAAAGAAAGTCTAGGGTTTCAAGAGAGCGGAACATCATCACTCAGCGGCATTCCAGAGGCACTGCGCGGCAGAACTGGAAAACACACGGACCTGTCAAGGAGAGTTGCGCCAGCCGACTGCGCCAGCCAAGAGAAGACACTGCACGCACTATTTGCTACCGTTTTCTCTGATACAGTAGTTGTTATTTACTATTTTATGATGTTTACCACTAGCATGTCTAGCTAAACACTTAGTGTTGGTCGGGCATGAACCTATGATGTATTACCTTTGAGACTTGAGCTTAATGCATAGTTTATTTACTTGTATTAATTCTGTGCGTACTGAGACAGTTAGTTGCATGAGTAGGGGAAGCCTTGAACCGCAATCTTACTTGTGTTGCTTGCTTGTCACCTGTTAAACTAGTTGCATGCGTAGGGGAAGCCTTGAACCGCAAACTTACCGTGACAATTCGGAGTAACGAGTTAGGGTAGGCAGTTGCTACTGTGACAGGATTCGCAGCTGTTTAGTCTAGTTCTAGGATTAATAGCACATGAACTTTGAACGGAACATGCGCGTGTGTTAGGAAGCCTTTACCGGACACTAACCCAAGTAGGACACAAACTATAGACATTTAGAGTCGATGATAAGGAATGCATTCATAGAGGATTGTCTGCCCAGCACTTCTCATAAACATAGTATCTCATCTATACTGCTTGCGCACGTCTAGTGCAATTTCCTGCGTTACGATATTCACTGCTACTCGCGCATCGCGCAAAACCCCCAATCACTCACGAAACCCCCGTTTTCTTAAGTGTAGGTTACTTGCTAAAACTCACTGCTTGCTCCCTGTGGAGATCGACCCTTACTTAACCGCTGTACTAGTGGGAGAGGAAGGATTATATTTGACGCGCACGACGACGCGCGATCAGTGGTCTTCCCTAGCGTGCATGGAATAGTAAATGTACCTGGATCTCGGCAGTTAGGTGGTACCTTTTGTTGCACGATTGCTGAGGCCTGCGCATTTAGCATTACCTGTACGCATTCGCCCTTCCTCCTTTTGTTTGTGCACAGCTCTTTTAAAAACTTTGCATACCTGGGAATCTGCCGAATAGCTTCAATGAGGGGAATATTGATTTCCACCTTGCTGAACAACTCATAAAGCTCCTTGTCCAACGCTTCCTTTCTAGCCAATGGTGCCTGCACAGGGAAGGGTGCTGGTAATGTAGTACAATTTATGTCCTTGTTTCTGGACTGAGACATACCTGGCGTGTTGCCCTGCTGGTTTGTGGCTGGCGTTTCTGGTTGCGCATTCTGATCTGCTGGATCCGGGACTTGCGCAACTGGTTGCGCGGGCGCCTGCGCGGTCTGCTCTGTTCCTACTATGCGCCCAGTCCTCAGTGTCACTGCATTGACTCCTCCTTTAGGGTTCTGAATCACTTGCGAAGGCAGGTTGCCATCGCTCTTTTTTAGCTCATATACTGTGGTTGCGATCTGTGATAACTGCTTTTCGATGGACTCGAACCTTTTGTCATATTTCTCGTCATTTTTGCGCACTGTGTCTGCTAGCTGCCCCACGATATCTTCTAGGGATCGCCTCGGTTGCTGGTTGTTATGCGCTGGTGCGTCATTGCGGCGATGCGGTGGATTGTAGGGCGCAGCTGGTTGCGTCTGCTGTGGCGCGCGCTGATCAGTGGACTGCCTCTGGAAATTGTTCTCTTCCCTCCATCTGAATCCATTTGCGGCAAGCCCAAAGCACGGCTGATTCTGCCTCTGCGGTCCTCTGTTATCCCATCCTTCAAGAGCGTTGACATCTCCAGATTCTTCAAAAAGTGTTGGGCATTCATCTGTCTTGTGCTCGGTGGACCTGCAGAATTCACATACCTTTGGCGCAACTGGTTGTGCGCTCTGCGCACTCATCAATTTCTGCAGCATGGCCTTCATTTCCTTGATCTCAGCGCTTGCTTCTACCTGATGCACAGAGCAAGCACGACTATTTTCAAGCACGACTATCTTACCTGCCCAGCAGAGTCTTCTATCAGCTGCCACGCATCCTCTGGGTACATGTTGCAAATGTCCCCACCTGCGCATGCATTCAGTAGTCGCAGCTCCATGGGAAGCAGTCCATTCAGAAAGTTCTCTATCAGCACATTCTAGGGCAGGCCGTGATTGTAACAGTTGGCCTCCAGCTCCTTGAAACGCTCGTAATATTCTGACAGAGACTCCCCTGCGCTCTGCCTTGGCGCGGCCAGTTCCCTTCTGAGCAGCGCAATCTTTGCTGCTGGATAGAATTTATCTAGGAATTTCTTCTACAGCTGCTCCCATGTGTGAATGGATCCTGCGGGTAAATTCATCAACCAATGTTTGGCTGTATCACACAATGAAAATGGGAATGCCTTCATTTTCAGCGCCTCATCACTCTCCCCTTCGGTCTTCATGTTCTCGCAAATGACTAGGAACTCTCGCACATGCTTGACTGGATTTTCGTTGTTCATCCCGTGGAACTTGGGCATGTGATGGATGAGCGAGCTCCTTAGCTCAAAATGACCGCCTGGTGGAAGCACGATGCACCATGGCTGGTTAACAGTGATAGGGGATGACATCTCGCGCACCGTTCTGCGTCGCGCGGCTTGTTGCTCGGGTGGCGCATGATACACTTCAGCGGCCCTCCTTGCTTCAACCTCGCGCTGCACTTCCTCTCTGAACAGGGCTGCGCGGTTATGTGCTCTTGCTTCCTCTGGGGTTCTGTCCCCCAAGTTGTCTCCTACGACACTGTTATCCTCCATAACCTGTTCTGAATCTCAAAGAAAATGAAATTAAAAGATAACGAAGCTGTTGCGTCTGTCAGAACGCAACTAGAATCTGCGCAGCGCAACTGTTTCAAGGTTGCGCAGGCTGATGTGATTGCGCGCTGTTAGAAACAACAACGAGAAAACAAACTGAAATAACTAGTTACTAAAAATGAAAAAAAATGTAAGCTAGCTAAAACTTAGCTGTGTTGCTCCCCGGCAACGACGCCGAAATTTGATCGCGCGTCGTTGTGCGCGTCAAATATAATCCTTCCTCTTCCACTCAGTACAGCGGTTAAGTAAGGGTCGATCTCCACAGGGAGCAAATAGTAAGTCTTTAGCTAGCAACCTACACTTACGAAAATGGGGGGGGGTGTGTGAGTGATTGAAATGCGCGATGCGCAAGTGAACAGTAACTAGTGTAACGCAGGAAATTTGCACTAGACGTGCGCAAGCAGTAGAGATTAAATACTATGATTATGAGAAGCATTGGGCAGACAATCCTCTATGAGTGCATTCCTTATCATCGACTCTAAACGTCTATAGTTTTCGGTTTACTTGGGTTAGTGTCCGGTCAAGGCTTTCTAACACGTGCGCATGTTCCGTTCAAAGTTCATGTGCTATTAATCCTTAGAACATAGACTAAAACAGCTGCGAATCCGTTCAAAGTAGCAACTGCTCACCCTAGCTCGTTACTCCTAGTTGTCACCGTAAAGCTATCAACTAGTTTAACATGTGACAAGCAAGCAACACAAGTAAGATTGCGGTTCAAGGCTTCCCCTACTCATGCAACTGGCTGTCTCCGTATGCACAGGATTAATACAAGTAAGTAAACTATGCATTAAGCTCAAGTCTCAAAGAAAATACATCATAGATTCATGCCCAACCAACACTAAGCGTTTAGCTAGACATGCTAGTGATAAACATCATAGAATAGTAAATAATAACTAATATATCTGAGAAACAAGTAGCAAACAGTGCGTGCAGAATGTCTCTCGGCTGGCGCAAATCCTCTCAATGAATCCGTGTGTTTTCCAGTTTGTCGCTCTCTCGTGGGGTGTTGCCTCTCTGTGTGTGTCCGAAAGTCTCTTTTTCTCTCTCTTCTGTTGCCCTAGCCTTCCTCTTGTTTATATACTGCTTGGGAAGCTCACTTTCGGCAACTTCCAAATCTGGTCACGTCAAGATTAGGCAGTACTGGACTTTGCGCTTGGCGCACGGCATCGACTAGCGCATGGGCTAGCGCACCTCTGCTGACTCTCGCCAACTTCTCTCCTGTTTGTGCTGCTAGCTCCGCAGGCGGATCTTTCACTCCTAGAACGCTGCCTGTTAGCGCGTATCCGACTCAAAGACTCGTTTTGCCCTGTAATACAAAAACACTAGAAACGAGTAATCTTGCTCATAAAATATTGCAAACAAGCATAGGGTTATGATCTAAATAATGCGTACAAATAGCCTCTATCAATGAGTCTGCCTGTGATACATTCCTTGTTCTGCTCGTATCCTCCCTTCGATTGATCTCCTCCCTGAAACGAGCACTTTCAGCAGTCTCAGTAATCAAATTACGTACCTGAGATGGTGTCAGGTTCAACACCGTGCCACCAGCTGCAGAATCCAACATCATACGCTCGAGAGGTCTCAACCCATCCAAAAGATATTCTACCAACATCCTTTCCGGGACTCCTAAGTTACAGCAGCTTTGCTCCAATGCGTTGAACCTCTCCATGTAGTCATACATCGACTCGCTTGGTCCTTGTTTGATATTAGAAAGTTCTCTGCGCACTTGTGTTGCCTTTGCTGGCGGGTAGTATTTGTCTAGAAACTTCCGCTGCATTTGGTCCCAGGTGCGAATACTACCTGAAGGAAGAGACAGAAACCACGATTTTGCTAAGTCAGTCAAACTCAAAGGAAATACTCGAAGCTTAAACCTGTCCTCCGAAGCTGCGTAGGGTCTCAATGTTTGGCAGATTCCGGTGAATTCTTGTAAATGCCTCGTCGCTACCTCTCCCAAGCTTAAACTTGGGTAAGTGGTGCACCACAGAAGTCTTTACCTCAAAATCGTCCTCTTCTGCACCAGTATTGATGCACCATGGCTGCTCATTGAAGTCTGGTGCAGCCAGCTCTCTCATTGTTGGTTCCGGTCTTTGGGCACGCCTGTAGGGCTGATGCCCGTAAGGCTGCTGCTGCACATATTGCTGAGGCGGTGGGTTAGGCTCATTGAAACCTTCTGCTCGTGCCCCTGCATCCCTAGCCAGAAATTCCCTTTCGCGAAGTTCCCTCTGGCGCGCTCTAAATACTCGCTCCGGCTCTTCATAAAATGGTGACACCTGCACATCCGGATTTCCCGGTGGTGGTAAAGGATGGTTGTTGTTGTTGACCTGATTTTGTTCATTGTTTTGGCGGCCATCACCGTTTACACTACCTGCGTGAGACATGCTGGAAAGAGCAATTTACCGCAACAAAAAAAAACAAAGAAATAATTGAAAATTAAATATAAAAGAAAAGAAAAAGAAACTCTTCACTGTAGCAGTTCCCCGACAACGGCGCCAAAATTTGACGCGCGTCGTTGTGCGCGCCAAACTTGTATTTATAATTCCAAGCTCTAGCTAGTGTAGCGGCAAGCAAGGGTCGAACCCAAGAGAACTGACTGTGAAGCGGTTTCCTGTGAAGACTGAACTAAAGGGGGGTTTTGAGTGAGTGGTCGCAAGAACGAATGTAATAAAAGTGTGGATGTCAATCGAGAGAAGTATTCAGCTCAGGGAATTCATTAGTGACTGTTATCATCGACTTCTAAAGATACGATTCTAATCAAATGCGTGGTCACTCCGACAAAGGTAATGACCTGAAGTACCCCGACAAAGGTGATACTAAGCCTAGATTCTACTACTTGTTTCCACGACAAAGCTTCGACAAGAGTTAATAATCAGAATTGATGAGCGGATAGTTTCACGACAAAGTATACGCTAACCGTGCAATACAATTCAGGCAAATTAAGATCCAGAACTTACGAATGAATAGAAATATGCATTAAATCCAAGTCTCAAACATGAATGTCACCAATTGAAAACCCTAAACTGAAACAGAAGTTTAGCTACTCATATTCATAACTGCAAAATACATTAAACTGAAAGAAATAACAAAAACTGTTCGGAAGTACTATTCACCGCCGGCAAACACTGTTCACTGCCGGAATCACTGTTCACGCCGGAATCACTGTTCACGCAATCTCCAAAATTCCGTCCGTCCTTTTCCGTCGTTCCAAAACTCCTCTGTGTCGTCGTCAACTGCCGTCCCAATCTTCCGAAACCCTAATTGAGATCGGGCTGTAAATTGATTTCGGGCCGCGGGCCCGACTGCTGATGTCATCATAAACCTAGCGCGCCCCATGAAGACATTATTCCGCGCGCCCAAAGAATACATTAACTCTCGGCGCGCGACACTAATGTTACCTGCTGGCGCGCGACTCACTGCAATGTACTCCCATTTCCGCCAACGCCGATTTCTTCCATAAAAACACCGTTTTGAGCCGCAAGTCTCTTCTCATGTATTCCGAACACCTGAAATGCAAACAACACTAAGAGGTAACTGTTCACATCAAAACATGTCGAAATAGCTGGGTTTAAATGGTTTAGCGAGTCGTATAAATACTCCCCATCAGCACACATGCATGCAAGCAAAACAAAGAACAAACAAAAAACGTGTAAAAATAAAACGTGTCGGGTTACCTCCCGACAGATGCCTTTGTTTAACGTCGTTGGCTCGACTGTACCTCGTTACTTGCGTAAAAGTGTGCCAGCGACCTCCCCCACTCTTGCTCCTGAGTGACCCCGCGCTTGTGCGTGTGTTGTGTTCTTCTTGGTCCTGCGCAAAGGATTGGAAGGGTGGTCAGCATGGTTAATAGTATGTGATAAATCATAAGTAACGAGCGTCCCCTGGTCCTGCGCCACAATCCTATTGCAAAAATGCGTCCCCTGGTCGCTTATGACTGCCTTAGGCACTCCGTACCTGCAAAAAATGTTAGTTCGCAAAAACTCAGCGACCGTCTTACCATCATCCTTCCGGGTGGCCTTAGCCTCAACCCATTTGGAGACATAATCCACCGCGACCAATATATACTCATATCCGGAAGATGGAAGAAATGGCCCCATGAAGTCAATCCCCCAAATATTGAATACTTCATCCACTAGAATTGGCGTCTGCGGCATCTCATTGCGCGCTGATATGCCCCCTGTGCGCTGGCACCTATCACAGTTCCTGCAGTGGTTATACGAGTCACTAAACAAGTGCGGCCAATAAAATCCGCAATGCAGGATCTTTCTGCTCGTGCGCTTTGGACCAAAGTGTCCTCCACATGCGTGCGCATGACAAAACGTCAAAACAGAGTTAATTTCATGGTCAGGCACGCATCGCCTCAAAATCTGATCAGGTCCTATTCTGAGCATATATGGATCATCCCAAATGTAATACCTGGACTCATGCTTTAATCTCATGCATTGGGTTTTAGTGAAATGAGGAGGGAACGTACCTGTGACCAGGTAATTCGCAATGTGCGCATACCATGGTACCTTACCTGTCAGCACCATCAGATGCTCGCCAGGGAATGTCTCCGTGATTCGCCCTGGCTCCTCCTCCTTCATGATCCTGCTCAGGTGGTCAGCGACTGTGTTTTCCGTGCCCTTCTTATCCTTGATTTCCAAGTCGAATTCCTGAAGTAGGAGCACCCAGCGCATCAGGCGCGACTTAGTCTCCTTCTTGGACATTAGGTAACGGATTGCTGCGTGGTCTGTGTAGACGATGACTCTGGCGCCTAGAACATATGCGCTGAACTTCTCCAGTGCAAACACGATTGCCAGAAGTTCCTTCTCCGTGGTGGTGTAGTTCCTCTGCGCAGCGTCCAGTGTGCGCGATGCATAATAAATGGCGTGCGGCTTCTTATCCACGCGCTGTCCCAGGACTGCACCTACTGCATAGTCGCTTGCGTCGCACATCAGTTCAAACGGAAGGCTCCAGTCTGGAGCGCGCATCACTGGCGCACTTGTCAGCGCCTCTGATAGAGCCTATTTATACACACTGTTTAGATCCTAACCCTATGCTTGTTTGCATTATTTTGTGTACAAGATTACTGGTTTCCAGTATTTTTGTATTTCAGGGCGAAACGAGGGCCTAAGTTGAATACGCGCTAACAGGCAGCGTTTAAGGAGCGCAACACACAGCCTGCGGAGCTAGCAGAGCAAACAGGATAGGAAGTGGCAGAGTCGACTACGGTGCGCAGACCGATTGTGCTAACCAGTGCGTAGTGCGCCATGCGCAGAATAGTGGTGTTTCCAAATCTTGACACCATCAGATTTGGAAGTTACCAAGGTTGGGCCTCATGAGCAGTATATAAAGAAAGGAAGGCTAGGGTTTTCGACACACACTCCACGACACACAGAGAAACAAGAGAGAGAGGCAGAACTAAAAAACACACGAGCCTACTGAGAGGACCTGCGCTAGCCGACTGCGCCAGCCGAGATACTGTAACCTGCACGCACCTGCGTGTTACTGTTTTCTTGGATACTTTAGATATTATTTACTGTTTCTATGATGTTTACTACTAGCATGTCTAGCTAAACGCTTGGTATCGGTTGGGCATGATTCTATGAGTATTCCCTTTGAGAGTTGTGCTTAATGCATAGTTTGTTTGCTTGTATTAATTATGTGCACACGGTTGACAGCTAGTTGCATGAGTAGGGGAAGCCTTGAACCGCAATCTTACTCTTGTTACTTGTTTATTATATGTTAAACTAGTTGGTAGCTTGACGGTGACAACTAGGAGTAACGCGCTAGGATAATCAGTTGCTACTGTGACAGGATTCCTATCTGCTTAGACTAGTCTTAAGAATTAATAGCTCATGAACTTTGATCGGAACATGCGCACATGTTAGGAAGCCTTGATAGGACACTAACATCAGTAAACCAAACTATAGACGTTTAGAGTCGATGATAAGGAATATATTCATAGAGGATTGTCTGCGCCGATACTTTTCAGGGAGCTGGAGGCCAACTGCTACAATCACGGCCTACCTCAAAATGTGCTGATAGAGAATTTCCTGAATGGATTGTTGCCCATGGAGCTGAGGTTATTGAATGCATGCGCAGGAGGCGACATTTGCAACATGTACCCAGAGGACGCGTGGCAGCTGATAGAAGACTCAGCAGGACAGGTAAGACATCAGCTAACACTTGAAAATAGTTGATCGCGCGTCGTCGTGCGCGTCAAATATAATTCCTTCCTCTTCCACTAGTACAGCGGTTAAGTAAGGGTCGATCTCCACAGGGAGCAAGTAGTTCAGTTCTAGCCAGTGACCTACACTTACGAAGATTGGGGGGGTGTGTGAGTGATTGAAATGCGCGATGCGCAAGTGAACAGTAACTAGTGTAACGCAGGAAATTTGCACTAGACGTGCGCAAGCAGTAGAGATCAAATACTATGATTATGAGAAGCATTGGCCAGACAATCCTCTATGAGTGCATTCCTTATCATCGACTCTAAACGTCTATAGTTTTCGGTTTACTTGGGTTAGTGTCCGGTCAAGGCTTTCTAACACGTGCGCATGTTCCGTTCAAAGTTCATGTGCTATTAATCCTTAGAACATAGACTAAAACGCTGCGAATCCGTTCAAGGTAGCAACTGATCACCCTAGCTCGTTACTCCTAGTTGTCACCGTAAAGCTATCAACTAGTTTAACACATGACAAGCAAGCAACACAAGTAAGATTGCGGTTCAAGGCTTCCCCTACTCATGCAACTGGCTGTCTCCGTATGCACAAGATTAATACAAGTAAGTAAACTGTGCATTAAGCTCAAGTCTCAAAGAAAATACATCATAGATTCATGCCCGACCAGCACTAAGAGTTTAGCTAGACATGCTAGTGATAAACATCATAGAATAGTAAATAATGACTAATGTGTCTAAGAAAACAGTAGCAAACAGTGCGTGCAGCTTGTCTTCTCGGCTGGCGCAGTCGGCTGGCGCAAAATCCTCTCAACAAGTCCGTGTGTTTTCCAGTTCTGCTGCGCAGTGCCTCTTGGTGATCTCTGGTGCGTCTCTCGTGGGGTGTTGCCTCTCTGTGTGTGTCCACACCTCTCTTTTTCCTCTCTCCCTATTTATATACTGCTCGGGAACCTCACTTTTGGCAACTCCCAAATCTGGTCACGTCAAGATTAGTCAGTACTGGACTTTTGCGCTTGGCGCTCGGCATCGGCTAGCGCACCTCTGGTGACTCTCGCCAACTTCTCTCCTGTCTGTGCTGCTAGCTCCGCAGGCGGATCTTTCACTCCTAGAACGCTGCCTGTTAGCGCGTATCCGACTCACAGACTCGTTTTGCCCTGTAATACAAAAACACTAGAAACGAGTAATCTTGCTCATAAAATATTGCAAACAAGCATAGGGTTATGATCTAAATAATGCGTACAAATAGCCTCTATCAAACCCCCCACACTTGCCCCTTGTTCGTCCCGAACAAGTACTGAAGCGCGGATACAATTACCTCTTCTGGAGTTTAGCGCACAGTCTTGCACTCTGATGCAAATGCACAATTGCTCAACTCGCACTGCTCTATCACCTGCGCACAACTGCACTCAACAGTTCTAATATAATAAGTTCGAAATTCATTACCTCTCAGCCGGGATGAAGATTTTTGGATGGCTGGGAGATAGCTCTTCTTAGGCTCCAGACTGCCAGCTCCTACTCCGAAGATAGGTATATGGTGGATAACGCAGCTTCTTCCAGTGCGTGATTCGTCCGCGCACTTCCTGGGAACCTGAGCTTTCTGATGATTTCCTTATGGTCCTTGCGCATGTTGATGCTTGTGCGCATGCTGATTCTTTTGTAGCGCGTATCATCTGCTGGTATTTTTCTTCTGTACAGCTTTCTCTTTAATTTCTTACATTCCCAGAGCAGTTCCAGTCTCAGCCTTCGGATAGCAGCTATGGAACTCGCCCCGCTCTCTCTCCTTTGGTCTGTCTGCGCAGGTCAGCGCACGCGTTTACATCCGCGCCTGCCTTCCTTAGCTCGATTTCCAGAGAGAAGGTGGTCTGTTTTCCCACCTCGCCACGCTATGGGTATTTCGCCTTTGGCATTTGCGTGACTGAGCGCGCTCTTTTGTTCCGAAGGCTGCGAAGCACCGGCCTCTACTAACGCTCTCGACCATATACCTTGCCTTCGAAGCAAAAGCGACTAACCGCCTGTCTGGAGCATTTCTGTCAACTCCACATCCCCTGCATATCCCGACTAACAGGAGCAAAAAAACGAAAAAATTATACTAAAACAGTAGATAGCAGCGCACGCAATATGGATAGCGCAAAACAAGCTGGAGCGCATGAGCATCCTGCACTCTAGCGCACTACTGCTACTATTCTCTTAAATTAAGCTACACTAAAATGCTCAAAAACGTGAAAAGTGAATGTAACGCCCCCTTCCCCCCCCCCCCCCACACTTGAACAGAGACGTGTCCCCACTACTCAAGCGCAAGCACATGGAGAGCGCACACATGCATGTAATGCCAAAATAAAGAACATAAGAACAAAAACAAATAGTCACACAGCATAAACGATAGCACAGGGTCACAAAATATGCGGCACAAATATTCAGCACAAAATATCCAATAAGACGTAGCAAAATAAAAGACACCACCCTAAAGAAAACTAATGATGCTGCCCCTCGGCCTTAGAAGTCCTCCGAGTGAAAAGTGCTGGATTTTTTTCTAAGTCCTGCCTTATATACTCCCCTGGCTAGCGCATCTGACCTGCGCAGTGCTAGGCGCACGGTCCTGCGCACTACTGCGTGACTAAAAAACTACCAAGTCCTAAACTAGCTAAAAAACTAAAAAAAAACAAAACAAGTAGAAAATAAAATATGCAAAAGTAAAAACGTGTCGGGTTACCTCCCGACAAGTGCCTTTGTTTAACGTCGTTGGCTCGACTGTACCTCGTTACGTGCCAAAATGTGTGCTTGCGACCTCCCCCACTCTTGCTCCTGAGTGTTCCTGCGCCAGTGTGTGTGTTGCGATCTCATTGGTCCTGCGCAAAGGGTAAGATGGGAAGTCAGCATGTGATAAATTATGCGTAACGAGGGTAAATGCAGAGGAAGAAGAGATATAAGCAATAGGTTCCAGTTCTCCCTCTGGTACATCCGGTGGTGTGTCTGGCGCAGCAGCTTGCGCATCTATTATCTCTGGTTCGGCCAAGTCAATGTTGCGTGCTGTGCTATCCCAAGGTTCTCCTAAGTACCGTTTGACTCTCTGCCCATTAACCTGAAAACGATGCCGGTGCCCGTCTTCTAACTCGATTGTTCCGTAGGGGAAAACCTTGGTGACCGTGTATGGTCCCGTCCATTTGCTGCGCAGCTTTCCAGGCATAAGCTGCAGGCGTGATGAGAATAGTAATACCTGGTCTCCTGGTTCAAAAGTGCGTCTGAGGATATGCTTATCGTGAAAGGCCTTGGTGCGCTCCTTGTAATCGCGCAGTCCCTCATAGGCGTCCAGGCGCAGCTCTTCTAGTTCGTTCAGCTCAAATGCGCGCTCCCTTCCTGCCTCATCCAAGTTCAGGTTGCAAATGCGTAAGGCCCAATATGCCTTGTGCTCGAGCTCTACTGGCAGGTGGCATGCTTTCCCATAGACCAGCCGAAATGGTGAGGTCCCAACGGGCGTCTTATGCGCAGTGCGGTATGCCCATAGCGCATCATCAAGGCGCTGGCTCCAATCTTTGCGCGATGGTCTCACAGTCTTTTCTAAGATGCGCTTGATCTCCCTGTTAGAAACTTCGGCCTGTCCATTCGTCTGCGGATGATAAGCGGTGGACGTCTTGTGGCGCACCCCATAGTGCTTGAAAACTTGCGCCACGACCCTGTTGCAAAAGTGTGTCCCCTGGTCGCTGATTACTGCCTTAGGTACTCCGTACCTGCAAAATATGTTAGTTCTGAGAAAATCAGCGACAGTCTTACCATCATCCTTCCGCGTGGCCTTAGCTTCAACCCATTTGGAGACATAGTCTACTGCCACCAATATGTACTCGTAACTTGCAGATGGAGGAAATGGCCCCATGAAGTCGATTCCCCAAACATCGAACACTTCATCCACCAGAATCGGGGTCTGCGGCATCTCATTGCGCGCGGATATTCCTCCTGTGTGCTGGCACCTGTCACAATTCTTGCAGTGATTATAGGCGTCTCTGAATAGGTGCGGCCAATAGAATCCGCAGTCCAGGACCTTTCTGCTTGTGCGCTTGGGACCGAAGTGTCCTCCGCATGCGTGCGCATGACAAAACATCAAAACAGAATTAATTTCGTGGTCAGGCACGCAACGCCTCAATATCTAATCTGGTCCTATTCTAAGCATGTAAGGATCATCCCAAAGGTAATGCTTGGACTCATGTTTTAATCGCATGCACTGAGTTTTATTGAAATGCGGAGGAAACGTACCTGCGACCAGGTAATTTGCGATGTGCGCATACCATGGTACCTTACCTGTCAGCGCCATCAGATGCTCGTCAGGGAATGTTTCCGTGATCTGCCCTGGTTCTTCCTCTTTCACGATCCTGCTCAGGTGATCAGCAACTGTATTCTCCGTGCCCTTCTTGTCCTTGATCTCCAAGTCAAATTCCTGCAGTAAGAGCACCCAGCGCATCAGGCGCGGCTTGGTTTCCTTCTTGGACATGAGGTAGCGGATAGCTGCGTGGTCAGTGTAGATGATGACTTCTGCGCCTAGAACATATGCTCGGAACTTCTCCAGTGCAAATACAATTGCCAGAAGCTCCTTCTCCGTGGTGGTGTAGTTCCTCTGCGCAGAGTCCAGTGTGCGCGATGCATAGTAAATGGCATGCGGCTTCTTGTCTACGCGCTGCCCCAAGACTGCACCTACTGCATAATCACTTGCGTCGCACATTAGCTCAAATGGCAGGTTCCAGTCTGGTGCGCGCATTACTGGCGCACTGGTCAGCGCTTCTTTCAGCTTATCAAACGCAGCCTTGCACTCATCAGTAAAGTCGAAGCACACATCTTTTTGCAAAAGGTTAGACAGGGGTATACAAATTTTAGAGAAATCTTTGATAAAACGCCTGTAGAACCCAGCATGCCCTAAGAATGATTTCACGTCGCGCACGTTGGTGGCATAAGGTAGATTAGAAATAAGATCTATCTTAGCTTTGTCTACCTTGATCACCTCCTCTGAAATGATATGACCTAGTACTACTCCGTGCGTTACCATGAAATGACATTTTTCGTAATTTAGCACTAAGTTCTTAGAAATGCAGCGCGCTAAGACTTTATCTAGATGTGTTAAGCATGCATCAAAGGTACTTCCATATACGGTAAAATCATCCATGAACACTTCTATGCATATACCAATCATATCAGAGAAAATGCTCATGACAAGGCGTTGGAACGTACCTGGCGCGTTGCACAGCCCAAAAGACATGCGCCGAAACGCAAACTTACCGAACGGGCATGTGAATGTGGTCTTCTCTTGATCTTCCGCAGCTATGGGTATCTGGTTGTACCCTGAATATCCGTCCAAGAAACAAAAATAAGGTTTACCTGCTAAGCGATCCAGCATCTGGTCCATGAAGGGTAGCGGGAAGTGGTCCTTGTGCGTTACTGCGTTAAGCTTCCTGTAGTCGATGCACATGCGCCAGCCAGTTTGTATGCGCTTGGGAACTAGCTCGCCCTGCGCATTTTCTTCCACTGTGATTCCTCCTTTCTTTGGCACAACATGCACCGGACTGACCCATTTGCTGTCCGAGATTGGGTAAATGACCCCTGCGCCAAGCAATTTCAGGACTTCCTTTTGCACGACCTCCATCATATTTGGATTCAACCTGCGCTGAGCCTCTCTGGAGGGTTTGGCACCATCTTCCAATAGAATCCTATGCATGCACACGTCTGGGCTCACTCCGCGCAGATCGGCAAGTGTCCATCCTATGGCGTGCTGGTTCTTGCGCAGTACCTGCTGTAAGCGTGCCTCCTGCTCCTCTTCTAATCCTTTCTTTATGATCACTGGCAGGGTGTCCTCATCTCCCAAGAAAATGTATTTGAGGTGCTCTGGGAGTTGCTTCAGTTCGATCTTGGGTGCCTGTTCAATAGAGGGCAAGATTTGTTAGCGGTGCAAATATGAACTATATCACGTACCTGTGTGGGTGCTGGTTCCGCACTGCTCAGCTCTTCCTCTTGCTCCTCCAGCTCTGCCTGTGTCAGTAGCTCTGGTCCTGCGGTTGCGCTCGCACATTGCGCTTCTGTGACTAAATCGTCAATGTTGTCCATTGCGTGCACTGTAGCGTCCTCATGTGGATGCTGCATCCCTTTGAATATGTTAAAATGGATTTCTTCGCCATCTACCTCCATGGAGAGCGTGCCCCTCCACTCGTCTATCTTTGTGCGCGCGGTCATCAGAAACGGTCTGCCTAGGAGGATCTGCGCACCGCTGGCGCTTGATTCACCCTCCATTTCGAGCACATAAAAATCTGCTGGGAACACCAGCTCTCCTACTCGAACTAGGACATCTTCTATCATGCCTGCAGGTTGTTTACACGATCTTTCTGCTAGCTGAATGGTGAGACCTGCAGGCTTTAGTGGTCCAAGGCGCAATGTCGTATATAAGGGATAAGGTAGCAAATTGATGGATGCGCCTAAATCGATCATGCAATTACTCACTGTGGTCTTACCTAGCGTGCATGGAATAGTAAATGTACCTGGATCTCGGCACTTAGGTGGTACCTTTTGCTGCACGATTGCTGAGGCCTGCGCATTTAGCATTACTTGTGCGCATTCGCCCTTCCTCCTTTTGTTTGTGCACAGCTCTTTTAAAAACTTTGCATACCTGGGAATCTGCCGAATAGCTTCAATGAGGGGAATATTGATTTCCACCTTGCTGAACAACTCATAAAGCTCCTTGTCCAACGCTTCCTTTCTAGCCAATGGTGCCTGCACAGGGAAGGGTGCAGGTATGTTAGTACGATTTATGTCCTTGTCTCTGGACTGAGACATACCTGGCGTGTTGCTCTGCTGGTTTGTGGCTGGCGCTTCTGGTTGCGCATCTTGCTCTGATTGCGCATTCTGATCTGCTGGATCCGGGACTTGCGCAACTGGTTGCGCGGGCGCCTGCGCGGTCTGCTCTGTTCCTACTGTGCGCCCAGTCCTCAGTGTCACTGCATTGACTCCTCCTTTAGGGTTCTGAATCACTTCCGAAGGCAGGTTGCCATCGCTCTTTTTTAGCTCATATACTGTGGTTGCGATCTGTGATAACTGCTTTTCGATGGACTCGAACCTTTTGTCATACTTCTCGTCATTTTTGCGCACTGTGTCTGCTAGCTGCCCCACGATATCTTCTAAAGATCGCCTCGGTTGCTGGTTGTTATGCGCTGGTGCGTCATTGCGGCGATGCGGTGGATTGTAGGGCGCAGCTGGTTGCGTCTGCTGTGGCGCACGCTGATCAGTGGACTGCCTCTGGAAATTGTTCTCTTCCCTCCATCTGAATCCATTTGCGGCAAGCCCAAAGCGCGGCTGGTTCTGCCTCTGCGGCCCTCTATTGTCCCATCCTCCAAGAGCGTTGACATCTCCAGATTCTTCAAAAAGTGTTGGGCATTCATCTGTCTTGTGCTCGGTGGACCTGCAGAATTCACATACCTTTGGCGCAACTGGTTGTGCGCTCTGCGCACTCATCAATTTCTGCAGCATGGCCTTCATTTCCTTGATCTCAGCGCTTGCTTCCACCTGATGCACAGAACGAGCACGACTATTTTCAAGTGTTAGTTGATGTCTTACCTGCCCAGCAGAGTCTTCTATCAGCTGGCACGCATCCTCTGGGTACATGTTGCAAATGTCCCCGCCTGCGCATGCATTCAGTAGTCGCAGCTCCATGGGCAACAGTCCATTCAGAAAGTTCTCTATCATCACATTCTGGGGCAGGCCGTGATTGTAACAGTTGGCCTCCAGCTCCCTGAAACACTCGTAATATTCTGACAGAGACTCCCCTGCGCTCTGCCTTGGCGCGGCCAGTTCCCTTCTGAGCAGCGCAATCTTTGCTGCTGGATAGAATTTATCTAGGAATTTCTTCTGCAGCTGCTCCCATGTGTGAATGGATCCTGCGGGTAAGCTCATCAACCAATGTCTGGCTGTATCACACAATGAAAATGGGAATGCTTTCATTTTCAGCGCCTCATCACTCTCCCCTTCGGTCTTCATGTTCTCGCAAATGACTAGGAACTCTCGCACATGCTTGACTGGATTTTCGTTGTTCATCCCGTGGAACTTGGGCATGTGATGGATGAGCGAGCTCCTTAGCTCAAAATGACCGCCTGGTGGAAGCACGATGCACCATGGCTGGTTAACAGTGATAGGGGCTGACATCTCGGGCACTGTTCTGCGTCGCGCGGCTTGTTGCACGGGTGGCGCATGATACACTTCAGCGGCCCTCCTTGCTTCAACCTCGCGCTGCACTTCCTCTCTGAACAGGGCTGCGCGGTTATGTGCTCTTGCTTCCTCTGGGGTTCTGTCCCCCAAGTTGTCTCCTACGACACTGTTATCCTCCATAACCTGTTCTGAATCTCAAAGAAAATGAAATTAAAAGATAACTAATGTTGTTGCGTCTGTCAGTGCGCAACTAGAATCTGCGCAGCGCAACTGTTTCAAGGTTGCGCAGGCTAATGGTGATTGCGCGCTGTCAGAAACAACAACGAAAACAAAACAAACTTAAATAACTAGTTACTAAAAAGGAAAAAACGTAAACTAACTAGAACTTAGCTGTGTTGCTCCCCGGCAACGGCGCCTAAATTTGATCGCGCGTCGTCGTGCGCGTCAAATATAATTCCTTCCTCTTCCACTAGTACAGCGGTTAAGTAAGGGTCGATCTCCACAGGGAGCAAGTAGTTCAGTTCTAGCCAGTGACCTACACTTACGAAGATTGGGGGGGTGTGTGAGTGATTGAAATGCGCGATGCGCAAGTGAACAGTAACTAGTGTAACGCAGGAAATTTGCACTAGACGTGCGCAAGCAGTAGAGATCAAATACTATGTTTATGAGAAGCATTGGTCAGACAATCCTCTATGAGTGCATTCCTTATCATCGACTCTAAACGTCTATAGTTTTCGGTTTACTTGGGTTAGTGTCCGGTCAAGGCTTTCTAACACGTGCGCATGTTCCGTTCAAAGTTCAGGTGCTATTAATCCTTAGAACATAGACTAAAACAGCTGTGAATCCGTTCAAGGTAGCAACTGATCACCCTAGCTCGTTACTCCTAGTTGTCACCGTAAAGCTATCAACTAGTTTAACACATGACAAGCAAGCAACACAAGTAAGATTGCGGTTCAGGGCTTCCCCTACTCATGCAACTGGCTGTCTCCGTATGCACAGAATTAATACAAGTAAGTAAACTATGCATTAAGCTCAAGTCTCAAAGAAAATACATCATAGATTCATGCCCGACCAGCACTAAGAGTTTAGCTAGACATGCTAGTGATAAACATCATAGAATAGTAAATAATGACTAATGTGTCTGAGAAAACAGTAGTAAACAGTGCGTGCAGCTTGTCTTCTCAGCTGGCGCAAAATCCTCTCAACAAGTCCGTGTGTTTTCCAGTTCTGCTGCGCATCGGCTAGCGCGTGGGCTAGCGCACCTCTGCTAACTCTCGCCAACTTCTCTCCTGTTTGTGCTGCTAGCTCCGCAGGCGGATCTTTCACTCCTAGAACGCTGCCTGTTAGCGCGTATCCGACTCACAGACTCGTTTTGCCATGTAATACAAAAACACTAGAAACGAGTAATCTTGCTCATAAAATATTGCAAACAAGCATAGGGTTATGATCTAAATAATGCGTACAAATAGCCTCTATCAATAGTCGTGCTCGTTCTGTGCATCAGGTAGAAACAAGCGCGGAGATAAAGGAAATGAAGGCCATGCTGCAGAAGTTGATGCATGCGCAAGGAGCGCAACCAGCTGCGCCAAAGGCGTGCGAGTTCTGCACATCCACTGAGCACAAAACCGATGCGTGTCCCACACTTTTCGAGGAATCAGGAGATGTCAATGCTCTAGGAGGATGGGATAATAGAGGGCCACAGAGGCAGAATCAGCCGCGTTTTGGACAAGCCGCAAATGGGTTCAGATGGAAGGAGGAAAACAATTTTCAGAGGCAGCCCGCGGACCAGCGCGCACCACAGCAGACGCAACAAGCTGCGCCCTACAATCCACCGCATCGCCGCACTGGCGCACCAGGACTGGGCGCACGGTAGAAACAGAGCAGACTACAAATGTGCCCGCGCAACCAGTTGCGCAAGTCCCAGATCCAACAGAGCAGAATGCGCCAGCCACAAGCCAGCAGGGCGAGGCGCCAGGTACGGCGCAATCAAAAGACAAAGGCATGAATCGTATTAACATACCTGCACCTTTCCCTGTACAGGCACCATCGGCTAGGAAGGAAGCGTTTGATAAGGAGCTCTACGAGTTATTCAGTAAGGTGGAAATAAACATTCCCCTTATTGAAGCAGTTCGGCAGATTCCTAGGTACGCCAAGTTTTTAAAGGAGCTGTGCACAAACAAGAGGAGGAAAGGCGAGTGCGCACAGGTAATGCTAAATGCGCAAGCCTCAGCAATCATGCAACATAAGGTACCACCTAAATGCCGGGATCCAGGTACGTTCACCATCCCATGCACTTTAGGTAAGACCACAGTGAGCAATTGCATGATTGACTTAGGCGCATCTATAAAGTGCTTCCCTATTCCCTATATGCGTCATTGCGCCTTGGACCACTAAAGCCTGCAGGTCTCACCATTCAGCTAGCAGATTGGTCATGCAAGCAACCGACGGGCATGATCGAGGACGTCCTAGTCCGAGTAGGAGAGCTGGTGTTTCCAGCAGATTTCTATGTCCTAGAAATGGAGGGTGAGTCGAGCAATGGCAGTGCGCAAATCCTACTAGGCAGACCATTTCTGATGACAGCGCGCACAAAGATAGACGTGTGGAGGGGTACGCTCTCAATGGAGGTCGATGGCGAGGAAATTCATTTTAACATATTCAAAGGAATGCAGCACCCTCATGAGGACGCCACAGTGCACGCGATGGACAGCATAGATGACTTGGTTGCAGATGCGCAATGTGCGAGCGCAGCAGAAGAACCTGAAACACTGGCACAGGCAGAGTTGGAGGCGCAAGAGGATGAGCTGAGCAGTGCTAAACCAGCATCCAGACAGGTACACGATATAGTTAATGTCTGCACTGCTAATAAGATCTTGCCCTCTATTGAACAGGCACCCAAGGTCGAGCTGAAGCAACTCCCAGAGCACCTCAAATACATATTCTTGGGAAATGAAGATACCCTGCCAGTAATTATAAAGAAAGGATTGGAAGAAGAGCAGGAATCGCGATTACAGCAGGTGCTGCGCAAGAACCAGCGCGCTATAGGATGGACACTTGCTGACCTGCGCGGAGTGAGCCCGGACGTATGCATGCATAGGATTCTATTGGAAGATGGTCCCAAACCATCCAGGGAGCCTCAGCGCGGATTGAACCCGAACATGATGGAGGTGGTGCAGAAAGAGATCCTGAAGCTGCTTGACGCAGGAGTCATTTACCCAATTTCGGACAGCAAATGGGTAAGTCCAGTGCACGTTGTGCCGAAGAAAGGAGGAATCACAGTAGAGGAGAATGCGCAGGGCGAGCTAGTTCCCAAGCGCATGCAAACTGGATGGCGCGTGTGCATAGACTACAGGAAGCTTAACGCAGTCACGCGCAAGGATCATTTCCCGCTACCTTTTATGGACCAGATGCTAGATCGATTAGCGGGAAAGCCCTACTTTTGTTTCTTGGACGGATACTCAGGGTACAATCAGATACCCATAGCTGCGGAGGAACAAGAGAAGACCACGTTCACCTGCCCATTCGGTAGGTTTGCGTTTCGGCGCATGTCATTCGGGCTGTGTAACGCGCCAGGTACGTTCCAACATTTAGTCATGACCATCTTTTATGATATGATTGGTATATGCATAGAGGTGTTCATGGATGATTTTACTGTGTACGGAGGTACCTTTGACGCATGTTTAACTCATCTTGATAAGGTCTTAGCGCGCTGCATTTCAAAAAACCTAGTGCTCAATTATGAGAAATATCATTTCATGGTATCACATGGAGTAGTACTAGGACATATTATCTCGCAGGAAGGGATCAAGGTAGACAAAGCCAAAATAGATCTTATTTCTAATCTGCCTTATTCCACTAACGTGCGCGATGTGAAATCATTCCTTGGGCATGCTGGGTTTTACGGGCGCTTCATAAAAGATTTTTCTAAGATTTGTATACCCCTGTCTAACCTCTTGCAAAAGGATGTGTGTTTCGAATTTACTGATGAGTGCAGGGCCGCGTTTGATAAGCTGAAGGAGGCACTGACCAGTGCGCCAGTGATGCGCGCGCCAGACTGGAACCTGCCATTTGAACTGATGTGCGATGCAAGCGACTATGCAGTAGGTGCAGTCCTGGGACAGCGAGTGGACAAGAAGCCGCACGCCATTTATTATGCATCGCGCACACTGGACGCTGCGCAGAGGAACTACACCACCACGGAGAAGGAACTTCTGGCAATCGTGTTTGCACTGGAGAAGTTCCGCGCATATGTTCTTGGCGCCAGAGTCATCGTCTACACAGACCACGCAGCAATCTGTTACCTAATGTCCAAGAAGGAGACTAAGCCGCGCCTGATGCGCTGGGTGCTCCTACTTCAGGAATTTGACTTGGAAATCAAAGATAAAAAGGGCGCGGAGAACACAGTCGCTGACCACCTGAGCAGAATCGTGAAAGCAGAGGAGCCAGGGCAAATCAAGGAGACATTCCCTGACGAGCATCTGATAGCGCTGACAGGTAAGGTACCATGGTATGCGCACATTGCGAATTACCTGGTCACAGGTACGTTTCCTCGTCATTTCACTAAAACCCAATGCATGAGATTAAAACATGAGTCCAAGCATTACATTTGGGATGATCCGTATATGCTCAGAATAGGACCTGATCAAATTTTGAGGCGCTGCGTGCCTGACCATGAAATTAACTCTGTTTTGATGTTTTGTCGCATGTGGAGGACACTTTGGTCCAAAGCGCACGAGCAGAAAGATCCTGGATTGCGGATTTTATTGGCCGCACTTGTTTAGTGACTCCTATAACCACTGCAGGAACTGTGACAGGTGCCAGCTCACAGGGGGCATATCAGCGCGCAATGAGATGCCGCAGACGCCAATTCTAGTGGATGAAGTATTTGATATTTGGGGGATTGACTTCATGGGGCCATTTCCTCCATCTTCCGGATATGAGTATATATTGGTCGCAGTAGATTATGTCTCCAAATGGGTTGAGGCCAAGGCTACCCGGAAGGATGATGGTAAGACGGTCGCTGATTTTTTGAGAACTAACATTTTCTGCAGGTACGGAGTGCCTAAGGCAGTCATAAGCGACCAAGGGATGCATTTTTGCAATAGGATTGTGGCGTAGGTATTCAAGATTTATGGAGTGCGCCACAAGATGTCCACCGCTTACCACCCTCAGACGAATGGACAGGCCGAGGTTTCCAACCGAGAGATCAAGCGCATCCTGGAGAAAACTGTGAGACCATCGCGCAAAGACTGGAGCTAGCGCCTTGATGATGCGCTATGGGCATACCGAACCGCACATAAGACACCAATCGGGACCTCACCGTTTCGGTTGGTTTATGGAAAAGCGTGCCACCTGCCAGTGGAGTTAGAGCATAAAGCATACTGGGCATTGCGCGTTTGCAACCTGAACCTAGACGAGGCTTGTAAGGAGCGCGCATTCGAGGTAAGCGAATTAGAAGAGCTGCGCCTGGATGCATATGAGGGACTGCGCGATTACAAGGCGCGCACAAAGGCATTTCATGACAAAAATATCCTCAGGCGCACTTTTGACCCAAGAGACCAGGTACTATTGTTCTCCTCGCGCCTAAAGCTCATGCCTGGGAAGCTGCGCAGCAAATGGACGGGACCATACACGGTTACCAAGGTTTTCCCCTACTGAACAATCGAGTTAGAAAACGAGCACCGGCATCTTTTTCAGGTCAATGGGCAGAGAGTCAAAAAGTATTTAGGAGAACCTTGGGATGGCACAGCGCGCGAAGTTGAATTGGCAGAGCCAGAGATAGCAGATGCGCAGGTTGATGTGCCGAGTCGCCACCAGATGCACCAGAGGGAGAACTGGGAACTATTGCTCATATTTCTTCTTCCTCTTTACCTAACCTCGTTACTTATGATTTATCACATACTTTTAACCATGCTGACCACCCTTCCGATCCTTTGCGCAGGAACAAGAAGAACGCAACACACGCACGAGCGCGGGGTCACTCAGGAGCAAGAGTGGGGGAGGTCGCTGGCACACTTTCATGCAAGTAACGAGGTACAGTCGAGCCAACGACGTTAAACAAAGGCACTTGTCGGGAGGTAACCCGACACGTTTTACTTTTACACGTTTTTCTTTTAGTTTTTTTCTAGTATCTTTTAGCTAGTTTAGGACTTGTAGTTTTTTTTAGTCGCGCAGCAGTGCGCAGAGCAGCTGCGCCAGACATGGGGGTATATAAGGGCAGTACTTAGAAAAATTTCCGCACTTTTCACACTCGACCTTTGCAAGAAGCTCCCGCCCTCAGCATCCGCTCACCGTTCGGCACTCAACACAGCTTCTGTTTAGAGAGATTTGAGGAGCATACAGTCGCACACTCGCCAGGTAACCCTTCCCCTCAGATTTGAGCCGATTGAGTTAGGGTTTGTGCGATAAGAGGAGTGCCCTAGGTCTGAAATCGCACCACGCTAGCGTGCACCATTTGGAGTTTTGGTTAGGGGGTTTTGTAGGCGGACAGTAGGCGATCATTTGGTGAGAATTTTAGGGCATTTGGCGGAGTTTAGAATTTTTGAGCATTTGTGAACGTTGACCTTAGTTGACCGGAGGAACCCTAGCGCACCATGCAGCCTGCCGAGGATCAAGCGACCCCAGCTTCTTTCGCCAGCAAGTATGACGCCTTTCTGAGGCTGGAGATGTACGGGACCCCGTACATCAGCAGGGACTTCCTGCGCGATGTCGGAATGGAGGACCTCATTATGGAGAAGCTCGCGCTGGCGGGCTGGGAGGCGCTGTTGGACATCAACAGCGCAGCGGATAAGGAGGATACGTGTGAGTTTTTGGCGTCGCTAGAGACGGCTGATCTGGAGATAAGGTACCGACACAGAGGAGTCTGGTACATTGCCTCAGCTAAGAGGCTGAAGCGCACGCTGAGGTGCGCAAAGGTGCGTGAGGCGGATATAGACACGCACACGAATCAGGAGGCGTGGCGCGCAATGGCGACCGGCCTAGTTTTTGCCGCGGGGCGCAGCCGAGGACGCGAGCTGCGCGACCCGTGGATGTTCTACCTTTGGCGCATGGTCGCCTATGCGATCATCGGGCGCTTCAATGGTGCGCCCAAGATCAGCTTACTGGACATGGAGATTTTGAAGGGTTTTTACTATGGGAAGAAGGTGGTGTTTGTCTTGAACATGGTGGTCCATTTGAGTTGGGTCAGCACGAAGGGGCCGCTGACTTGTGGAGGAATGATAACGCACCTGCTGCGTGCATTGCATGGAGAGCCTGAGGTGCCCGAGCACACAGTAGTGCCGGCTGTTCCCCTGGACCGCGCCCATATGCTGCAGATAAGAGCGGTAGCCGTGAGAGAGGATGGTACATTGGAATGGTGCTACCGGCTGCAGCCGGCCAGAGCGCCGAGACAAAGAGCAGAAAGCAGCGCGCAACCAGAGGAGGCTGCGGAGGAAATGGAAAGGGACGAGGCCCCAGAACCAGTTGCGCCTCCAGTCCGGCGCATGAGGACTCGTGCGCAGACTGGAGCGCGCCGGAGGGCAAGTGCACCGCAGGGGGAGCCAGTTACCATTGCCATTGAGGATTCTCCCCCGCGTGCACAAGGCAAGCGCCCCAGGACGGAGGCAGAGGAGGCGCCTGAGGAGGTACCAGAGGAGCGGCGCATGATGTTCAACGTCATGCGCGTGCTCGAGTATTTAGCGCCCGAGGGGGCAGATTTGAGCATGAGCCCACCATCAGGGTGGAGATTTGGAGATGCTATTCCCCCTCTCCTCAGCCTGCGTAGGCTGCCCCCAGGATCCCCCAGCGAGCCGCGCCAGCCAGCCAGCCCTCCTACCCAGTCCCCGGTCCATCCAGCAGCGCCAGCCCCAGCAGCAGAATCCACCCCAGCAGCAGAGCCCACCCCAGTAGTAGACCCAGCACCAGCACCTGCAGCACCCCCTGCACAGCCTTCTGTTCAGAGGTCCCCTAAAGCTGATCCCATCATAAGTTCCAGCTCCGATTCACTATGGGATCCTATCTCAGAGGACGACCTCGTGGCTCAGCCCGCCGCCATTTCTGTAGTGCCGCCAGCCTCCAGCACCGAGTATGTGACTGATTCTTCAGATGAGGAGGCGCGCGGATCAGCGGCTGAGTCCAGCTCCGAGGACATCTAGGGCTGCAGTGGGGCGCGCATTTCTTTCGGGTGGTATCTTTTCTTATCTTTTTGAAAACTGTTGCTATATGTTGCTATATTTTGCTGACTATTGTGCTGAATATTTTGTGACCCCCTTGCTATATTGTTGCTGCGCTGACTATATGTTCTTCTTTCTTATATTCTTTGTTTTGCTTGCATGCATGTGTGCGCTCTCCGTTGCGCTTGAGCTTGAGTCGTGGGGACACGTCTCTGTTTAAGTGTGGGGGGGGGGGTGCGTTACATTTACATTTCACATTTTTTGAGCTTTGTAGTGTAGCTTAGTTTAGTTGAAGAAAATAGTAGCAGTGGTGCGCTTGTGTGCGAGTTGCGCACACTGTTTAGCTTGTATTGCGCTATTCATTTATTGCATGTGCTGCTATCAACTGTTTTAGAATATTTTTTCATTTTTTCCGCTCCTATTAGTTGGGATATACAGGGGATGTGGAGTCGACAGAAACGCTCTAGAGAGGCGGTTAGTCGTTTGAGCTTCAAAGGTGAGGTATATGGTCGAGAGCGCTGTTGGAGGCCGGTGCTTCGCGACCTTCGGAACAAGAGAGCGCGCTCAGCCACGCAGATGCCGAAGGCGAATACCCAAAGCGTGGCGAGGTGGGAAAACAGACCACCTTTCCTCTGGTAGTCGAGCGAGGGAAGGCGGGCGCGGATGTAAACGCGTGCGCTGACCTGCGCAAATAGACCAAAGAGGAAGAGCAGAGCGTTGTTCCATAGCTGCTATCCGGAGGCCGAGACTGGAACCACTCTGGGAACATAGGAACCATAGATAAAGCTATACAAAAAGAAAAAACCAGCAGATGAGATGCGCTACAAAAGAATCAGCATGCGCACAACTACATACCAGCGTGCGCAAATTCACAAGAAAATCATCAAGAAGGCTTGAGTTCCCAGGAAGTGCGTGGAAGAATCATCGCACCGGAAGAAGCTTGCGCTGTTAACCATATACCCGTCCTCGGAGTAAAAATTGACAACCAGGAGCCTATGAAGAGCTATCTCCCAGCCATCCGAAATGATCTTCATCCCAGCTGAGAGGTAACGAATTTCGAAAATTATTATATTAAACTGTTGAAGGCAGATGCGCGCAGGTGATAGAGCAGCGCAAGGTGAATAGTAGTGCAGATCGCGCCAGAGTGCAAGACTATGCGCTAGACTCCAGAGAGGTAATTGTATCCGTGCTTGAGAGCTTGTTCGGGACGAACAAGGGGCAAGTGTGGGGGGTTTGATAGAGCCTATTTATACACACTATTTAGATCCTAACCCTATGCTTGTTTGCATTATTTTGTGTACAAGATTACTGGTTTCCAGTGTTTTTGTATTTCAGGGCGAAACGAGGGCCTAAGTCGGATACGCGCTAACAAACAGCATTTAAGGAGCGCAACACACAGCCTGCGAAGCTAGCAGCACAAACAGGATAGGAAGTGGCAGAGTCGACTACGGTGCGCAGACCGATTGCGCTAACCAATTTGCAGTGCGCCATGCGCAGAATAGTGGTGTTTCCAAATCTTGACACCATCAGATTTGGAAGTTGCCAAGGTTGGGCCTCATGAGCAGTATATAAAGAGAGGAAGGCTAGGGTTTGAAGACACAAAACAGGACGATCATAGAGGACCACAGCACACAAGGGAGCGGCGGAACAGAAAAACACATGAGCTACTGAGATGACCTGCGCTAGCCGACTGCTCCAGCCGAGATACTGCAACCTGCACGCACCTGCTTGTTACTGTTTTCTTGGATACTTTAGATATTATTTACTGTTTCTATGATGTTTACTACTAGCATGTCTAGCTAAACGCTTGGTATCGGTTGGGCATGATTCTATGAGTATTTCCTTTGAGACTTGTGCTTAATGCATAGTTTGTTTGCTTGTATTAATTCTGTGCACACGGTTGACAGCTAGTTGCATGAGTAGGGGAAGCCTTGAACCGCAATCTTACTCTTGCTACTTGTTTGTTATATGTTAAACTAGTTGAATAGCTTGACGGTGACAACTAGGAGTAACGCACTAGGATAATCAGTTGCTACTGTGATAGGATTCGTAGCTGCTTAGACTAGTCTTAAGAATTAATAGCTCATGAACTTTGATCGGAACATGCACACATGTTAGGAAGCCTTGATCGGACACTAACATAAGTAAACCAAACTATAGACGTTTAGAGTCGATGATAAGGAATATATTCATAGAGGATTGTCTGCGCCGATACTTTTCATAGTCATAGTACTTAATCTCTACTGCCTGCGCACGTCTAGTGCAATTCCTGCGTTAACTATTGTTCATTCGCGCACTTGCGCAACCCAATCACTCACACCCCCCAGTTTTCGTAAGTGCAGGTTACTAGTTAAAGCTAATCTACTTGCTCCTTGTGGAATCGACCCTGACTTAGCCGCTATACTAAGTGGAGAAGGAAGGAATTAATTTGACGTGCACAACGACGCGCTATCAGCCTCCTTCAGCTTATCAAACGCGGCCCTGCACTCATCAGTGAATTCGAAACACACATCCTTTTGCAAGAGGTTAGACAGGGGTATACAAATCTTAGAAAAATCTTTTATGAAACGCCTGTAAAACCCTGCATGCCCAAGGAATGATTTTACATCGCGCACGTTAGTGGAATAAGGCAGATTAGAAATAAAATCTATTTTGGCCTTATCTACCTTGATCCCCTCCTGCGAGATAATATGTCCTAGTACTACACCATGCGATACCATGAAATGACATTTTTCGTAATTGAGCACTAGGTTTTTTGAAATGCAGCGCGCTAAGACCTTATCAAGATGAGTTAAGCATGCGTCAAAGGTACCTCCGTACACAGTAAAATCATCCATGAACACTTCTATGCATATACCAATCATATCAGAAAAGATGCTCATGACTAAACGTTGGAACGTACCGGGCGCGTTACACAGCCCGAATGACATGCGCCGAAACGCAAACCTACCGAATGGGCAGGTGAACGTGGTCTTCTCTTGTTCCTCCGCAGCTATGGGTATCTGATTGTACCCTGAGTATCCGTCCAAGAAACAAAAGTAGGGCTTTCCCGCTAATCGATCTAGCATCTGGTCCATAAAAGGTAGCGGGAAATGGTCCTTGCGCGTGACTGCGCTAAGCTTTCTGTAGTCGATGCACATGCGCCATCCAGTTTGCATGCGCTTGGGAACTAGCTCGCCCTGCGCATTCTCCTCTACTGTGATTCCTCCTTTCTTCGGCACAACGTGCACTGGACTTACCCATTTGCTGTCCGAGATTGGGTAAATGACTCCTGCGTCAAGCAGCTTCAGGATCTCCTTCTGCACCACCTCCATCATATTCGGGTTCAATCTGCGCTGAGGCTCCCTGGATGGTTTGGCACCATCTTCCAATAGGATCCTATGCATGCATACGTCCGGGCTCACTCCGCGCAGGTCAGCAAGCGTCCATCCTATAGCGCTGGTTCTTGCGCAGCTTCTGCTGTAATCGCGCCTCCTGCTCCTCGTCTAATCCTTTCTTTATGATTACCGGCAGGGTGTCTTCATTTCCCAAAAATATGTATTTGAGGTGCTCTGGGAGTTGCTTCAGCTCGACCTTGGATGCCTGTTCAATAGAGGGCAAGATTTTATTAGCAGTGCAGACATTAACTATATCGTGTACCTGTCTGGGTGCTGGTTCAGCACTACTCAGCTCATCCTCATGCGCCTCCAACTCTGCCTGTGCCAGTGTCTCAGGTCCTTCTGTTGCGCTCGCACATTGCGCATCTGCAACTAAGTCATTTATGTTGTCCATCGCGTGCACTGTGGCGTCCTCATGAGGGTGCTGCATCCCTTTGAATATGTTACAGTGAATTTCCTCGCCATCGACCTCTATTGAGAGCGTACCCCTCCACACGTCTATCTTTGTGCGCGCTGTCATCAGAAATGGTCTGCCCAGTAGGATCTACGCACTTCCTTTGCTCGACTCACCCTCCATTTCTAAGACATAGAAATCTGCTGGGAACACCAGCTCTCCTACTCGGACGAGGACGTCCTCGATCATGCCCGTCGGTTGCTTGCACGACCGATCCGCTAGCTGAATTGTGAGACCTGCAGGCTTTAGTGGTCCAAGGCGCAATGACGCATACAGGGAATAGGGAAGCACATTTATAGATGCGCCTAAGTCAATCATGCAGTTGCTTACTGTGGTCTTACCTAAAGTGCATGGGATGGTGAACGTACCTGGGTCTCGGCATTTAGGTGGTACCTTATGTTGCACAATTGCTGAGGCCTGTGCATTTAGCATTACCTGTGCGCACTCGCCTTTCCTCCTCTTGTTTGTGCACAGCTCCTTTAAGAATTTGGCGTACCTAGGGATCTGCCGAACTGCTTCAATAAGGGGAATGTTTATTTCCACCTTACTGAATAACTCGTAGAGCTCCTTATCAAGCGCTTCCTTCCTAGCCGATGGTGCCTGTACAGGGAAAGGTGCAGGTATGTTAGTACGATTCATGCCTTTGTCTTTTGATTGCGCCATACCTGGCGCCTCGCCCTGCTGGCTTGTGGCTGGCGCTTCTGGTTGCGCACCTTGCTCTGCTGGATCTGGAGCTTGCGCAACTGGATGCGCGGGCGCTTTTGCAGTCTGCTCTGTTCCTACCGTGCGCCCAGTCCTCAGTGTCACTGCGTTGACTCCTCCCTTGGGATTCTGGATCACTTGCGAAGGCAGGTTGCCATCGCTCTTTTTCAGCTCATACACCGTGGTAGCAATCTGTGACAGCTGCTTCTCAATGGACTCGAACCTTTTGTCATACTTCTCATCATTCTTGCGCACTGTATCTGCTAGCTGCCCCACGATATCTTCTAAGGATCGCCTCGGCTGCTGGTTGTTTTGTGCTGGTGCGTTAGTGTGGCGATGCGGTGGATTGTAGGGCGCAGCTTGTTGCGTCTGCTGTGGTGCGCGCTGATCCGCAGACTGCCTATGGAAATTGTTTTCCTCCTTCCATCTGAACCCATTTGCGGCTAGTCCAAAACGCGGCTGATTCTGCCTCTGCGGCCCTCTATTATCCCATCCTCCTAGAGCATTGACATCTCCTAATTCCTCGAAAAGTGTGGGACATGCATCGGTTTTGTGCTCAGTGGACGTGCAAAATTCGCATGCCTTTTGCGCAGCTGGTTGCGCCCCCTGCGCATGCATCAACTTCTGCAGCATGGCCTTCATTTCCTTTATCTCAGCGCTTCTTTCTACCTGATGCACAGAACGAGCACGACTATTTTCAAGTGTTAACTGATGTCTTACCTATCCAGCAGAGTCTTCTATCAGCTGCCACGCGTCTTCTGGGTACATGTTGCAAATGTCGCCTCCTGCGCATGCATTCAATAATCTTAGCTCCATGGGTAGCAATTTATTCAGGAAATTCTCTATCAGCACATTTTGGGGCAGGCCGTGATTGTAGCAGTTGGCCTCCAACTCCCTGAAACGCTCATAATACTCCGATAGTGATTCTCTTGCGCCCTGCCTCGGTGCGGCCAGCTCTGTCCTGAGTAGCGCGATCTTGGCTGCGGGATAGAACTTGTCCAAGAACTTCTTCTGCAGCTGCTTCCATGTGTGAATTGATCCTGCTGGTAAGTTCATCAGCCAATGCCTGGCCGTGTCACACAATGAAAAAGGGAACACCTTCATCTTCAGCGCTTCGTCGCTCTCCCCTTCGGCCTTCATGTTCTTGCAAATGACTAGGAATTCTCGCACATGCTTGACTGGGTTCTCATTGTTCATCCCGTGGAACTTGGGCATGTGATGAATGAGTGAGCTCCTTAGCTCAAAATGACCGTCTGGTGGAAGCACTATGCACCATGGTTGGTTAACCGTGATTGAGGCTGACATCTCGCGCACTGTTCTGCGTCGCGCGGCTTGTCGCGCAGGTGGCGCATTATACACTTCAGCGGCCATCCTTGCTTCAACCTCGCGCTGCACTTCCTCTCTGAACCGAATTGCGCGGTTGTCTGCCCTTGCATTCTCTGGGGTTCTGTCCCCTAAGTTGTCTCCAACGACACTGTTATCCTCCATGACCTGTTCTAAATCCCAAAGAAAACGAAATTAAAAGACAACTAAGCTGTTGCGTCTGTCAGTGCGCAACTAGAATCTGCGCAGCGCAACTGTTTCAAGGTTGCGCAGGCTGATGTTGATTGCGCGCTGTCAGAAACAACAACGAGAATAAAGCAAACAGAAATAGCTAACTATTGCAAAAGACAACTTAAGCTGGTTAAAGCTTATCTGTGTTGCTCCCCGGCAACGGCGCCAAAATTTGGTGCGCGCGTCGTTGTGCGCGTCAAATTAATCCTTCCTTCTCCACTTAGTATAGCGGCTAAGTCAGGGTCGATCCCACAAGGAGCAAGCAGATTCGCTCTAACTAGTTACCTACACTTACGAAAATTGGGGTGTGAGTGATTGGGTTGCGCAAGTGCGCGAATGACAATAGTTAACGCAGGATGTGCACTAGACGTGCGCAGGCAGTAGAGATTAAGTACTATGACTATGAAAAGTATCGGCGCAGACAATCCTCTATGAATGTATTCCTTATCATCGACTCTAAACGTCTATAGTTTGATTTACTGAAGTTAGTGTCCGATCAAGGCTTCCTAACATGTGCGCATGTTCCGATCAAAGTTCATGAGCTATTAATTCTTAAAACTAGTCTAAGCAGCTACGAATCCTGTCACAGTAACAACTGATTATCCTAGCGCGTTACTCCTAGTTGTCACCGTCAAGCTACCAACTAGTTTAACATATAACAAACAAGTAGCAAGAGTAAGATTGCGGTTCAAGGCTTCCCCTACTCATGCAACTAGCTGTCAACAGTGTGCACAGAATTAATACAAGCAAACAAACTATGCATTAAACACAAGTCTCAAAGGAAATACTCATAGAATCATGTCCAACCGATACAAAGCGTTTAGCTAGACATGCTAGTAGTAAACATCATAGAAATAGTAAATAATAGCTAAAGTATCCAAGAAAACAGTAACAAGCAGGTGCGTGCAGGTTGCAGTGTCTCAGCTGGCGTAGTCGGCTAGCGCAGGTCCTCTCAGTAGCTCGTGTGTTTTTCAGTTCTGCCTCTCTCTCGTGTGCTGTGGTGTGTCTGTGTTCCTCTATATATCTCAAACCCTAGCCTTCCTTTCTTTATATACTGCTCATGAGGCCCAATCTTGGCAGCTTCCAAATCCGATGGTGTCAAGATTTGGAAACACCACTATCTTGCGCATGGCGCACTGCACACATTGGTTAGCGCAATCGGTCTGCGCACCGTAGTTGACTCTACCACTTCCTATCTGTTTGCGCTGCTAGCTCCGCAGGCTGTGTGTTGCGCTCTTTAAATGCTGCATGTTAGCGCGTATCCGACTTAGGCCCTCGTTTCGTCCTGGAATACAAAAACACCGGAAACCAGTAATCTTGTACACAAAATGATGCAAACAAGCATAATGTTAGGATCTAATTAGCGCGTATAAATAGGCTCTATCACCTACGTTTGGGGAGGACTCTTCTCAGTCTTTAATCCACTAATCTCAAGGTTTCTAAGTACACACGGTTACAACCCACGCAACCTATGCTACTCAACCACAAGTGGATCCACGTACATAATCAGAATAGGCTCTGACTTATGTCTGCACACCTCTACTGATATCTATCTAGAATAGCTACTGTCTCCTCGAAACTCAGCCTATTCTAAACAATACTCAGATTCTGCAGGTTGCTATAGCATTTGCTGTAGCACATAGCTGATGCACAAACTGTCCACGTCACTCTGAAGCCTTCCGCTGAGCCGTTCGAACGATTCCACGAGCGCTGCACACTCTGGAATACTCCCCCTCACTCAGTGACCTCCTGTCACTAGCAAGAGCTGGCCTTCGATTGATTGCCTGAGTCCTCCACTCGACAATCCCTTCGCGGCCTTCCTTGATCCACCAACAAGCACTGCTGCTCTGAATTGGTCTCCCGATCAAGCTGTGATCAGACTCTGCAAGTCCTGATCACCCACTGTCTCAATCACCTCAGCTCTGCGCTCAAGCTCTACTCTCGGTGATGATCGAAGATTCGCCCGCACAGATTCACTCTCAGTTGAACTTCTGTGTAAACTCTTGTGTTTTCACTCTTAGCTTCGATCAACCTTCATTGCTCTGAAGAGTCTCCATTAAGTAGGCGCGCCCCTTGCCAACATTATCAGGATTTAGCAATTCCCTTAGCAATGTCAATATCTCCTAATTTTTAGGAGATTAGATTTGATTTGAGATTCAAATCTCCCACAATCAAATCTCCTTCTCCAGCTAGGAATCTCCACTAGAATATTCTCTTCAGCAACTTAGAAACTCCTCCGATGCTCTTAGAAGGACTGCCAAGCCCTCTTCCCAAAGACCTAGAAAGCTGCTACTCGGACAGACGCTACAGCCCTTCTGAACAGGCTCCTGCTATAGCTTTCTCCTGCTACAACTGCTCCTTGTTCACTAGTCTTGTTCACAAATGCTGAACTTTGGCTGTAGCAGCATCTTGTTCACTTGCTTGTTCACTTGTGCTGGTTTTGTCAAACACTGTCATACTGCAACATCAGACCATTTTTGAACACGGTTAAGGCTACTATAGATTGCGGACAAGGGTCAATCGAATTAAATTTAGGTAGCAAAAAATATCAAATTCGATTTGAAAAGCATGCTTAGGACCTTTAGCACTTCTATGGCCTACCTGGCCGAATCACCTTTTTTGCCTTGCCCGAATCACTTTTGATTCAGCGAACCTCACGCTATCCGAACTAGTTTGATTACCAGACTGTGGTCGGATCACTTTATATGCACCCCGAATCAATTCTGATTCGGACAGTTTTGAGCAGAACTGTTTTCATTTAACTTTGAGAATTGTGCAACTTTGGGACATTTGTTCGATACCTTTTTCAAGCACTATAATACACTAGCTCATGACTTTTGATTTACACGAGCATATCTAAGTAAACTCATCATTTGAATCGTCGCGCATTTGTTTTCCAATCTTTTGCCTACTATATGTTTCACATTGATATATATGTGATCGCGCGTCGTCGTGCGCGTCAAATATAATTCCTTCCTCTTCCACTAGTACAGCGGTTAAGTAAGGGTCGATCTCCACAGGGAGCAAGTAGTTCAGTTCTAGCCAGTGACCTACACTTACGAAGATTGGGGGGTGTGTGAGTGATTGAAATGCGTGATGCGCAAGTGAACAGTAACTAGTGTAACGCAGGAAATTTGCACTAGACGTGCGCAAGCAGTAGAGATCAAATACTATGATTATGAGAAGCATTGGTCAGACAATCCTCTATGAGTGCATTTCTTATCATCGACTCTAAACGTCTATAGTTTTCGGTTTACTTGGGTTAGTGTCCGGTCAAGGCTTTCTAACACGTGCGCATGTTCCGTTCAAAGTTCATGTGCTATTAATCCTTAGAACATAGACTAAAACAGTTGCGAATCCGTTCAAGGTAGCAACTGATCACCCTAGCTCGTTACTCCTAGTTGTCACCGTAAAGCTATCAACTAGTTTAACACATGACAAGCAAGCAACACAAGTAAGATTGCGGTTCAAGGCTTCCCCTACTCATGCAACTGGCTGTCTCCGTATGCACAGGATTAATACAAGTAAGTAAACTATGCATTAAGCTCAAGTCTCAAAGAAAATACATCATAGATTCATGCCCGACCAGCACTAAGAGTTTAGCTAGACATGCTAGTGATAAACATCATAGAATAGTAAATAATGACTAATGTGTCTGAGAAAACAGTAGCAAACAGTGCGTGCAGCTTGTCTTCTCGGCTGGCGCAAAATCCTCTCAACAAGTCCGTGTGTTTTCCAGTTCTGTTGCGCAGTGCCTCTTGGTGATCTCTGGTGCGTCTCTCGTGGGGTGTTGCCTCTCTGTGTGTGTCCCCCTCTCTGTGTGTGTCCAGCCTCTCTTTTTCCTCTCTCCCTGTTTATATACTGCTCGGGAAGCTCACTTTTGGCAACTCCCAAATCTGGTCACGTCAAGATTAGTCAGTACTGGACTTTTGCGCTTGGCGCACGGCATCGGCTAGCGCGTGGGCTAGCGCACCTCTGCTGACTCTCGCCAACTTCTCTCCTGTTTGTGCTGCTAGCTCCGCAGGCGGATCTTTCACTCCTAGAACGCTGCCTGTTAGCGCGTATCCGACTCACAGACTCGTTTTGCCCTGTAATACAAAAACACTAGAAACGAGTAATCTTGCTCATAAAATATTGCAAACAAGCATAGGGTTATGATCTAAATAATGCGTACAAATAGCCTCTATCAATATGTCATAGTTAGCTATTTAAATCTGTGAATTCAGGTGTTGCGCTAACCTTTTTCTTGAGTTTCAGATTTACCGCAACTGACTAGGGCATCATTCACGGACCTTGGCGGATGCACATTTGGCTACCTTCACACAAGCAAAGTTCCTTCGAAACTTTTTCTTTAATTCTTTTACTTTATGTTGCTTAGGAATTAAGCAAATTTTTAAGTGTGGGGTGTTTTGCGTTTGCGATTTTATTTTCTTCACAACATGATTCCATGCCACATATTTACTTTGCGCGCATTATACTCGTTACCAGTGGGATTTGTGAGTATCCCTATTCTGAAAGCTCTCACGAGACTATAACTCGTCCACTAGGGTAGCCTATAGGTTTAAAGGCTTGATGCATACTCTAAATGCATCCGTGATTCCTACGACAGCGAGTTAGGAGTAGATTAGTTTTCTTTGTTTAGTTATATTTAGGTTATATTACATGAGTAGGAGTTGATGTATTTTATGTGCGTAAGGTTTGCTACGTGTTTCGATACTTTCATATATGATCTATCATCTTGCTCTCCGTTTGACTTGTGCATACACTTGTTCGGGACGAACAAGATTTAAGTGTGGGGTGTTTTGATGTACGGACAAATAACCTCACTTTTGGCAACTCCCAAAGCTGGTCACGTCAAGATTAGTCAGTACTGGACTTTTGCGCTTGGCGCACGGCATCGGCTAGCGCGTGGGCTAGCGCACCTCTGCTGACTCTCGCCAACTTCTCTCCTGTTTGTGCTGCTAGCTCCGCAAGCGGATCTTTCACTCCTAGAACGCTGCCTATTAGCGCGTATCCGACTCACAGACTCGTTTTGCCCTGTAATACAAAAATACTAGAAACGAGTAATCTTGCTCATAAAATATTGCAAACAAGCATAGGGTTATGATCTAAATAATGCGTACAAATAGCCTCTATCAAACCACCCACACTTGCCCCTTGTTCGTCCCGAACAAGCACTGAAGCGCGGATACAATTACCTCTTCTGGAGTTTAGCGCACTGTCTTGCACTCTGATGCAAATGCACAATTGCTCAACTCGCACTGCTCTATCACCTGCGCACAACTGCACTCAACAGTTCTAATATAATAAGTTCGAAATTCATTACCTCTCAGCCGGGATGAAGATTTTTGGATGGCTGGGAGATAGCTCTTCTTAGGCTCCAGGCTGCCAGCTCCTACTCCGAAGATAGGTATATGGTGGATAACGCAGCTTCTTCCAGTGCGTGATTCGTCCGCGCACTTCCTGGGAACCTGAGCTTTCTGATGATTTCCTTATGGTCTTTGCGCATGTTGATGCTTGTGCGCATGCTGATTCTTTTGTAGCGCGTATCATCTGCTGGTATTTTTCTTTTGTACAGCTTTCTCTTTAATTTCTTACATTCCCAGAGCAGTTCCAGTCTCAGCCTTCGGATAGCAACTATGGAACTCGCCCCGCTCTCTCTCCTTTGGTCTGTCTGCGCAGGTCAGCGCACGCGTTTACATCCGCGCCTGCCTTCCTTAGCTCGAATTCCAGAGAGAAGGTGGTCTGTTTTCCCACCTCGCCACGCTATGGGTATTTCGCCTTTGGCATCTGCGTGACTGAGCGCGCTCTTTTGTTTCGAAGGCTGCGAAGCACCGGCCTCCACTAACGCTCTCGACCATATACCTTGCCTTCGAAGCAAAAGCGACTAACCGCCTCTCTGGAGCATTTCTGTCAACTCCACATCCCCTGCATATCCCGACTAACAGGAGCAAAAAACGAAAAAATTATACTAAAACAGTAGATAGCAGCGCACGCAATATGGATAGCGCAAAACAAGCTGGAGCGCATGCGCATCCTGCACTCTAGCGCACTACTGCTACTATTCTCTTAAACTATGCTACACTAAAATGCTCAAAAACGTGAAAAGTGAATGTAACGCTCCCCCCCCCCCACACTTGAACAGAGACGTGTCCCCACGATTCAAGCGCAAGCGCATGGAGAGCGCACACATGCATGTAATGCCAAAATAAAGAACATAAGAACAAAAACAAATAGTCACACAGCATAAACGATAGCACAGGGTCCTGCCTTATATACTCCCCTGGCCTGCGCACTACTGCGTGACTAAAAAACTACCAAGTCCTAAACTAGCTAAAAAACTAAAAAAAAACAAAAAACAAAACAAAAACAAAACAAAACAAGTAGAAAATAAAATATGCAAAAGTAAAAACGTGTCGGGTTACCTCCCGACAAGTGCCTTTGTTTAACGTCGTTGGCTCGACTGTACCTCGTTACGTGCCAAAATGTGTGCCTGCGCCAGTGTGTGTGTTGCGATCTCATTGGTCCTGTGCAAAGGGTAAGATGGGAAGTCAGCATGTGATAAATTATGCGTAACGAGGGTAAATGCAGAGGAAGAAGAGATATAAGCAATAGGTTCCAGTTCTCCCTCTGGTACATCCGGTGGTGTGTCTGGCGCAGCAGCTTGCGCATCTATTATCTCTGGTTCGGCCAAGTCAATGTTGCGTGCTGTGCTATCCCAAGGTTCTCCTAAGTACCGTTTGACTCTCTGCCCATTAACCTGAAAACGATGCCGGTTCCCGTCTTCTAACTCGATTGTTCCGTAGGGGAAAACCTTGGTGACCGTGTATGGTCCTGTCCATTTGCTGCGCAGCTTTCCAGGCATAAGCTTCAGGCGTGATGAGAATAGTAATACCTGGTCTCCTGGTTCAAAAGTGCGTCTGAGGATATGCTTGTCGTGAAAGGCCTTGGTGCGCTCCTTGTAATCGCGCAGTCCCTCATAGGCGTCCAGGCGCAGCTCTTCTAGTTCGTTCAGCTCAAATGCGCGCTCCCTTCCTGCCTCATCCAAGTTCAGGTTGCAAATGCGTAAGGCCCAATATGCCTTGTGCTCGAGCTCTACTGGCAGGTGGCATGCTTTCCCATAGACCAGCCGAAATGGTGAGGTCCCAACGGGCGTCTTATGCGCAGTGCGGTATGCCCATAGCGCATCATCAAGGCGCTGGCTCCAATCTTTGCGCGATGGTCTCACAGTCTTTTCTAAGATGCGCTTGATCTCCCTGTTAGAAACTTCGGCCTGTCCATTCGTCTGCGGATGATAAGCGGTGGACGTCTTGTGGCGCACCCCATAGTGCTTGAAAACTTGCGCCACGACCCTGTTGCAAAAGTGTGTCCCCTGGTCGCTGATTACTGCCTTAGGTACTCCGTACCTGCAAAATATGTTAGTTCTGAGAAAATCAGCGACAGTCTTACCATCATCCTTCCGCGTGGCCTTAGCTTCAACCCATTTGGAGACATAGTCTACTGCCACCAATATGTACTCGTAACCTGCAGATGGAGGAAATGGCCCCATGAAGTCGATTCCCCAAACATCGAACACTTCATCCACCAGAATCGGGGTCTGCGGCATCTCATTGCGCGCGGATATTCCTCCTGTGCGCTGGCACCTGTCACAATTCCTGCAGTGATTATAGGCGTCTCTAAACAGGTGCGGCCAATAGAATCTGCAGTCCAGGACCTTTCTGCTTGTGCGCTTGGGACCGAAGTGTCCTCTGCATGCGTGCGCATGACAAAACATCAAAATAGAATTAATTTCGTGGTCAGGCACGCAACGCCTCAATATCTGATCTGGTCCTATTCTAAGCATGTAAGGATCATCCCAAAGGTAATTCTTGGACTCATGTTTTAATCGCATGCACTGAGTTTTATTTAAATGCGGAGGAAACGTACCTGTGACCAGGTAATTTGCGATGTGCGCATACCATGGTACCTTACCTATCAGCGCCATCAGATGCTCGTCAGGGAATGTTTCCGTGATCTGCCCTGGTTCTTCCTCTTTCACGATCCTGCTCAGGTGATCAGCAACTGTATTCTCCGTGCCCTTCTTGTCTTTGATCTCCAAGTCAAATTCCTGCAGTAAGAGCACCCAGCGCATCAGGCGCGGCTTGGTTTCCTTCTTGGACATGAGGTAGCGGATAGCTGCGTGGTCAGTGTAGATGATGACTCTTGCGCCTAGAACATATGCTCGGAACTTCTCCAGTGCAAATACAATTGCCAGAAGCTCCTTCTCCGTGGGGGTGTAGTTCCTCTTCGCAGAGTCCAGTGTGCGCGATGCATAGTAAATGGCATGCGGCTTCTTGTCTACGCGCTGCCCCAAGACTGCACCTACTGCATAATCACTTGTGTCGCACATCAGCTCAAATGGCTGGTTCCAGTCTGGTGCGCGCATTACTGGCGCACTGGTCAGCGCTTCTTTCAGCTTATCAAACGCAGCCCTGCACTCATCAGTAAAGTCGAAGCACACATCTTTTTGCAAAAGGTTAGACAGGGGTATACAAATTTTAGAGAAATCTTTGATAAAACGCCTGTAGAACCCAGCATGCCCTAAGAATGATTTCACGTCGCGCACGTTGGTGGCATAAGGTAGATTAGAAATAAGATCTATCTTAGCTTTGTCTACCTTGATCCCCTCCTCTGAAATGATATGACCTAGTACTACTCCGTGTGTTACCATGAAATGACATTTTTCGTAATTTAGCACTAAGTTCTTAGAAATGCAGTGCGCTAAGACTTTATCTAGATGTGTTAAGCATGCATCAAAGGTACTTCCATATACGGTAAAATCATCCATGAACACTTCTATGCATATACCAATCATATCAGAGAAAATGCTCATGACAAGGCGTTGGAACGTACCTGGCGCGTTGCACAGCCCAAAAGACATGCGCCGAAACGCAAACGTACCAAACGGGCATGTGAATGTGGTCTTCTCTTGATCTTCCGCAGCTATGGGTATCTGGTTGTACCCTGAATATCCGTCCAAGAAACAAAAATAAGGTTTACCTGCTAAGCGATCCAGCATCTGGTCCATGAAGGGTAGCGGGAAGTGGTCCTTGCGCGTTACTGCGTTAAGCTTCCTGTAGTCGATGCACATGCGCCAGCCAGTTTGTATGCGCTTGGGAACTAGCTCGCCCTGCGCATTTTCTTCCACTGTGATTCCTCCTTTCTTTGGCACAACATGCACCGGACTGACCCATTTGCTGTCCGAGATTGGGTAAATGACCCCTGCGCCAAGCAATTTCAGGACTTCCTTTTGCACGACCTCCATCATATTTGGATTCAACCTGCGCTGAGCCTCTCTGGAGGGTTTGGCACCATCTTCCAATAGAATCCTATGCATGCACACGTCTGGGCTCACTCCGCGCAGATCGGCAAGTATCCATCCTATGGCGTGCTGGTTCTTGCGCAGTACCTGCTGTAAGCGTGCCTCCTGCTCCTCTTCTAATCCTTTCTTTATGATCACTGGCAGGGTGTCCTCATCTCCCAAGAAAATGTATTTGAGGTGCTCTGGGAGTTGCTTCAGTTCGATCTTGGGTGCCTGTTCAATAGAGGGCAAGATTTTGTTAGCGGTGCAAATATGAACTATATCACGTACCTGTGTGGGTGCTGGTTCCGCACTGCTCAGCTCTTCCTCTTGCTCCTCCAGCTCTGCCTGTGTCAGTAGCTCTGGTCCTGCGGTTGCGCTCGCACATTGCGCTTCTGTGACTAAATCGTCAATGTTGTCCATTGCGTGCACTGTAGCGTCCTCATGTGGATGCTGCATCCCCTTGAATATGTTGAAATGGATTTCTTCGCCATCTACCTCCATGGAGAGCGTGCCCCTCCACACGTCTATCTTTGTGCGCGTGGTCATCAGAAACGGTCTGCCTAGGAGGATCTGCGCACCGCTGGCGCTTGATTCACCCTCCATTTCGAGCACATAAAAATCTGCTGGGAACACCAGCTCTCCTACTCGAACTAGGACATCTTCTATCATGCCTGCAGGTTGTTTGCACGATCTGTCTGCTAGCTGAATGGTGAGACCTGCAGGCTTTAGTGGTCCAAGGCGCAATGTCGTATATAGGGGATAAGGTAGCAAATTGATGGATGCGCCTAAATCAATCATGCAATTACTCACTGTGGTCTTACCTAGCGTGCATGGAATAGTAAATGTACCTGGATCTCGGCACTTAGGTGGTACCTTTTGCTGCACGATTGCTGAGGCCTGCGCATTTAGCATTACCTGTGCGCATTCGCCCTTCCTCCTTTTGTTTGTGCACAGCTCTTTTAAAAACTTTGCATACCTGGGAATCTGCCGAATAGCTTCAATGAGGGGAATATTGATTTCCACCTTGCTGAACAACTCATAAAGCTCCTTGTCCAATGCTTCCTTTCTAGCCAATGGTGCCTGCACAGGGAAAGGTGCAGGTATGTTAGTACAATTTATGTCCTTGTTTCTGGACTGAGGCATACCTGGCGTGTTGCCCTGCTGGTTTGTGGCTGGCGCTTCTGGTTGCGCATCTTGCTATGATTGCGCATTCTGATCTGCTAGATCCGAGACTTGCGCAACTGGTTGCGCGGGCGCCTGCGCGGTCTGCTCTGTTCCCCGGCAACGGCGCCATTTTGAAGCTGGAGAAGGAGAAAGGTGACTCGGGGAGGCTGCGGTTGATTCGGGAGAAGGAGACTCGGAGAAGCCGCGGCTGAATGGGTGTCACGGAGTGCGAAGACGGTTTAGGGTTAGCTCGGAGAGGGGGGGATTTGGTTGGGACGGTCGCGGAGGCGCTCGGGGACTGAGGTAGTCGGACGGAAACGTGTTTAGGGCTCGGGCGGAAGAGTGAGCGAATAAGATGGATCCGCACGTATAAATCTCAAACTTCCAGTGAATTTGATTCGGGGACCTGCCCGAATCACCATTGATTCGCCCGAATCATTTACTCAGTGGCGAGCTATAGATTTTGGGTGCACGAATCAACTGACTCGGCCGAATCGATCTGGGTAGCTGCTTGACCGAATCAAGTGATTCGGGGAGCCCGTCCATGATTCGCCCGAATCTTTTACTCAGTGGCGAGCTATAGATTTTTGGGTGCACGAATCAACTGATTCGGCCACTCATGAAAACTGATTCGGGCGAACCGACTGGTGGGAGTTAGCCAACTCTGCACAAAATTTTTCACTCAAATGCACCACATTCCTCAACCACTTTAAGACATCTAATATTCACTCAAAACACCCCACACTTAAATATTTTCACACATGAATAATCAAACCAAAAGGGGTAATTTGAGTGCACTCAACCACAAAAATCCCTAAAACCTCTAACTTCATATAGGCTTGGCGCAACACAAAGTCAAAACATGATTCTACACTACAAACAAGTGGGAGCAAGAGCACAAATACTCACCAGCCTAGTTTAAAGTCTTGGCTAAGACGTAGCCGATTCCCTTCTTCATAAGAAACACACTTGAGAAGTCCTTTGCGAGGATCCCTTCTCAAATGGCATGCAATAATTAGGGAATTAGGTAGAATCATCAAGTTTGAAGTCTCCAAGCTCCAAGCTTTGCACTTCTCCATGGTAGGCTTTAATTCGATGGCCATTTACTTTGAAAGTTTCACCTTCTTTGTTTAATAATTCGAAGTGGCCATCTCCATATACTTTTTCAACTTTGAAAGGCCCCGACCATCTTGAATTCAATTTTCCCGGGAATAATCTAAGTCTAGAGTTGAAAAGCAATACGCTATCCCCCTTTGAGAAAGTCCTCCTCCGAATTTTCTTGTCATGCCACAATTTGGATCTCTCCTTGTAAATTCTTGAACTCTCATAAGAGTCGAGTCTAATCTCATCTAGTTCATGGAGTTGGAGGACTCTCTTTTCCATCGCCGTCTTTAAGTCAAAATTTAACTTCTTGATTGCCCACATGGCCTTGTACTCCATTTCGACGGGGAGATGGCATGGCTTCCCATAGACTAAGCGGTATGGTGACATGCCAATCGGGGTCTTGAAAGCGGTGCGATATGCCCATAAAGCTTCTTCTAGCTTTGAAGACCAATCCTTCCTTGAGTTCCCCACCGTTTTTTCGAGAATAGCTTTTATCTCCCTATTAGAAACTTCAACTTGTCCACTAGTTTGAGGGTGATAAGGCGTCGCAATTTTGTGATAAACTCCATATTTTCGAAGCATCGCTTCGAATTGTCTTTCTTTGAAATGAGTACCATTATCACTAATCACGGTCCGAGGGGCTCCAAATCTTGGAAAGATGACCTTCTTGAATAACTTAATCACAACTTTGGCATCGCAAGAAGGTGAGGCAATGGCTTCCACCCATTTTGAGACATAGTCGACGGCGACTAAAATATACTTATTCCCATAAGAAGATGGGAATGGTCCCATGTAATCGATCCCCCATACGTCGAATATCTCCACCTCTAGAATACCCTTTTGAGGCATTTCATCTCTTTTAGAAATATTTCTGGTTCTTTGACACGCATCGCAAGACTTCACGAACTCATATGCATCTTTGAACAAATTCGGCCAATAAAATCCGCTTTGAAGAATCTTTGCGGCCGTTTTAGAACTTGAGCCGTGCCCGCCATAAGGAGAAGAGTGACATCCTTCAAGAATACCTTGTTGGTCGCATTCCGCGACACATGATCTATAGAGTCCATCCGCGCAAAGCTTATATAGATAAGGCTCATCCCAATAGTATCGGTTGATATCATGAAGGAATTTCTTCCTTTGATTGTAATTTGCTCCCTCCGGTAGAATTCCACAAGCTAGGAAATTCACGAAGTCCGCATACCATGGAGCTTGCGCGGTCTCGATGCTCATCAAGTATTCCCCAATGAATGTGTCATTTACGGGAATCGTTATTGAATCTTCTTCTTTGGTTAGTTCGAGTCTTGACAAGTGATCCGCCACTACATTCTCTACTCCTTTCTTGTCCTTAATCTCTATATCAAATTCTTGCAATAGGAGTACCCAACGGATAAGTCTAGGCTTTGCTTCCTTCTTTGAAACCAAATACTTGATGGCGGCATGATGCGTGTAGACTATGGTTTTAGAACCAATCAAGTATTGCCTAAATTTTTCAAAGGCATAGACAATAGCTAGCATCTCTTTCTCCGTTGTTGAGTAGTTTGCTTGGGTAGTGTCAAGGGCCTTACTAATGTAATAGACTACGTGGAGGCACTTATCGATTCGTTGACCCAAGACGGCTCCAATGGCGCTATCACTTGCATCGCACATCATTTTGAATGGTAAATCCCAATTCGGTGCTTGAATAATAGGTGCGGTCACCAAAGCTTGCTTCAACACTTCAAATGCCTCAAGACAAGGCTCATCAAAAATAAATTCCACCTCATTGCGTAGAAGATTTGTGAGGGGCTTTGCTATCTTTGAAAAATCCTTAATAAATCTTCGATAAAAGCCCGCATGCCCGAGAAAACTTCTAATCCCTTTAATATCCCTTGGAGGTGGCAACTTTTCAATCACATCGATTTTAGCTCTATCGACTTCGATCCCTCTCTTTGAAACACGATGTCCCGAAACTATGCCTTCTTTCACCATGAAATGGCATTTCTCCCAATTGAGGACTAAGTCCATCTCAATGCACCTAGCCAAAACACGTGAAAGATTTGTAAGACAATCATCAAAGGAATATCCATGCACCGAAAAATCATCCATAAAAACTTCCATGGAATTTTCAAGAAATTCGGAAAATATGGACATCATGCATCTTTGAAAAGTACCCGGCGCATTACAAAGACCAAAAGGCATTCTCCTATATGCAAAAGTGCCATAGGGGCAAGTAAAAGTTGTCTTTTCTTGGTCATCGGGGTGGATGGGAATTTGGAAAAAACCACTAAAACCATCTAGAAAGCAAAAATATTCATGTCCCGCTAATCTTTCTAGCATTTGATCAATAAAAGGAATTGGGAAATGATCTTTCTTGGTGGCTTTGTTTAATTTCCTATAGTCTATGCACATCCTCCACCCCGTGACCGTGCGCGTAGGGATCAATTCATTTCTATCATTCTCCACAACGGTGAGCCCGCCTTTCTTAGGCACCACATGAATTGGGCTCACCCATTCGGAGTCGGGGATCGAGTAAATTATTCCCGCATCTCTCAACTTTGTCACTTCTTTCAACACAACCTCACCAAGCTTAGGATTTAATCGCCTAAGAAATTCGCGACTAGGTTTCACATTCTCCTCAAGTCTTATCCTATGCATGCAAACCTTGGGGCTAATCCCTTTCAAATCATCAATGGAATTCCCAATAGCACCCTTATACAATTGCAAAACATGCATAAGCTTGGAGGTCTCACATTCATCAAGAGATGCTTCGATAATTACGGGTAGTGAATTGTTTGGTCCGAGGAATTCATACCTTAGATTCGGTGGAAGGGGTTTCAACCCCTCACCGAATTCCTTACCTTTTCTTGGCTCTTCTTCAATGGTGTCCTCATCGAGAGTGTCACCGTCCTCAAGATTCATCAATGAGGCGAAAGATGGACTACCACTATCTTTTGTGAGCAACTCGTACTCAAAATTTGTCAATTCATCATGAGCATCAAAAACATCACAAGCATCATTTATCTCAAGCAAATGACAATCCATAGAACTACTAGGAGCATTTAAAACTTTTTTCAAGTAAAATTTAATTTTGTCGGTTCCCAAGTTTAGTTCTATAACTCCCTCACCACAATTAATGACGGCTTTTACCGTATTCAAGAAAGGCCTTCCTAGTATGATAGGAATTTCACGATCCTCATCCATCTCAAGCACATAAAAGTCAACGGGAACATAAAATTTCCCTACTCTAATTGGAACATCCTCTAAAATACCCTTAGGTAACCTAGATGATCTATCCGCCAATCTAAGATTTATGGATGTAGGAGTGAGTTCACCCATGTCAAGTTTTTGAAACAAGGAAAATGGCATCAAAGAAATACTAGCTCCCAAGTCACACAATGCACTATCAATGCAAAAATCACCAATAGCAATAGGAATAGAGAATGAACCATGATCATGTAGCTTCCTAGGCATGTTATGTTGAATAATAGCGCTACAATTAGCATCCAAAGCTACGTGATCAATTTCATGCATTTCTCTCCTATGCGAAATAATATCCTTAAGAAATTTTGCATAAGTAGGCATTTGAGTTAGTACCTCCGTGAAGGGGAGAGTCACTTGGAGTTTGCTCAAAATATCCGCAAAGCGCTTGAAATGTGTGTCCTCCTTCTTCTTCTTCAATCTTTGTGGAAATGGAATGGGAGGCACATATGGAGCGGGCTCTTGAGCTTTTTCTTTTGTTCTCTTCTCAACCTTCTCTTGAGATGAAGGCCCTTCTTTCTCAACCTCAACGGTTGTGTTGGCAATTTTGGTCTTCGCTTGGGGCTCTTCTAAGACTCTTCCGCTCTTTAAGGTGATGGCATTTATGGTTTCGGAAGAGTTCACATCCGGTTGAGAAGGCAATTTCCCTTGATATTTTGAGGAAGAACTCGCTTGTTGAGCAATTTGTGTCTCAAGCATCTTGTTGTGTGCTTGCAATTGGTCAAGTCTTTGAAGGATGAGTTGGTTATCCTTTTGTTGTTGAGCTTGAGTTGCGGCCAATTGAGCAACAATAGATAATAGGGATGGTTCCTCTTGGCTAGGCCTCTCGTCGTTTCTTTGGTAAGGAGCTTGTAATTGTTTCCTTGGCGGAAATCCCGGAGGTTTAGGCCTTGGCTCATTGTTGATGGGCGCTCTCCTCGGAAAGTTTTGGTCTTCATGGAACCTTACATGTTGGGGAGGGTTCCTTGGTTGGTAGGGAGGATTTCTCGGTTGATACCCACTTGATTGAGGTGGCACATAAGCTCTCTCTTGGTTCCTCACAAGATAATTAACATCTTCAAATTCATCCGCATGTTTGGCGGTGCAAGAGTCTTCGTCTGCGACGGGTTAGCGCAAATGCTACAAGCTTGCGGATGTTCTCTTCTCTTGTTCAAGTTCATGTTCCCAAGAGATTGTGCCAATGAATTTACCGTCTTTGCAAGGGAGTTGAAATCTTCCTTTGTCACGGCTTTAGAGGTTTCCTCCTTGCTCTTTTTCTTCAAGTGGTTCCTTTCACCACCCCATTGATGCGAATTTCGTGCAATCTTTTCGATGATCTTGAAACCATCGGTAGCCGTTAAGTCCATCATCGCTCCATTACTTGCATGGTCCATATGGTTCCTTGCATCTTGGTCCATTCCATCGTAGAAGCTTTGCAATAATTGCCACTTGTTGAATCCATGATGAGGGCAATCTCTTTGAAGCTCTTTGAAGCGCTCAAAAGCCTCATAGAAGGTTTCGTCGTCCCGTTGAGTAAATTGGTTGATTCTATCCCGAATCTTTTTTGTCTTGGCGGGAGGGAAATATTGGATTAAAAAGGCTTGTGCTAGTCCCTCCCAAGTATTGAATGTATCCGGTTCATGACTCATCAACCAATCTTTAGATTTCCCGGAAAGTGAGAACGGAAAAACCTTCATATATACCCACTCTTGTTGGATGCCCGGCATCTTGTATGTGCGGCATAGCTCCGTAAATTGGGCCAAATGGGCATTTGGGTTCCCATATCCGTCAAATTGATTTGCGGCCACCATATGGAGGAGGGCGGATTTGATTTCAAACTCTTGGTCTTCTCCCCCCGGTAGACAAATTGGGGAACCATAATGTCCAATGGTTGGGGGGATGTATGCCCCAACCGGTCTTTCTTCTTCCTCTTGCGGAAGAGGAGCATTTCCTTGCCTTCTAGGATTTTGTGGATCCATATTTCCCGGTTGTTCGGCTCGTGTAGGCGAAGGAGTATCCAATTGAGGAGTGTGAAGCTCGTGTGAAGCGGAGGGATGAGAAGTTTGGCTTGTAGTTGAGGTAGAAGCTTGTTCTTGTACTCTCTTGCTCTTTGCTCTAGTTTGCATTCAAACACCTATAAAGCAATCAAAGAGAGTAGACAAACAAGAATAGCACGTACGCAAGCAATTACGACAACTAAATAAAAGAAAAATAGAAAGTGAAGTAAACTAACTAAAAGTAAAACTAATTAGCAATCTAGTCCAATGGCTATTTCCCCGGCAACGGCGCCATTTTGGCGTTGGCGTTTTAGGCAAGCAAAATGAAGTGCTATTCTAGTCACGCAAATATCAAACAATATTTATAACCAAGTGACCTCGGATCGAACCCAAGGGAAAAGCTTAGACTAATTGACAACTAATCAATGCTACTAATGTAAGTCTACGGTTTTTGGGGGGGAATATGTCCTCCTATAGAGGTATCTCTAGCAAGCACTAAAGATAAATGATATTCTTGAGTTCTACTTAATGAATAAAAAGGGGTGACTAGGGATTCAACTTCTCTCCTAGGATATGAGGAAAATGAAATAACTCACTAATACATGCATGAACTACATTTGGTTGATAAAAGCAAGGCTAATGCATCATCCACTCTAGGTTCAACTCTCGCTCCTTCCCTAGAATGGAGAGGATACATAAATGACAAGGTTCTCAAACTCTCATTCTATTGAACCGTGTAGAATATGAGTCCCATAACCGCACCCTCTCGGTCTATTGGCCGGTTACTCAAATCCGCTCAAAACTTAGCCTAATGTCAAGAATGCATGTCGCTCTCACGCACAAACACTCCATCTATGATCATACGATAGCTATGAAACATCCTAAGTTCAACTCTCGCTCCTTCCTTAGGGGTTCTAACCAAGCATACTCACTTAAGCATTTCATCAAACACTTGGTGTGCATACAATGAATACATAGCTAGGGCACAATAAGATCAAACCAAACTTCATTCAATGCAACAACAATAGTGTTCTACATCATATCCAATCCTAGGGGATCCATTTAATCCCCAACCACAAAAGTAACTACTCACTCATAATGAGTGTGTACAAAAACATGACAACTAAAGGAAGCATAAATGTAAATACAAAGTTAGGGTTTAGAAGAGGATGATGTGGAATCTTCAATCCAAGCTTCAATCTTCCATCAAGCTTGATCTTCCTTGAGTTTTGTCGTCTAGGGTTGCAAAAAGTGGAAACTTGTCGTCTAGGGTTGAGAGAAAAAGCAAGCTCTTTTTCTTCACTTCTATCTCCTTCTATTTATACTCTTTGAAGTTTCCCACAAAATGACCGAAGTGACCGAATCACTTGATTCGGTCACTGTCCATGTGATTCGCTCGAACCTTTTGTTCAGTGCAGTTTTGAGTTTGGGCGAATCAATTATCCTGGCCGAATCACTTTTGATTCGGTCAAATGTCTTTGTTTTGATACGGTCAAACGCCTTGTGGAGCTAAACTGATTCGGGCACCTCTGGGCGAATCACCTCTGATTCGGCCGAATCAGCTGTTCAGTAGCTTCTTGACTGGGCGAATCAATTTTCTTAGCCGAATCACCACTGATTCGGTCACACCCATTATGTGATTCGGTCAAACCTTCAGGACTTCCCCGGATCAGGTCAATTCGTGCAGCTGAGGGTGATTCGGTCAAGCTGGTGGGCGAATCACTAGTGATTCGGCCGAATCACTTTTGCAGTTTGCTCAGCTTTGCTTCTTTTGATCTCCATCGACCGGAATTCGTCTAGATTTTCTTCGGGCCACTTCGTATTGCGAGATACATAATTTTAACCTGAAATACACGAAGAAATCATCAAATGGCTTTATAGAATTGCGGAACAAACAAGAAGTAAGGGAAAAATGTGGACAAATATAAGGTTATTTGCCCGCTCATCAGCTGGCGCTTCTGGTTGCGCATCTTGCTCTGATTGCGCATTCTGATCTGCTAGATCCGGGACTTGCGCAACTGGTTGCGCGGGCGCCTGGGCGGTCTGCTCTGTTCCTACTGTGCGCCCAGTCCTCAGTGTCACTGCATTGACTCCTCCTTTAGGGTTCTGAATCACTTGCGAAGGCAGGTTGCCATCGCTCTTTTTAGCTCATATACTGTGGTTGTGATCTGTGATAACTGCTTTTCGATGGACTCGAACCTTTTGTCATACTTCTCGTCATTTTTGCTCACTGTGTCTGCTAGCTGCCCCACGATATCTTCTAAAGATCGCCTCGGTTGCTGGTTGTTATGCGCTGGTGCGTCATTGCGGCGATGCGGTGGATTGTAGGGCGCAGCTGGTTGCGTCTGCTGTGGCGCGCGCTGATCAGTGGACTGCCTCTGGAAATTGTTCTCTTCCCTCCATCTGAATCCATTTGCGGCAAGCCCAAAGCGCGGCTGGTTCTGCCTCTGCGGCCCTCTGTTGTCCCATCCTCCAAGAGCGTTGACATCTCCAGATTCTTCAAAAAGTGTTGGGCATTCATCTGTCTTGTGCTCGGTGGACCTGCAGAATTCACATACCTTTGGCGCAACTGGTTGTGCGCTCTGCGCACTCATTAATTTCTGCAGCATGGCCTTCATTTCCTTGATCTCAGCGCTTGCTTCCACCTGATGCACAGAACGAGCACGACTATTTTCAAGTGTTAGTTGATGTCTTACCTGCCCAGCAGAGTCTTCTATTAGCTGCCACGCATCCTCTGGGTACATGTTGCAAATGTCCCCGCCTGCGCATGCATTCAGTAGTCGCAGCTCCATGGGCAACAGTCCATTTAGAAAGTTCTCTATCAGCACATTCTGGGGCAGGCCGTGATTGTAACAGTTGGCCTCCAGCTCCCTGAAACGCTCGTAATATTCTGACAGAGACTCCCCTGCGCTCTGCCTTGGCGCGGCCAGTTCCCTTCTGAGCAGCGCAATCTTTGCTGCTGGATAGAATTTATCTAGGAATTTCTTCTGCAGCTGCTCCCATGTGTGAATGGATCCTGCGGGTTAGTTCATCAACCAATGTCTGGCTGTATCACACAATGAAAATGGGAATGCCTTCATTTTCAGCGCCTCATCACTCTCCCCTTCGGTCTTCATGTTCTCGCAAATGCTAGGAACTCTCGCACATGCTTGACTGGATTTTCGTTGTTCATCCCGTGGAACTTGGGCATGTGATGGATGAGCGAGCTCCTTAGCTCAAAATGACCGCCTGGTGGAAGCACCATGGCTGGTTAACAGTGATAGGGGCTGACATCTCGCGCACTGTTCTACGTCGCGCGGCTTGTTGCACGGGTGGCGCATGATACACTTCAGCGGCCCTCCTTGCTTCAACCTCGCGCTGCACTTCCTCTCTGAACAGGGCTGCGCGGTTATGTGCTCTTGCTTCCTCTGGGGTTCTGTCCCCCAAGTTGTCTCCTACGACATTGTTATCCTCCATAACCTGTTCTGAATCTCAAAGAAAATGAAATTAAAAGATAACTAATGTTGTTGCGTCTGTCAGTGCGCAACTAGAATCTGCGCAGCGCAACTGTTTCAAGGTTACGCAGGCTAATGGTGATTGCGCGCTGTCAGAAACAACAACGAAAACAAAACAAACTTAAACAACTAGTTACTAAAAAGGAAAAAACGTAAACTAACTAGAACTTAGCTGTGTTGCTCCCCGGCAACGGTGCCAAAATTTGATCACGCGTCGTCGTGCGCGTCAAATATAATTCCTTCCTCTTCCACTAGTACAGCGGTTAAGTAAGGGTCGATCTCCACAGTCGCGCTGCAGTTCTAGCCAGTGACCTACACTTACGAAGATTGGGGGGGTGTGTGAGTGATTGAAATGCGCGATGCGCAAGTGAACAGTAACTAGTGTAACGCAGGAAATTTGCACTAGACGTGCGCAAGCAGTAGAGATCAAATACTATGATTATGAGAAGCATTGGTCAGACAATCGTCTATGAGTGCATTTCTTATCATCGACTCTAAACGTCTATAGTTTTCGGTTTACTTGGGTTAGTGTCCGGTCAAGGCTTTCTAACACGTGCGCATGTTCCGTTCAAAGTTCATGTGCTATTAATCCTTAGAACATAGACTAAAACAGCTGCGAATCCGTTCAAGGTAGTAACTGATCACCCTAGCTCGTTACTCCTAGTTGTCACCGTAAAGCTATCAACTAGTTTAACACATGACAAGCAAGCAACACAAGTAAGATTGCAGTTCAAGGCTTCCCCTACTCATGCAACTGGCTGTCTCCGTATGCACAGGATTAATACAAGTAAGTAAACTATGCATTAAGCTCAAGTCTCAAAGAAAATACATCATAGATTCATGCCCGACCAGCACTAAGAGTTTAGCTAGACATGCTAGTGATAAACATCATAGAATAGTAAATAATGACTAATGTGTCTGAGAAAACAGTAGCAAACAGTGCATGCAGCTTGTCTTCTCGGCTGGCGCAGTCGGCTGGCGCAAAATCCTCTCAACAAGTCCGTGTGTTTTCCAGTTCTGCTGCGCAGTGCCTCTTGGTGATCTCTGGTGCGTCTCTCGTGGGGTGTTGCCTCTCTGTGTGTGTCCCCCTCTCTGTGTGTGTCCAGCCTCTCTTTTTCCTCTCTCCCTGTTTATATACTGCTCGGGAAGCTCACTTTTGGCAACTCCCAAATCTGGTCACGTCAAGATTAGTCAGTACTGGACTTTTGCGCTTGGCGCACGGCATCGGCTAGCGCGTGGGCTAGCGCACCTCTGCTGACTCTCGCCAACTTCTCTCCTGTTTGTGCTGCTAGCTCCGCAGGCGGATCTTTCACTCCTAGAACGCTGCCTGTTAGCGCGTATCCGACTCACAGACTCGTTTTGCCCTGTAATACAAAAACACTAGAAACGAGTACTCTTGCTCATAAAATATTGCAAACAAGCATAGGGTTATGATCTAAATAATGTGTACAAATAGCCTCTATCAATATGTCATAGCTAGCTATTTAAATCTGTGAATTCAGGTGTTGCGCTAACCTTTTTCTTGAGTTTCAGATTTACCGCAACTGACTAGGGCATCATTCACGGACCTTGGCGGATGCACATTTGGCTACCTTCACACGAGCAAAGTTCCTTCGAAACTTTCTCTTTAATTCTTTTACTTTATGTTGCTTAGGAATTAAGCAAATTTTTAAGTGTGGGGTGTTTTGCGTTTGCGATTTTATTTTCTTCACAACATGATTCCATGCCACATATTTACTTTGCGCGCATTATACTCGTTACCAGTGGGATTTGTGAGTATCCCTATTCTGAAAGCTCTCACGAGACTATAACTCGTCCACTAGGGTAGCCTAGAGGTTTAAAGGCTTGATGCATACTCTAAATGCATCCGTGATTCCTACGACAGCGAGTTAGGAGTAGATTAGTTTTCTTTGTTTAGTTATATTTAGGTTATATTACATGAGTAGGAGTTGATGTATTTTATGTGCGTAAGGTTTGCTACGTGTTTCGATACTTTCATATATGATCTATCATCTTGCTCTCCGTTTGACTTGTGCATACACTTGTTCGGGACGAACAAGATTTAAGTGTGGGGTGTTTTGATGTACGGACAAATAACCTTATATTTGTCCGTATTTTCCCTTTACTTCTTGTTTGTTCCGTTATTTTATAAAGTCGTTTGATATTTTCTTTGTCCATTTCAGGTTGAAGAGATGTATTACATGATATGAAGTGGTCTGAAGAAGTTTCAGTAAATTCCCGTTAATCGAGGGCGGAAGCGAGTGAAAATCAGCAATTGCGAAAGTGATTCGCCCAGGAAGAATTTGATGCGCCTAGGTGGGTGTACGAATCACATTTGATTCGACCAATTTGGTCGACTCAACCTCTCAACTGCCCGGATCAACCTGACTCGACGAAAGTTTTGACTAGTGTTGACCGAATCGAAAGAAGGCTTGAGCGGATCAAAAGTGATTCTCCCAAGAAGAAGTGGACTGCCCGGATCAACTTGACCAAGGCTTGACCGGATCAAATGAAGGCTTGACCGATCAAAAGTGATCCGCCCAAGATGAAGTGATTCTCCGAAACACACTGAGACTTTGATTCGACCACTCTGCACGAATCAACTCATTAAGGCTACCCCGAATCAAAAGTGATTCGGGCACTGCAGATCAATCGGTAAATTTTGAAGAGTATAAATAGAAAGAGAATGGAAAAATTAGAAGATGCTCCCCAGAAAACAGAAACCGTAGATGATTTCTCTTGGAGGACTTAAGGAATTGTTGAGGATTCGGAGAAGACATCAATAATTGGAGATTCTACATCATCCCTCTACTCAATCTTTACTACTTTGTATTCAATTGGTGAACAATTTCCTTTAAAAATTATGTCTTGTTTCGAGCTCACCATGAGTGAGTAGTCCCATAGTAATTGGGATCCTTATGGATCCCTTAGGTTAGATAGTAACGCAAGACATGCAATTTATCATTATGAATGAGGTTTTTGATTGAAAATTCTCATGCTTTATCTTCATGTTAATTTTATGCTCACCAAGTGTTTGACAAAATGCATGAATGAGTATGAATTAATAAAACACCTAAGGATGAAGTGAGAATTGAACTTTGGATGTTTAGAGGATCGAACGTGTTTATTTTAGATAGCGTTTGTGCGCGAGAGTGACAATATAGAACGAACTTGAGTTAACTATCAATAGACCGAGAGGTTGAGATTAGGAGACATTTGTTCTACACAGCTCAGTAGAGCGAGAGTTTGAGAATTGTGTCCCTTAGGTATCATTCCCATTTTAGACCCGAGGTCACTTGAATTATAAATATTGTTTGCGTACCGTGATTGGACTAGTATTTTTATTACCACTATTTCGACTAAGTCAAGGCTACAGCAAACTGTGGGAGCAGCGTAGAGTATCCGACTACTCAGCAAGGAGTGCTTGGAGAAGTCGTCGACAGAAGCGTCAGCAACTTGGCGAAAGAAATGGCTACAAAATAACCTGGGTATACTTTGTAATAGGATAGGCTGAGAGTTGTAGATTTGCTAGCTATATGTTGAAAGTAGTTTACCCTGTGTAGCTATTCTGTGTTGACAGATTGAGTGGAGACCTCGACTAGGTTAGGAGTAGTGGTCAGACTAGCGGTGGCTGAGTGAGTTGTTGGAAACCATTGTACTCTAACTAAGATAGTGAAGTCTTCAGGACCGAGAGTAGTCCTCCCCAGACGTAGGCTGTTGCCGAACTGGGTGAACAAACTTGTTTGTGTTCTACAGATTTGGCAAAAGGAAAGCGTCAGCAACTTAGCGGAAGAAGTTGCTGAAGTAAACTGTGGGTTGTCGTCTACAGTAAAGCAGTGCCAATTTCAATTGGTATAGGAGCCAGTCGCTCAACACACAGAGTGAGGTCTGAGAAGGCATTGCTATCTATCATGGGCGACAGGATGAGAAGACAAAGCTCTAGTATATCACTATTATCCGAGAAGGGAAGTCAAGACAATGATTATGACAGCAGTTGACGTTGGCGTTTTAGGCAAGAAAAATGAAGTGTTATTCTAGTCACGCAAATATCAAACAATATTTATAACCGAGTGACCTCGGGTCGAACCCAAGAGAAAAGCTTAGACTAATTGACAGCTAATTAATGATACTATTGTAAGTCTACGGTTTTGGGGGGGGGGGGGGGAGGGGTGGGGGTTTATCCTCTTATAGAGGTATCTCTAGCAAGCACTAAAGATAAATGATATTTTTTGGGTTTTGCTTAATGAATAAAAGGGTGACTAGGGATTCAACTTCTCCCCTAAGATATGAGGAAAATGAAATAACTCACTAATACATGCATGAACTACATTTGGTTGATGAAAGCAAGGCTAATGCATCGTCCACTCTAGGTTCAACTCTCGCTCCTTCCCTAGAGTGGAGAGGATACACAAAGGACATGGTTCTCAAACTCTCGCTCTATTGAACCGTGTAGAACTTGAGTCCCATAACCGCACCCTCTCGGTCTATTGGCCGGTTACTCAAATCCGGTTAAAACTTAGCCTAATGTCAAGAGTGCATGTTGCTCTCACGCACAAACACTCCATCTATGATCATACAATAGCTATGAAACATCCTAAGTTCAACTCTCGTTCCTTCCTTAGGGGTTTTACCCAAGCATACTCACTTACGCATTTCGTCAAACACTTGGTGTGCATACAATGAATACATAGCTAGGGCACAAGTAATCAAACCAAACTTCATTTAATACAATAACATAGTGTTCTACATCATATCCAATCCTAGGGGATCCATTTAATCTCCAACCACAAGTACAACTACTCACTCATAATGAGTGTGCACAAAAACATGAAAACTAAATGAGACATGAATGTAAATACAAAGGGTGTAAAGGGTTTAAGAGAAGTTGATGTAGAATCTTCGACTCAAGCTTGATTCTTCACCCAAGCTTGGTCTTCTCCGAGCTCCAGTCGCCTAGGGTTGAGAAAATGTGGAAGCTCTCTTCTTAACTTGCATCTCGTTCTATTTATACCTTTTCCAAGATTTACACTCACTGCCCGAATCAAGTGATTCGGACAAGGCTTAGTAAGTTGATTCGGACAGGGTGTCCGAATCACTTCTGCTGCGTTAGCAACTCGCTTGTTTGTCACTTTAATCCTTTGATTTACGTCTTGACGTAAACTAGGAAGTTGTAGATCTTTTAATTACCTTTCCAACAAGCTATAGAACGCCCCAATCGGATACGAATCGCGCGCTCGGCAAGCCTTCAAAGATAAATAGGTCAGTCTGCCCAGATTTGATCTACAGGCGAATTCTCCCCGAATCAACTTTGATTCTGGCAAGCCTTGAGTTGATTCGTGCGAATCAGCTGTTCAGTGCTGTAATGAAGTATCATGCTTGCCCGAATCACTTTTCTTTGGCCGAATCAAAAGTGATTCGGCCTATCCTGAATTCCTCTTTAGGAGAATCAACTTTGTAGCGCTGGAATTCTCGCCTGTTTTGACCCCTTAAACCTTCGAATTATGTCTTGATGTAAACTATGAAGTTGTAGCCCTTTGCGTTAGCTTTCCAACAAGACATGACATGCCTTAATCGGATAAGAAACGTGTGCTCGGCGAGCCTTCCAAGCTGAATAGGGCAATCATGGACGAATCAAACTAGCCTTTTGCTTGATTTTGCTCTCTTTTGCTCTCGATCGACTAGAATTCATCCAGATTTTCTTCACACCACTTCATATCATGTAATATACATTTTTAACCTGAAATGGGCAAAGAAAACATCAAGTGACTTTATAAAATAGGGAAACAAACAAGAAGTAAGGGGAAAATATGGACAAATATAAGGTTATTTGTCCGCTCATCAAAACACCCCACACTTAAGTCTTGTTCTTCCCGAACAAATATGTGCATAAGTCAAGCGGAGAGTAAGATGCTAGATCATATATGGAAATATCAAAGCACGTAGCAAATCTTACGCACATGAAACACATCAACCTCCTACTCATGTAACCTAACTAAAGAAAACTTAAACAAAGAAAATTAATCTACTCCTAACTCACTGTCGTAGGAATCACGAATGCATTTAGCGTATGCATCAAGCCTTTAAACCTCTAGGTTACCCTAGCGGACGAGTTGAAGTCTCGTGAGAGTTTTCAGAAAAGGAATACTCACAAATCCCATTTGCAATCATCAATGGGAGTTCAAAATCCAAATATAGCTAGCTAAGCAAGTAGTTCACTATCACCTCAAATTGTAATAGAGTTGTGCAAATTATTCACTTCACGCAAACTCTAAGGATCATTCACTTCAATGTGATAATAAATACTCATAGAATCGGTGTCGAACTAGTATTCGTCAAATTCAAATTTCCGCTCAATTTCCTATGCAAGAAGTATGAAGAAAAGCGTCGCTTGCACAAAACTTTTGTCGAATCAATCACATATGCTTGCTAAGGGCAAGTCCATAAGCTCAAGACAATAAACTCGTTCTCAAGATTAGACTATACGTGATAAACCGTAAGAGAAGAGGAGTTTTGACAATGAACAATTTAGAATTTCCTCGTACAAATCTGGATGCTTAAGTAATAAATTACGAGGGTCATACCTTAGACGCTTCCTAAAAACCGAATGCAAAAGCCTTGCTCACACAAATGCGAAAGAACTTGCTGAAAAGGCACAAAGTCAAGAATTAAGTATGTTTAGGTATTTTTTTGCGTTTATACAAATGCTTTCGAAGGGGAAATTACCTTCCTAACCTTCAGCAATTGTAAAATCTTGAAAATATGATAATTCTTTTTTTTTCTTGCGCCTCTTTTTTTCTTTTCCTTTTTTTTTCTTTCACAATCACTTCGAAACACCCCGCACTTAATACTTGACAATGTGCCCAAATGTTATATGATGGAGCATGGAGTGTGAGCTAAGCAAATGCAAAGGCTAAATAGGGACGCTAAAATCACATAAAAGCAAATAAGAGCAAGTACAAGGTTTTTGTATGAAAACATTTTTTTTATTTTTGTGCTCGCTAAACTTAACTTCATTTTTCATGCATGGAAAGAGCTTAAAAATAAATCGAACTAAGCTAGTCGAACACCGAATCATGTAAATAAAATCATCACAAAGAGCATCAATCGACTTAAAGCTGCGATTCAAGAATTTAAGGCACAACTCAATCCAAAAAATTTTTGATACTACTTAATTGCTTAGCAAACATTACTTCGTGTGATCAATACTTAAAGCTTGGATGACAGCAATTATGCGAGTATAATGTGCTCAAAGTAAGTGTGTAGCATAGAATCAAGTTGTAGAAAATAAAAGAGCAAGCGCAAACAAACACCCCACACTTAAAAATTTGCTTAGTCCCTGATAGAGCCTATTTATACGCGCTATTTAGATCCTAACACTATGCTTGTTTGCATCCTTTTGTGTACAAGATTACTGGTTTCCGGTGTTTTTGTATTCCAGGACGAAACGAGGGCCTAAGTCGGATACGCGCTAACAGGCAGCGTTTAAAGAGCGCAACACACAGCCTGCGGAGCTAGCAGCGCAAATAGATAGGAAGTGGCAGAGTCAACTACGATGCGCAGACCGATTGCGCTAACCAATGTGTGCAGTGCGCCATGCGCAAGATAGTGGTGTTTCCAAATCTTGACACCATCGGATTTGGAAGCTGCCAAGATTGGGCCTCATGAGCAGTATATAAAGAAAGGAAGGCTAGGGTTTGGGAGGAATATAGAGGAACACAGACACACCACAGCACACGAGAAAGAGGCAGAACTGAAAAACACACGAGCTACTGAGAGGACCTGCGCTAGCCGACTGCGCCAGCCGAGACACTGCAACCTGCACGCACCTGCTTGTTACTGTTTTCTTGGATACTTTAGCTATTATTTACTGTTTCTATGATGTTTACTACTAGCATGTCTAGCTAAACGCTTTGTATCGGCTGGGCATGATTCTATGAGTATTTCCTTTGAGACTTGTGCTTAATGCATAGTTTGTTTGCTTGTATGAATTCTATGCACACTGTTGACAGCTAGTTGCATGCGTAGGGGAAGCCTTGAACCGCAATCTTACTCTTGCTACTTGTTTGTTATATGTTAAACTAGTTGGTAGCTTGATGGTGACAACTAGGAGTAACGCGCTAAAATAATCAGTTGCTACTGTGACAGGATTCGTAGCTGCTTAGACTAGTTTTAAGAATTAATAGCTCATGAACTTTGATCGGAACATGCGCACATGTTAGGAAGCCTTGATCGGACACTAACTTCAGTAAATCAAACTAAAGACGTTTAGAGTCGATGATAAGGAATACATTCATAGAGGATTGTCTGCGCCGATACTTTTCATAGTCATAGTACTTAATCTCTACTGCCTGCGCACGTCTAGTGCACATCCTGCGTTAACTATTGTTTACTCGCGTACTTGCGCAACCCAATCACTCACACCCCAATTTTCGTAAGTGTAGGTAACTAGTTAGAGCGAATCTGCTTGCTCCTTGTGGGATCAACCCTGACTTAGCCGCTGTACTAAGTGGAGAAGGAAGGATTAATTTGACGCGCACAACGACGCGTGCAATCAAATTTTGGCGCCGTTGCCGGGGAGCAACACAGATAAGCTTTAACCAGCTTAAGTTTTCTTTTGCAATAGTTAGCTATTTCTGTTTGCTTTATTCTCGTTGTTGTTTCTGACACCGCAATCAACATCAGCCTGTGCAACCTTGAAACAGTTGCGCTGCGCAGATTCTAGTTGCGCACTGACAGACGCAACAGCTTAGTTGTCTTTTAATTTCGTTTTCTTTGAGATTTAGAACAGGTCATGGAGGATAACAGTGTCGTTGGAGATAACTTAGGGGACAGAACCCCAGAGAATGCGAGGGCGGACAACCGCGCAATTCGGTTCAGAGAGGAAGTGCAGCGCGAGGTTGAAGCAAGGATGGCCGCTGAAGTGTATAATGCGCCACCTGCGCGACAAGCCGCGCGACGCAGAACAATGCGCGAGATGTCAGCCTCAATCACGGTTAACCAACCATGGTGCATAGTGCTTCCACCAGACGGTCATTTTGAGCTAAGGAGCTCACTCATTCAACACATGCCCAAGTTCCACGGGATGAACAACAAGAACCCAGTCAAGCATGTGCGAGAATTCCTAGTCATTTGCGAGAACGTGAAGGCTGAAGGGGAGAGCGACGAAGCGCTGAAGATGAAGACGTTCCCTTTTTCATTGTGTGACACGGCCAGGCATTGGCTGATGAACTTACCAGCAGGATCAATTCACACATGGGAGCAGCTGCAGAAGAAGTTCTTGGACAAGTTCTATCCCGCAGCCAAGATCGCGCTACTCAAGAGGGAGCTAGCCGCACCGAGGCAGGGCGCAGGAGAATCACTATCGGAGTATTATGAGCGTTTCAGGGAGTTGGAGGCCAACTGCTACAATCACGGCCTGCCCCAAAATGTGCTGATAGAGAATTTTCTGAATGGCTTGCTACCCATGGAGCTGAGATTATTGAATGCATGCGCAGGAGGCGACATTTGCAACATGTACCCAGAGGACGCGTGGCAGCTGATAGAAGACTCTGCTAGACAAGTAAGACATCAATTAACACTTCAAAATAGTCGTGCTCGTTCTGTGCATCAGGTAGAAACAAGCGCTGAGATAAAGGAAATGAAGGTCATGCTGCAGAAGTTGATGCATGCGCAGGGGGCGCAACCAGCTGCGCCAAAGGCATGCGAATTCTGCACGTCCACTGAGCACAAAACCGATGCATGTCCCACACTTTTCGAGGAATCAGGAGATGTCAATGCTCTAGGAAGATGGGATAATAGAGGGCCGCAGAGGCAGAAGCATCCGCGTTTTGGACTAGCCGCAAATGGGTTCAAATGGAAGGAGGAAAATAATTTCCAGAGGCAGTCCGCGGATCAGCGCGCACCACAGCAGACGCAACAAGCTGCGCCCTACAATCCACCGCATCGCCGCACTAACGCACCAGCACAAAACAACCAGCAGCCGAGGCGATCCTTAGAAGATATCGTGGGGCAGCTAGCAGATACAGTGCGCAAGAATGATGAGAAGTATGACAAAAGGTTCGAGTCCATTGAGAAGCAGCTGTCACAGATTGCTACCACGGTGTATGAGCTGAAAAAGAGCGATGGCAACCTGCCTTCGCAAGTGATCCAGAATCCCAAGGGAGGAGTCAACGCAGTGACACTGAGGACTGGGCGCACGGTAGGAACAGAGCAGACCGCAAAGGCACCCGCGCAACCAGTTGCGCAAGCTCCAAATCCAGCAAAGCAAGATGCGCAACCAGAAGCGCCAGCCACAAGCCAGCAGGGCGAGGTGCCAGGTATGGCGCAATCAAAAGACAAAGGCATGAATCGTACTAACATACCTGCACCTTTCCCTGTACAGGCACCAACGGCTAGGAAGGAAGCGCTTGATAAGGAGCTCTACGAGTTATTCAGTAAGGTGGAAATAAACATTCCCCTTATTGAAGCAGTTCGGCAGATCCCTAGGTACGCCAAATTCTTAAAGGAGCTGTGCACAAACAAGAGGAGGAAAGGCGAGTGCGCACAGGTAATGCTAAATGCGCAGGCCTCAGCAATCGTGCAACATAAGGTACCACCTAAATGCCGAGATCCAGGTACGTTCACCATCCCATGCACTTTAGGTAAGACCACAGTAAGCAACTGCATGATTGACTTAGGCGCATCTATAAATGTGCTTCCCTATTCCCTGTATGCGTCATTGCGCCTTGGACCACTAAAGCCTGCAGGTCTCACCATTCAGCTAGCGGATCGGTCGTGCAAGCAACCGACGGGCATGATCGAGGACGTCCTCGTCCGAGTAGGAGGGCTGGTGTTCCCAGCAGATTTCTATGTCTTAGAAATGGAGGGTGAGTCGAGCAAAGGCAGTGCGCAGATCCTACTGGGCAGACCATTTCTGATGACAGCGCGCACAAAGATAGACGTGTGGAGGGGTATGCTCTCAATGGAGGTCGATGGTGAGGAAATTCACTTTAACATATTCAAAGGGATGCAGCACCCTCATGAGGACGCCACAGTGCACGCGATGGACAACATAGATGACTTAGTTGCAGATGCGCAATGTGCGAGCGCAGCAGAAGGACCTGAGACACTGGCACAGGCAGAGTTGGAGGCGCATGAGGATGAGCTGAGCAGTGCTGAACCAGCACCCAGACAGGTACACGATAGAGTTAATGTCTGCACTGCTAATAAAATCTTGCCCTCTATTGAACAGGCACCCAAGGTCGAGCTGAAGCAACTCTCAGAGCACCAAAAATACATATTTTTGGGAAATGAAGACACCCTGCCGGTAATCATAAAGAAAGGATTAGAAGAGGAGCAGGAGGCGCGATTACAGCAGGTGCTGCGCAAGAACCAGCGCGCTATAGGATGGACGCTTGCTGACCTGCGCGGAGTGAGGCCGGACGTATGCATGCATAGGATCCTATTGGAAGATGGTGCCAAACCATCCAGGGAGCCTCAGCGCAGATTGAACCCGAATATGATGGAGGTGGTGCAGAAGGAGATCCTAAAGCTGCTTGACGCAGGAGTCATTTACCCAATCTCGGACAGCAAATGGGTAAGTCCAGTGCACGTTGTGCCGAAGAAAGGAGGAATCACAGTAGAGGAGAATGCGCAGGGCGAGCTAGTTCCCAAGCGCATGCAAACTGGATGGCGCATGTGCATCGACTACAGAAAGCTTAACGCAGTCACGGGCAAGGACCATTTCCCGCTACCTTTAATGGACTAGATGCTAGATCGATTAGCGGGCAAGCCCTACTTTTATTTCTTGGACGGGTATTCAGGGTACAATCAGATACCCATAGCTGTGGAGGATCAAGAGAAAACTACGTTTACCTGCCCATTCGGTACGTTTGCGTTTCGGCGCATGTCATTTGGGCTGTGTAACGCGCCAGGTACGTTCCAACGTCTAGTCATGAGCATCTTTTCTGATATGATTGGTATATGCATAGAAGTGTTCATGGATGATTTTACTGTGTACGGAGGTACCTTTCACGCATGCTTAACTCATCTTGATAAGGTCTTAGCGCGCTGCATTTCGAAAAACCTAGTGCTCATTCTGCTTTCACCACTGTTCATTCGCGCACCTGCGCAACCCAACCACTCACAACCCCAATTTCGTAAGTTGTAGGTTGCTAGCTAAAATGAGTCTGCTTGCTCTTTGTGAGATCGACCCTGACTTAGCCGCTATACTAAGTGGAGAAGGAAGGATTAATTTGACGCGTACAACGACGCGCGATCAAATTTTGGCGCCGTTGCCGGGGAGCAACACAGATAAGTTTTAACTGGTTCAAGTTTTCTTTTACAGTAGCTAGCTATTTCTTTTTCTTTTCGTTGGTGTTTCTGCCAGTACGCAATCAACATCCGCCTGCGCAACCTTGAAACAGTTGTGCTGCGCAGATCATAGTTGCGCACAGACAGGGGCAACAACCTAGTTTCTTTTAATTCCGTTTGCTTGAAGTCTAGAACAGGGCATGGAGGATACCAGTATCATCGGCGATAACTTAGGGGACAGAACCCCAGAGGGACCTAACAATGCAAGGGCAGATAACCGCGCAGCTCGGTTCAGAGAGGAAGTGCAGCGCGAAGTTGAAGCTAGGATGGCCGCTGAAGTATATAATGCGCAACCCGCGCAACAGATCGTGCGACGCAGAACAGTGCGCGAGATGTCGGCTCCAATCACAGTCAACCAACCGTGGTGCATAGTGCTTCCACTCGATGGGCATTTTGAACTACGGAGCTCATTCATTCATCATATGCCTAAATTCCATGGGATGAACAACGAGAACCCAGTCAAGCATGTGCGCGAATTCCTAGTTATCTGCGACAACATGAAGACCGACGGGGAGAGTGAAGAAGCGCTAAAGCTGAAGGCGTTCCTTTTTTCATTGTGTGATACAGCCAAGCATTGGCTGATGAGCTTACCAGCAAGATCTATTCGCACATGAGAGCAGCTCCAGAAGAAGTTCTTGGATAAGTTCTACCCCGCAGCAAAGATTGGAATTGGCCGCACCTAGACAGGGCATAGGAGAGTCACTATCAGAGTACTATGAGCGTTTCAGGGAGCTGGAAGCCAACTGCTACAATCATGGCCTGCCCCAACATGTGCTGATAGAGAATTTCCTGAACGGGCTACAACCGATGGAACTTAGACTGCTGAACGCATGCGCAGGTGGTGATATATGCAACATGTACCCGGAGGATGTATGGCCGATGATCGAGGACTCTGCTGGACAGGTAAGGCATCAATTGACGCTCGAGAACAGTCGTGCGCGCGCTGTGCACCAGGTGGATTCCAGCGCTGAAATTAAGGAAATGAAAGCCGTGCTGCAGAAACTGATGAGTGCACAAGGCGCGCAACCAGTTGCGCCGAAGGTATGCGAGTTATATACGTCCACTGAGCACAAAACCGACGCATGTCCCACACTTTTCGAGGAATCAGGAGATGTCAATGCTTTAGGAGGATGGGACAATAGAGGACCGCAGAGGCAGAATCAACCGCACTTTGGACTGGCCGCAAATGGATTCAGATGGAGGGAGGACAGCAATCCCCAAAGGCAGCCAGCGGAATATCGTGCACCTCAGCAGGCGCAGCAAGCATACAACCCACCGCACCGCCGCAATGACGCACCAGCACAGAATAACCAGCAACCGCGGCGCTCCTTAGAAGACATAGTGGGTCAGTTGGCAGACACCGTGCGCAAGAACGATGAAAAATATGACAAGAGGTTCGAGTCAATTGAGAAGCAGTTGTCGCAGATTGCTACCACGGTCTATGAGCTGAAAAAGAGCGATGGCAACTTCCCTTCGCAAGTGATCCAAAACCCTAAGAGAGGAGTTAACGCTGTAACGCTGAGGACTGGGCGCACAGTGGGGACAACTCCAACCGCAAAGGAGCCCGCGCGGCCAGTTGTGCAACCTCCAAAGCCAGAACATCCGGATGCGCAACCAGCCGCGCCAGCTACAAACCAACAGGGGGTGGCGCCAGGTGTGATCCAATCAGGAGAAAAGAGTACTAATGCACCTGCACCTTTTCCTGTGCAGGCACCTTTAGCAAGGAAGGAGGCGCTGGACAAGGAGTTATACAAATTATTCAGCAAGGTGGAAATAAACATTCCCCTGATTGAGGCAGTTCGGCAGATTCCCAGATATGCCAAGTTCTTGAAGGAGCTGTGCACAAACAAGAGGAGGAAAGGCGAGTGCGCACAAGTAATGCTTAACGCACATGCATCAGCAATTGTGCAACACAAGGTACCACCTAAATGCCGGGATCCAGGTACGTTCACCATACCGTGCACCTTAGGTAAGACCACGGTAAGCAACTGCATGATTGATCTTGGTGCATCTATAAATATGCTTCCTTACTCCTTGTATGTGTCATTGCACCTTGGTCCACTAAAGTCTGCAGGTCTCACCATCCAATTAGCAGATCGGTAGTGCAAACAACCAACGGGCATGATAGAGGACGTTCTTATCCGAGTAGGAGAGCTGGTGTTCCCAGCAGATTTCTACGTCTTGGAAATGGAGGGTGAGCCGAGAAAGGGAAGCGCGCAAATCCTACTGGGCAGACCATTTCTGATGACAGCGCGCACAAAGATAGACGTATGGAAAGGCACGCTCTCAATGGAGGTAGATGGCGAGGAGATTCACTTTAACATTTTTAAGGGGATGCAGCACCCTCATGAGAAAACCACAGTGCACGCATTAGACGGTATGGACGACTTGGTTGCGCATGCGCAGTGTGCGAGCGCAACAGGGGAGCTTGCACCATTGACACAGACAGAGTTGGAGGAACAAGATGATAAGCTGAGCGGCATAGAATCAGTGTCCAGACACGAGGTACCTCTCACACTAGTTTATGTGATATGATCAGTAATCTTGCTTTCTATCCAGCGTTGAACCAAAGAACATCAAAGAAGCCTTGTCAAATGAATTCTAGATTGCTGCAATGCAAGAAGAACTTGCTGAGTTTAAAAGAAATTATGTGTGGGACTTGGTACCACAACCTGCAGGGGTGAACGAATTGGAACAAGGTGGATATATAAAAATAAGATTGATGAGAAGGGACACATTACAAAGAACAAAGCCAGACTTGTAGCTCAGAGGTACACACAGATTAAAGGAGTGGACTTAGACGAGACCTTTGCCCCAGTAGCCCGAATGGAAGCTATCAGGCTACTGCTTGCCCTTGCCTGCCATTTAAAGTTCAAATTGTATCAAATGGATGTGAAGAGCGCCTTCTTGAATGGAGTTCTATCTGAGAAAGTCTATGTAGCTCAGCCCAAATGTTTTGAAGACCCCCATCATCCCGACCATGTATTCAAGCTAAAGAAAGCTCTCTATGGATTGAAGCAAGCTCTCAGTGCAACACTCTAGATTGGTATGAGAGACTGACCATCTTCATCGACATCAACATCTGACATCTCTATGGATTGGAGCAAGCTCCCAGTGCAACATGCTAGAACCAATCACATCGACATCCGACACCACTTCATCAGAGACTTGGTTGAAAAGGATGTGATTGTGCTGAAACATATTGCTATAGAGAAGCAGTTGGCAGATTTATTTACAAAACCACTGGATGGGGTTAGGTTCGAGAATCTTAGATCTGCATTGGCTCTCTGTATGTTGTCGGAGTAAGTTGCTGAAGCAACTCCTGGACCTTCTTATCATTTGTGATAAAAGGGGGAGAAGAAGAAAAAGAAGAGTCTGTTTCCAAGATGATATTAATATTAACGTTATTGTTTTCAGATGACAGGTTTTATCTCTCTTAGTAGCCTTATAGTTTTGTCAAAAAAGCCAAGGGCGAGATTGTTACGGCTATGGCATCTGTGACAAAGAAAACGATCCCAATCGGAAGAAAAGGCTACAGGAAACTGTGGTACCTGGTGCTGATTTTGATTGTTATGGCCATGGCAAATGAAGACTGACAAAATAAAAGAGGCAGAAGAAGCTATAGCAACCTGTGACGCTTGGAGCTCGTACTGATGATCAGAAGTGATCAAGATAAGAACCAGAAGAGGCTATAGCATCTCCTGAAGATTCAAGGCTAACGCTAAAGAGAGTATCTTTATAGCAGATCATTCTGGAGGTGCATAGAGGTTGTCCATGTGATTAAGGCTGGCGTGGAAATTGGAAGAGGAAGGTCCAGATGATCAGAGAATCTTCAGCAGCGGCGCAGATGAAGGAGATCAAGATAAGGTTTCTAAATTCCAATTTAGGAAACCAAATCTGAACAACTTTCAAGAATCCAGGGGAAGATTCGGAAGGTGGAATTATTGCTTGGGACTAAAGTTGCTAGGTGCTAAAGCTATATGAGTAGGCAGAGACCGAAGTAACAAAATACACGCCGAATCGAAGAAAACATGCAAACACTAAGCAGAGATCAGAGTTTGTGGAAGCTGAGAAGTGCTGGAGCGATAATTGTGTTTTGAATTGAGGAGTGATCAGGACTGGTGTAACGTATTTCTACGATCCATCGAGTTGTTTATTCCCATTGTTTAGTTTCATTTTGCGTGTGATAGATTACTTCTTTGTAGTGTTTCGCATTGTAGGTGTATCAAGACCGCTTTTGAGCTTTATTGCGTATTTAGAGCATTCTAGGCCTCACTTAATGGGAATGCAAAGGAGCAAAGAATTGATCGCGAGAGCATTGACAGAGCCAAAATGCCATCTGAGGTCGCACCACTCGTACTAGTCGTACGGGTTGTATGGGGCATACTGGATACAGGTGATACGGACGAGCCATGAGATCCTTGCACAAGCTGAGGTTGTATTAGTCGTAGGGGTCGTAATGGTCGCACATGCCCAAATCCCGAGGCCCACATCCAACAGTCTAAGGTTTGCATCGATTTAAATAGAGAACTCTAAGAGGGGATTCAAAAAGAACTCAAACACATACATAGACAATTTTAGAGAGAGGCGCAAGTCGGAGAAGGAAGTCAGCAGCGCGAAGCCAAGCGCGGAAGTTTTCATATTCTCTGAACTCAATATTTTTATTAGTTTTAGATGGATTGTATTAGTAGCTAAACCTTAACTCAGTTTGGGGATTTGCATTACAATGTTTGGTTTGAGATTTATTTCATAACTCGATTTATTGAATTACTGTTCTTTGTCTCAAATGCATGTCTTGATCATTAAGTTAACATAGCCTAGCGGTGAAACTGAATTGATATATGTTGTGTGATACTGGACTGATGTAGCGAAGCCTAGTGGTAGAACAAAGTTGGTATTGTTAATCAAGTAATCGTTAACCTATTCGAGAACTTAGCGGTTAAGAGTAGATAGAACATTGGAGTCGACACTACCTTAGCACGATTGTTAGACTAGAATAGTAGTTTTTACTAGTTGATGCATGTTCGATCAATGATTACTAGTTGCAATGCATATCTTTGAACTGATTCTTTCTGAAATTGATAAACAACATTCTTTCTGAGAAAACCCCCTCGTTAGTTATTAGTAGAACTCTTTACTATTTTCTCTCTCTTTGGTTCGACCCTACTTACCGCTTGCTAGTGCAGTAGGTCATTATAATTATAAGTTTGGCGCACACAACGACATGCCATCAAGCAGTCCTCTCCAGACGTAGGCTCTTGCCGAACTGGATGAATAAACCTGTTTTTATTCTACAGATTTAGAGAAGCAAAGCGTCAGCAACTTAGCGGAATAAGTTGCTGAAGCAAACCGTGGGTTGTCGTGTACAGTAACGCAGTGCCAATTTCAGATTTTTCAACCATGTTTCCCTCAAAATCAATTACGTATAAATCCATAGCGATGGGACAAACTGCATTCATGCTATAAGCGCTAAGATCGGTTAGTGTAGTAAGAAACTTTGGTCCATGTAAATCTAGAAAATTGCAATAAGAAGACATGCTAGGGTCTTCGCAAATATTTGGCAAGTAAAACACTACACACTCGCTATCTACATTCAAACCTAGGGACCCTCTCTTAACATCAATAATAACTCCAGCAATATGCAAGAAAGGCCTACCAAGAACAATAGGGATATCTTTATCCTCAACAATCTTTAAAACTATGAAATCAACCCGTGACGTTGTCGAAATTGTGATAGTAAAATTACTAGTCCAATCAAGGTAGCAAAAAATATTTATAATCCGAGTAACCTCGGGTCGAACCCAAGAGAAAAGCCCAGATTAGTCTAAAGCTAGCTAGTAATGCTTAATGCAAGTCTACTAAAGAAAACTGGGGGTTTTGTCCTCTAGGTGAGGTATCTCTAGTGAATAGTAAAGGCAAGGTTGAATTTACTTTGAAGTAAAGCAATTAAAAAAACGTAGTCGGAATCCTATTTCACCTCTTGGTTGTCAATATGCAACACAAAACAGTAGTACATGCGTAAGATAGTTTGATTGATAGTTCTAAGGCTAAAGTATCACGCACTCTAGATTCAACTCTCACTCCTTCTCTAGAGTGAAAATGATACTTAAAGGACACAATTCTCAAACCCTCACTATATTGAACCGTGTAAAACATTAATCCCTTAATCTCAACCTCTCGGTCTGTTGATCGGTAACTAAAGTCCGCTATATGCTTAGCCTAATAGAATGTGATTGTCACTCTCGCGCACAAACGCTATCTAAAATAAACATGTTCAATCTTCTAAACATCCCAAGTTCAATTCTCATTCCATTCTTCGGTGTTTTATCAATTCATACTCATTCATGCGTTTCGTCAAACATTTGGTGTGCATAAAATTAATATGAAGATAAAGCATGGAAATTTCAATCAAAAACCTCATTCATAATAACAAATTACATGTTGTGCATTACAATCTAACCTAAGGGATCCATAAGGATCCCAACTACTAAACAACTACTCACTCAAGGTGAGTTTGAAACAAAACATAATGAAATTATTCAACAAAGAAAAGTAGAGTAGTAGGGTTTAGAGTAGAAATTGAGTAGGAAGATGTTGTATAATATTCAATTGTTGGTGTCTTCTTCGAATCCTCAACAATTCTCCAAGTTTGCAATTAGAGTTTTTCTTCCGGGAGAGGCACCCGAGGCCAAGAGGCGTCGGAGGCACAATCTGATTTTTCCCATCTTTTTCTATTTACATTTACTCGTCGTGCCCGAATCAAGTTTGATTCGGGGTAGCTTAGAAGGTTGATTCGACCAGGGCTGATCAAATCAAAGTCTCAGTGTGTTTCGGGGCTAGGCGAATCACTTTTGATTCTGTCTGGCCTGAATTCCTCTTGTGCGAATCCACTTTGCAGTGCTTGAATCTCGCCACTTTGCAGTATGGCATTCAATTGACAAAACCAGCACACGTGAACAAGCCGCTGTACAAGCTGCTGCTATAGCAGATCCTGGAGCGTGAATATCCAGGATCGGGGGGGCTTCTAAATATTCAGCAGAGAATATCCTAGGGTAGATTCCGTCCCAGGGTGAAGATTTGTGGAAGATTAGATTTTCAAATCAAATCTAATCTTCTACAAATTAGGAGATATTAATGATTGGGGGGAATTTATAAAAACTGATCTTGATGGAACTTGGGGTTCCTATTTAAAGGAGGTTGTGCAGAGCGTCAAAGGCATCGAAGCTGAGAGAGTGAAAACACTGAGAGCATACACAGAATACCACGGAGGGATATTGTGTGTGAGCCGTGCTTCGATCATCACCAAGAGCAGAGCGTGAGCGCAGACCTGAGGTGATTAAAGCTGAGTGTGATTGAGACTTGCAGAGTCTGATTAGTGCTTGATCTGGAAGCCAATTCAGAGCAGCGATTGCTTGTTGGTTGATCAAGGGAAGCCGCGGAGCAATTGTCGAGTGGAGGTACTCGGGCAATTGGCAGGAGGCAAGGTCTCGCTAGTGACAGGTGGTCACTGAGTGAGCGGGAGCATTCCAGAGTGTGCAGCGCTCGTGGAGAGGTTTGATCGGCTCAGCAGAAGGCTTGGAGTGACGCGGACAGTTTCGGCACAAGCTAGTGGCACAAAGGTGTGTTATAGCAACCTACGGTAACATTTCTTTAATTAGAATAGGCTGAGTCTGTGAGAAACAGTGGTGTAGCTATTCTAAATTAAATCAAGTGTGTAGGTGTGTGATACACAAGTCAGAGTTTGTTCTGATTGTGGTACTAGTAAAGGTAGAGTAGCATAGGGTGCGTACGTGGTACCGCGTTGTACTCGGGACCTTGAGACTAGTGGATTAAGGGATGAAGTTCAGTCCTTCCCAGACGTAGGTAGTTGGCCGAATTGGGTGAACAAATTGTTTGTTCATTGTTCTTGCTGCACAAGATCCATCGGTACAAGAGTGTGCTGTAGCAACTGCTTGTACAGAATCTGCATCTCAGCAGCGCTGCGAAATTTCATTTGGTATCAGAGCAGGAACTTAACATACAGAGTAAAGATTCTGCGTCTGCAGAAAGAAGCAAAAAAACAATGAAGGAAGGTCAGAGTACAAGCCGGCCACCGTTGCTGGAAGAAAGTAACTATGGCTACTGGAAGGCGAGAATGAAGGCATTCCTCAAAGTTATTGATGAAAGAACCTGGAGAGCGGTTGTGGCTAAATGGTCACCTCCCATAACTATGGATGAAAGGGGTGTTACTCGAGTGAAACCTGAAGTACAATGGACTGCAGAAGAGGAAGTTGCAGCAAACGGTAATTCAAAGGCACTGAATGCAATTTTTGCTGCAGTAGATGCTAACAATTTCAGGTTGATCTTCAATTGCGACATTGCAAAACAAGCCTGGGAAATTTTGCAAGTAGCTCATGAAGGAACTGACAAAGTCAGCCTACAGATCATTACTTCTCAGATTGAGAGTCTAAAGATGGAAGAAGAGGACTCCATCACTGAGTTCAACGCTAGGTTGTGCGATCTGTCAAATGAGGCTCATGCTCTTGAAGAACCCTTTTCGGAGGAATAACTGATAAGGAAAGTACTCAGATCTCTGCCCACCATATTTGACATGAAGGTGACAGCCATTGAAGAAGCTCGGAATGTCAGACACATGAGACTAGAGGAACTGATTGGATCCCTCAAACAGTTTGAGATGAAGCTGATCAAGGAAGACACTTCTCCCAAAAGAAAAAATGTTGGATCAAAAGCAGAAACAGAAAAAAAGAAGCCTGCACCTGATGATCAACTGAGTCTGCTAGTGAAGAACCTCGGGAAGCTCTTGAAGAAAATGGAAACAAAATCTGGGCAGGGTTCATCCTCTCGAAGGCAATCCAGAAGGGATGGAGGAAATCAGAGACGAGGAAAGGAACCGGCTCAGGATGAAGATGAGAAGAAAGAAAAGAGAAAGGGCATCCAGTGCTGGAACTGTGAAGGGTACGGACACCGTGAGGCTGACTGCCCTAGTAAACCCCTCAAAAGCTCTGACCAGAAGGATAACAAATCTCTGACGCTAAGTGGAGTGACTCTGAGGAAAGTGAAGAAGAAAACTTTGTTGTATTAACTAGTGTATCCGCTTGTGACCCTAAAGAGTTAATAAAGAAAGAATTCAACTATGGGATTGAGGAGTCAGAAAGTGAAAATGAGGATGATTCAACCGACAACCTGATAGATAATCTGGAGGATATTCTACAACAAGGTGAAGAAACTCATCTAGAAAATAGAAAATTGACAGACAGAGTGAACAAACTTGAAGAAGAGCGTGATGAGCTGCTCCGCAAACTGTCCTCACTCAGTAAGCCAGCCAAACAACAAATAGAAGAAGATCTGAAGGTCAGAACAATATTCTGGACGAGATTCTTGCCTACCAAAGATTTGGAGGAGGAAGAATGGGACTCGGATACACTGGTGAAGAAAGCATTGGACGAACAATCTTTGTGAAGGCATCTAACAATGAGAAATTGGAAGGGTAGATTTGCCCAAAATCTGCAGAAGAAGACAAAATCAAAAAACTAAACAAGAGGTTGTTGCAGCAATCGCTGGATCATCCTCCAGTAGCTAAAAGAGAACTCGAGAAAGGACAATGCATCTACTATGGTCGAAAAGAACATAGTCAGAGCAAATGGCCAAAGATGAAAGAGTTCCAGAGACCGTAAAAGGCTATCAGGATTAAAAACTGGAGAGAGAAATTGATGGAACGTATACGATCCATGGAGTTATTTATTCCCATTGTTTAGTTACATTTTGTGTGTGAAAAATTACTTCTTGGTAGTGTTTCGCATCACAGGTGTATCAAGACCGCTTTCGAGATTTATGGCATTTTTGGAGAATCGATGTGCATCATAGTGAGTATGGCGCCAGCAGCACACTTTAGCAGTGCTTAAGGCGCGCGACTAATGTCTTCATCGGGCGCAATTCCTAATGTCGTCTACTGGAGTGGAAAATATATGATGACATCAGCATTGGGCCCACAACCCAAAAATCAAATTTGGAAGTTACATGATTTGGAAGCCTGATTACCTATAAATACAACCTTGCTACACCAAAGAGAATAACAATTTTTAGAACAATTTCAGAACGAGTTTTAGGAAGAGGCAGAGGCAGCAGCGCACGGAAATCGAGGTAGACTTTGAAATTCGCAGTGTCTCAGTACGACAGATTCGTGAACAAGCAGTTGCTGCAGCACACTCTTGTTCACTCGGAAATTATCTCAGCAGACAATGAACAAGACAAAGTTTGTTCACCCAGTTCGGCCAACTGCCTACGTCTGGGGAGGACTATTCTCCAGTCCTCAATCCACTCAAACCAAAGGTCTCAAAGTACACTCGGTTACAACTCACGCAACCTATGCTACTCAACCTTGTGTGGATCACTCGGCACAATCAGAACAAGCTCTGATTTGTGTCTGCACACCCTCTAAAATATGTCAATCTAGAATAGCTACAGTCTTCTCAAAGAACTCAGCATATTCTAAACTACACCTACTCAGCAGGGTTGCTGTAGCAACTGCTGTAACACACAGCTGAAGCACAATTTGTCCGCGTCGCTCCAAAGCCTTCTGCCGAGCCGTTCGAACGATTCCACGAGCGCTGCACACTCTGGAATACTCCCCCTCACTCAGTGACCACCTGCCACTGGTGAGTACTGCCGCTTAGACACTCGACCGAGCCACACACCCGTCAGTTCTTCCGCGGCTGCCCTTGATCAACCAACAAGCTCCGCAGCTCTGAATTGGCTTCCAGATCAAGCTTGAATCAGACTCTGCAAGTCCTGATTCCCTTCTGCTACAATCACCACAGCTCTGCGCTCACGCTCTGCTCTCGGGTGATGATCGAAGAATTCGTCCGTCGCACACCAAAGATTGCTCTCTCTGAAATCTATGTATGCACTCGTGTATCACTCAGCTTCGATCCCCCCTTCTGCTCTAAACCCCTTCTGCTTAAATAGCATCACCAGCTTTTAGCAATGTCCAGGTTTAGGCAATGTCCAACAAGGACAATTATCTCCTAAAATCTAGGAGATTAGATTTGATATTTATCTTCAATACAAATCTCCTTCTCTGATAGGTAAACCTCACTGGAATATACTCTTCAGCAGTTTAGAAATTCTTCTGATGCTCTCCATAGAGTTTCCAGCCCTTCTGGACAAGCCCAGGTTGCTGCTGCTTCTTGGACGGTTGATACAGCCAGTTGAACAAGCTCCTGCTGTAGCATCCCCTGCTGCAGCTACTGCTAGATCACTTCTGCTGGCCTGCTTGATAACTTGAGCTGCAGCAACTCCTTGTTCACTTGTGCTGGTTTTGTCAAACACTGCCATACTTACATCATCAGACTTATTGTTCATCGCCGGAATTACTATTCACGACCGAAGTTACTATTCATCTCAGATTACTATTCACAGCTTCGTAATTATTTATGAACTCAGTTTAATTTCATTATTGTTATTAGATGGATTCTCGTAGCTAAACCTTTTGTTCAGTTTGGAGATTTTGTATTGCGACGTACGGTTTGAGATATTTATGTTTCGTAAATCAATTTAATAAATTCCTGTTCTTCATTTGAATTGCATGCTCTGATTATCAAGTTAGCATAGCCTAGCAGTGAAACTGAGTTGATATCTATTGCGTGATATTGGATTAACTTCCCTATTAGCTAAGCCTAGCGGTGTAACCTAATCGGTGTTGTTAATCGAGTAATTGTTAACCCTATTCGAGAACTTAGCGGTTGAGAGTAGATAGAACACTAGAGTCGACATTACCCTAGCGGGATTGTTAGACTAGGAACAATAGTTTACTAGTTGATGCATGTTACAATCCATGATTACCAGTTGCAATGCATATCCTTGAGCTGACTTTTCTTTGAATTTGATAACAACAAACATTTTTCCTGCAAACCCCCTTCTTATCGTGACAATTATTAATAGAACCTTATCACTGATTGCTCTCTCGTGGGTTCGACCCTGCTTACCGCTTGCTGAGTGTTAACAGGAGATATAAATATAAGTTTGGCGCACAAAATGACGTGCCGTCAGAAACCAAAGACCAAGTCACACCATCAAGTGGTCTTCGGAAGAATATGTCCAGTGAATGATTACCATTGGCCAGAAAAGCAAAGATTGATCAGAAACAAGTACAAACCAACTCATTGGGAGAAAGCAATCAAAAGAGAGTCTCAGGAAACGTAGGTGTGGAGACCTAAATGTGAAAAATGGAAAGACAGAATGTATGTTTGTCAGAAGCAATGTAAACGGAGACCAACCTAAGTATGGATGAAGAAACAACCATCTGACCTTAACAAGGAACCTCCGGACAGTGGGCATAGCACCAGTAAATAAGTGATCCAGACCCGCGCAGCTATAGCAATCAGAACATGAAAAAGCTTGATCAAATCATCTGGTTGCTAAAGATAGAAGAGGTCACATGCTGAGCACGTGTATCTGAAATAAGAAAAGAAGAAAAACAACGGGTAAATCAAAATTCTAGGACACAATCGTTTGAAGCTTTCCCCAAAATTTCACAGATCAATCCTCTCCCGTCCTCACCAGTTTCTGCAAATCCCCAACAATGGTACGTACTCGAGGACTTAAGAAGAACCTAGGCATCTCTCGCCGTTCTAAGGAGAGCCGGAAAACTGAGGTGGCTACAACGAAGCAAGTGCATAGTGCATCTGAACCATGTCTGGACATAGTTGTCTGACAACCTCATCAACACCCTAAGTCCCGGAGATTGCCTCACTCAGAGACTACTTCATCAAAGAGGAGGAGAGTAGAGCAGACTGATGCTCCTGGAGTTGCTGCAGCACCATTGGCAGAACCCTCCCCAAATGTTGAAGACCTTGCTCCCACTGTGGAACAAGCTCCAGAGGTTGCTACAGCATCTCAGGTTGTCGAGGAGAAGCCAAGCAAAGCAATAGTGCTCACTCCAGGCTTCAATGAAGATTTTGAATCTTGGACTGAGGAGTCTTCTGAATCAGCAGCTGCTAAAGCATCTCCCTCACCAAAACTTGTCAAAGGAAAAGCCCCTATCATCATTTCAGACTCCAATGATGAAGAAACATCAAGTGATGAGGATGGAGAACCCTCTCGGAAGTAGTCTGATATACAAGCTACCCTTCAGGAGCAAGGGAAAGGGATCACTGTAGGAGGCATTTGGTTTCGAAACAAGCATGTCTCTCAATCATGGGGTATTGTGGAGAGGAAGACCATTGTTCCAGAGAAGAGACTGGACCCTGACAGATACAAATCGGCAGTGATCATCCAGCTCCTGACTGAGGTAAATCTACTGAAGTCCCTGACTTTCCTTTGCAGATTCAGTATACCGTTAGTCAGGGAATTTGTGGTCAACATGGAAGAAAAGTTTGGTGATGAAAAAGGAGCTGACTATGGAAAGAGTTGGGTGCAGGGTAAGAAGGTAGTAATTACCCCTCAAAAGATAAAAGATTTCCTGGGAATTGACAATGAGTCCAGGGCGCCTACAAATGTAAGTCAAGAGGTGTTGGCCAAGGTTCTCACTGGAGGAGTATGCATGTCATGGGGAGGACCCAATCTCAGTGCTGCTGAACTCACCTCCAAGAATACACTACTGTACAACTTGGGCATTAGGAACTGGATTCCTAGCTCTCATAGGGGAAAGGTTAGCATACCCTTTGCTAACCTTCTACACTCAATTGGGAAAAGAAGAAGAGTTAGCTTGGGAAGTGTGATGTTCCCACAAATTGCTGCTCATGCTGGCAATACAACCTCGAGCAAATCTATTGTGCTATCATCCCTCATCTATGGAATGATGATTTCTCAGCATCCGGAGTTAGGGGAGATTATTGAAAGTATGTTAGATGAGCTGCAAGTTTTTGTAGTAGATCACAAGCTCTTCAAAGGAAAACATGTTGTTGACATTGCCCAAGAAGACCCACTACTGGTTGCCCCATCAGATCCGTCCCCTCTGGAAGAGGCATTTCCCCCTGCCTCAGCAATTCAAGCAATCCTCAAAGCCCGGATTGTGAGTCACTTGAAGTCTGAGCTGAATGTGTTGGCTGCTGAAGCAACAAGAATCAATGTTAGAAGAACTCAGATCAGAGGTTTGCTCAAGGACTTTGAGTACCCAGAGGTGGGAGGTGATGCCCCGGGCGAAGACGACTGATGTGGATTTATGACAAAGAGGGGGAGAAGGAAGAAAGCCTGCTTGTTTTTTGAAAGTCCTGCGTGGCTGATGACTTAAAGGCCGAATGTGGCTAATTGTGACTTAAACAATTACTGTTTTAATTTCACAGTAGAAGATCCTAACTTCATTATATTAAGGTTATGTCATCCTTAACAAAACAAAACAACCGCAAGGAGTTATTACAACATCCAACGGAATTAGAAGCTATAGTATGTTCTGAAGTTGACAAAATAACCCATTGCAACAGAAGCTGGAGCAAGTTTCGGAAGCTGTCAACTGACTGCTAGAAGTTTTTATAGCATACCATGAAGACTCAAAGCTAGAGCAACATAGCTGACTAACATGTAGCAGCACGGAGAGCGTCCGGAGGGTTGCTGACGGCGTCGCAACAAGTTAGGGAGTGTCCCAATCGATCATAGTTGATCAGAAGTCTTCATCAAGTGATCAGAAGAGATTGAAGAAGATAAGGTTCCAAATAGATTTTAGAAAATCAATGCTCAACAACTTGCAAAAAGATTCAATGTTCAAACTTGGTTGGAAAGATCTGTGAATCCTAAGGAAATTAGGATTCCTATGTTTGTTCATTATTGCGGCACACACGCACAAGACACACAACCACAGAGAGATACACATAAGCAATAGCGGGGGAGCTAAAGGCTAAAGCGCAGAGTTGTGGGTGCATGAGCTAAGAGAATACTACGACTAGAGAAGTCTGATCTAAGCTTGATCTAAGAACTTCAACTGGAGCACAGTCTCGTGGAAGGAGCTGTCGCAGACTGTCAGAGATCAAAACAGAGTTCCTAGATATTGACATGAGGTCATTGATCAAGGGGGAGAATTCGTGGAAGTCTGATTGCTCAGCAGGAAGTGCTTTGAGAGTAATGAACAAAGTTACAGCAACTTAACAGAATAAGCTACTATAGCATCTTCCTATTACACATTGTTTTAGAACAGACTGAGTCTGTGAGCTAGCTATTTATTACTGGAGTGTGTAGACAGTGTGAGCAAGTCTGTGGATCAGATTGTGTAGCTAATTTGTGTGATCAGATTGAGCACATATTTCGACTAGGTTAGAAGTAGAGGTTAAACTATTGTTGGCTGAGTTTTGGAATCACTTGTACTTGAACCGAGATAGTGAAATCTTGAGGATCGAGTGAAGTCCTCCCCAAATGTAGGCAGTTTCTGAACTGAATAACTAAACGTTGTCGAAATTATGGTAGTAAAAATACTAGTCCAATCACGGTACGCAAATAATAATTATAATCTGAGTGACCTAGACTCGAACCCAAGAGAAAAGCCTAGATTAGTTTAAAGCTAGCTAGTAGTGCCTAATGCGAGTCTACTAAATAAAAACTAGGGTTTTTCCTCTATGCGAGGTATAGTAAATACTAAAGACAAGTTCGAATTTGGTTTAAAAGAAAGCAATAGAGAAAACGTAGTCGGAATCCTACTTCACTCCTAGGTCATCGATTAGCAACACAAAACAGAAATATATTCATGAGTTAATTTTATTGATAATTCTAGGTTAAAGTATCAAGCACTCTAAATTCAACTCTCGCTCCTTCTCTAGAATGGGAATGATACCTACGTGACACAATTCTCAAACTCTCTCTATTGAACCGTGTAGAACAAAAGTCTCCTAATCTCAACCTCTCGGTCTATTGATAGTTAACTAAAGTTCGCTCTATGCTTAGCCTAATAGAATGCGAATGTCACTCTCGCGCAAAAACGCTATCTAAAATAAACATGCTTGATCTTCTAAACAACCTAAGTTCAATTCTCATTCCATCCCTAGGTGTTTTATCAATTCATACTCATTCATGCATTTCGTCAAACACTTGGTGTGCATAAAATTGACATGAAGATAAAGCATGAGAGTTTTCAATCCAAAAACCTCATTCATAATAAAATTGCATATTTTGCATTACAATCTAACCTAAAAGATCCATAAGAATCCCAACTACTATGGGACTACTCACTCATGTGAGTTCAATACAAAACATAATGAAATTGTTCAACAAGTAAAAGTAAAGAAAGTAAAGTAGTAGAGAAGTAGGGCTTAGAGTATGAATAGGGTAAAATGATGTTGTAGAATCTCCGATAATAGGTGTCTTCTCGGAATTCTCGACAATTCTCCAAGTTCTCCAATTAGGGTTTCGTTCCAAGAGAGGAACCCTAGGCGCCGGAGGCACCCTAAGGCACTCTCTAATTTTTCCCATCTTTTTTCTATTTATATTTACCTGCCGTGCCCGAATCAAAACTGATTCGGAGTAGCCTTATTAGTTGACTCGGACAGAGTGTCTGTATCAAACTCTCAATGTTGTTCTGGAGTTGGGAGAAGCACTTTCTCTTAGCCGAATCATTTGATTCGGTCAACCCTTGGACGGATCACTTCTGCAGTGTTAGAATCTCACTCGTTTGACCCTTTAAACCTTCGAATCACGTCTTAATGTGAACTAAGAAGTTGTAGCTCTTTGAATTAGCTTTCTAACAAGCTATAGCATGCCTCAATCGGATAAGAATAATGTTCTCGGAAAGCTTTTGATGATAAACAGGTCAGTCTGCTCAGATTTGATCTCGATGAATTCTCCTCGAGCCATTTCTGATCCGGGCAGCATGGAGGTTGATTCGACCATGGGTGGCCGAATCACATGTGATTCGTGCACCCCCTGGTCGAATCAACTCTACCTTGGGCGAATCACTTTTGTCTTTTGCTTAATTTTGCTCATTTTTGCTCTCGATCGATCGGAATTCAGCCGGATTTTCTTCGGGCCATTTCATATCATGTAATATAAAATTTTAACCTGAAATGGACAAAGAAAGCATCAAAGGACTTTATAAAATACTGGAACAAATAAGAAGTGAAGTGAAAATACCAACAAATATAAGGTTATTTGTCCGCTCATCAGTAACCAAAATGAAATTTCTGTTGTGTTGTTGATGCGGAGATATAGCTTCTGCTTAAGCACTCTTTGTATCTTTCTGCGGAACTATTCTACTGAAGAATAAGAAAGACACAATACGATTGTTCACCTAGTTCGGCAACTTGCATATGTCTAGGAGGATGCTCCGATCCTCAAGACTTCACTATCACAGTTCAAAGTACAAGGACTCACACCTCTACTTCTCACCTAGCCAAAATGTAAAGCTCAATCTAATCTCTTAAACTAACAAGCTGTCTGATGACACAGACTCTCTTCGTATACTCTACACACTCTCACTAATAAATAGCTACAGCTCTACCTCTCAAACTCAGCATATTCTATTACAATGTATAGCTCACAGAATGCTTAAGCACACTCTTCACCAGAGCTGCTATATCGTTAGGTCCACGACACTCCAAGCTCTCCTGCCAAGTAGTCGGACCCGCTGAGTTATTCAAACTCAGCCTCGGCTCCCCCTCAATCAATGACACACTCTCCCAATTTTGTGTAGACTCAATCACTGCTCCTCAGCCCGCGTCTCTGCCTATCCGAGGCTTATAGCCGAGTTTATGACTGTTCCACCAACGAGCAATGCTCTAGTTGAACTCGGAACAAGTCCAGAATCAAACTCCATAAGTTTTGATTCCTCCGCGCAACACAAGCCTTTAACTTAGTGTATAAAACTCTGTTACTGTGAGTTAATCACTCCGTGTGTTCTTCTCTTAATCTGTGATTGTCTCCCGTACTGCTGCCCTCTACCCTATTTTAAAAGCACTCGCACCCTCCAAAACCGCCAAGCATCAATATCAGAATCTGACTCCTAGATTCTAGCAAGTTTGTTGATGATTCCGTTGCCAAATTTGAACCCCTTGGATCTTTATCTTTTTTAGCACATGTTGGCGACTGCTGAGTTCTTGATGACATCTGCATACCTCACTAATCTTTCCTGGTGACAGATAGATCACTCCGGAGCCACGCCGTACAACGCCGGAATTCTGCTCTAGCTCTGGATGATCACAGAGTGTTAAAGCAGACTCTGTCTCTTCATATATGTCTTTTGCCCATTTTTCTAATAGTGTCTCAGCTTCATATCTGCAGGGATTGTTGAGCCAAACTCTGGATCTTTGTTGTTGTTGTTTTGTCAGTCTTCAGATTGTGCTCCAGCCACCGATCTTCAGGGAGCGCTTCAACATTCTCTTGAGAAAGTTTTGTCAAGGATGTCATATCCTCAACAATATCCCCCTTGGCATTTTGACAAAACAAAAACTACAACCTGACATGATTCTACCTATACTAGTTAACTGCTCTACCTATTACATTCTTCTCCCCCTTTTTTGTCACAAATGACAGGGGCTGTTGTCAGCTCAATCAGGAACTACACACACTCCCAAGGCTGCTCTGAGTTCTTCGAACCTAGCTCCATCCAAAGGCTTGTGAAAATGTCGGCAAGCTGCTTCTCAGTAGCTACATGCTTGAGGACAATAGTCTGAGTCTCTACCAAGTCTCTGATGAAATGGTGTCTGATGTCAATGTGTTTAGTACAAGAGTGCTGCACCGGATTCTTGCTAATGCTAATAGCACTCATATTGTCGAGGTAAATAGTCATGGTGCCCTGTTGAATCCCATATTCACTCACATTTGTTTCATCCATAACAACTGCAAACAACAGCTTCCAACAGCAATATACTCAGTTTCAGCAATAGATAGATAGATATTGTTCTGCTTCTTGCTGAACTAGGATACCAGTTTATTTTCAAGAAAGAAACATCCACCAGATATACTCTTCTGGTCTTCTGCGCAACCTCCCCAGTCAGCATCGCAGTATCCAACAAGTTCTGCACTCGTGTCCCTTGCACACCATAGTCCATAGTTTGTTATCCCTCCAACATATCTGATGACTCTTTTTACAAGCTGCATATGACTCACCTTTGGGCAGGATTGATATCTGGCACAAACTCCTACTACAAAGGATATATCAGGTCGGCTAGCAGTGAGATACAGAAGACTTCCAATCATGCTTCGGTACAATGTCTGATTTACACCAATCAAGAGGGAACGGACAAGGTGAAGACACTCGAAAATTTAGATGATCACTTCAAGGTTTGAAAGATTGAAGATGCTGTAAGGAGAAACCATCACTGAGTTCAACGCAAAGCTCTATGACCTATCGAATGAAGTCTATGCTCTCGGAGAACCAATACAGAAAGAGAAACTGGTGATAAAAGTTCTCAAATCCTTGACTTCAAAGTTTGATATGAAGGTCGCCGCCATAGAAGAATCACAAGAAATCAAGAACATGAGGCTAGAAGCTCTGATTGGGTCCCTGAAACAATTTGTGATGAAGCTGATAGAGGATGCTACACCATCTCATGGGAAGAACATCGGACTGAAGGCTGAGACAAATGAGAAGGAAGCTGCACCAGAAGACATAATGCAGCAACTAGCAATGCTCGAAAAAAATAACTTTGGTAAGTTCGTGAAGAAATTGGATCAAAAACCCCCGTATGCATGTCAGCAATCGGGTGGAAGAAATCAGTTCAGAAGAGGAGAAAATTGCCAAATAGGAAACAAGAATGCTGATCAAATTAGAAAGGAGAGGAAGGACAAATAGAAAGGAATGCAGTGCTAGGAGTGTGGAGGCTTTGGCCACAGGCAGTCTGAATGTTCCAACAATCAAAAGAAGAACAACAAGTCCTTTGCTTCCAATTAGAGCAATGAAGATAGTAAAGATGACTCTGACAGAAGAGCAATGTTGCTCTGACCACTGTAACAAATCTAGAGAACACCAGTTCATAAAGTCAAGTATTGTTTATGGCGTTGTAGAGTCAGACAACAGTGATGATGAGGAAATCACTGAGGAGTCCATTGAAAGAAACTTTGCTCTACTGCACAAGAAGTGGCTGCAAGTCATTGAGATCAACAAGGGATGAGCATATAACTATTGCGTCAAAATTTCAAACTCATTTTCTTCTCATATAACTATTATGTATGAGCATCTCATATTTTTTTGATCTCCCCTTCCCTGTCTGGCTCTAAGTGTGGAGTCTCCTGAATTGATGGGGAACTCAGGCAAAAGCCGAGAGCCCTCCGAATAAAGGAGGCTTTGATGGGAAAAAATATGTGCATAAAAGGAAGAGAAGTTCCTCCATTTTAACTTGCCCACATAAATTGAGCCTTAGAGCTAGACATTTTACTATTCTTTGAGGTATGAAAATGCTTCGATGCTATATTATTTTTGTGAAAAAGATTAGAGGATGGCCTTTATGTGCACAAGGATTTCATATCAAGTATTTGCTTGTTTTGCTAAAACTTTGCTAGGCTAAGCTTCTCTCCTCTTACGGTATTAATCCAAGCCTTAAAGGACTTGAGGATGAGCTTTTTATTGAAAAACCATGACTAGCCCTTGCTAGCATAGGTGAACGGACATCATTTCTTGGGCACCTAGAATCATAGTTCCAAAGCTTGCCCTAAATGTGTAGATCATATGGTTTGATGGTTGCTAACCCCAATGGTAATTTGCTAGGATTGTAATTTCTTGCATGAACCATGAAGGTTGAGGGACTCTTTTGAGGATGGTTTGTTGTAGAAGCGGATGAAGAGCATAGATTGTTGCAAAACTGCTTTGGCTCTTGAACATATAATTCCTGTATTTGCATATAGCCAAGTTCCACTTGGAGATTTGTTGGTATTCCTCTTTCTAAAAACCTTCACGAGACAAAACACATCCGCTAGGGTAGTCTAGAGGTTTAAATGGCTTGATCCATGTGCTAAATCCATTTGTGATTCCTACGAAAGTGAGTTAAGAGTAATCTTATTTGTATTGCATTGTTTGTTAGCTTTGACTGAATGACTTGTTCAATAATCCGAGCTAGGAGCAAAAAGATTCAACAATTTGTCTTGCACTACATGCTTTCTCGGGAAGATCAAATTCTAAGTGTGAAGTGTTTTAATCACTTGAAATCTTGGCCGATTTGGACCTCCCTTTCACAGTGAGTTTGGCTCGTTTCCGAGCATTTTTAGTCATTTAATCCTTCTCCATGATGTTTTAGGTCAGTGTTATGTCTAATTCACTATTAGGAGTGTACCAAAGATAACCCGTAAAAAAAGGAGTCGATTGAGCAAGAAACGTACACGCAGCCATACCGTCCGTATCTAGTCAAGGTAGTACAGACATACCGACTAATGGTACGGTCGTACCACAATGAAGTATGGGCTAGAAGCCTTTCTGAGATGAAGATGCTCGTAAACCTTCAAGCTCGGTACGCTCGTGCCAACCATTGGTATGGCCGTACCTCCCAACCGATATGGGCAAAGAACCCCTCCGATATATTTTAGCATAAATTGCCTGTATCGCTCTGTGGTACGACCGTATTGGGTTAGTACGGGCAATGGATTTAAAGCCCATATATGGATCTTATAAATGAAAACATCGTCAGTCGAGAAGGGGTCTAAATTTGATTCAGTTAACCTAGCTTGGAGGAGAAGATAACCGGCTGCTTGAGAATAAAAGGAAAGGGAGGAGGACTTTCTAAAGCTTCGGAGTTCACTCACCTTGGTTTCCTTTCCTCATCCCTTTCTTGTTTCTATACATATTTGTTCATTTGAATGTACTGGGAACCATGAACATAAGATGTGAGTAGTCCTCTTATTCCGAGGTCCTATGGACCTCATAGGCACATTTAATCTCTATTTGCAATGCAGCGTTGTTTTTGTTGATTGATGAATGACCATATTCCCTTTCCCGTAAAATCTAAACTATACATGTTATGTATTTGAGTACCACCACGAATATAGGAACTTAGCTCTATTTATTACACTGAAATGGGTAAAATATAGAGTTATGACTTGTGCGAATAGCTCAAAGACATCGCTCGTGCTTAATGTCTACTAGTTTACCCAATTTTCCAAAAGGTAGTGGTTAAGCTAGGGGAATCTGATTTAACTAATAACTTGAAAGAGTAAGGTGCAAGATTGGATGATACGATTTATCTTGGCTAAGATACAAGAACGGTTGATCTAGGCAAGATAATCACATCACTTGACATTATTCATCCTTGGAGTTGTATGAAAATCTTTATTTCAAGTTATTGAGTGTATCGATTAGTACGAAGTACCTCGGAATGCCTCTAATATTTAGAAACAACCAATCATTGACGGCTAGTTGTTACAATTCAATTAAATTTTAGTAGAGAAGCTAAACTGGATCACGATCTCACATAGTAAATAAGTCTTCACATTTTAATTCACATTTTTTCCACTAATCTCCACCATGAAGAAATTAGAGTTGTGAAAAGAAAATCAACACTTTAACTCAACATGACGATAGTTCTATGATCAATATCAGTACATAATAGCTGAGCATAATCTTTGAACATTTCCTCTAGAAGACATGTCTTCTTTATTGAGTATTTAATAGACAAGATGTCTTTAAACTGTTAGTCGTGTAGTGTAAACAAAACACATCCCCTACAAATATTTTCCTGATCCAAGTTCACTTCTCATGGTTATGCTCATTTTGGCCCTTGACATGTGTCTGGTTTTGCAAGTGTTTCTAAAGAGTTGAGTCTTATTAATTCTCCTTAGAAGCGGCCCTACTTCTTTCTCACATATGTGTTTCTCTACTTGAAGAAACCCCCGCATTATTTATTCGGAATCTCAACATCCGATCTCTAAGAAAAATTAAAATCTTTGGAACTTAACCTCGTACGAGAGTCACTGTTAACTAAAGAATTATGATCAAGGTTCTTCCCCCATAATGTCATCACTTACTCTCAACATTTATCTAAGGGTTTTAATCTTACTATTTTACACATCTTCTCTACAAGATCCCTTTTAATATATTTTGTTTGGACATTACATAAATAATATTAATGACCCATGTTAAGAGAAGTTGTCAAATAATATTATGTCGTCGACGTATGTGTATTGACTTAGTTTTATACATTACACTTTGGCCCTTCAAATCGCATATTGGTTATTTACTTAAGTACTTAAATTACTATTCATCGCCACAACAACACCACACCACCACAACACATTCACACCACCACTCCATTACCACCACCACCCCACTACCTTAACATCACAATCACAATATCACCACCACCACAACACCACCACTCCACTACCACTACCCAGGCCCAGCCCTAGGAGTTTGATAAATTTGATAAATTTGTGAAGAAAGTAAGCTCTTGAAAATAGTGAGAAAGTTGATAGAAATTGGTTAATTTATTCAAATTGTGTAGATAAAGTATATTATTTTTGTTGCAAGTTGTTTAAATCAAGAAGCAATAATACTTTTTTAGCAAATAGTGGATTTAATGATTGGAAGCACCTTGGAATAAGTCTTAAAAAACATGAAAGAAGTTTTGAACATCTGACTAATATGGATCAATGGAAAGAATTTAAATCAAGATTACATAATAATCAAACACTTGATAAAGATTTTTAAAATGAAATTAATAAGGAAAAGAGTGTTAGAGACAAGTTTTAATAAGAATTGTTTCTATTGTCAAATGTCTTGTTAAAAATAGTTTGGCTTTTAGAGGGTCTAACGAGAAACTTTATCAAGATAGTAATGGTAATATCTTAGGATTGGTTAAGACGATTGCCGATTTTGATATCATAATGCAAGATCATGTTAGGCGGATTCAAAATCATGAAATTCATCATCACTATCCAGGTCATAAAATTCAAAATGAATTGATTTTCTTGCTTGCACACAATGTTCGAAACTTTATTATAAACATCATTAAGAAGGCAAAATATTTCTCTATAATTTTAGATTCTACCCCTGATGTGAGTCATCAAGAATAAATGACTTTATTAGTACGATGAGTAAATATTTCTAGTGATCAAATCAAAATTAAAGAGTTTTTTTTAGCATTTTTAAAGGTGGATGATACATCACGATTATGACTTTTCATAGAATTACTTAATGCTTTGAAATCTCTTGATCTTGATGTTGTTAATGTGAGGGGTAAGGATATGATAATGGGTTTAACATGAAAAGAAATACCAAAGGAGTTCACATTCTTGAAATAAATTTGAGAGCTTTATTTACGTCATGTGCTTGTCATAGTCTTAATCTAACTTTTTGTGATATGGCTCATTCTTGTATTAAAGTGGTCTCATTTTTTGGTGTGATATAAAGAATGTATGTGTTGTTTCTAGTTCTCCTAAAAGATGGAATGTTTTACTCTCTATATCTAATACTCGATGGGAGAGTTGCCTCATATGTATTAAAGCTATTAGATTTCAAGCTCCTCAAATAAGATTGTCTTTGTTATAATTAGACAATGTTTGTGATGATGTCAAGTCGAAAAGTGAAGTGGAAAGTTTAGTTAATGCACTTGAGAGTTTTGAGTTTTTACTTGGTATGATTATTTGGCATGATATTTTGTTTGCTATAAACATGGTGAGTAAGAAGTTGCAGTCAAGATCAATGAACATTTATACAACTATACAACAGTTAGAAGGCGTGAATGTCTTTTTTTGAAAATTACAGAAATGAAGAATTTATTTCAATTTTAAATATTACAAAAAATATTGTATGTGATATGGACATAGAACCTGAGTTGTCAAAAAAAACCACATAGAGTAAAGAAAAAATAATTTGATGAAAATGATCATGTAGAAGAAATACAGTCTGCTGAAGAATTTTTTAGAATTAATTACTTCTTAGTGATTTTGGATATGGCTATTTCATCATTGAAAAGTAGGTTTGAACAATTGCAAAATGTTTGAAAGTATTTTTGGATTTTTATTTGATATACAAAATTTGAAGTCATTTGATGAAAATGAATTAAGAGAATGTTATAAGAAATTTCATGCTACTTTTTCTCATGACGAAAAGTCGGATGTTGATTTGGACGATTTTATTTGTGAATTGAAAATGTTGCGAATAACTTTACCCCATGATGTGTCTATGTCTCCAATTGAAGTTCTTGTGTTCATAAAAATAATTAGTTAATATCTAAATGTTTCTATTGCATATCAAATTCTATTAACTATTCTCATAACTGTTGCATCCGCAGAAAGAAGTTTTTCTAAGTTAAAATTATTTAAAAATTATTTGAGGTCTTCTATGTCACAAGAGAGATTGAATGGTTTGACTCTCTTATGTATTGAGAGATATATGTTAGAAAAAGTTGATATTGAGACTATTATTAGTGATTTTGCATCTAGAAATGCTCAACGAAAAATTCTAACTTAACTTTTATGTGTTTTCATATTTTGTAGATGATTACATATAAAACTGCCGATTTATTGTCAACCACTGTCGGGAGAAATTTACTTTCGTTACTTACTTACATATCTTAAGTTTTACTCATAAAGAGGGCCAAAAAAAATATAAATTCGCTCAGGGCCTAAAAGTGAATAGGACCGGGGCTGCCACTACCACCACCCCACTACCTTAACATCACAACCACCACGCAACCACATTATCACCACCGCTACCATACCACCAACACATCCACACCACCACCACCACCACAAAAATACTACCACCACCACACAACCACAATATCACCACCACCACAACAACCCACAACCACAAAAATACCACAACACACCAACAACCCACCACCACAACACCACCACTCCACTACCACCCCACTCCTTAACATCACAACCACCACCACCATATAACCACAATATCACCACCACCACAATAACTCGTCATCACAAAACACTACCACCACAATAGCCCGCCACCACACCCATAATAACACATCCGCACCACTACCACCTCATTACCACACCACCACCACTCCACTACCATCACCATCACCACCACCAACAAAACTACCACTCCACTACCACTACCATCACCATTACCACCCCACTACCTTATCACCACAACCACAGTATCACCACCACCACAACAACCCACCACCACCACAACACCACTACAACCACCATTACTACCACAACACTACTACCACCATTACCACAACACCACCACACCACTACTACCACCATTACCACAACACTTTCAAAACCACAACAACTCACCCCCATAAAAATAACACACCACCAATAAAAATTAATAATTAATGTACTTAACTTAACTTAATTTATTTACTAAAATTTTAAATGCAAAAGAACAGGGCCTACGCAAAGTGATCATATTGGCAAACATTTTTAAACTAGATTAATTAAATGAGATAATCATTTGAAATAAAAAAAATACATAATTCAATAAATTCTGTAAATTATCGAATTTACCAATCATTTATCGGTTTACCATTTACCAAGCTAGTCGGTAAAATGGTAACTTCGGTTTGGTAATCGGAGTATAGAAAAATGAATTGATAATCAGTAAATTGGTAATGCTAAATTGTTAAATTACGAATGCCCAATCCTAGACAAACCAACATTCTAATCAAACTACCTTCAAAGAGCTTTCTAACCATCATAGCTATAATAAGGTATTGTGTTCAAAGAAGTTAATATTAAGTCTAGCAATTGTCTACCCATGTGATTGAACATCTTTTTCTTGCATTGCATTCGAAACATTCTAGCTACACAAAACATGTCCGCCATTCACATATGTTATCTACGAATAGTCTACAGATTCTTGGCGGAAATCTCATTCCTAAATCTTAAAGTCTAGACTTAAACCCAAAAAAAAAAAAAAAAGCTCGACTTCGACATTTTATAAAAGTTGCATAAACAAGTTAATGATTATGTGCATGCACAAAGGTTCATCTAATTTACCTCATTAGGTTTCCAATACTTACAGTTACACAAATTAAAAAATGGCATATATATTGTCAAGCTTTAAATGACACAACCAATGACCACTCACCTTATTATTCTATAGAATTAACTTTTTTTTCATTCATTTGCATTTTATTTCTTTTTTTCAGATTTGTTTCCATTATGAAGCCTATTTTGCACTCTCTTTTGACTTTTTAGTCTATATCATAAACAAGGGCATTTAAATCTTGATGAAGTATAAAGAGTGAAAGGCGCCGTGTGTAACGAACAACTTGCATGAGAATACATGATAAGAAAAATAATTCATCGGGAGTCGCAGGGATTTAAAAGAAAATTAACACCGATACCTACTACGATCAAATTCAAAATATGCTTTAAAAAAAGATGAGTAAAAGATAACCTTGATAATGACTCAAGGGAATACGCACTAGAAGGAATTATTTATGTTCTAGACTTAAAATCAAATATAATGAAAAAGTTAATTTACATGTCTCACAAAAAATGAGAAAAAGTCAATAAGAATACATAAATAGTTTGAACATTTAAGTGTTTATATTATTATGCATGTAAATCTACCTAATATTTAATACGTGTCATGAGTGAATGCACAAGCACTTCACATTTAATTTTATGTTGTTAGTCTCATGATTATCTATGACATGTTTTTGTGCAAAGAATTGTTCAAGTAAGTTAGAAATATGCGTAGAATATTTAGACATTGAAACTGCAAAACTAAAATCAGGAGATGCTACGCAAGATGTTATAGCAAATGCTGAAGAACGCGCTGGCTGCGAACCAAATGTATATATTCTCGGGAATCAGCAGATTCCGAGAATCAAGGGCGTGGAGCATATCCTCGAGATCACTGAATAAAGATCCAAAATATCTTCAGCCACATTTTGGGTACGCAATCTCTTGATTTGGCAACAAGATAAATATAAGATCAACAAATATTCAAATATATTCTTTTTGAATATTGGTTGAGATCTTTAAGGAGATTGGCGAGTGCTTTAAAAGAAGTGTGAACGAAGTTGAAGATCAAAGAATAGAACGAACGTTCATGCAGCTCTCTTGCCTTATAGAACTATACAAGAGAAGTCGAGGTTAAGTGATTGAGTGCACTCATCAGAGATCGGAGCAAAGTTATCACTCAAGCACGAGAACCAGGAGTATCTACTGAATCTATACGTTTCACAAAGCCTATTAAACAGACCTGTCCAGTTATCCGGGAGGAGGCCAGCGATCCGAGAGGACGTTGAATGGACGAGCAGCTGTTCGGGAGAACGAATCTGTTGGCACAAGCCATAGAGAGGGATCTCTACACTAAGGGGAGCTCAGTCCGCATCTAGACGAGTGGGTGGTAGAAGGACTTGAAGGAGTCTTGCAAGTTTGTACTTCGTTGTTCTATCGGTACTAGTGGATTGTTGCGTGTGTCGAGGTTAAGTGATTGAGTGCACTCATCAGAGATCGGAGCAAAGTTATCACTCAAGCACGAGAACCAGGAGTATCTACTGAAGCTATATGTTTCACAAAGCCTATTAAACAGACCTGTCCAGTTATCCGGGAGGAGGCCAGCGATCCGGGAGGACGTTGAATGGACGAGCAGCTGTTCGGGAGAACGAATCTGTTGGCACAAGCCATAGAGAGGGATCTTTACACTAAGGGGAGCTCAGTTCGCATCTAGACGAGTGGGTGGTAGAAGGACTTGAAGAAGGAGTCTTGCAAGTTTGTACTTCGTTGTTCTATCGGTACTAGTGGATTGTTGCGTGTTGAGGTTAGGACAACGCCCCCCCCCCCCCCCCCCCCCACACATTACGGACACATTGTCCCGAAGTGGGTTACCAAATCTCCGTGTCTCGTATTTACTTTCATTCGAAACAGTCGAAACATTCCTAATGTGTTTCTTCAGAAGTTGTCATAACAACTGCTGGGATAAATTCTACCATCCGCACTAGAACTCCATATGTTTAGTCCGTGAGCATTAAAAATATATACAAATAAAAACAATAAGTGTATAGAAACTTCTCTTTTTATGATAGTCTTGACTCGTGTATGTTTGATCCAACTTGCACATCATTTGGATGACTTTTCAATAGTTGATTAATCTAGATATTGCAAATGGATAACATGTTAAAAAGTGAAATTGGACAAATGATAAATATGACACCTAGTAAAAGTAGACACATGTATCGCCACAGGACACCATATAAGGTACTGTATTTTTGTACTTAAATTTTAAATATATTAATTAAATTAAATATATTAATTATTATTTTTTTATTTATGGTGTTTTGTTGTGGTGGTTGTATTATTTTGGTTGTGATGTTAAGGTAGTGAGGGTGATGTTTGTAGTAGAGTAGTGGTGGTGTGGTGATGGTGGTGGTGTGGTAATGAGGTGGTAGTGGTGTGATAATGTTGTGGTGGTGGTGGATGTGTTGTTGTGGGGGTGGTGGTATGGTGTTCTGGTAGTGTTTTTGTGCTAGTGGTGGGTTGTTGTGGTGGTGGTAATAATGTGGTTGTGTGGTGGTTGTGATGTTAAAGTAGTTGGGTAGTGGTGGTGGTAGTGGTAGTCGAGTAGTGGTGGTGGTGGGTTGTTGTTGTGTTGTGGTAGTGTATTATTTTTGTAGTGGTGGGTTGTTGTTGTGTAGTGGTGGTGATAGTATTTTTATGGTGGTGGGTTGTTGTGGTGGTGGTATTGGTGATAATGTTATGTTAAGGTAGTAGGATGATAGTAGTGTTTTTGTGGTGGTGGTGTGTATATGTTGTTCTAGGGGTGGTTGTAGTGTTGTGGTGGTGGTGGTGATAATGTGATGGTTGTGATGTTAAGATAGTGAAGGTAGTGGTAGTAGAGTATTGATGTTGTGGTGATGATATTGTGACGTTAATGTAGTGGGGTGATGGTGTTGTTGGTGCTGGTGTGAAGCTAGAAAGCACGCAAACGGTAGCTCGGCCTGAGCTGCCGTTTCGGAAACGAGGAAGCGTCCGGAAGCGGCATCGGGGTGGTTTTGTAATTTAGTTTTTCTTTTTAAATTACAATAAACCTTATTCATTCAATCGCATTCAATCGTCTCCGTAGTCCGCTCCATCCTTTACCCATTCAATCAGCTCCAGCCTCATTCAGTCGCATCTTCTACCATTCAATTGCAGTTTCCATCCTCCACCATGCGCCAGACAGCACTGCAACAGCCCGCTCTATCCATTATTTTTTTCAATGTTAAAGAACATTGCACTCATTTATATAAATTATATATAATTTAATTTAAATCAGCAATTCCTGCCGTTTTCAATTTTGCTAATTTTTTAAATTTGACGCTTCCACACTTCATGTCGTTTTCGTTTTGCATTTTCGTGCTAAGCCACCAAGTGACAAAACGTCCCAATCACATTATTGCAACGCTTTTCAATCTGGTAGGCAATTGTTTTGGCATTCAAAGTTATAGACCATGGCTAGACTTAAAGATGAAAGCATCATGCGTTCTCCAGATGAAAGGGAAACAAAGGGTGGTGGCACGGTCTACTTTGTGTTGCTAGTTGCTATCCAGAATGGTCAGTATCTCGGAGATGAATTTGATGAAGGAACAGAGCCCACCAAGGAAATTATGATCTATGACGCCTTCTCCATCAACAACATGGGCAAAATCAATCAGCTTTATGTCAGCATTTGGTTTCTTGCCAGCCAACAGTGCTTCCTTGTCAAACATCATAAGGATAGAGCATGAGTTGAAGTGGAAAATGGTTTGATCCTCAAACCAACCCTTCAGATCAAGTAACTGTGCCAGAATGCCCGAGGAACCTCCATAAACAGCAGAAGCAAATAAGCAGTCAAGGTCTCCTTTTAACTCTGGATCTGTATTTGTAGAAACAAACTTTCTGATAACCAACCTGACATCCTTAGGTGTATAGCTCAACACGCCTCTCTTCTCGGGCTTCCAGAATCCTGATTCTTTGTTTCTGTATATCTGCAACCCTGATATTCTGAATCCCAACTGGGAGCTTGTGGTTACTCTATCTTTCTTTAAGCATTTTTCAATGTACTTGTCAGAAGCTTGTGGATACCAAGTCCGAGAACCAATCTTGACATCCATTATGGATGGATTGACTCGACCAGTGACAACATCCTGTAGGACAAGGTGTGGGTGCAAGCCAGATCCATCTGATGCATCCAACATTTGAGTGCCATGAAAGATAGGGAAGAATCGTTGAATATGATTGGGAATTCTAGTATTGGAATAGAAAGATGTGTAAAAAGTTACTTCTTTGAAACCACGTTCATCTTTCTGGAGAGGTTTATAGAAGCGTCCTGAATCATCTATCAAGGGGCCAAGCTTTCCATCAAGGGCTCTGTGACCAGCGACCTGGTTGTCTGGAACCTTGAGCATATTCAGGAGCCTAGAGATTCTTAAAGCCAAGATGATTAATCTCTATAACCTGATGCACCAAAAACTCAAACATTTTAGCAATTAAAGTTCTAAGTGTGATGCACCAAGAAAGTTTTCTTAACAGTCATGAGAATGGGAATTATTCCATAAAGTTCCTACTTCTCAAAATCTAGAACATAGAAGAGAAAACAAGGTGCTGCCTGGGTCACTGCACTTGCATACGAGTAAAAAACTCAATATTTAGTGATAAATGATCAAGAAACACAGTCACTATGTTTCATAAAGCAACAGCATCTACAAAAAGAGGTGTCTCCACAATGAGGACATAAGCTTAAAAATTATACACTGAACCTGAATATGTGCCTCACACAAATCTATCTTATAAACTCATCTAAACATTATATCGTTAACCTAACAAGCAAAAAATATCCCACTAAATGCGCCGAAAGCAATAAAAAAACATTTAACTGGATCACATAATAATCCCACTTAACTCAATTCCTCAGGTGACAAGCTTTCAATCCAACCCCTGATTGCATTATTCCAAAATTTGGGTCAATCGAATTGACTGATTTCCCAAAACTAACATCTAACTGATTACTACTGTGTAACCCAATCTGCTTAACTCATCACTGAGCCCTAATATTCCTGAATCACACAATCGCCATAAGATCCTCTAAATCATACTGCGATTCAATATCCATTACATAAATTATTAATTAAGTGAAAGTACTTTATCTCCTTCTGCGATCTGTCAGCTACATGCATAACAACTCGCACAAATTCAAATGCCAAATCCACATCTTATAAAGCGCAGCTTCGATTCTGGACAACCAACTCCATAAATGCACTCGTAAATCAAAATTACTATTTATAATACACGTAGAATGGACACAGCATAGCTGAGTCTGACCTCGGTGAGCTTCCAAAGCCGAAAAGAACAATCCAGACCTCACAATTTTGCAGCAATAACTTGGTCAGAAAACAAATAGCTGAAGCTTCAGAAGATTAACGCCGGAGTGTATCAGAATGGAAAGGACGACGATTGACGGAGATCTGGAAACCGGCTAAGCTTGGAGAAGTAGAAGAAAGATGAAAATGGTAACAGAAGATGAGAAGTCGGCTTTGGTCTTAATATTGAAATATCAAAGAGCTCCTTGAGAAAGAGGTTTATTATGTATTGGCCCCTTTTATTTCCCCTTTTTCAATCCTCTCCCTCTCGTGTTTCGATGTCCGCCGGTCAGGGCTTTCGATCCCAGCAGACTTTGAATCTCGACATTCTCTGGTTTTGGAGGTAGGCTGAGTCTTGGTTGTAACTTATTAAAGTCATGCTCTCAAAATCCCGACCCAATTGGACAATCATTGCAATAACATTTGTAGACAAATTGTGTGTAAAGTGGTTGATAATTTTTTTAGCACAATACGATTTGATAAATATTCCCAATAATGTCAAACAAGTTATAAATAATAATGATAATCATATCATAGTTCATGCTCGTGGAACGATTTGCTAGAAGTATAATTGATCCCACACTATGCGAGATTAATGTTGTTGAGGTATGGCAAGCTTTGACAAAAATACACGAGATTCTGCTTCAGCACTCCTTGAAGATTTGAAGCTGGAGTACTATCTGAAGAATGGGCGGGATACAACAATCAAGCACCAGAATTTGCTTCAGCACTCTGTGATGACCCAGAGCTAGAACAGATTATCCGACCGACTTGATGATGCACGAAGAGGCTCCGGCAAGGTGCGGCAGGCATTGCGAAAGTTCAGGGTATCATGCAAACATCATCAAGAGTCAAGCAAACGACAACACAAGGACGAAAAAGATAAGGATCCTAAAGTCTGCTATAGGCAACAGAATCTTCAACAACTTTGTAAGAATCTAAGAAAAGATTCTGATAATGATGGTAATGAGGTTTCCGTCACTGGTGATCCGAGAAGCTACAAGAGGAAGGCTTGAGGCAGCTCCAGAGAGGGAGAGCAGATAGAGAGAGCGCACAGCGAGAGATACTCTCACACACACAAACATAGATTAGAGAAGGCGGAGTTCTTGGTGTGGTGCGCAGAGAAGTGTTGCTACCCAATAGTGACAGTGTGTCATTGACTGAGAGGGAGCAGTTACTGAGTTTGCAGAACTCACAGTGTCCGACTTTTTGACAGAAAGAGCTAGAATAGTTGTTAACAGAAGATACAGCAACTCTGAGATAGAGTGTGCTGAAGCAGTCCGTGTACTATGCATTGTAATAGAATAGGCTAGGTTTGTGAGTCAAGTCCGTAGCTATTTTTTACTGGAAGTGTGTAGATAGCACGGAGGTGTAAGTCTGTGAGATCAGACTGCTAGCTAGTCTAAGGAGTTAGACTGAGCGGAAGATTTTGACTAGGGGAGAAGTGGAGGTGTGAGTCCTTTGTACTTTGAACCACATATAGTGAAGTCTTGAAGATCGGAGAGTGATCCTCCCTAGACGTAGGCAAGTTGTCGAACTGGGTAAACAAACTGCTTTGGCTCTTGACCATATAATTCCTGTATTTGCATATAGCCAAGTTGCACTTGGAGATTTGTTGGTATTCCTCTTTCTAAAAACCTTCACGAGACAAAACACATCCGCTAGGGTAGCCTAGAGGTTTATATGGCTTGATCCATGTGCTAAATCCATTTGTGATTCCTACGAAAGTGAGTTAAGAGTAATCTTATTTGTATTGCATTGTTTGTTAGCTTTGAGTGAATGACTTGTTCAATAATGCGAGCTAGGAGCAAAAAGATTCAACAATTTGTCTTGCACTACATGCTTTCTCGGGAAGATCAAATTCTAAGTGTGAAGTGTTTTAATCACTTGAAATCTTGGCCGATTTGGACCTCCCTTTCACAGTGAGTTTGGCTCGTTTCCGAGCATTTTTAGTCATTTAATCAATTCTCCATGATGTTTTAGGTCAGTGTTATGTCTAATTCACTATTAGGAGTGTACCAGAGATAACCCGTAAAAAAGGAGTTGATTGAGCAAGAAACGTACATGCAGCCATACCGTCCGTATCTAGTCAAGGTAGTACAGACATACCGACTAATGGTACAGTCGTACCACAATGAAGTATGGGCTAGAGGCCTTTCTGAGATGAAGATGCTCGTACACCTTCAAGCTCGGTACGCTCATACCAACCATTGGTATGGCCATACCTCCCAACCGATATGGGCAAAGAACCCCTCCGAGATATTTTAGCATAAATTGCCTGTATCGCTCTGTGCTACGATCGTATTTGTCAAATGTGTTTGTTCAATGTGTTCTAATCCTAGGGGCCGCCTCTCCTTGCTACAGTACCCCGAGATAACTGATGGCAAATGTGTTTGTCCAATGTGTTCCAATCCTAGGGTTTCGGGTTGAACTGGATTGAACCAAATCTAGTTGAATCGTTCTTTGGTTCAACAACTATTGACTGCTGACTTCTGTTGACCGGTTGATCTTGAATGAATGGTCCAAATATGTAATAAAATGCAATGCAATCTTGAACACACATGCGATACGAAAACACTACAAAAGAGTAATCGATCTCATGCAAAATGTAATAAAACTATGGGAATAAACAACTCGATGGAGCGTATAAATCACGGACCGATCATGTTATTCAATATACATACAATTAGGCATCTTTCTTGTTATTTGCAAATTAACAACGATGGTGGTGTGTGAATAAAAAAAAGAAATTACATTGAAGTTTAACAAAATCAGAATAAATAGAAGTTGAGACTCGTTCGACGATCCCCATAAAACATTATTAGCCTATCTTCGGTGTTGGGATTCTCGGTCAATCGCTTCCCAAGATACAACAGCTCAAGGACAACTCTTCTTGTACTACAGAACTTGCTCTGCAAAGTATCTCTTGTCTTTCATTATTAACACGACAAAAAAACTCAACGAAAGTCGAAAAGATAACCGACTATAACGAGGACTGCTAGAGAGAGTGGTGTGTTTTTCGATGTTTGATTCGATGTCAAATGAAGAGAAAAGGTTCTCTTTTTTATGTGCGCATACTATAACCATCAGGCGCCGCCTCAAATATAGTAGGAGGATATCTGAGCGCTCATTAACAATTGTTAATAGTCATTTAATACACTCAGGTGTCGCTCCGAATGTGAGCCAGGCAACGCATCACTTAAGGCGCGCCTACAACCTTAATTGTCATTAATGGTCACTCTGGCGTCGCCCCATCCAAATCAAGCGCGTTTGGACTTTACAAGTCCCTTAGGCGTCGTCTCACTTTAGTCAAATACTCAGGCAACTCCTGGATCTTCATGCGCCCCTTCTAAGAAATGTTGAGGCATGGCCTCAACTTTAATCATAAAACAATAATTCGTGTAGTTAGTGCAAAGTCAGTCTACATGCGACTAAATCGGCTCACCATTTGCGTCCTATACCTCGCGGGCATACCCATTGAATACCATTTTGAATCTAAATTGGCTCGCGATTTGTACCCCTACGCACATGCGCATAGAGAGTGTTTTTATGAACCTAAATCGGCTCGTGATTCTACTCCACAAGGTTAAGTATTTTTATGGACTCACATTTCTAATATTTAGACCACTATTTGAGTATCAAAATCTCATTCAATATATCTTGGGTTTTGTCTTATGAATAATCGATCATATACCTCCCATTCTTAGATATTTAACTAAAATTATTTCAATTCAACACGGGGTGTACTCCACTCTGAAATTTGGCTGAGAAAGTGGGACCACACCATCATTTTCCTCACATTTCAACACCAAATGTCCAATAATGCTCGCATGAAGAAAACTGAGTGGTGAAAAAATCAAGACTCGACTAAATGTAGTGGCAGTTTGTACAGGTTATATCTACATAATATAGGTGGGCAAAGCCTTTGAACCTTCCCTCGCGAAGACATGTCTTCTTTGCTTACTTTTTAGGAAACACGATGTCCTTGAACTGTTTGTTGTATAATGTAAAGGAAACACATATCTCCCATAAATCTATGCCTGGCACAAGTTAAGTTCTTAGGGTTGGGTTTGTTTCTTACAATGAGACTCCTGCCTAGTTTTGTGAGATTAATTCTTTTTATAAGCGGCCTCACTTCTTTCTCACATAGGTCATTCTTTATTTCAAATAAACCTGCATTCCCTATCAAAATCTTAACATCCAACTTATCAGATTAAAAGCTTCAAGCTCAACCTCGTGAGGGAGTCACTATTTAAATAAGAAATAGGATAGAGAGTAAACCCCCCACACTGACCATATCTAGTCTCAGCAATTAGGTTGCCCCTTTGAACCATGATCTAAGATCTACAGTAACCATTGTTGGGTTTCCTTTGCCTTGACTTTATTTATCCAAGGCTTTAGTCACATTCATATGCACGTCTTCTATAGTTGGCTCCTATTTAATCCAACGAATCCATGTTTTCTTAGACCTCACATAGTCAATACTAATGAGTCTTGTGGAGAATTTTTTTTTTTTAAAGTATTTTAGTCATTGACGTAAATATCTTCACTTGTCATTATACATTATACTTTTTTCTTACAAAGTAGATTGGTTATCATCATATAAACATATTGCTGGCACACATATTGGTATGGGCTTCAAGGCATGGAGTTGAGTTTTGCCTGTATTCAAAGCAAACGCCCATATCGCTTCTTGGTCAGTACGATCGTACCGCCTTTAGGTACGACTGTACTAGGTCGATGCGGAGCGAGACTCTGAAGCCCAGATCTGCTTTTATAACTAGCAGTCCAAAGACCTAAAATCATCATTCTTAACTTGGACAAGATTAGACCTAATTCTTGAAGAGATGAAAGACGGCTCGAGATTATAAGAGATTGAAGATTGTGAAATTCGCAGCGCCTCTAACAAACAGATTCGTGAACAAGCAGTTGCTACAGCACACTCTTGTTCACCCGGAAACTATTTCAGCAAGAATGAACAAGGTCAAATGTTTGTTCACCCAGTTCGGCCAATTGCCTACGTCTGGGGAGGACTATTCGCAGTCCTCAATCCACTAATCTCAAAGGTCTCCAAGTACACACGGTTACAACTCCATGCAACCTACGCTACTCAATCTTAAGTGGATCCACGAACACAATCAGAACAGGCTCTAACTTGTGACTACAACCTCTACTGATATCTATCCAGAATAGCTACTGTCTCCTCGAAACTCAGCCTATTCTAAACAATACTCAGATTCTGCAGGGTTGCTATAGCATCTACTGTAGCACACAGCTGATGCACAAACTGTCCGCGTCGCTCCGAAGCCTTCCGCTGAGCCGTTCGAACGATTCCACGAGCGCTACACACTCTGGAATACTCTCCCTCACTCAGTGACCTCCTGTCACTAGCAAGAACTGCCGCCCAGACACTTGACCGAGTCACTAACCCGTCAATTCTTTTGCGGCTACCCTTGATCAACCAACAAGCACCCTCTGCTCTGAATTTGCTTCCAGATCAAGCTTGGATCAGACCACGCAGGTCCTGATCACCTTTTGCTTCAGTCACCACAGCTCTGCGCTCACGCTCTGTTCTCGGTGAAGATCGAAGATCTCTTCGCACACCAAAAATACTCTCTCGGAATTCTGTGTGTGTGTTCTCGTTCTCAGCACTCTTCTTCGATCAACTTTGATGATGCAGTATGGCAGTGTTTGACAAAACCAGCACAAGTGAACAAGGAGCAGCTTCAGCAGGGGATGCTATAGCAGGAGCTTGTTCAAGTTGCTGCAACATCTGTCCGAGAAGCAGCAGCTACCTGGGCTTGGCTAGAAGTCCTGGCAGTTTTGTGGAGAGCATCAGAAGAATCCTTTAAAGTGCTGCGGAGAATATTCCGGTGGGGAATTTTTAGCTAGAGAAGGAGATTTGTGTTGGAGATCAAAAACAAATCTAATCTCCTAAAAATTAGGAGATAATTGTTCTTTTTGGGACATTGCTAAATTCTTTTCTTGTTTAAAGCTGGTGCTGCTATTTAAGAGAGAGGAGTTTAGAGCAGAAAGGTTGATCGAAGCTGAGGGATACACGAGTGCGTGCGCAGAATTCAAAGAGAGGAATTTTGGTGTGCGACGGACGAGTTCTTCGATCTTCACCCGAAGGCAGAGCGTGAGCGCAGAGCTGTGGTGACAGAAGAAGTAGGAGATCAGGACTTGCGTAGTCCGATCCAAGCTTGATCAGGAAAGCCAATTCAGAGCAGTGGTGCTTGTTGGTTGATCAAGGGCAGTCGCGGAAGAACTGACGAGTGAGTGGCTCGGTCGAGTGTCAAAGCGGCAGTTCTCGCTAGTGGCAGGAGGTCACTAAGTGAGGGGGAGTATTCCAGAGTGTGCAGCGCTCGTGGAATCGTTCGATCGACTCGGCAGAAGGCTTTGGAGCGACGCGGACAATTGTGCATCAGCTGTGTGCTACAGCAGTTGCTACAGCAACCCTGCAGAGTTGAGTGTAGTTTAGAATAGGCTGAGTTTCGGGGAGACAGTAGCTATTCTAGATTGACATTTGTAGAGGGTGTGCAGACACAAGTCAGAGCCTGTTCTGATTGTGTCGAGTGATCCACACAAGGTTGAGTAGCATAGGTTGCGTGGAGTTGTAACCGAGTGTACTTGGAGACCTCTGTGATTAGTGGATTGAGGACTGGAGAATAGTCCTCCCCAGACGTAGGCAGTTGGCCGAACTGGGTGAACAAACTTCTGTCTTGTTCATTGTTTGCTGAGACAATTTCCGAGTGAACAAGAGTGTGCTGCAGCAACTGCTTGTTCACAAATCTGTCTGTCAAGAGACGCTGTGAATTTCAATTGGTATCAGAGCGGGAGCTCAACACACAGAGTAAAAGATCCTACGGTGTCTCTGAAGAAGCCAAGACAATGAAGGAAGGACAGAGCACAAGCAGACCTCCATTGTTGGAAGAAAGCAACTACGGATATTGGAAGGCTAGGATGAAAGCCTTCCTCAAGGCCATTGATGAGAAGACCTGGAGAGCTATCATGGTCCAGTGGTCTCCCCCATCACCATGGATGAACAGGGAGTCACACGGATAAAGCCTGAAGAACAATGGACTGCTGAAGAGGAAGCTGCAGCAACTGGTAATTCAAAGGCTCTGAATGCGATTTTTGCTGCAGTTGATGCTAACAATTTCAGGTTGATGTCAAATTGTGACATGGCCAAACAAGCTTGGGAAATTCTGCAAACTGCACATGAAGGAACTGATAGAGTAAAGCTGTCAAGATTACAGATTATTGCCACACAGTTTGAGAATCTGAGAATGCTGGAAGAGGAGACTGTCACTGAGTTTAATGCAAAACTTTGTGATCTGGCAAATGAGGCCCATGCGCTTGGTGAACCTATTCCTGAAGAGAAGCAGATCAGGAAGGTCCTCAGATCGTTATCCACAAGATTTGACATGAAAGTGACGGCCATTGAAGAAGCCCAAAATGTCAGACTCATGAGGCTGGAAGAGTTGATGGGATCTCTCAAACAGTTTGAGATGAAACTGGTTAAAGAAGATCTCACTCCTAAGGACAAGAATATTGGACTGAAGGCTGAAACAGAAGCTAAGAAGCCAGCTCCAGATGATCAGCTGAGTATGCTAGTCAAGAACCTTGGAAAGCTTCTGAAGAACATGGACTCAAGAACTGGGCAAAGCTCATCCTCACGAAAATAATTCAGAAGAGGTGGAGAAAATAAAAGGAGAGGGAAGGAACCTGCTCAGAATGAAGATGAGAAGAAAGAAATAAAAAAAGGTGTCCAATGCTGGAACTGTGCAGGGTATGGCCATCGACAAATCAACTGCACCAGCAAACTGATGAAAAAGAGGGCTCTCTCTGCCAGTGGAAGTGAAGACGAGACAGATCTGAGTGAGGATGAATGCAACTTGGCCAGATACAGATCAGTCAGAAGAGGCAGAAAAACACAAGGAAGAGTGAACCAGCACCTGCTACAGCAACCTTTGTATCACCGTGACAAGAGAGTCTCAAAGTATAAAAGATGCTATAGCTGCGGGCACAAAGGTCACATAAAGAGGAACTGTTCTTCAGCATACACCGGAAAAGGTTCAGCTAGGAAACCAATCAAGCAGAAACATGCGCGGACTCAGCTTCTCGCGTTTGTAAGCACAGCAAGCACCTCGGATAAGATAAGCTGGTATTTTGACAGTGGGTGTTCAGGGCACATGACAGGAGAAAGATCCTTCTTGAAAAACATAACACCCTGCCTGGAACAACGGGTGAAGTTTGGAAACGTCCTGAGAGGAAGAGTTCTGGGAAAGGGAACTTTAGCAGTTGAAGGAATGCCGAACCTGAGCAATGTCTTGCTAGTGGAAGGACTAAAGGCAAACCTCATAAGCATCAGTCAGCTATGTGATGGAACTAAACAGGTGAAATTTACGAAAGACTCGTGCAAAGTTTTCGACAAATCTGGAGAATGCATAATGGAAGGAGCCAGATCAAAAAGCAGTTGTTATCTTCTCAACGTGAGTTCAAACTCACCGGTTCCGAAATGTATGCTGACAAAGGCTGAGGAAATGATTCTATGGCACAGAAGGATGGGGCATGTTAACCTGAGGACTTAGAAGAGAATTGCAACAGAAGGGCTAGTCAGAGGAATACCGCTGATAAAAGGGGGAGCTGACAAAACTCTATTCGTAAAAAGAACCAAGTCAGATGTGATCATTGCACAAATTTATGTGGATGACATTGTCTTTGGTTCAAAGTCTCAGCACCTGGTGAAGCAGTCTGTGGATCACATGCAGCAGGAATTCCAAATGAGCATGGTCGGAGAACTGTCCTATTTTCTTGGTCTGGAGATTACCCAGAAAGAAGATGGCATCTTTATTGCACAAAGCAAATACAGCAAGAATCTTGTGCAGAAATTTCAGCTAGATAAGGCCAGTCACAAACGAACCCCTGCTGCCACTCATGTCAAAGCCATCAAAGATGAACATGGAGTGGAAGTGAGTCAGACAGTCTACAGAAGCATGATTGGGAGCTTGCTGTACCTGACTGCCAGCCGCCCCGACATTTCCTTTGCAGTAGGAGTCTGTGCCAGATTTCAAGCCTGTCCCAAAGATAGTCACTTGCAGTTGGTCAAGCGAATCATTCGGTATGTTGGAGGAACTGTGAACTATGGCTTATGGTATACTAAGGACACAAATGCTAATTTGGTGGGATACAGTGATGCGGACTGGGCAGGATGCTCAGAGGACAGGAAGAGCGCTTCGGGAGGATGCTTCTTTCTAGGAAATAACCTGGTGTCCTGGTTCAGCAGGAAGCAAAATAGCATTTCATTATCCACAGCCGAGGCTGAATACATAGCTGCTGGGAGCTGCTGTGCTCAAATGTTGTGGATGAAGCAAATGCTGAGTGAGTACAGTCTTGATCAAGATGAAATGACTCTCTACTGTGACAACATGAGTGCCATCAGCATCTCTAAGAATCCGGTTCAGCACAGCAGATTCAAGCACATTGACATTCTTCATCACTTCATCCGTGATCTAGTGGAAAAGAATATCATTGCACTACAGCATGTGGTGTCTGCCAAACAGCTTGCTGATATCTTCACAAAAGCTCTGGATGCAGTCCGGTTCGAAGACCTGAGAGCCTCTCTGGGGCTCTGTGTATTGCCTCCCTAGGGCATCTTGGAGCACCCCCTTGTCATTTATTCCAAAAAGGGGGAGGAGAAGAAGGAGAAGAAGGGGAGGTTGAGGTTAAAAAATCTGTATTGAAATTGGTATAGAGTTTTGTCAAAATGCCAAGGGGGAGATTGATGATGCAGTATGGCAGTGTTTGACAAAACCAGCACAAGTGAACAAGGAGCAGCTTCAGCAGGGGATGCTATAGCAGGAGCTTGTTCAAGTTGCTGCAACATCTGTCCGAGAAGCAGCAGCTACCTGGGCTTGGCTAGAAGGCCTGGCAGTTTTGTGGAGAGCATCAGAAGAATCCTTTAAAGTGCTGCGGAGAATATTCCGGTGGGGAATTTTTAGCTAGAGAAGGAGATTTGTGTTGGAGATCAAAAACAAATCTAATCTCCTAAAAATTAGGAGATAATTGTTCTTTTTGGGACATTGCTAAATTCTTTTCTTGTTTAAAGCTGGTGCTGCTATTTAAGAGAGAGGAGTTTAGAGCAGAAAGGTTGATCGAAGCTGAGGGATACACGAGTGCGTGCGCAGATATCAAAGAGAGGAATTTTGGTGTGCGACGGACGAGTTCTTCGATCTTCACCCGAAGGCAGAGCGTGAGCGCAGAGCTGTGGTGACAGAAGAAGTAGGAGATCAGGACTTGCGTAGTCTGATCCAAGCTTGATCAGGAAAGCCAATTCAGAGCAGTGGTGCTTGTTGGTTGATCAAGGGCAGTCGCGGAAGAACTGACGAGTGAGTGGCTCGGTCGAGTGTCAAAGCGGCAGTTCTCGCTAGTGGCAGGAGGTCACTGAGTGAGGGGGAGTATTCCCGAGTGTGCAGCGCTCGTGGAATCGTTCGATCGGCTCGGCAGAAGGCTTTGGAGCGACGCGGACAATTGTGCATCAGCTGTGTGCTACAGCAGTTGCTACAGCAACCCTGCAGAGTTGAGTGTAGTTTAGAATAGGCTGAGTTTCGGGGAGACAGTAGCTATTCTAGATTGACATTTGTAGAGGGTGTGCAGACACAAGTCAGAGCCTGTTCTGATTGTGTCGAGTGATCCACACAAGGTTGAGTAGCATAGGTTGCGTGGAGTTGTAACCGAGTGTACTTGGAGACCTCTGTGATTAGTGGATTGAGGACTGGAGAATAGTCCTCCCCAGACGTAGGCAGTTGGCCGAACTGGGTGAACAAACTTCTGTCTTGTTCATTGTTTGCTAAGACAATTTCCGAGTGAACAAGAGTGTGCTGCAGCAACTGCTTGTTCACAAATCTGTCTGTCAAGAGACGCTGTGAATTTCAAACTTCATTGCTCTGAAGGGTCTTCTTTATATAGGAGCACCCACTTCCATCATTATCAGGATTTAGCAATTTCCCTAGTAATATCAATATCTCCTAATTTTTAGAAGATTAGATTTGATTTGAGATTCAAATCTCCCACAATCAAATCTCCTTCTTCAGCTAGGAATCCCCACTGGAATATTCTCTGCAGCAACTTAGAAACTCCTCTGATGCTCTTAGAAGGACTGCCAAGCCCTCTTTCCAAAGACCCAGGCTGCTATTGCTCGGACAGACGCTACAACTCTTCTGAACAAGCTCCTGCTATAGCTTCCTCCAGCTATAGCTGCTCCTTGTTCACTGATCTTGTTCACGAAAGCTGGACTCTTGCTATAGCAGCATCTTGTTCACGTGTGCTGGTTTTGTCAAACACTGCCATACTGCATCATCAGATTGGTTTCATAGTAAACGATTCTTCGTTACTTTTCGTTTCTTTCTTCTTTAATTCTCTTTTATACATGTATTCTGGTTTTATCACCATGATAGTGAGTAGTAGTCTTGTTCCGGAATCTTATGGATCCCGTGTCGTATCAACTCTTTTCATACGATTTAATAAATAGTTTACTTTGAATTATATGTATGTGTTTGATCGTACATCGCTTGATGCCATTTTCTATGCTCATTTGCCGTAAGGATTATTAGGTTAAAAACCAATATCATCATAGTTCAGGTAATTAACCTGAATTATGTAGGATTGATATCTAATCATAGTAGTTATGTTGGTAGTATATGATTTGGTAAAGAAGTTAACATCACCTATTTGAAAAACATGTTCTTAATGTGATCCTAACGTAATTAGTAATCACCAATGTTGATTGGATATTGATGGTTAGGAAATATGCCTCGCTGGAGGGACTCGAAGTACAAGATGTATGGCAAAAAGTAATGATCCAGGATTGTTTGGCTTACTTATAGCACACATGGTTTATTCTCATTCAGCGTATGTTATGAGTAACTATATGTTTTGTTTCATGAATTAAGTGGTGCGCATGGATGAAGTTTGATTCTGGGATGATGATTTTATTTGCATAATCTTTTTCTTATGTTAGAATCACTTAATTAGGTAATTACAACTTTTTCTTATTAGAATAGTGAAACAAATGCACTATCTTGCATAGTATACACACGCATTTGCTAACCGTTGGACTTACCAATGTTATAAATTGTGTTTGACTGCAATTTGACCCCTAAAACATAAATTGACATAAAAAGTTAAAAACACGTTTGTTAACTACTCATCAGATCTAGTATAATTTATTAGGTACATTATATTGCCTATCATTCTTGCATATTCCACTTGAGAGAAGTTTTCCGCCTTAATCTTAGACAGGTGTTGACTTATGTCAATTGGAGTTCTAGATGAAATTTTTTTCCTGACTAGTCTAAGATCTTATCAATGTAGTGTGACTGACTTAACATAAGTCCCTCATCCATCTGTATAATTTTGATACCCAAAATTACGTCTGCTAGTCTAAAATCTTTTATATCGAACTTCGAGTTTAATATAGAGTTTTGAGAATCAACCATGCGATCATTTCTTTCCATAATGAGCATGTCATCAACATATAAATCATATAACCGTGTTCAGTATTCTGAATGTACACACGTTGTCCCTCTCAATCATCTTGAAACCATTTGACATCATCACGTTGTCAAATTTTTCGTGCCACTACTTGATGCTTATTTAAGGCCATAACGAGATTTTACCAGTTTAGAAATTTATCCCTTGATCAAGCACTATACATCCCTCAAGTTTCGTACTCAAGATCCCCATTGAGGAAAGCCATTTTCACATCCATGAATGAATTTCCAAATTGCACAAAACCGCATTGGCTAGTATCATCTTAATGGATGTTATTCTGTCATTGGAGAATATATCAAAGTAATCGAGACCTTCCTTTTGTCTATACCCTTTGATGATAAGGTTTGCCTTATAGTTGTCTATAGACTCCATCCATCTTCATCTTCTTTGTGAAGACCCATTTGTAGCCAAGTGATTTACTTATAGGAACCAACTCTGAAGTATGATTGTACATGATGGAGTCTATCTCACTTTATGGCTTCATTCCAAGGACCCTCAACTAAACTTATAACCTCTTTATACGTTTGAGGATCAGTTTTGAGCTTATATGTTAGAAAATCAGGACCAAATGATTTATATATCTTAGTTCGCTTGCTTAGTCTTTGTTCTTCTAATTTTCTTCAGATTCTCCCTCGAGTTGTTAAGTTAATAGCTCAACATCCTCAAGTAACTGATGAGATGAACCATGTTCGTCTTCCTTAGACATGTAAGGAAATACATCTTTGAAGAATGATGCATTCTTAGATTCCATTATGGAGTTCTTGTAAATACTAGGATTTTTTGATTCATACATAAGGAATTTGTACACAATACTATTATGCGCATAACTAATGAGTACACAATCAATGGTTTTTGGTCCTATCTTCATTATGTTAGAACCATGTGTCATTACTTTAGCTAGACACCCTCACACTCGCAATGTATATATAGGAAGGCTTCCTAGCCACAAATAACTCATACGGAGACTTCTCCTCCTACTTGTAAGGTATCTTATTTATGAGGTAACTTGCAGATAAGATGACTTCCCCCATATTCCTTGAGGCAACCCAGAACTTAACAAAATCACATTCATCATCTATTTCACAGTGTGATTCTTTCGTTCAGCAATGTTGTTCAATTGAGGCGAGTATGGTGGAGTGACTTTGTGAATAATTCAGTATTGTAAACAAAAGGCCCCAATTGGTTCTGTATATTTACCTCCATTATCACTTCTCAACCTCTTTATCTTTTTGTTGAGTTGATTCCCAACTTTTAATTTGTACATGGTGAAATTTTAACCTGCCTCGTCTTTGTTTTAAAGTAGATAAACTTGATAATATTTTTTACTACCATCAATGAGACTCAAAAAATATTGATTACAACCTCTAGTTGGCATGAGTTCAAATCACATGGATCATTATGGATTAATACTAGAGGGTTTTCATCTCTTTCAACACTATGAAAAGATGTTTTCGTTAATTTTGCTTCAACATAATATTCACACTAGTGTTGGGAATCGATTTGAGATTTGAATATACACTCCAAAAACATTAGTTTCCTTATCGTGTCATAATTATATGGCCTAATATTTTATGACATAAATTAGAAGACTCAAGCAAGTAACGGAAGAAGTATCTTTATTGATATGTTTGGGTATGATGACCATTACATTTAATTTCCAGATGACATCTTTAACATAAGCCCATCCTACATACATATTTTTCTTTTTGAGAACTACTTTTTCTGAGATTCAAAAGCCATTTTAAAGCCATGACTATCAAGTAGTGTCCCAAAAATGTGATTCTTCTGTATATCGAGAACAAACAAAACCTTCATCAGCTTTAGCTCTTTTCTTGATGTCATCTTCAGGATCACTATGCCCATCCCCTTGATCTCAGAGGTCGTTGAGTTTCCCATATACATCTTTTATCCATCCCTGTTAGTTCCAGGGGAGAAGGCCTTCTTGTATGAGCATATGGGGCGGGTTGCTTCAGTATCCAGCCTCCACTTCTTTGGATTAAAAGTCTATGAAGTTCAACTCTGATATCACCACCACTAGTAGGTTTTCATTAACTTCTGCTATGTTGACTTCCTTCTTCTATTACTAGGTTTATTCATCCCTGTTAGTTCCCGGGGGAGAAGGCATTCTTGTATGAGCATATGTGGCGGGTTGCTACAATATCCAGCCACCACTTCTTTGGGTTAAAGTCCATGAAGTTCAACTCGGATATCACCACCACTAGTAGGTTTTCATCAACTCGGATATCACCACCACTAGTACGCCCCATTAGATTCTTCCCCTGACCCTCATGTGCCCCCTACTGACCTAAACCCTTAGAGGCTAATCCTGATCACCAGAGTGTTGCTGATCAGATTGATCAGTAACATGAACATGTTGAAGTAACTGATATCCCTTTACATGAGACTCTGGCTGATTATCAATTACTTAGGGATAGGACTAGGAGAGAGATTAGGCCCCCATCTAGGTACTCTTGAGCTGAGTTAATGTTCACTGCCCTCTTAGCTACCCATGAGATGAGGAGATGAACTAATTTCTTAGAGTGAATAACACTTGGGTTTTGATAGAAAAACCCAGGGATCGGAAAATGGTGGAGTGTAGGTTGCTCTATAAGACTAAAGAATGAGTGAATAAGGGGGACCATCCTAGGTTTTAAGGCCAGATTAGTGGCCAAATGGTATACCCAGAGAGAGGGTATTGACTTTACTGAAGCCTTTTCACTAGTGGTGAAGTTTAAGACTATTAGAATTATGTTTTCGCTTGTTGCATGCTTAGACTTTGAATTAGAACAGTTGGATGTTAAAACTATTTTTTTGCATGGTGAGCTAGATGAGAGAATTTATATGAGACAGCTTGAAAAAATCTTTTTATGGATTAAAACAAAGCCCTAGGCAATGATATAAAAAGTTTGACTCTTTTTGTGCTGATTATTGACTTTGTTAGAAGTAAATATGACAGTTGTTTCTATTTACCTCACTGAATGACGATCCTGTTTATTGGCTGTAGTATGTGGATGACATGTTGTTGATTAGCAAGTCTGTTACTAAATTAAATAATTGAAGTTTGATCTGAATCCTGTATTTGACATGAAAGACTTAGGAAATGCTAAAAAGATTTTAGGAATGTTAATAATGAGGGACAAACCAAACATATGGCTTAAACTCCATCAGAAGCCTTACTTGGAAAAAATTGTAGCCATGCTTGGTAATCTGAATTGTAAATCTATCTCTGTTCCTCTTGCACCGCATTTTATTTTGAATAAGCAGCAGTGTTCTAAGTCTGTATCAGAACTGTTGAGCATGGAAACATACCTTATGATAATGTTATTGGATCTATCATGTATGTTATGGTTAGCAGTAGGCCTGATTTGTCTTATATTATATCATTGTTAAGTAAATATATGTCTAACCCTGGCTTGGATCATTGGAATGCACTGAAATGTGTTATTGGATATATTGATAGCTCCTTGAAAATTGGTTTATGTTATGCTGCTAGGTCTGACTCTTTTAAATTGATTGATCATGTTGACTCTGGTTTTACTGGTGATAAAGATTCAAGAAAATCCATTACCGGATTTTATTTTACTCTAGGAAATAATTGTATTTCTTGGAAGTCTCAGTTGCAGTCTATAATTGCTTTATCTAACATTGAATCAGAATATATTGCGCTGTGTGATGCTTGCAAAAAAGCTGTTTGGTTGATTGGTATTTTATCTGTAGCTGAATTGTGCAAAACTGTACCTATGTTTTTTTTTTACAATCAATTTGTCTTATACTTGAGTAAAAATCATATTTATCATGAGAGGACCAAACATATAGATGTTAGGTTTCATTTTATTAGGGATTTGGTTGCTGATGGTAAAATAAAATTGCTGAAGGTTGATACATTGGAAAATCTTGCTGATATGGGTACTAAAATCATTTCTAACAGCAAATTCAAGTACTGCTTCGGTCTTTTATTTATTGAATGATGGTGCATGTACCTGGGCAGTGAAGAGGACTCAGAATAGTGCACTGGTCATGAGTAAGAGTATATTAGAATTTAGGTGGAGAATTGTTGTAAATTATAGTTAGCTATATTTAGTTAAAACATTGTGCTTTGGTTATTATGGACTGTTGATCTACTCCTGTGCTGATCCAGCGATGTATATATTTGTGTGTAAGAGGGAAAGGCTGGAGAGATCTAGGGCAAGAAAAAGAAAAGAACTTCAGATCTACTTCATGAGCGAAAAATTGCAAGAGCAAGAAGTGATAAGTCTTGAGGCTGGGAGTGTGTGTTGGTGCGAGTGCTCGGCTGAGAGTGGGAGGTGAAGTGTGAAGGAGAGACTTTTGCTTCGTTGTTGCTGTTGTCCAGCAGATACCTAGGCGCTGCTCCCTTGATGATTAGGGCGTCGAGCAGCGGATGCTCGGCGAGGTCCGAATATTGGCCTGCACTGCAAGTTTGTTGGTAGTAGTTCTTGAATAGCGCAGCGTAGCAGTGTTGTGTGAGCAGTTCAGGTTCCTTGTTTGTAAAACTCCTACCTGAAATTAGTGTATCGTTCTGAGTCTTCGAACTCAGCATGGATATAGGCTTATTTTCAAACCTAAACACGATAAAACAGTTGTGTTGTTGTTGCTGTATTATTGCATATATTGTGATAGTTTACAGCAGGTGGAAATCTTGTGTTGTTATTGAGAGGTTATTAGAGCAGTAGAATTACTACAACTGCTTATGCAAGCATGGAAGGAGCTTGCCTTTTCAAAATATCCTGTAAGACGAAGAGGCTTTTTTAGCTAGAGTTTAATAGTGCAACGGAAATGATCCCCATAATTTAGGGTAAAGAGTGGACTTACTCCAACGATGATTCTCCCACGTGATACCTGGAAATGGATGCAAAAGCCTTGTGGACGAGGTAGTACTAGTGCTCGACCACAGTTACATCAGTTGCCCTCTTTCTTTGGTCCACTCAACCTACACTTCCTTCCGCAGGCAGCTCCATTGTCCTACAACCCTTCACTCACCGCAGCAAATCGATTGCCTGGTGGGAATTGGTCGTGCCTGTATCCGTAACATTGGGTTGCTGAAATAGGTAAATCATAATACAAAAATGTGTCAGCTTTGATAACAAATGAAAACTTTCTTGTTTTCATTTTACATTTCCCTTCATCAACCTCAATTGTTTCTGCAGCTGATTTATTTAAGGATGTATGGAGGGCTGTAAGCCCTTGCAGTTGCGATGTCCCCATAGACACGCAGCCCGAGTAAAAATGCTGCTAAGAAACTTTTTTGCAACTTGTTTGTCATGTTTGCAGCTCAATAAGAAAAAAAAAAATTTCGAATGCCACCAATTTAAAAATTTATTCTCCATCTGGCATTTTTCTGAAGTTTATTTTCGAAATGCAATAATTTTGACAAATCGCTATTTTCAATAGCGGTTTATTCCTCATTTTAAATTGCATTGTCGACATCAGCACTGTCATGTCATTTTTCTCACAAATCAACACACCGCTATTGGAGTAGCAGTTTATCGGGAGACTTGACACATCAACGTCATGTCAGCGCTGATGTGTCCTTGCGAATAGCGACTTGTTAAAATTGTGACATTTCAGAAATAAACTTCAAAAAGATGACAGATGGGAACAAAGTTTAAAAACGTGGCATTCAAAAAAAATTTCGCTCAATAATGGGTGGAGTAGAAGCTGTCAACCAGTTGCTGTTTGACTTTCAACAAAGAGCCGAAAAACATGTAGAAAGCGAATCGTAAATCATCAAGAACAAGCAGTAGATTTATGGACAGAGCCGGCCGCCAATGAAATGAGCAGCTTTCAGTCCTGATTCTCATAGTGTGCATTGGTACAACTTACAACAAATGCGGCATATAGCTTCATCACAAGAGTCGCCATGGGCCAAAGGGATTATGTGCAGAAAAAAAATGAGTACTACAAATTAAATTCACAGAAGCAGTCGGGCAATGCAGATCCTACGCCATGGGAAAAATCATGTTTATGAGCTTCCCACAAGGCTTTCTTTAACACATTCCCTGTAAGACCTTGTGCGGTAAATTGAGCATATGTCCTCCTGCTTAGGAACAGAGTTTTGTACAAACCATTCACTGCCCGCATTGCTGCTACCATTTTATCCATGTTACCGAAATAGGTAGCTACGTAAGAGTCGCTGTTGATGGATACATAGTAGTCTAAAGCTGCTTTTGTGTTTCCATGCATGCTTGTGAAATCCTCTCCATTAAGAAGTGTCGACTTGGTATATACATTCGTGTAAACGGATGTTAAGCCCTCGATCTCCATCAAACCATCCCCAGCTGCCAGGTATATGTTTGTGTTTGTTGGAATTGAAAGTGCCTGAAGCACAAAGGACGTCTCTTTAGGGGTGAGAGGGCATTTGCCTCTATTTCTCCACACACGGGCATTTTCACCAGTCCAAGGCTTTCTATCGCCTCTGGCTTCATCAATTGCTTCCATAGACTGATGAGAGAGACCTGAGTATTCACATTGACTGTATGCTACCATGTCTGGTTCAAAACGAAGATGAAGAGATAAAAATGGCTTTGGTATGGCTTCAAGTAGCTGGAAGCCCTTACTTTCCAAGGCTCCAGTAAGGCGCAGTGCACTATAGCAAGCTTGACAGAGCGCAGCCTTAGCATGCAGAGGGTATCTATATCAGAGGGAAGAAAATTCAAATTTAAATGAAAGGTTGAAATAACAATCTAAGTAGTTTACACATGTAGGAAGTAGGATAATACAGCTTGAAACTTCATCATTTTCGAACTACAATTTCATGGATAAGTTTTTTGTGTCATTTTTCACGACCAATAATGATTATATATTCCAACTACTCATGTCATTGCTAACACGGATTTAGAAATAAGTGAAAATGGATGATCCTCATTTCTCCTGGGACTGATTAAAAAATAACAAAGGAGAAATTACCCCAAAGCATCTTCTTTTCTACTTGAGCCCTTTACACCACCTTAAAAACTAACTGCACACATTACCTTCTTTGCACTCTTTTATATGGTCCTATTTTATTATAAAGAAAAATGAGATTTTTTTTTATTTTACCTATCCCTTCTCTGGCTCACTGCTGGTGTTATAGAAATGTAGTGATGCTCCAGAAGCCACGGAAGAACACTCTCGACATAATCGAATTGAACTTTGCGTTTGCTACAATCCACCCTGAAGGGCTCTTTTGAAGCAATGTCCGAAGGCAACTCTTTTACAACTTTTACAAATCCATTCATCTTCGCTATGAAGTGATCCACATCGAAGACATCTGCAAAACCACTGTAGGCAAAGATTAAATTCCATGCAACATTCCATAGCCATAGAAATTTTCAAAATTAGAATGCGCATGTTTAAAAGTAACATGAAGCTGCAACAATATCAAGTGAACATGCTTAATATTCACCTCGACTCATTCCAATATGCAGCCACTTCAAACTTCGGCAGAACCAAAGTTGCATTCAATAATCTTGCAATGCCAACACCATCACAAAACTGCATATAGTTGGATATATACATCAAAACCTCTTAAATGATGAGCAGTATGAAACTACGACTTTAGAATTAGACTCACATCTCTCCTCATTTGATTGAGGCCTCCATAACAGTCCACTCGAATATAGCCATTATTCTCAGCTGGCAGAGCTGCAGTATTTCAACAAAAAACCAATGCAATTGTCTGCAATGAAAACCAATTACACTAGACTAAGCAAAAGTCAAATTACATAACACCTACACTCCACTATATTTCCCCATTCCCGTTACCCCACTCACTATTCAAATGCTAAGTTTTCCAATACAATCCTTGAAGCCAAATCAGACAACCAAGCAGCTACTAACCTGTATGATGTCCTTCCAGCCACCATTTGCAAGGTCTCCACTCTACCAGCCTTCGAACGCTCCATATATCCAATTTCCCACTGCATACAGCAAACAACAATTTTTCACATACAAACTCATTCATAACTACAATACCACTTGCTCACTTCAATTTATTTTTTCAGAAACCAACAAGAAAATCGCGCCAAATTTATTCACACCGAGATGCTTACAGTGATGAGCTTGAAACGTAGATTGCAGAAAACGGCGAGGGTGGAGCGACCCAGATAACGACGGTGAGCAAGGATGCTGCGACGAAGATGCTGAACACCGTCCGCAAGGGAAACGCGATCATTTGAGTTGGAATTCCAACAAGATCTCTGAAAAGTTGATTGATAGACAGAGTTGCGATTTGAATCGGTTGAGATGCCAGATGAGTTCGATATGAATGCAAGAGGAAGGAGAAGGAAGTTGGATCTGGAAATTTGAGTGGAAAGCCAGCAACGTTCTGTAAGAGTTAAATACTTAAGGGGCAAATTTATAAATTAAATGAAACATTCATCGATAATGTACGCATGCTTGTGTGTCCCGTTCCTTCACACAATGTGAGGGCTGGCTCTCATGGGACGAGGGTCACCAGCCCAACGTCCATAGTATGGGCATCCGCACCAAGGGCTAGCCTAATGGTTGTGGTGGTGTATTATAAATTTCATGTCACAGGTTCGATTCTTAGTGGGTGTTAGAATTGGGGTTCTAACGAGGTGGGTTAAAAAAAATTAAAAAAAAAAAAAAAGGGCATCCGCACCCTTAAGGATTTTCAATCTCATTTAGGACATCCTCGATAAAAACTTTCTGATAAATAGTAATAATATTTTTGTATATCCATAGCATTCATAAAGTTCTGTAAAGGGCATCCTATTATTATTCATATTAAAAATATAAAGTTTAATTTTCAAAATGAATATTTTTTTTGTATGATTGATCAATAATTGAATGATAAAATTTTATATAAGACTTTCGATCAATTATTATGAGACACGTATCAAATAAAATAAGGTAAAAATTTCTATAAAAACAAGGTTTCATACACAGTTATAACACAACTACATTGCTCTTTCTAGTTTTTTCAATCTATTTCCTTGTAAATTGTTACGATTTCAGTGGATCCTTTCAATTTTGGTGGAAAGTTTCGAGTGGCACGAACAAAGAAGGAGAGAAATGAATGTGAGCAGTGGCGGATCCAGAGACTCGACATAGGGGGTTACAAAATAAAAATTGTACGGATTTGTTAATTTTTAATTAAAAATATTAAAAAAAATATCTGCACACAGAGTTGCAAAATGATTTAATAAAGCACAATTGATTTTTAGAAACAGGTGAACAATTGTGAACCCTTCCCTAAAATGTATGCTTTAAGTTTGTAATTTGTTTCCCTTTTTAGTGTTGTTATTATTGTTGTTTTTGAATTTGTATGTTGTATTTGATTTATGAAGTGTGATTATAAAAGGCATAAAAGTTTTAATTATTAAATTAAAAGAAATTGAAATTTTAAAAACATGCAAGGAATTGAAATGACATACAATGACTTAAAATGACGCATGATAAATAAATTACAAAAAGTAAAATGAAAAAGACTTTAATCACTCAGGTTGAATGGGCGATAACAATCAGAAAACTCTCCGGAAGCACCTTGATCATTGTTGTCTTCCTCAATTTCATATTGACAGAGGATCGCATCTTTTCTCTTCGAAAAGTACCTTTTAATTTCGGAGTCATTTTTTTAGTGTTCATTTCCATGATTCTTGTATTTTCCCTTTCACCATCATCCTTCATTTGTTTTTGCTTCAAATTGAAATCTCTTAGTTGGCTTTCACCATCATCATCCATTTGCTTTTGTTTTAAATCAAGACATCGTTGTTGCCTTTGACGATCCTCATCCATTTGCTTTTGATTCCACTCGAGAAATTGTTTTTGACTTTGTGCAAGACTCATCAGAGCCTCATCATGTGAACTATTAATAATTTTGTTACCTGCCTTCACTCCAGGCGGCCTAATAGGACTAGAAGAAAATTCAAGGTTATTTTCAGGTGTTGAAAAGGAACAGTGTGAATTTGGTTCCATTTCGCTTATGTGCACTTCTCTCTCTATCGAAGTTGGCATATACACGTAAGCGGGCGGGGTATTGGTTTCGGTTGTGACAAATGTTTGATGTTCCTTCACTTGCTTCCAACGTTCAAAATGCGTGAATGTTTTTTTATTTTTTAGTGACATACATTGTTTGAGCTTTCCTTATCTGCAATTAATTTTTATAACAACAATTATAACCTCATCAATATATGCAGTTTTTCTAAAAATCAGATAGCATAATATGGTTACCTCATCTTGTAAATTACATGTGGATTCTGGATTTCTCCTTGCATATGAGATACAAGAACTCCAAAAAACCAATAGGGGTTTCAACTTGCCGAAACGAGAAGCAAGTGCAGCTTGAGACCTCTCAATTGACCCAACTTCATGTTCACCTCTAATCCAATTTTGTTGAAAATCGATGTGAATCTTCTCCCATAATTTATCCAACTTTTGCTTGCTGCCGGAAATTGGATCAACGGATTGACGACAGTAGGATATGCATAATTGAACATCTTTGGAAAAACCAATTGCTAGACATTTTAATTTGAGAGAGATAAATGAATCGTGATGAAATTAAAGTAAGTTTGTAAGAAATTGATTCCTATTTTATAGGAAAATTTTTAAACGGCTACATTTGATTTAATTTTTTTTTGTTTTTTTTGAATTAAAATTCCATTAATTTCGTGGTCCAAATCAACGGACCATTTTTTTTTATTACCGTTGGGCTTCTGTCTGTGGGCCATGTGTTTGTCTTCTTTTTTTTGATAGGAGTGGGTCAGGTGTGTACAAAAGTAACTCTAATTTTTTGTTCTGCAGATGCCCTAAGGATGGGTTTAAAATTTTTTTCATTAAGCTAATTTTATGATAAAACTTAATTGTTCATATTTCAAACTCAATTTTTAAGAGATCATAATGTTTGGAGTTGAAATTTTTTTAATTTTGTCTTTATTGACCAGCTCAAAACCAATTTATTAAGGGTACAAAGAAATTTAGGTTTTATGTATCCTATTAATAAATTAATTGATAAAAAAAACTAATAAAAATTAATATTAAAAATTATTTTTACAATTATAAAAAAGGAGCTAATTTTTCTTTTGCCCGGGACTTTTAAATGTATATAATAGGGGCTGGTCTCTATTCTAGTCCAAGAATCGAACCGTAATTTTACCATTAGATCATAAACGAATGGACATTTATCACTTCTTTAGAATGATAGATACTACGTGAATAATGGAGTGACAGCTGCCTTGTTTGATGAATTGATAATTGTGTGGCAGTTCTTGTGGCACTGCATTGAGGATTATGGAACGGTGATGTCCAAACTCACGCAATGGTTATCTAAAATAGATCCAAATTGCGCAACTCACTCCTCCCAAATTCATTTACAGCCTCACTTCTCTCTCTTAGAGCATTGCAACGTTGCCATGTTTGGCTGTTTGGTAGTGGAATGGAGAATTTTAGATGAGTGAGAAGCGTGCAGCGGAGCAGTGTTCAGAGGATTTGTTGTTTGGCATTGGATGGCAGCAAGCCAGAAAGAAAGTGTGAGGCGCGTCAGATCGAGGGTTTAGTTGGTGCGTGTAACACACTGATAGACAAAAAAAATAAAGTAGCGCGTGAAGTCACTTGGCCCAACAAGCCTCTTTTCAACGCGTATATTTTAGCGGCTCTTTGATTTGAACCATTAGATTTAAATCTATCAGTTCAGATTAGTGAACCCGTTGTAATTAATTAAATAATTTCAAAAAATAAATAAAAAGGGGAAATTTTAATTTCAGTTGTTCTAATATTTTTGCTTATAAATACAATTTTTAGGTACTCCCAATTCACTTCAATTTCACTCTAGCGTATATTTTTAAACATTTGTCTCTTTCCACACCTAAATGACTTCCAAAATCAATTGGTCTATTTCTGAAGATGTACAATTGTGCATATTTTTATTGTCGTCAATCAGTTGATCCAATTTTCGGGAGCAAATAAAAGGTGAAACAAATTATAGGAAAAAATTCATGTCGGCTATCAACGAAATTGGGTAAGAGATGAGCATGAAATTATGATCATTGAGACTGAGAGAACTATATCCGCGCTTCAAGCTCGTTTATCCAAGTTGAAACCCCTCTTGGTTGGCTATATGCACTGGGATGGAAAAATTGCTCAACTGCTTGGCAGGATTCATATTCGGGCTGCATAGATCGTCATACTATCATATTATACATGGATTTGGCAC